>JAOTON010000492.1:1080000-2280000 GCA_034440635.1 Lepas anatifera
GGCCTGGATCGCTAATGTCATGGTAAGAGACTTTCCGAAGACCATGAGGGAAAACTGTGCTAAAAATGAAACATTTTTGGGACCAAAGAGGCTTCTAAAAAAAGGAAACATATAAACATACCGGTACACTACACCATCTTTTACTGGTATCTGGCCCACGGAGCAACTATAAAAGGGCACAAGTTAAGAAACTAGTGTGCATCTAGAGACGATAAACACTACTTGAACTGCACGACTGATGTAAAATGCATCCAGAAGTTGGTCCGCGTTCGCTACAAGATTAATATCATCCGCCAAGCAGCGTCCCGTGGTACGCCAGCGCTGAGCTGACCCCTCCGACGGCTGGGAGTTCTGACTCACCTGACCCCTCCGACGGCTGGAGTTCTGACTCACCTGACCCCTCCGACGGCTGGGAGTTCTGACTCACCTGACCCCTCCGACGGCTGGGAGTTCCGACTCACCTGACCCCTCCGACGGCTGGGAGTTCTGCCGCTGGGTGATGCGGCGACTCTCGGACGCCGCGCTGGTCGACTCCACGTACATGCTCTGCACCTCCCGCCGAGCTGGAAGGGAGGCGGCCCCGTCAAACCAGGTACGGCCTCCTGCGGACCCGAGCCTCCGCGGCTAGGCCTGGTGTACGCGTATCTAGGGCTGCGTAACTAGCGCTCTGTTTATGGTTAAATGGAGTACATAGATGGGTCTTTAGCCTAGTGATTGGCCGTTCATGAAAGCTTGGTTACTGCGTCTGGCGGGAGGACAGAAGTCAGCTGCGCCAGCGGATGACTCGAAAGAGGATGACCTGAGCAATTTTGTTCGGCCGTCGTCTACAGAAAACATCGCCTCATATAGACTTAATTGGGGAAAAGCCAATTGTGCACCATGATCATGGGTCACGGCATGCTCACTGCCTCATCTCGTCACTAACGCAGTACATCCGCAGCACACGTCGGGATATTCAGCGGTGAAAATTCCACACGCCATAGGCTTCAGCTACCGCACATGAAAATTAGGACAGCGGGCCGCCGAGGTATGTGGCTTCGCCGCGGTGTTCGGCGGCGCGCAGCAGCTGCTTCAGCTGATTTTCCGCGGCGCCAGGCTGGCTTCCCGGCGCCGCAGCTTCGTCTTCTCACGCCCAAACATCAGCCCAGCCACCGCCGCCAATGCTACTGTGGCCAAGCACAGCACGGGCGAACCTCTACAGAAATTACTCACAGGCCAGAAAACGGCAGCAATCTCAGGGCGAAATGAGTCCGTAAAAAAACAAATTACCTCGTGCAATAAAGCACCCTCTAAATGCAACATGATTACTCTCGCCATGTATTTACTTTTGTTCTGCCAGGACTGACAAAGTTCTGAAATAGTCTCCAGGGAAGCATATACCGATGTATTTTCCGACCACTCAGGTCAGGAGATAAGATGGAGTCGTCTCACTGAGACTTCACTTCCTAATCAGACATCTCCCGCACGGCTGCCGGGTGTGAGCCTCACCGTTTTTGCTGCGGAACACCTCAGGCTTGGGTGTGTTGTGGTTGCGCCGCAGCAGCAGGGGACTGGCGCAGGGCGACAGCGCCTGTCCCATCTTACCCGCCACCGTGAACCTGAGCACGGGACGACAGCGTCAGCTAAGTGTGAACCTGAACACAGCTAAAACTGAACACAGCACATCACTTACACGTGAACCTGAACAGAGGACCTCACACGAAAACCTGAACACAGGACGCCAGCTTCACGTGAAGCTGAGCACAGGTGTGAGACCAGAGTTTGCTACGCTGCAGAGAACGACGGAGAAGACGGCTCGGTTACAAACGGAAATCCTTAGCAGGGGATTGAAAGGTCAGTTGCAGACCATTGTCGCTAGTCCTAAAGAGCATACAGATGGGACAGTTGCGACCGACAGTTCTCAAAAGCGTAATGTCAATATCGGACCATCAATCCTAAACGCAGCAGGGTCGGACAGCATGAAAGGTCTTACGACAGAACACCCCTTGTCTTCCCAACTTCATAGATAAGATCATAAACAGTTCAATCCCGCTCCAAGATTAAATCCGCAACTGCCGACAAACAGAGCGAAACAAAGTCGGCGACAGAAATCGCAATTACAAACAGTTGGAGACCGATCCATCAACGTCTCTGCACCGGCCCGGCTGGTCGGCGACACCAGACGAGCCGTCAGAACTGGGCGCCGATAGCATCTCCGCCGTACGTAAACACCGGCTATCGGGTGGAGGGGAGAGGACGAGCAGGGCCGCACCTGCCTTTGGCCCGTGCAGCAGCAGTCGGCGCACGACCGGAACCCCAGCCGGAGACGGCACGACAGCCGCGCGGCAGCGGCGCCGTAGTTCGCCCGTACAGCATTGACTCCACATATACAATAAAACACAACATGCATTATTGACAGGCATTAGATGTTATTTCATCACAGATTGGCACAGAAGCCTAAGCTTAAGTCTAGGTGTTTCTCCCCGAAAGGTCTACACATTTGCACAGGAAAACAATCACGCTAATACTTCTCGATTACAGTTACCGCACAAACAACATAATATCCATACACACATACGCACACACACACATAAACACTGAGCTATACTCTCGCTGACTGTCACTCGGGCACCGGGTAACAGGGGACCACAGTTTATCGCTGGCCGTCGCTGCGTCAATTTCGAGCACTGATACTTTTGGTAAGGATGAGAAATAACTGAATGAGTAAGCAATATCGCGCCCACTGCCGGCATTCAGGCTACTGCCTCGCAGACAAATCTATATTTGTGATGTACGTTTTAGCGTTCGGAAGTTAAATTTCAGTAAATGGGATAATTAGCAGAAAAGTAGCGTTCGAAATGGATCATAAAAGGGACAGATTGCTGAGCTCCCACTGGCTGCGCCCACCCGGCAGCTCCGCACCAGAGCTACATTTCATGTGATGTACGCCCGGATAAATACCGTCCGGAACGGTTTATTTTGCCGAATACCGAAGGTGTGCAACGCCTTTTTAAATGCAAACCGCGATGTAGATGTGTGGTATCAAAGTGTCGCCGAATTCAAGAAACGCGTTGTTTTATACCTACGTGACAGGAGATAATGACGATCGACTGTGCCTGTTTCTGTATCGATATTTATTGTTTTAAACTTTTTGACTTCATCTGTCAGTGGGTGCCCATGCCTGTTGGTGATTCTTGAAATACATACATACATACAGCCGAGTATGAAATGAGCTAGAGTTTCAGATCGGTGACCGCAGTTGGATTGTAGGAGAAGAAGAGTTTAACTTGGATGCACCAACCCGCAGGAGCCGATGGTGCCGATTATATGTTTTTGAGCCTAATGTGAAGCATTTGGGCGGATGAGGCTGACTGCAGCATTTTGAGACCCTGCTTTTGGAAGATTGATAATCATTTGAAAGGATTATGGATGCCGAAACCTGATTCATAACCTAACCCATCGTTTATTAGCCTTCCCAGGCGGCCATTATCATTCGCTTGGAGATGTGTATAATACTATGTGGTCGGGCCCCGGCACAATACGTACAATACAATGCCCCCGTCACTGTCAGTGCACCTGTCCGCCCAGCTCACTTGTTGGCGTCGTTGTCCGGAACGCGCACCTTCCAGCCCTCGGAGGCCGTCTGTTGCAGCACCCCCGACATCATCTCAATGCGACTGACGGGCCGGTCCGGGGTGGGCGTCAGCTGTACCTGGGGGTACGGTACCAGTCAGACCACGCGGGCTCAGGTACCGGTCCGATACAGCGTCAACTGTACCTGCGGGTACGGTATCGGTCAGACCACGCGGGCTCAGGTACCGGTCAGATACAGCGTCAGCTGTACCTGCGGGTACAGTACCGGTCAGACCACGCGGACTCAGGTACTGGTCAGATACAGCGTCAGCTGTACCTGGGGGTACAGTACCGGTCAGACCACGCGGACTCAGGTACCGGTCAGATACAGCGTCAGCTGTACCTGGGGGTACAGTACCGGTCAGACCACGCGGGCTCAGGTACCGGTCAGATACAGCGTCAACTGTACCTGGGGGTACGGTGCCGGTCAGACCACGCGGACTCAGGTACCGGTCAGATACAGCGTCAACTGTACCTGGGGGTACGGTACCGGTCAGACTACAGCGTCAGCTGTACCTGGGGGTCACGGTACCGCGTCAGACCACGCGGACTCAGGTACCGGTCCGAGACAGCGTCAGCTGTACCTGGGGGGTACAGTACCGGTCAGACCACGCGGACTCAGGTACCGGTCGAGATACAGCGTCAGCTGTACCTGGGGGTACAGTACCGGTCAGACCACGCGGACTCAGGTACCGGTCAGATACAGCGTCAACTGTACCTGGGGGTACGGTACCGGTCAGATACAGCGTCAGCTGTACCTGGGGGGGTACGGTACCGGTCAGACCACGCGGACTCAGGTACCGGTCCGAGACAGCGTCAGCTGTACCTGGGGGTACAGTACCGGTCAGAGATAGCGTCAACTGCACCTGGGGGTACGGTACCGGTCAGATACAGCGTCAACTGTATCTGGGGGTACGGTACCGGTCAGAGACAGCGTCAGCTGCACCTAAGGGTACGGTACCGACCACGCGGACCCAGGTACCGGTCCGAGACAGCATCAACCGTACCTGGGGGTACGGTACTAGTCCGAGACAGCGTCAACTGCACCTGGGGGTACGGTACCGGTCAGATACAGCGTCAACTGTACCTGGAGGTACGGTACCGGTCAGTTTGTTGATGTATGACTGCAGACTTACACAAAATACAGCGGCGTGGCATATTGTGCCCCATATTGCTAAAATAGAGCTCTGATTTTTACAGACATCGTATACGCAAACCCGCATTTCTCACCAATGATGCATGGCCAGTGGCCACCAATTCCAGCCCAGCCGTGGGAGCAGCGCACCTTTCTCCTGAGGACGACGTCAGTGTTGAGGCTGGAGTTGAGCGCCTGCACCAGCTCGTGGCGGGGCTCCTCGGGCCGCACCCGACGCCGCCAGGCCTCGTCCCCATTCTTCTGCAACGCCGCCAGCCTGGGGGCGGGTCACAGCGGTCAGCCGGGTCACTGGGACAGGCGGGACGCGCGCCAATCAGCCGTCCTTGTCAGCCGAATCCCGGCAGACGACAGACAGTGGGCAATGCGAGGATGAACACGAGGAGACCAAGTGAAAAGGCACTGCAATCATCGCGTAATGAGCGATTGCCTCGCAGAAGTGTCATTAACGTTAATTAATTCCATTATTTCCCGATGACGACACCACACAACGGAACACTCCACAATAAATTCCACAGGCACCCAACGGGTGAAAACCGATCAGGAAGAAGCACAGGAAAAGAAGCGTGTAAATGAGAGTGGTGACGGTCATTTTCACACTTCAGAAAAACAGGTGCCACCTTTCTTGTCTGAGAGTGTGGCTGTGCTCTGTTGTCGGGACCTTTGCTGTCCAATTTACAGTGCGGTGTAGCTTCCTTGTCGCAGTACCCGGGTCTCCGCAGACAAAGGGACGGCTCAATATTGTCAGATGAGGTCAGTCCACTAGTATGAGAGGCACAGGTCCCAAATTGTGAGGCACTATGCATTTCTGCACGAACAGGCTACACCAACTCAAGTTCACTCCCATTGTTTCCGCTGGTGAATGTATAAATATTCAATAGACAACCTAATTGGGGTTTTCCTATTTCTGGTGCAGTTCGGACGTATATTGTCACAGGTACTCCGAAAAAGCCGGCGGAGCGGGTACAGCCTACAACAGTGTGTCTCCTAACACGGCCCCACTTACTCATGGCGACCACTTTATACAAAATTACAGCCGATACGATAATAATAGCGATTATTGCTTCACCTACTTGGATTCTCAGTACGTTGGTGGCAAAGAAAGAACAAACATAATACCTCTCCGTTCGATATTTGTGTTTAACTATTGGGTATCCAAACATTTTTTGGTAAAATAACTGGTTCTTAAAATAAGCGCAAACTAGATTTCGTTGGTTGCATTTTGGAAATCTACGCATAAAACTGTGTCAGAAACCAGAAAAACTAGGTGGACGTTTTCCCGATTATATTTATTTAGCTGAAAGTGTGCACTGTAAATCAACCCTGCGGAATCACAGCAGATTATGGGTTACAACAGCATACGCAATGCATACCGTATATCTATCGCCAACGCGACAACAGCGGGAACCCGCCACTTGGCTGCCCACGAAGCCGCACGGAGACTGGCAAAAACACTGTTTTTACCAGTCTCACCACACCTGCCCGTCTTCGGCGAGGGTAGCGTCAATATCTCACTCTCCGCGTGAGTGATACAGTCGCAGGAGGAAGCCCCGTCCTCGCTGTCTGACCTCTGACCGTTGACACTGACCCAGAGCCGACCTTCGATCGGCGGTGCCCGTGATGAATCGAGGCACATCTGCATACGTGTGCCGCCAAGGCTGCCGCGCAAAATACGAGCTCGGGGAGCTGGTGAGACTCCAGCGAGAAATGCACTACTCCTGCGGTCGGCGACGATAGACGAATGAAAGTGAGCGGGACCTCTGGGGCAGCGACCACAAATAAAACGGTCCGTGTCCCAGATCAATACCTCCGGAAAGCCCACAACGGAGCGGGCTTCTTGGCGCCTTTGACAAAGCTCCGGAGACACACAAAGGACCCGACCACCACGTGTCGGCCTGGTCTTTAATATTTCCGCCTATTGGGAAATCTGAAATGGACGGGGGAACTTCGCCTGGCGGTTCCGACTGAGAGATACAAACTCGGGGCCGAAATGCTCTAGTCTCTGCTCTGGAATGGCGTGCTTTTAGACGCCGACTGAGAACGCTGGAGAAAGTTTCCATTTCACACGACGTGGGTGGGCTAGAGCAGGCACTTGCCAGTTCTTTATTCCGATTATATTTTCCTTTCATTTTCGGATTTACCTTCCTGTCTTATTTTCTTGAGTGATGGTGCGTTCATATCCCTTTGGCTCATTTTAATTTAAACTTCTTAAATATTCTGCCCTCGAAAGAAATTTGTATGTTCTGGCCATTCTTCGCCACAAACCAATTCGTTTATCAAATCCACCATACGTTCAATGCACCACCACCACAAACAAGAGCAGCTTGCGGGCCTCCAAACTACCAAACACTCACTCTTTCCACTTCCATGAATCTACGTTAACATAAAGTAGATTCCAATTTCACTGCAAGTGACATTATTTCCACGACCAGTCGGAGTCATACCATCAATCCCATCACTTCCCACAGGCATCAATCGAGTATCTGAAACATCGCAGCATAACAAGGAACTACAAGGTCAAGTCAGTCAACGCGATTGACGCGGGCAACAGGGTGACAAGAGGTGACAGAAGGCGTCGATAGCTTTGCCAAGGGAGAGGGAACGATATCACGGAAAGGGAACGAAAAACCCCGAAGAGGTACGAATGGCGTAGCAGATTGACGAAAGGCTCATCGAAGGAGTCACTTTAATAAATACGGAATGGGTTCAAGCTGCCAGATAAAGAAGATTAAACTCAACTGTCGACCCAGGAAAAAGGCTGTGAATACCACACGGGAGGAAAGTGATTATACAAATCGTAAATAGTGAAGACAGATGCATCCATAATACGGTACAAGCGCAGGAAGTCCCGTGCGAGCAGCTCCCCGCCCAATTGTGTCTTCTTCCAAAGAACAACCGACATACAAGCACCACACGGTAATGTTCCGCTCCGACAGAGTTATCAGCTGTTACCCCCCCCGTGCTCCGGCAGCTGTAATCTCGGCAGCAGGGCTCCCTGCTCTGCCCCGATGTCACTATCCGCGGTATCTGCTGCGGCAGGAGTCGGCACAACCCTGTCGATTGCGGCCGGCACCTGTCGGGTGTGACAGACTGCAGACTGCAGCAGCTGCAGCCGTCCTGCACACTGCACAGCACGCCGCTGCTACCTCCCACGCCGCGGGCAAACACAACAGCGGCGCGCCGCCGCAGTCAAACACAACAGCAGAGAGACACCACACGGACGGCCCCAGACACAGTCAAACACAGCAGCCGACAGACGCCGCAGTCAAACACAACAGCAGAGAGACACCACACGGACAGACACAGACTAACACAACAGCAGCGCGCCGCCACAGTCAGAGAACAGCTGAGCGCAGCAGGACGGCCGGGGGGCTGGGGTTAGGAGGACGAGGTGTGATACGACCTGGCAGCCCATCTAAACTGCGGTGTGGTTTTGAGCGTTCCTCTAACTGAAATATATCATAAGAAGTTTTTTTAATGACAAACAGCTCCGTTGCCTACAAGTTTGTGGAAAATACATTTACCCCCATTATAACCGGGCGAGGATAAGAACCAGACCCTTTTAAAGGGAATGTGGCACCTTAATAACGTGATTTTAAATGAGATAGCCAAGTTGCAAAGCAAGTTGGAAAACCCGGTACTCAATATATCATTTGTCTTGGAACTCAAGATTTCCGTAGAAAAAACTAAAACCCCTGCAATGTACCCCCATGTACCCCTAGCAGCATGCCACAGTTGTCATGGCTGTTGGTGTGACGACATATGCTGACGTCACGATGAGCATCAGCCAATCGAAGCCCTTGAAGCGTTTCGAGTATGGTAGTGGTTGCCAGATCATGACATCATCCACAGGCAGATATTTCTTTCTTTTCCTAGAGGAGTATTTTAAAAATCAAAATATTGAGCTTATTGTACATTTCTCAGAGAAATCGCGAGTGGTTTAATTATTTTCGGCTAAAAGTACGCCTAATTACACTAAATTCCAGGATTCGACCAAGGTGCCACATTCCCTTTAAAGAATCTGTCACCCACCTCGTGGTTCTCCGTCTATTTAGCACAATCGATTTCACCCACCGACACGGATTCACCCATCGCTGGGCACCCAAACCGCTCTGTCTAGAACCATTCTTAGGCTTGCAACTTTCTTATCGCCCTTCACGACACCTGCAACACAACCATTAAAGTTGCACCCCGTAGAGAGCGGGGTCGTCAACCCAGCGGATCACCTATTGATCGGCGACAGAAGCCCCCGGTCCCCATCGATCACACAACTTCCCAGCAGACGGCTCTCCATGTGAATGCTACTATTTACTGCAGCTCTCCACATTGATTCGCCAACATGTCCATTGAGGTGCTCCCAAATGTAGGACATGGGACACCGACAAAAACTACCGTTAGACACATTAATAATTCAGAGTTTCGTTCAAATGAACATAATGAACGATCTTACCTGAATGAAACAGGCCCATCTAGTGACTCCAACAACAAAACCCGATACAACAGCACATTTATCGATAATCAATTAACACTCACAAACTTTTAAAGGTGTTAGGCCCAAGAAATCCGACAAAATCACCCTAACGCCCAAAATATTAGGCATCCAAACACTGCCTGCGTAACTTCCATCTCTCATACCTGGCTGAGAGAGGTGTGCTATTACCCGCGTCCCCAGTGTCTTCTGATACACTCACAGCCACGTCACCACCCTGATCAACAACACCTCCATCCTCGGCCATGTTCTGAATATTCCCTCGGGCAGCGGCACGAACCAAGGTACGCTCTGCAACGTACAGCACTGCCGGGCACTGCACCAGTCCACACGGCCCTCCCCGACGCCCCACTATCTATCTGTCGTGGGTAATCTACGCCCATGGAGAGCAACACGTCATCGCTTATCGAGCTCAACCAAACACGCTGGCCCTCGCCTAGATCAGGACGTTCTTGTCTGTTCAACCAATTGTCAATCCTATTGACGAGTCAGTGGCTTCTGCCCTTGAGTGGCTGCCACTTGAAACTCCCAGCTCATACTGAACTCGACTTGAAAAACTCCCTCAGAAACACAAATTAAGAGGAAACAACCCCCCAAGTATTTTTAAACACTTAAAAAGTTTGACAGGCCTATCACATAAGTTGGCTGTGGATTTAGACAAAACTCAACTGCCCCTGGAGCCGTTGAAAATGGTCGAAAAAAGTGCGATGCCTCACCAGAAGTAATACATTCGGTAGTGAGCGAAGTACAATTTAACTTTGTTTCATTAATTTCCCAAACGTATTCATTTTCACCCATAAAACTGGTCCGAAAAATATCTAAAATAGTTCACCTCCAAAAGCAGACTTAGAGGCTACGATTTCAGGGACGTGTGAGACTAGATTAAAGGGATGAGGCACCGTGGTGCAATTTGTCAATAGTCGCAACTACAGCGACTATTGAGATAGTTTTTATTGAAATCATGAAATTAGCCTCATTTCTATTGAAAAATTACCAATAAGTTCAATTTTTGTGTAAGAGATACGTGCGTACATCTAAGAGATACGTGCGTTTTACTCAAATGCCAATGCGCAGTGGACACCCGTTAGCTCTAGCGTTCTGGAATGGAATTCACCGCTGACAGCTTTAATCAAGAATAGCCACCGCAGCCCCAGTCCGCTTACATAATGTCAGCAAAAAGTGAAGCGGGGTGCTTCCAAGCTCCGCCCACACGCTGCCTCAGGTTTGCCTCGCGCGGGTGCTTACCGGATAGTGCTGGCATTTAAACGCAAGGCAAAACATACTCAGCTGCATTAATTAATGAAATCTACATACAGCATTGTGAGCCCAGAGGCTGAACAATGTTGTTTAATTAACCCATTAACGCCCGCACCTACTTCCAGCTTTCAAATTGGCGGAACAAATGTTTTCCTATGCTTAGAATATGCCCAATAAGATGTTCCGAAAGTTTTAAATCGATACCACTTTTAGATTCTGAGATATGACACCGGACAAAAATGACCCGCTGGGCGTTTGGGACATCGGCTGGCACTGCGCGGCCGGCTCCCGGGCGGCGCTGTCACCGCACTCAGCGGCCCAATGCGCATCGCTTTTGCTGCAGTTCTGTGAAGTGTTTTTATTTCCTCTTGTATATTGGCCATAGTAAAATATTTAGACAGTTATATGCTCTTAAGGTTTAATTAAAGACAGCACCAACAGCATATTTGCAAATAGTATACAAACGTGGTTAACCTAGACTGATGATTTGCGGGGGATAGACTAAAATTGTGAACATCATAGTATTTTAAGAATATTTGTGAATATCAAAGGTTTTGGAAAACCGTTTCTTTTGTCTCTACCCCCTTCCTTCTCCGCCTCCCAGACTTTGTGACTGATGTTCACTGAGCTTTCAACGAGAAATCGTAATATTCAGCATACAGATGAAAAGTTTTGAAAACTCAATCCCTTAGCTCCCCCACGCGGTGCACATTAGCTTGATTAATCTCAAAATCTCCAAACGGGTCCATTTCCATCTTTCCAACTTTTCTTTGGAACAAGTAGCGCGCTTCATAGTTGCATAAATGTGAACCTCCACATTTCCAGGCACGCCACTGGTCATTGTAACTCTGGTCAGCTCATCATCTTTCTCATCCTCATGACTAATATATTTTGTGATGGTATGATTATGATATGCACCTGATCCGCTCCGCTATCTTGCGCACTTAAAACAACTTATTTTGCTTCTTTTCCTGCAAAACATTCGATCTGTGGCATTGCTAACAACTATGTTTTCGATATTTTTATGTCTCCATGGCTGGAGACTTCTTCTCGATCCAGGAGGGGTTCTGGATGGTTTAACGCTGGCACTGCAATCCAAGCCCTAGACAAAGTCTGTGGGAGACAAAAAATACAGGTAGGTCTTGACCCCTCCTCCTAACCCCCGGGATGTTCACTCATGGTGGTTTCACTTGACTAGAACCAAGCAAAAATAGTGCTAGTTGTGTTTTAGACGGAAATTCTAGAACTTCCCAAGCTTTCACCCATTTTATACTGCTCCAGACGTTTGACACTGCACCATCTCGTCAAAACAAACCAGCGCGGCGGCCGCGATAATTTCCAACTCATTTTTGTCAGCTGGTCATTGACTTTCAATCATTAGTGGACACAAGGGGGCTAGGAAGGCTCAACGCCCCCCCTACCGAAAGGTCAGTGTGCCTATAGTACCTAAATGCATTACTGAGGGCTGTTCCGAGGCCATGGCGGGGGAGGCTCTAGACCCCTAACCCCCCCCCCCACCACCCAATGAAGTCCTCAATCCGCTACTGTTCCCTATCCTCTCTATCCACTACACACAATCCATCAAGGGGAAAAGACAAGGCTCTGCTAGCTTAAGTGAAGTCAGTGCTAAAATTTCGATAAGTTTTCAAAACCCCTGAAAGTTGTATTTAATAACGCCTTTACAAAATATTGGAACCATCTTGCATGTTTCCGTTAAAATTATGTGATAATGATTCCCAAAATAAGACAGACCCCGAAAACGGTAGGAAGCATTTCATGAACTTCAAAGTTTCCAAACGTATCGACATTGCACTAAAAATCTTCAGATTTGATGAAAAATATATAAACTGGCAACCCTGCATTCGCAGGACCCACAATGCCTCCCTTCCCTCTAGGTAACATTGTGCACCTAACGCACCAGACGGGAGGACGGGACACATCCTTTTCCTCATTTTCAGCGGCCCGCAGATGTCCCCAACGCCCAGCGGGTCATTTTTGTCCGCTTCATAGTTGACGATGTCTCATGGCAAAGCCGTTCAAGAAAATCTTACTCCTTTTTCACCATCTGACTCCTAGTGGTCTTGGCTTAATGTCAATCATGCAAACCCTTTTCAGCTTTCCATATGTTATTGCGAGAAACAAAATTTGCAGAGCTATCTCACGCTGACCAAAACCTCGCCAAAATAAGTTCCACCAAAATCGTCCCATAAAAACCTAGAATTTTTAAATGCAGTTTTCCAGCTTGTCCACGCTCTGAAACACACATCCATATCATAAACATTAGGATCACTTCACTGGTACCGATTCTGCAGCCTGTCAAAGTCAGAGGACAAAAATGACCCGCTGGGCGTTAATGGGTTAATGTTGCCAATGTTTAAAACCGACGCTCTTATAAGAGCAAACTGGTTGGTTTCAGGCCCTAAATACCCAATCTCACGATAAGGCCAAGTGTGAACTCGTGACTGAGCATCACTACAGATCTCTGAGATGGTAAAGGCTTCAGATAAGCTACTGGTCGGCGGGTGGGAGGGTTACCCGAGAACATGCCGTTGGAGGGCACATGCCGCAATAGCGCACTTCAAGTCTGGTTATTCCTGCTCAGCGTATTGGCAAATAGTCAACGAGAGCAGCTCAGTACGCTGCTGAGTAATTCGACACGGCTTGAGGCGTCGTTGGACCACGGGCAGCCCGTTACTCAGTGACACCTGAATGCAGCAGTGGACGATTTCCCAGCCCACCACACTCCGGCGGCGTCGCCTCCGGCGCCCACCCACCTGTCTTTGATGCCGCCGGTGCGGCGGATCTCGGGCGGCAGGTCGACATCGCCTGCGGCGGGGGCGGGGGCGGGGGGGCGGGCCGCGGCGTCTCCGTCTTCTGCAGCACCATGGCAGCGGCGGCGGCGGCGGCGCGCTGACGACGACTGACGCTGTGTCGGGACCGACGGGTGATGTCGGCGGCGATCTGCTCCACCGTCTTACCCGGGCCACTGTCCAGAGGCAGAGACGCCGTCAGACACTCTGCTCCACAGTCTTACCCGGGTCACTGTCCAGAGGCAGACACGCCGTCAGACACTCTGCCCACCGTCTTACCCGGGCCACTGTCCAGAGGCAGACACGCCGTCAGACACTCTGCTCCACCGTCTTACCCGGGCCACTGTCCAGAGGCAGACACGCCGTCAGACACTCTGCTCCACCGTCTTACCCGGGCCACTGTCCAGAGGCAGACACGCCGTCAGACACTCTGCTCCACCGTCTTACCCGGGCCACTGTCCAGAGGCAGACACGCCGTCAGACACTCTGCTCCACCGTCTTACCCGGGCCACTGTCCAGAGGCAGACACGCCGTCAGACACTCTGCTCCACCGTCTTACCCGGGCCACTGTCCAGAGGCAGACACGCCGTCAGACACTCTGCTCCACCGTCTTACCCGGGTCACTGTCCAGAGGCAGACACGCCGTCAGACACCACACTGTCGGCACAGGATCTTGGAGCCAACTGACCCAGTGGGCGGACACTCTCCCATATCGAGCGGCAGCTCCCATCTACCTCCATCTAAGAGCCATATCTAGGGTGAAGACCTTTATCATATCACCATACATACTTTTTTTCTTTTTAGGGTGAGCACCCTTAGATGTTCCTCCTACAAATGTAGGATGTTTTAGACATAATGAATGGTATTCTGGGGACTTCTTAGAGATTTAGAACATAATCCCCAAACTGACTATTCATATAAAACGCCCTGAGACTAAAGTGAGGTCAAGTCACAAGGTGTGCGAGATAATTTGGTTAACGCGGGAGTTCAGACCAATTGATTTAATTATCTACGCTTAGGGGCGCTCACGTGTGGTCCTATAGCGCCCACGTCTTTACTCTTCATCTAACGACTGTAATAAACTTTTCCCGAAAAGATGTGCTTAAGTTTTCTGAACGGTCCGCGGAAATTCAGGACGTGGGCGCTAAAATTTGCATTATTCAAACTCAGGGACAAAGGGAAACACGCACCGCAACCAGCATTTCTTCATCCGATTATTAATGTATATACACAATGTATATACACTCACTAATGATAACCTCAAGCTGATGTCATCACAGCTCACGCTGCCTGAACAGGATCATCCAGCGTAGACTCAGGGCAAAAAACTAATGAGGGTGTGGTGATGGGCAATCCAGCAAACAAAGATGACAAGTACCAAATACCAGAGCGGAAATCAAACGCAGTGTTTGTACAAAAACACTGACAGTGTGGGCGCATGCACAACAAGTTGTCAGCGCTTCATCTGCGGCACATAAGCTGACCTGCCGCCCGGGACTGGTGCGACAGAGACTGTTCTCTGGCGCTGGGGGCCAACTAACGGAGCGTGCAGAAACGACACTGACAACCGCCTCCTGCGCGTCATTCAGACTTACTGCAACTGCAAAACAACGTCTGTCCTGAGAATCAGCAGAGTATGTGAACTCAACGAATACTGACGATCTACTGCCCAGAGAAGTAATGTGTTCCACCTGGATTGGGGGTGGGTGGCTTAGTGGACAGCCTCAAAGTCTCCTAAGCGACCGGTCCCGGGTTAAAGCCCCGGCGGAGCCTCTGAATAAGTCGATCTGATCCCCAAAAACCCTCCCAACAGGATGAGAGTTCGCGACCCCGTGTGACCTTGGCATTTGGTGCGTCGTTCAACCCCAACAATTATTATCACCTGGATTATAACAAATCAAAACACATCAAAATAGACGAAAAATACAAAGACTGGCGAGAACAAACTGGATAGACCCAAAATGTATGTGAACATCCAAAACCAAAACGGAGCCGTGACCATCGTCCGAAACTTGTCCACGTTCGCCACATCTCACCGCAGGCTTTCAGCAAATGTTAAATAACGTGAGTTGGTTGCTTACAGGGAATGTGGCACCTTTATAACGTAATTTTAACTGAGATAGTCAAGTTGTAAAGCATACCGGAGAACCCGGTACTCTAAATATCATTTGTCTTGAAACTCAAAATTTCCGTAGAGAAAAGCTAAAAACTACTTGAAATGTACCTTCCATGTACCCCTAGCAGCAGGCCACAGTTGTCATGGCTGTTGGTGTGACAACATATGCTGACGTCACAGTGAGTATCAGCCAATCGAAGCCCTTTAAACGTATTGAATATGGTAGTGGTTGCCAAATCATGACATCATTTACAGGCATATATTTATTTCTTGCCCTAGAGGATCATTTTAAAAATCAAAATATTGAGCTTATTGTACATTTTTCACAGAAATCATGGACGAGGAAATCATGGAAATTACACTAAATTCCAGGATTCGACCAAGGTGCCAAATTTCTTTTAAGCATGGATGTATATGAAACTGCGCAGCCGTTTAATGACCATTATTGACGACTAAAAAAACTGCCTATATAGACTGCACCAAGACAAAACCAAAGAAGCTAGCCACCACAAAGTGGCAGAGCTCGGTAAATTCGTTAACTCGCTCTGCCGTCTGAGGAGGCAGTAACACTTCTCTTCCGTCGAGAATGAACGCTTAACTGGGTAGCTGAGTAACTTCCGCGTCGCAGAGCCACTCCCACCAGATTGGGGAGCACTTCATTGATCTCCATTTACGGCGCAGCTCGGTCCCACAGGTCGGCTCAGCCAGTCTAGTCCAGGGCGCGGCGGGCGGGCGAAAAACTGAGGCGCCGGTCGTAAAGCGGGGGGAGAGGTGGACGGCAGGGAGCGATCAGGGGAAAAAGGTGGACGGCAGGGAGAGCTCCGGGGGAGAGGTGGACGGCAGGGACCGCTCCGGGGGAGAGGTGGACGGCAGGGAGCGATCCGGGGGAGAGGTGGACGGCAGGGAGCGATCCGGGGGAGAGGTGGACGGCAGGGAGCGATCCGGGGAAGAGGTGGACGGCAGGGAGAGCTCCGGGGAAGAGGTGGACGGCAGGGACCGCTCCGGGGGAGAGGTGGACGGTAGAGAGAGCTCCGGGGGAGAGGTGGACGGCAGGGAGAGCTCCGGGGAAGAGGTGGACGGCAGGGACCGCTCCGGGGAGAGGTGGACGGCAGGGAGAGCTCCGGGGGAAGAGGTGGACGGCAGGGAGAGCTCCGGGGGGAGAGGTGGACGGCAGGGAGCGATCCGGGGGAGAGGTGGACGGCAGGGAGCGATCCGGGGGAAGAGGTGGACGGCAGGGAGAGCTCCGGGGGAGAGGTGGGCGGCAGGGAGCGATCCGGGGGAGAGGTGGACGGCAGGGAGCGATCCGGGGAAGAGGTGGACGGCAGGGAGCGATCCGGGAGAAGAGGTGGACGGCAGGGACCGCTCCGGGGGAGAGGTGGACGGCAGGGAGCGATCCGGGGGAAGAGGTGGACGGCAGGGACCACTCCGGGGGAGAGGTGGACGGCAGGGAGAGCTCCGGGGAAGAGGTGGACGGCAGGGAGCGATCCGGGGGAGAGGTGGACGGCAGGGAGCGATCCGGGGAAGAGGTGGACGGCAGGGAGCGATCCGGGGGAAGAGGTGGACGGCAGGGACCGCTCCGGGGGAGAGGTGGACGGCAGGGAGCGATCCGGGGAAGAGGTGGACGGCAGGGAGAGCTCCGGGGGAGAGGTGGACGGCAGGGACCGCTCCGGGGGAGAGGTGGACGGCAGGGACCACCCAGCAGGTAGAACGTCGCTACACATATCTCAGATGACCGCCAATGTTACCCAAATGCAACCTCACAGTCTTACTCCAGTATACAGTACTTCTCGGTTCATTGAAAAAAGGTCACGACACTGAGAAGACAGAAATCCCCGTCCTGCTGTTTCATTCTCCTGGTGAAACAGTTCTATACATGTGCGACACGTCAGAAACGTTCCAGTTATGCCTCATAATCAGCAGCCCGGGCCAAAGAGCCATTGTGACCCAGAAAGAGTGGAGTATTCTCACGGCGAAACCGGTCATTGTGGCGAACTCCCCTCGCCAAGGTCAGCCGTGCGGAAGCCCAGGCTTCCCAGAACGGCCCGACCACGCCGCCAGCGCCGCTCTCGGGGCTCTGCTGGTGTTTACGGATGGGCAGATCCTTGTCGAGCAGTGCGACATGTCCGCCGCTTGCACCTGCGAATTACGCGGAAGTGCTGGAACCGGCGGAAGAGCTCCGCGGCACGCTCCCCCAGCATCCAGTTTTGCATCCCGTGTATCTCGCCGTTCTCTACCCGACTTCACCTCACACCCCAATACTTGTGCTCGTGTTTATGACAAGAAAAATCCGGCGTCGACATATCTGAAGGTGTCTGAGCTAGTGATTAGGTTTTCTGTGTCGCCACCTCAGAAGGTTTTACTGTAATGAGAGGATCATTTTCAGTTAAAGCCCTTTTACGATTATGTTTCGGTCCCTTCTTGTTAATTTGTGCAAGCTCAGTGGGTACGACGAAATTATATCAAATCAGAATACTAGACGTCACAATACTAATCTAATAGGCTTTCCAGGCTAGACGTCCAGTGGGAGTTAATTTGATCGATAGCCGCAGCACAAAGCAGAAGTCAAAAATGCTCTTCCGGCTCTGACGTATAGAGCTTTAGAGCCGGCCAACATCCCGTAATCGCGTAACTTCCATGTCAGAAAAATAAATATATTGATTTTGTTCCTTTGTCGGGGCTACTTGTCATGGAAAAGGGACCAGTCCGAGTCACCCCGTTTCCTAAGCCCCGCTCACATACCCAACGGCCGCCGAGACGGCCGCTTCCTAGATACACCATTCCCCAGAGGCATTCAGAGACCTGGAGAATACACTCCTCAAGGACAGGAAACATCAATCGACTTCGATAGGGGAATTCCGGCCACAGCGCAAGAGAAGGGGGCTGATTGCCATGGAACGTCGGCCACAAGTGAGAAATGAGAAAAGCTGTGTCACAAACGCTGTAGCTAAATTCAAATAAAAAACCGTAGTGCATCCCAAAATTAGGCACAATCCAGTACCAGGTTGCTTCCAAAAAGAAGTGGGTGAATCTGAACTACAACACTTTTCTATGTATAATCTCGTAATACCATTGGTTTGCTGCAATCCGAGGGGTCTGATTCATATCCTGACAGTGAAAAGCCGAGCTGTTTTGCTTCAGGTGCAGTAGCTCGTTTCCAGGCCGCGAAGGTTACCTTTCAACGTCCTCAACACCTCAGTGAAAAGCGTGGGTAACAGCGGCAACGCCGGTTGCAGCCTCCAAGCTTGATTACAATGTTACCTCTAACAAGGAGCGATAGGCAGGATACGGGTGCCCGCATATGGGTGAAGGTCGGGTCACTTCCTCCGCCCCCGCCCCGCCCGACTGCCAGCGACAGGAGTCGGGGCATACGCGAACCGCGGAAGTCACAGCCAACAATGGCCTGCCGCAGCCCCGCTCCGGCAAAAAGTGGACGGGCTAGGACGGTAGTCGGTGCACAGGGCCACTGCGGTGTTTAGGTCGGCAGTCCTCCAGTGACATGGAGGCGGGTATCCCCAGATATGAGTCACGGAGTTGGTCCTCGGATTATTCAGGGAATGAAATCACCGCCTGCCGTTGCTGCCGCACGGCTCAGAACCCCGAGAACGTCAGAGCTTCACAATAAACCGGTCAACGCAGTGGCACGAACGTCAATTTCATGGAGAGCTGAAAGGGTTATGTCCATAAACTTTTCTACTGACCAAACAACGGAGGTAATTAAATAATCAAACGAACTAACACCCGCAGCATTGGATATAACGCAGGCACGAAGGAACAGGAGGATAGGCCTAACGCTGAAATGAAACAAAGTCTTCTTCCAAGGGGCCTAGTTAGGCACAAAAAAATTAGTTCGATGTTTCATTGCTGCCACTAATGTTAGCCACTTTTAAATAATGAACAATAGGCCTGAAATCCCGGAGCTATTACGGCAGCGGTGCGTTCAGCAGCCCCGCTGGCGCTGCCGGCACTCTCACCGTGCTGAGGCCCCGACGCTGGTTGTACATCCGCTGACGTGGGCCGTACCGCTCACTGCGACGCCCCCTCACCAACTCCGCACGTGCGCCGCGCTCTCTAACCACGGCCGGACCCCATCCACACAGTCAGTACGAACGTCTCCGCCCTCATGTAAACCACTCCGGACCGCCACTGTTGTCAGTCCGGCCCCGGCGGAGGTCCGGCGGACCCTGCAACACTCCCTCCACCCAGGATCGGCGCTGGCCCCACACGTCCTCCGCCGGCTGGCCGCCGCGTCCGACTGGTCCGTCTTCCACGGGACGCACGGCGTGCTGCCGCGCCAGGGCGGGCGGCGCGATAACTGAGGAGGCAGCAGCGCCTAACACTACCGCCAGCTGGAGACGTGCAGGGGGGCGGCAGCACGTGACGAGAGGACGGCAGGTTTACTAACGGCTGCATAGGAGGGTGCGATGGCGCCTCTGAGGTGTGGCGACGACGCCTCCGAGGAGGTGTGGCGACAACACGCGCTGGTGCGACCTTCGACGAACGTTGGCAAACACAAGGTGTGGCAGTTCTGGCAAGTCCCACGAGCAAAAACCGGGCCCACTGAGAGTGTGAGCACGGCGGGGGTGTGACAGGTCCGATGGATGGCCATTAGCTGTCATCGAAAGGCGATGGAGCTGCTGCGATGAAAGGCGCGGTGGCAATCCCTCGTCCAGATTCACGCCCACGCTACGACGGGAACGGCAGTAAAATCGATAACGCAGCTGCACGCTGTCAATAGGTTCTTATTACAGATGTCAAGTGTCAAGCTGACAAGTTTCCAAGGTAAGAGTATGTATTTGGCTTTGCAATGTCCACTTGCAGGTCCACCGGAATTCGTATCTGGTACGGATTATTATTTAGTGATATTGGCCAGTTCGAACGTGGGCAGCGGTCAAAGGCCATCAACGGCGGCAATCTACCTGTGCAGTGACATTCAAACGAAATTCTGAATGTGGGACATCACCTTCCTCGCTCCAAACCACTATATCTAAACATGGAATTATTACCGATAATCATTATTAGTCCGAATTTTCATCTTGTAATTAGAAAATCCAGGCCTGTCCTCGAAAACTCTGGAAAAATGTTCCATGAACTATCCGACAGACTCTAGCTTGCATCTAGTTAACGAGGAGCGCCCCGCCATTCAGGCCAAATACGCGGTTGTCGCCTCTTCCTTTCGTGCAGACCATTACACGGCAGGCGCCGCGACTCACGACACCACTGCAACTTCCGATACACAAACAGGTGGCACGGAGGTTTCCCAGAATCAACAGATTACCAGTGCGACAGCGCTGCTCACTCCAAGAACACGGACACAGTAGCAGCTAAACAGCCACAACTGTCGCAATTGCCCAGCTGATTCACCGTCCGATCAACAGCGTGAGCTTGTAGCCCCGAGCGGGAGCCGGTGTAAGGAGAGAGAGAGAGAGAGAGAGAGAGAGAGAGAGAGAGAGAGAGAGAGAGAGAGAGAGAGAGAGAGAGAGAGAGAGAGAGAGAGAGAGAGAGAGAGAGAGAGAGAGAGAGAGAGAGAGAGACAGAGAGACAGAGAGACAGAGAGACAGAGAGACAGAGAGACAGAGAGACAGAGAGACAGAGAGACAGAGAGACAGAGAGAGAGACAGAGAGAGAGAGAGAGAGAGAGAGAGAGAGAGAGAGAGAGAGAGAGAGAGAGAGAGAGAGAGAGAGAGAGAGAGAGAGAGAGAGAGAGAGAGAGAGAGAGAGAGAGAGAGAGAGAGAGAGAGAGAGAGAGAGAGAGAGAGAGAGAGAGAGAGAGAGAGAGAGAGAGAGACAGAGAGACAGAGAGACAGAGAGACAGAGAGACAGAGAGACAGAGAGACAGAGAGACAGAGAGACAGAGAGACAGAGAGACAGAGAGACAGAGAGACAGAGAGACAGAGAGACAGAGAGACAGAGAGACAGAGAGACAGAGAGACAGAGAGACAGAGAGACAGAGAGACAGAGAGACAGAGAGACAGAGAGACAGAGAGACAGAGAGACAGAGAGACAGAGAGACAGAGAGACAGAGAGAGAGAGAGAGAGAGAGAGAGAGAGAGAGAGAGAGAGAGAGAGAGAGAGAGAGAGAGAGAGAGAGAGAGAGAGAGAGAGAGAGAGAGAGAGAGAGAGAGAGAGAGAGAGAGAGAGAGAGAGAGAGAGAGAGAGAGAGAGAGAGAGAGAGAGAGAGAGAGAGAGAGAGAGAGAGAGAGAGAGAGAGAGAGAGAGAGAGAGAGAGAGAGAGAGAGAGAGAGAGAGAGAGAGAGAGAGAGAGCCGGTGTGCCGGCGCAGCAGGAGCCGGTGATGACTCACTCCACGTACAGAGCAGCGATTACATACGGCAGGCCGCACCTCTCCACGGCGTGTACAGCCACACCTCTCCACGGCGTGTACAGCCGCACCTCTGTACCTCACCTCAGTGCGTGCACAGCCGGGAGGAGCCGAAACAACGCAAGGGAAGCCGCACTTACGGAAATGCTAAAATCCTTTGGAGCTAGAGAATTTCACTAATTCGGGCTCACAATGCATCTGTATGCTGCGATAACACAGGTAGTGAACTGAAACGGTTTCAGCATGAACGGCTCAATCGGCAGGAAATGGCCTTTCACCAATCATTCTGTCCAATGACGACCTGTTTTCGCGTTGCTAGGCGCGCGTTGCCTTCGACTAATTATATCTTTCACCATTTCCTCAAAAGCTTCCATTAACGGTGCACGGAAAGCGGCATCAACGCCCTGAACGCACGGCAGCTTTCCGGGTGGAATATGATGAATCACTGGCGATCAACAAACGGAGCCGAACCAAAGCCGGCGCTTCGTTTACTAGCATAGCACTGACAGCTCCATCGCAACTCTGCCAGCGCAAGGCCACTGACAGGTTTGGGACCGGGCCCCTCCGCACCAGCAAGTGTGCTAATTCTACTCTGACATTTCATATTGCAAAGAAGGGTTGAAGTGTCTCCGGAGACGCTTTGCCCACCGCTGATACAACAGTCGGCAGTCTGCGTTGAGACTACATTCAGCGCTTCCGCGGTGACAAATGGGCTGGTGACGGGCCGCCCCACTAAACACGTCGCTGGCCGGCCGGGTACAGCGCGGTGGACGCCGCCCTCTGGCGGGGGTCAGTGCACCCGCCGCGACATCGCTGCCACCGCTCCACTGTCTGACCACGTGTGGAGCGGGAGTCCGGCACTGCGAGCCGCAGACAGCGGGTCGGACACAGCCGCGATCTGGTTACCGCTCCGACAGCCTCATCCAGCTGTTGGTATCTTCAGTCTGTTCGATTATTTGTGCATTCAGATCCACGCTGATGTCTCCGCATATCATTCAATACGGAATATTTGCGCTTACGTCACTAGTCTGAGTCGATTCTGGGTCACAACTGTCTTCACATGGGGGCTCGGTCCTTCAACCATATAAGGGCATTTTTCTGCAGAGGGCAGGTCTGCAACACCGGCTCAAACTCGGCTGCAAAACGAAGCCGCCGAGTGGTGGCGACTGAATACAGGGGCCGACTAAGGAGCCGTGGATTAACTAAGACCCTGTTTATTGCAGTCCATTCATTCTAATGTGCCGGTAAAACGGCTTTACTGGCGATAACCCAGAGGATGGCTCTGTTTCCAGGGGGCAGGAGCAGTTGGGTTCAAATGCTGCAGGACGACTCGTTGTTGTTCAATAACATACGCGATACGAACCCGCTGTCAGCCCAGCCGCAATACATTAACCCATTAACGCCCGCACCTACTTCCAGCTTTCAAATTGGCCAAAAAAATGTTTTCCTGTTTAGAATATGCCCAATAAGATGTCCCGAGAGTTTTAAATCGATACCACTTTTAGATTCTGAGATATGACACCGGACAAAAATGACCCGCTGGGCGTTTGGGACATCGGCTGGCACTGCGTGGCCGGCTCCCGGGCGGCGCCGTCACCGCACTCAGCGGCCCAATGCGCATCGCTTTTACGACAGTTTTGTGAAGTGTTTTTATTTCCTCTTGTATATTGGCCATAGTAAAATGTTTAGACAGTTTTATGCTCTTAAGGTTTAATTAAAGACAACACTAACTGCATATTTGCAAATAGTATACAATAGTGGTTAACCTAGACTGATGATTTGCGGGGATAGACTAAAATTGTGAACATCATAGTATTTTAAGAAATTTTTGAATATCAGGAAACCGTTTCTCTTGTCTTTACCCCCTTCCTCCTCCGCCTCCCAGACTTTGAGACTGATGCTCACTGAGCTTTTAACGAGTAATCGTAATATTCAGCATAGAGATGTAAATTTTGAAAACTCAATCCGTTATCTCCCCCACCCGGGGTACATTTGCTTGATTAATCTCCAAATCTCCAAACGGGTCCATTTCCATCTTTCCAACTTTTATTTGGAGCAAGTAGCGCGCTCCATAGTTGCATCAATGTGAACCTCCACATTTCTAGGTACGCCACTGGTCATTGTAACGCTGGTCAGCACATCATCTGTCTGTGGGAGACAAAAAATACAGGTAGGTCTTGACCCCTCCTCCTAACCCCCGGGATGTTCACTCATGGTAGTTTCACTTTACTAGAACCAAGCCGCAATAGTGCTAGTTGCGTTTTAGACACAAGTTCTAGAATTTCCCATGCTTTCACCCATTTCAAACTGCTCCGGACGTTTGACACTACACTATCTTGTCAAAACAAATCAGCGTGGCGGCCGCGATAATTTCTAACTCATTTTGTCAGCTGGTCATTGGCTTTCAATCAGTAGTGGACGCAAGGGGGCTAGGAAGGCTCAACCCCCCCCTACCGAAATGTCAGTGTGCCTATAGTAAATGCATTACTGAGGGCTGTTCCGAGGCCATGGCGGGGGAGACTCTAGATCCCTAACCCCCTCCCCCCCACCACCCAATGAAGTCCTAAATCCGCTACTGTTCCCTATCCTCTCTATCCACTACACACAATCCATCAAGGGGAAAAGACAAGGCTCTGCTAGCTTAACAGTGAAGTCAGTGCTAAAATTTCGATAAGTTTTCAAAACCCCTGAAAATTGTATTTAATAACGCCTTTACAAAATACTGGAACCATCTTGCATGCTTCCGTTAAAAATATGTGATAATCATTCCCAAAACAAGACCGAACCCGAAAACGTTGGGAAGCATTTAATGAACTTCAAAGTTTCCAAAGGTATCGACATTGCACTAAAAAACTTCAGATTTGCTGAAAAATATCTAACCTGGTAACCCTGCATTCGCAGGACCCACAATGCCTCCCCTTCCCTCTAGGTAACATTATGCACCTAACGCACCAGATGGGAGGACAGGACACATCCTTTTCCTCATTTTCAGCGGCCCGCAGATGTCCGCAACGCCCAGCGGGTCATTTTTGTCCGCTTCATATTTGACGATGTCTCATGGCAAAGCCGTTCAAGAAAATCTTACTGCTTCTTGACCATCTGCCTCCTAGTGGTCTTGGCTTAATGTCAATCATGCAAAACCTTTTCAGCTTTCCATATGTTATTGCGAGATACAAAATTTGCCGAGCTATCTCACGCTGACCAAAACCTCGCCAAAATAAGTTCCACCAAAATCGTCTCATAAAAACCTAGAATTTTCAAATACATTTTTCCAGTTTATCCACGCTCTGAAACACACATACATATCATAAACATAGAGATCACTTCACTGGTACCGATTCTGCAGCCTGTCAAAGTCAGAGGACAAAAATGACCTCGCTGGGCGTTAATGGGTTAATACCGTACTTGCACCCAATCAACATGGAAGGTACAGCATGGACAATCAATCGACAGGAAAATGATTCGATAAGAATTATGCTATTTCTTTCCTTTTGAATTTCAAGGATACAATAATTATTCGGATTAATCGTCCTAAGTACCGCCAAACAAATCACAATAAATACATATATTTTTTCCAAGGCTCACGCGCATTTCGGCAACAAAAATTCCGGTTGTGTAGCGTTGAAGCTTTTCAAGACATTTACTCCGAGGTTATCGGGGAGGCGCACAGCCTGGTATGGAGGGACACGGTTTTGTTTGCAAATGTACTACATTGAAGAGCACAGCAGCGGCAGCCAATGAGGCAGCCGACCGGTTTTTCCTTCCGTCCGTCAGGGCAGCCTGAACTCAGCGGATCGTGTTTCTAATCAGGTGACCGGTGAGCTGCCGTGTCAGACGCTGACAATGCGACAGAGCAGGCCGCGGCAGCCCGTACCCTCAGGCCACGCCTCTGTCGGGGGGCTGACTGCCGCTCCCACGGAGATGTTCCCTCAGGCCACGCCTCTGTCGGGGGGCTGACTGCCGCTCCCACGGAGATGTTCCCTCAGGCCACGCCTCTGTCGGGGGGTGACTGCCGCTCCCACGGAGATGTTCCCTCAGGCCACGCCTCTGTCGGGGGGTGACTGCCGCTCCCACGGAGATGTTCCCTCAGGCCACGCCTCTGTCGGGGGGTGACTGCCGCTCCCACGGAGATGTTCCCTCAGGCCACGCCTCTGTCGGGGGGCTGACTGCCGCTCCCACGGAGATGTTGACATAGCACACGCGGGAGAGCCCATGCCGCACAACCCAGCCCCCCCTCCCCCGTCAGTTCAATCGACGCAGCTAAAGAGCTTTGACTGTGCCAACCCAAGGACTAGCCTGTGTAAATTTACACAGCGGCTATCCACTGAACAAAGATTAGGCCGTGGCTTAAACAGGAAGCAAGCAAACAACTACTGCCCACAAAACGCCACTATCTGCAAACGTGCGTGTTGCGCGCAATCCCCCGTCAACCGCTACGTCACAGAGAGCCTGATAGGAAACCACGCCTTCGCTAGTACAGCCCCCACAACTGGCTTCTATTTTGAGTCGCGCGTGGTCTTGTTTCCTCCGAGTGCTTTGCGCTGCCAGAGCAGAAGCATCACACTGTATCTGGTACCGGTTCTGGCCAGGGGCCTTACGGTCAGAATCTGTAGCCCGGAACCTTCAATCAGGTTAACATACATGCCGTTCTAGAAATGAATGAAAAATTGCAAACCAGAGCGATAACGGTCATGCAAATGCCAAACGGAAATTAAAGGAAGGGGGCCGACAAACCCAGACAGAGGTGGTTGAGGCGGTTGACTGCCGACTGTACAGGCGGCAAATGCCGTCTTACATAATACCTTGACATACTTTAGGACACTGGGGATAATTTTCCCCCTCCGAACATTACGGAAATTTCAAAACAGATGCTGCAAACAGCGTTTATCTCGAAATATCTGATTCAGGGAGGGAGCCTGAATACTAGTCGTAAAGTTCGCCGAATTTATGACACACATTCCTGCCACACATCAAATGTGTGTAGTTGAAACGAAAACAAACTTTTGGCTGATCACTCATCAACACATACTGCGCTTCAGTACCACTGCTCGTATGCCACTACTCCAATGTGAAACTCCAGTCGAGGTCAATCTCAATAGACCGATGTGCAGACTCCCACGCACTACCCAAAATCAAGCCAATAATTCACAGACATGACCAACAAGAACACAACCAGAATTTGCAGCTCTGACCACGGAGAAGACAAGTGAGAGAAATACAAAACCAATTTGAGTCTGGGAATCCAGCTTTGAATATTTGCTAACAGCACAGTACCAGTTTTCGCCCGTCCCTAAACTTTATCCCCTCCGCAAAGCTAAAACAGCAATTCGTGGCTGCGTGTCACAACCAAGGGCTGACGCTCGCTGACGGAAACCAGAGCTGAATACGGCTGCACGACTATGAACATGCTGACATTACAGCATTGCCCGTCTGTCAATACACAGTTGTTGAGCGCAGCACGCAGCCGAACCAGCTGCCAGCAGCTGCGGGACACGGCGGCAGACACTAATGCAAACCATAACAGAGGCGGCGTCTGGCCAGCTCTGCGCCGGAGCGTCAGCACAACGGCCATTAGCAGACCGGCCGGCAGCCGCAGCTGGGTCCGAGTCTAGGGCGCTGGTGGTGTTGTGTCCCGTCCCCGGGCCCAATCACACCCGGCCTCACCGACAAAGGCAGAGCACTGTCCGGAGATGTGATGGGCTGCCCATTATGGCACTTGGTAACAACAGGCTTGGAATGACAAGGCTGCAGACATGCAAGGTGGACGGATTACGGGCACAACAACAAGCTCATGGAATGTCACGAACATTTTTTGGTCCTAGAATCTCGGTAAAGAGCAGCATTTCTACACCGTCCCGCCCCCCTGCGTGTCTGTATCCATTCAGTATGAAGCCGTGCGGCATCGGTTCGGTTTCGCAGCACGGGGGTGGTACCCTGGCCCTCCACCCACGCTGCTGTTGCCACCTCGGTGCCGGGCCAAACAGGGTGCGGACGCGCGTCACAGCAGCGCCGCACGCTGAAATCACCACCCTGTTTATGTGCAGCCGCCCTTCTGCCGACCTTTGCCAACAGCGGCGCACTATGCTGGGCCTGCCGAGAACAGGCGGCCGCCGCGGCGCTCCGATCCCGTCCAATCAGAAGATAAAAGGACAGACTGTCTATAGCAGGGCGCCAAAAAAACAAGCACCAGCGCCTTTTATCAGAAATAAACAGCGGGTTCGACAAGGGACTCACACTCCTGTTCCATTTAGCTCGAAAGGTCAACCAAAAGCCATCAACAGCTTATTTGAATTCCGGCCAGAAATAATTCTAGAACTCCACATGTAACTGGCGTTTTAAATATAATACACCGACATATACGTTTCACATATAGATTGATATGGTTTCTGCCTGGCCCACGGACGTGGATACCGCAATGCAACGCAGATGGATGAGCCCGAAACAAAACAGGCAGTTCGCACATAGAGCTCAGTGGTGAACCTGTACATTCAGGCCCGAATATTTCGGCAAGGCTTTTATGGCGCACCGCGACTGATAGATGAAGATCATTCTATTATCATGCGGATGATAATAGAACAAGGAGACTATGTCGAGATAAAGAGTTTCACTGAGAACACAAATACCTTGGTGAAACGCAACACTATAGACGGTTCTCATGAGGAAATGGAACCCATAATTTCTCGTCATCCGTTTCCTGCGTTTAGCTCAGATGGAAGGCGAACTGAACACATTCCAGCGACGCTTGAGACCACAGTAAATGTGGTTGGGCTGGGTACAATGAGCTCTGCAGTCAAGTCTTCCGGGTTTGAAACGATTTGACTGGATATTTTAATGCAATGCAATCATTAATACAACGCACGGGCTGACAATAAAAGCCTATTCACGCCTGACAAAGTACGCCGACAGATTATACCAATATTCTTTAGTCGACAATCTCCTCGCGTGACTTGGTACATTCGCCCGGCAGAAATCTGGTCAGATTCCGCCCCATGTGAATGGGCCATTAAATCCGATCCATAAGGCCCCATCACCGGCCCCATCACCAAACCACAGGCCTCAGCAGCCGCCCGGCAGCTGCCGGAGGCACTCACCTGGCGTCGGGGTTGTGCCTGGGGTCCAGTCTCAGCAGCTGCCGGAGGCACTCACCTGGCGTCGGGGTTGTGCCTGGGGTGCAGTCTCAGCAGCTGCCGGAGACACTCACCTGGCGTCGGGGTTGTGCCTGGGGTCCAGTCTCAGCAGCTGCCGGAGGCACTCACCTGGCGTCGGGGTTGTGCCTGGGGTCCAGTCTCAGCAGCTGCCGGAGGCACTCACCTGGCGTCGGGGTTGTGCCTGGGGTGCAGTCTCAGCAGCTGCCGGAGGCACTCACCTGGCGTCGGGGTTGTGCCTGGGGTCCCGTCTCAGCAGCTGCCGGAGACACTCACCTGGCGTCGGGGTTGTGCCTGGGGTCCAGTCTCAGCAGCTGCCGGAGACACTCACCTGGCGTCGGGGTTGTGCCTGGGGTCCAGTCTCAGCAGCTGCCGGAGACACTCACCTGGCGTCGGGGTTGTGCCTGGGGTCCAGTCTCAGCAGCTGCCGGAGACACTCACCTGGCGTCGGGGTTGTGCCTGGGGTGCAGTCTCAGCAGCTGCCGGAGGCACTCACCTGGCGTCGGGGTTGTGCCTGGGGTCCCGTCTCAGCAGCTGCCGGAGGCACTCACCTGGCGTCGGGGTTGTGCCTGGGGTCCAGTCTCAGCAGCTGCCGGAGACACTCACCTGGCGTCGGGGTTGTGCCTGGGGTGCAGTCTCAGCAGCTGCCGGAGACACTCACCTGGCGTCGGGGTTGTGCCTGGGGTCCAGTCTCAGCAGCTGCCGGAGACACTCACCTGGCGTCGGGGTTGTGCCTGGGGTGCAGTCTCAGCAGCTGCCGGAGACACTCACCTGGCGTCGGGGTTGTGCCTGGGGTCCAGTCTCAGCAGCTGCCGGAGACACTCACCTGGCGTCGGGGTTGTGCCTGGGGTCCAGTCTCAGCAGCTGCCGAGGAGACACTCACCTGGCGTCGGGGTTGTGCCTGGGGTGCAGTCTCAGCAGCTGCCGGAGACACTCACCTGGCGTCGGGGTTGTGCCTGGGGTGCAGTCTCAGCAGCTGCCGGAGACGCACTCACCTGGCGTCGGGGTTGTGCCTGGGGCTCCCGTCTCAGCAGCTGCCGGAGGCACTCACCTGGCGTCAGGGTTGTGCCTGGGGTCCAGTCTCGGCAGCAGACGGAGACACTCACCTGGCGTCGGGGTTGTGCCTGGGGTCCAGTCTTAGCAACTGGTCGGCCAGGTCTCCGCGGTAGCCCTCCTCGTCTGAGCCGCTGGTGCTGGTGGATCCGGCCACCCCGCGGCGGGGAGACTGGGGCCGGGAGGGTGGCCGCAGGATACTCCTGCCCACGCCGTCTGGACTGGTGGGTCGCGACGGAGGCTTCAGGATGCCGCGCGCCGGCTCCTCCGGGCTAGACGGACGCGAGGGAGGCTTCAGAATGCTGCGGCTACGCTCCTCCGGACTGGTGGGTCGGGAAGGAGGCTTCAGTATCCCCCGGCTGCGGTCTTCCGGACTCGTCGGTCGGGACGGAGGCTTTAGAATGCCGCGGCTTCTGAGCAGATCCAGTTCTGGACTGGATGGACGCGAGGGTGGTTTGAGGATGCCTCGGCCTCTATCCTCCGGACTTGTTGTACGAGAAGGTGTTTTCAGTATACTGCCGCGAGACCTCTCCTCCGGACTTGTAGGTCTAGAAGACGGCTTCAAGCTGCTTCTTCTAGGTCTTTCTTCAGGGCTGGAGGTTCTGGAGGGGGGTTTCAGTATGCCGCGGGCTCTGTCCTCCGGGCTGGTAGGCCGGGATGCGGGTTTCAGGATGCCGCGGGCCCTGTCCTCTGGGCTGTTGGTGCTGGAAGAGGTCTTCAGGCTGCTGCGGCGGCGCGGCGTTTCGCTCACGGGACTGGTGGGCCGCGAGGGCGGCTTCAGGATGCCCCTGCTGCGATCCTCCGGGCTGGTGGGCCGGGAAGGCGGCTTCAGGATGCCCCTGGCCACTTCCTCCGGGCTGGAGGGTCGCGATGGACGCTTCGGCAGCTTCATGGCGGAGGAGGTCGGCTCGGAGAAGGTCACCACGCTGGTGGACTCGGGCCGAGCTGCACCTGACCAGCACGTACAGAGTCACTTCCTGACAGACTCAAAACCGAGGCCACCCAACATTACACTCAGGGAAGATCAAGAGATACGGAAAAAATATTACATGTAAATCAGAACGAGCGGATATTATTTCCACTGGGTTCATCATTAGACTAAGAGTTTAAAGGCAAAGTCCCACTTTTATAGTGGGTTTCAGACTGAGACCGTAGTTTTGTAGAGCTTGCCGGGGAACGGTTTAATTTCACCCAAAAGTTCTCTATATTAAATTTCTGCACACTTTAGAGTTCGAAATAAGACCAGATGGCCCTATCGGCCTTAAACAGGAAATGAGGCACCTTGGTACACTTCCAGACTGTAGTGGTTTAAGAGGCAATATCTATTCCAAATAATGGATTTGAGATTATGTCTGCGGCAAAATTTCTGATATGCCTAACATTTCGTCTATTTAATTTTATTCTGTTACAGGTGAAAATTCTCCAAATTCCGTGACGTTATACCAGTGTATAACCATAAGGTCCAAGCAATAAATATTTGACCACGCAAAGCACAACGACATATTTGTCCACGTCTGTGCACTGCGGCATATTCCCATGGTTTATCCGTATCACGCAGCCACCGGGGGATGAGGGAGCCAATGGGGGGTGAGTTTTTACCCTTTTTCTCCACGAACGGTAAGATATGGGACAAATGGAGTGCGTATCAAGTGGTTTCTCGGCATGCTCTATCACATGGCTATCTCAGTTCAAATCTCATTATGAAGGTGCCACGTTTCATTTCATGGTTAAATGAGAATTTTGACTATGCGAAATAGTATCGTCCCTTAAGCCATAACTAACTTACTACATCGACTCTTGATTGATACGAAGATGCACGACTTCTGACATGCCAGAGTCAAATAAGATGTCAACTTTCGTCATCACTCCGTCTGAGAGCACATCACCAAAGCTTGACGTGGAACATATCACTCATTTTTCGAAGGCGGCTCGCCGCCCGATGAGAGCAGCGCAGCTGTGTACTACTAGTTACCTCTATTCTCCAGAGATGGCGCTCGCTGCGGCGTCGGCGGCCGCCCGGCCCTTGCCGCAGCCTCCTCGCCGAACTGCGCCGCCCGGCGGCGGGCCTCCCGGTGCGACAGGCCATCTGGCGGCAGCCGACAGCGTCAAACAACGACGCCGGCCTTCAGACAACGAAAAACCAACCACAAGACCAAAAACTAGGACGCAGGTGTAAACGCACTTCTGTGACAGATATGACATCGGCGGGCCGGTCCTTTATCATTGAGGAGACAATCCTGATCGAGAAAAAGTCCAGTAATCGTAACTTGGTATCAAATGTTAGGAGCCCAGAGCTACCGTACGCAGAACGAAAGAAGTGACATCAAGAAGAGGTCATCAGTTCATGCACTTCCACCGCCCGTTCTATCGAGAAGGAAAAGACGAGGGACAGACAGGTGCAGAGAGCTTTTATAAGCAATAATAATGAAGTATAGATGAACCGTGTCACTTCTGCAACCAAAGACAGCATGGATCATACATTCCAAGGGTTCCCGAAGAAGCCAGACAGGACAGTGTAGACAGATCGAAGACAAGGACAGAAAACAGTCCACTTAGTGGACTCTCAGCAGAGATCGATGAGCATAAAGCGTTTGACGAAGGTGCCCACACACGTTTCTGGTTCTAGCTTGATTCAATCTCGCACTGGAAGGTAGAGCTTCTACAATTATTCGAAGAAGAACTCGCCATGTGCTAAGGCGAAGAGGTTAACGGAGGGCACGATCCGGCAATCTCATCAGGGCTGCGGAGTCCCTCTTTTCGGTTCCAAGACATTGCAACAAAAAATTAAACATTTCTGCTTTGACGCAAAAAATGTCGAGCTGTATGGCATGTGTTTAGATTCCGCAGCCCCGACTCCACAAAGGCCTCTACCAACCACCTCACCCCGGTGTCATGCTGCCGCGGACCTGAAACAGAGCGCAGAAGAAATACAACAGCCGAAAACCACACAGATCACCAGCCAAACCAGCGAGGAGGCAGCGGCAGCGACGGAGAGGCGACAGCAGAGCGTGTAGAGCGGCGACAGGCAGTGAGGCGGTGCCCAAACCTGCACTGCTATGGCACACCTCTGGCGGCGGCGGCGTCAGCCTGCCGCTGGCGCGCGGCACTGCCGTGGGCCTGGCGCAGCTCGTCCGGCGTGACTGGCTGGGTCTGGAAGCGGAGGCCGCGCTCCCGGAGGCGGCGCCGGCCGGCCGCCGCTGCCGGTACCGGCGCCGGCAGGGGAGCCCGCGCCGCCGCCAATGTCTCCTGGTACTGGCGCGCCCGCTCGGCCACACTCAGCTGCTTGGCGGCGTGCGGTGGCTGGTGGAGAGGGTGCTGGGCGGCGGAGGCGGTGGCTGCGGCGGCTGGCGGCGGGGACTCTGAGGGCCACAGGGCACCGCCGGCCCGTCAGCAGGACATGCACGGCGGCACAGAGGGAGTCTGGGGACCACGGGGCACCGCCGGCCCGTCAGCAGGACATGCACGGCGGCACATATACACATACACACATGCGAACATGCCAGGCGTCATGCCAGACCGCAGAGCATGCTGACAGGGCGACCGGAAGAACGTACCGTACTGGTGCACACACAACACACACAGTATTCTAGTGTTCAGCGAAACAATACTGGGAGTAGACTGAAGACTAATTAGTCTCCCTGGGGGAGGGAGCTGGTGATTTAGTGAGCAAGAGTACTAGTTGTGACTACTTAAGTGTGGCTAAATGCCAGTGGCTGTTTGGTGTTAGAGCAGATTGACCGTTATGCAGAGCAGTCAGGTAAACCAAGACATGAGCCACCGTCTACCTACCAAGTAGTGGCTGTGGGGCTGCACCCACGGTCAGATCACGTCCGATTAGTGATCACGCCACGACCAAATTTAGAGAGCACGGCCGCCCTCTTGGGCACGATTTAACCCGCTGCAAAAGCCTATCTCCCACCGGGCAGCAACAGTAATCATAAGCAGATACTACAAACACAAGGCGTGCAACTGCAGTTACTGGCCAGCCCTGGCGTGAGGTGCTGCAGTCGACAGCGTTGGACTGCGCACTAAGCCCGTGGGTGAGGCCCGCCACGGCGTGATGGCACCTGCCGCGCCGGCTATGGAAACTGACGCTGACGTCAGCCAGCCCACACCACAGGTGAACTCAAGGGCCCAGCTTCTGACCGACAGTCCCGGGGTTGTCCCTGCAGGGGTCGCACGGGTCGTCCCCTGCAAATCATTGACGCTGCTCCGATTTTTTCTCAAAAGAAGATAAAAATTAAGGCACCAGCTTTCGATAACATCGTAAATCTACGGTAGAGCATATAATAAAGCTTGGTTAGATAGCAGCGCTTCAGCATCACGAAACGAGATCATCCATGTAATATTAAAATCCATCCGGACGGGTGTGAAGTTAGTGTTGAGCCAGCGCAGAACACCAGAGTCCTCAGGCAGCGCGCTGACACCAACAAAAACGGAAACTTGAGCAGCCGCAGAACGGACATGTCACCAGAGCTAAGTTTTATGTCAGCTTGAAGTACAATTCGGGACGAGCGTATCCGTGGACCACAATGCACGCCAGGCCCGGGGCGGCGGGTTCCAGCTCAGCCCGCCCCCTCCCTTAGCCATCTTACATGGAAACGGAGACTGGAAAACCAGATAGGTTCCAGTTCAGTCTGGCCTTAGAAATATTTTATTGTTAAAAATATTTTGTTTGTATCTCCAAGCATACCCATAGATACCCCAATCCAGACTGGGACGAATGCTACGCAAAATATAGTTTTTCCACAATGCTGTGTTGTTGCTTCTTGAAAGCTCGATGTTGACCACTGTGCATTAAGCTCGTTTGCAAGATGTGTTTGTGAACCCCGACCTGGACTAGTCCAAAACATCGAGTAGGGGCATACATCAACCACAAAACTACCACCAAACCAACAGTTGAGAGCAGCGTTTAATACAGTCCTGCCTACCTTCGTCCATGCTGCGTCTTCTCTGAGGAGGCCCGGCAGACTGTTTGACTGGAGTAGAGGCGGGGGCAGCGGCAGCCGACCACTTTGCTACAGTCGGAGTGCCCCCGCATCCGTCCGCCGCCCCTCTCACTGCTCCCACCGCCGCTGCCGCCGCCAGGTAGGCGTCCACCGTGGCCGCAGCGGGGGCCGGGGCCGGGGCGGGGCGGGGGGCGGGGGCGGCCGGCTGGCGGCGGGAGGTGGGCAGCGCTGCCGCCGCCGCCACCTCGTCGGGCGTGATGGGCTGTGTCTGAGCGCGCTGGGCCCGCAGCCGACCGCCCCGCTGGAACCGCACCGGTCGCGAGTGGGTGGCCTTATGCCGACTGCGCGCCTCAAACTCCAGAAACAGGTTCTTCTTCTGCTCCAGTGTCATCGGCGCCGCCGCAGCAGTGTCGGCGGCGCGGCCTTCTGGCTCTGAAGTCGGAGGCTCCGGCGGCGGCGGGTCGGCTGGAGTGGGTGCGCGTGCCGCAGGGGCGGGTGGAGCCACAGGAGGCGATACCAGAACACGGTTCACAGCCTCCTGAACTGACGCGTCCGCGAACACCACCGAAGCAGCCCTGCAGCAAGAACAAACAAACACTGCATAAAGGATCTCAAAATACACACGACCGTCTGCGCTATGAGAAAACTACGCACAAATGAATCGTTATTTCCATCATAAAAAACACACGTGGTTCACATTTTGGTGGGAACGAAAATGTCTAGCTCACCCAAGAATTCACAGGATCGTCCATAAAATCGACAAGCCTTTTATGAATAACTAGCGACGAGAGCTATGATGATGATTTAACATAAAGCGATCCCCCAGCGGCGGATAGCCAGGTCTCTTGTTTATCCAGTCAACAGTCCCCGACCACCCACCTGAGCACCTATGACATCTTACCTGAGCGCCGCCTGGTCACTCTCCTCCTGAGCAGTCCGCCCGCCGGCGCCGCCAGAGGCCGGCCTCGGCGGTGGCCAGCCGCCTCTCTCCTGCCAAGCCGGCCGCTCCTCCGCCTCTCCCCCGGAGTCGGCCGTGTCCCGGGCGTCCTTGGCCGAGCGGCGGCGCCGCAGGATGGGCCGCGGCGGCTCACCACTGGGTCTGCGCCGCTCCACGTCAGCGCTCTCCCGGCGCAGAATTCCCGCCGGCGTGTCAGCGTCGCCGTCCAGAGAGCGCCGCTTCAGGATGGACTGCGGCGGCTCCGGACTACTGTCCAGCTCTTCTTCACGCGACCGACTCGACTTCAGGATCGGCCGCAGACCGACGGAGGAGAGGTCGTCGTCAGGGGCGCCGGTCACGTCCTCCACCGAGCGGTTCTTGAGGATGGGCCTCGGCGGCCGCTCTGCCTCTAGCTCATCGTCAGTACTAGAACGCTTCTTCAATATCGGCCGCGGCTCAGACTCCTCTGGGCTGCTACGCTGTTTCTTCTTCAGGATAGGTCTGGGGCCTCCACTTCGCGCCTCCGGAGAAAAGCACCTCTCGCCGCCACTACTACCTCTGCTCAGCGGCCGCTCCTCTGGCTGGCTCTGCTTCCTCTGCTTGAGGATGGAGGTTGGTTTCGGGGAGGACGGAGCGGCACTTCCCACAGAGTTGCGCCGCGGCGGAGTATCGTCCGGAGATGAGCCGCCACTGTCGGCAGCTGGGACCTGCGGGAACGGAGGAGGAGAGGATGGCGGAGAGGTAGGAGATGACGACCGCCCCACTGGAGAGAGGGCACGCCGCGGAGGCGACGGCGAGCCGGGCGTCACCCCACGTAACGTCGGCGACGTGGTTGGTGAAGCAGACGACCTGGTGGGCGACACGTCAGCCGGTGGAGGCTGGACACGGGCTGACAGTTCGCAGGCTGCCGCGCGCGGCGGAGAACGGGCCTTAGCAGGCGGTGAGCGAGCTTCCGAGGGTGGCGACTCTCGCGCTGACTTCCCTGGCGTCTGAGAAACACTGGCCGCCTTGCTCTCTAGGGCTTGTCTCAGAGCAGCCACGCCCGAAGTCTTATTGGACGAGCCCTTCATGATCACAACTTCCTCTATGATCTGTGTAGACTTGGCTGGCGTCGTCTTCCAAGGGGAGGCCAGCTGGTCGCGCAGACGAGACAAACCGTTGCCAGTCGGCGATGGCGAGGAGGCCGTCTTCGCCTCTGTCTCGTCCGGTGACCTGGAGCTGGAAGACTTCCCAAGCGGTGCAGAGCCGTTCTGGCGCGCTGGGCCTTCTACCACCGCGCCAGCACTAGGCGAGTGTGCAGTCGGTTCGGGCGTGGCCAAGTAGTCCTCACAGAGTCGAACCACATCACGGGCGGCGCTGGAGCCGGCGCTTTCAGTCACAGCCGGATTATCTGACGATGACGATGATGACCGGCTCTTTGCAGCGGGAGCAGAGGCAGCATTGACAGGGCTTAGCTGGTTTGGCTTGGAAGGAGGCGGCGAAGTCGGATCATTCCTGGCATTTTTATCGGCAGGAGTGTCATTTAACGCAGTTTTGAAATCCGCACGCGAAGAGTGTGACGTAACGGTCTCCTTCGAAGCATGCAGCTTGGAAGCTGTTGAGCCGATAAATGGGCTTTTCTCGTGCTGTCTATCGGACTGCTCTACATTTACATGAGCGTCATTCAAATCGGAAGGCTTTTTAAATCCAATTTCCGACGAATCAGCAAAAGGGGGCCGTTGTGGTGCCGCCGGCTGCATACACTCTTTCGATTCGTTAATTGCATCATTTCCCTTATTACTATCATCACTTCCTCTCGAAACATTTCTTCTCTTATTGTTCACTGGACTACTCGTTTCCAACCTGGACGTTAGCCTGCGGGCACTACTCTCCTGAGAATCGGACCCACTACCCGCACTCTGAAGGCTACTGGTTTCAGTGCCAGTAGAAGGCCCTATCAGGCGGTCCACACGGACTGCTGTGGCACGGGTTAGCGAGGTTAGCTTCTCTATCCGCGCCGAGATGTCGTCGGTGTTGACCTTCTGAGGGAGACGGCCGCTCCGCGCCGGCGGCAGCGAGCTTTTCGCTGCCCGCTCCCGCTCGGTGAGGAGCTTCAGCTTGTCATCTAGCGGAAGCCAGTCGCTGGGCTTCTTGGCACTATCACTGGCGTTCCTTTTGGACTCGTCAGTAGAGTTTGCTATTTTCAACGGTGTGGTTTGAAAGATGGTTGAACGCTCAGCTTTGTTCGGCTGAGACGACGGTCGTTCTCCGGTATTTTCTTTTCGATCAGCTGTTTCTGCCGCGTGACCTGCTTCTTCACTATGCAGCCCATCGGAAGACTTCGCCGTATCCGCTCGCTGGCCGTTCCTCTTGCTCTCGACGCGCAACCGACTGGCCGAGAGCGCGACCTCTCCCTCCGGCCTCGCTCTCTCGCCCCTTCCTGAGGCTCGGAGGGAGCTGGGCCGCACCGTCTGCTCGCTCTCCGTCCACCGTCGCTCTCTGAACTCCACATCAGGCACGGCGGTGGGGTCTGTGACCGACTCCGGCCTCGCGCGTCCGCCGCCGGTGGTGGTGCGGCGCAGCACGCCCGTGTCCGCCACCTCGCGCCGGTTCAGTCGCAGGAAGTCGGGCCTCTCCACGGCGCCGGAGGACGCGCCGTCTGGCCGCCTCTGGATGAAGTTGGTGCCGGCGTCCAGGGTGCGCCGCAGGGCGGGTCGGCCGGGCCGGCTCAGTTCCGGCGTGGGCGCGCGCGGGGCCGGACAGCGCCGGGCGGCGGGCGCCGACGCTCCGCCGAGCCGGAGTCGACCGCAGCCGGATCGGAAACGCTCGGAGGCCGGCCTGACAACGCCGCGGGCGACGCAGACTCCCCTGAGAACGAACAACAGAAATGATAATTAGTCGCCGGCTAATCGATAGATATAAGTTAGCACGACAGCTACACACAAACCACAAGGTAGATATCCCTGGAAGACAATCGTGTTATCAATAGCCTTAAGCGGTACACTGAGACTGTTGAGAATACTTATCGCAACAGTTTCATAATAAAAAGAATATACTTTTATATATCTATATATTTAGAAAATATTATAATCATGTGCATCCATGTTCTTTCATACAAATATGGCAGATCAGTTTTAAGCGACATATTTTCCCATAGCATTGTATATTAATTGCTCTGTGTAAGTGGTCACAAGATCAATGGAAAAATCTAGCCACACAAAAAAGACGGGTTAGTACAAGAGAATAAAGCGAAGGCTTGCCATTAGTTTGCAAATTAAACATGTGAACAAAATGTGACTGTGTAACACAGGGAATAAAGGGAAATATCACAGGAACATTTCTTAAGACAGCCTTCAAAATAGAGCAGGCACAACCTTTTGAAAAAATAGTGACTTAACTTTACATCTTCCCACAAGGAGACCAATTGCAGCAGTGTGGGTTATCAGTTATGTTAACAGGCATTCCTTTGCTCACTCAAGAAGAGTTGAAGAAAAACTCACTTCACTCTAGTTTACAAAAGGCATACCTCCCGCTGCTCCTGCATCATAGTGTATGAGCTGATATGAATGGAATCCTAAAACATGGAGATTTAGGGTTAAAACTGCTGTCTTCTTTACATTTTTAACAAACAAATGTTTTGTTATCACAGTTTAAGACGAGCGCCAAAACGAATATGATTATTTTTCAGCATAGAATACATGAGAAAGAAAAGACATGCACACATTCAGAGTAAATAGCAAAGAAACTCAGTTTAGTTTTAACAATTTTTCAGGTGCCTCTACAAAAGTATGCATTAATTACAACAATGCCAAAATGCACTCATACAAGTACAAATGACAAGGGAGTGAAAATTCCAGAAAGACAAAGTTTGCCTACCAAAACCTGTTTTGTGGTTGATTGCTACAGAAATGTATGCAAATGCTTGAGGGCAGCAACACTAAGTTGCCTGGCAATTTAAGTGACTTTGTCAAAAGCTGTCTAAATTTGTATTCAAACCTTTTGTTACTTTTATACTGTCAGAAAATTTCCTCTGGAAGTTCAACCAGCCTTGGTATCTTAAGGACTTGATTGAGGGTGCTCAACAGAATATTTTGACTTAATACAACAATTGACTAATTTTTAAAGCATTCGCTGACTTATTAAAACCAACATTAAAAAGGAGTTTAAAAATCACATCTTTATACATATTTAACACTGCAGAAATACACTTCAATGAATTACAAAGATGGCTCTAGTCACAGTTATTTAATTTCATCATATCTGACCCAGTCACAACATCAAACTTAGCTAAAAATTTGATAAAATCTCTGATTAAGCATCATATTTGCTCATTTAAGCATAACAAATATTCATTAACAAAACTCTTTATTCAGGGTAATAACTAAATACAAGGAAGAAATATTGAAGGATGTTGGCTCTTGAGTGTGAAAATAATTAAAAAAATTCCATTAATCTGATTTTGTATATTCTGGAGAGCTCCAAACATGACCCTTTAAAAAATATTGGGTGGACAGGTGGAATTAAAAAAACTTATGTTCTACAATAAACTGGCTTGGTAAAACAGGACCACATTCAATGTGGTGACAGTATTTAATTAGTCTCAGAGACACGCAGAGTGTCACAGCAAGTCCTCTAAGTTACGCCAGCAGCTGGTGGTGGTTAGGGGGTATTTTCAGTTTAAAAAAATCTTCTGAAGACTGAAATGAAAAAAGTCAGTTTCGTTCTTAGCAATCTTGACTGAACTAAACATTCACTCACCCCTTTCCAGTTCGAACTGGAGCAATCTTGATTTGACCGACATAATTTAATATCCTTTTGCTTCAATGATACATTATGAGATTCTTGAGCTAGTCTTGACTTCCCGTAGCACAAGAGGTGGCGGTAACTTTCATCTATAATTCATTCAAGGACAACCAATTTTTTTCTTCAATTGTTGTTAGAAGGACATAACTCATGGCCTACAATTCATGATTCCAAATGCAAAACTTCCTCATTCCACCATTTTTTAAAATGTGGTGAATGCACTTATTCGTTCAAAATACAGCCTTTTCACTGGATGGGAATTGTTTTGTTGCCCTCCCCTTCCTATCTCTTCTTTCCTCCATGCTATGCGAGATACATCAAACACATGGCACATTCACGAGAAGCGAGCGCCCAAGCCGTGTAATATTCAATTTCCAAAGATACAAAATTACAAAGATGGCTCTAGTCACAGTTATTTAATTTCATCATATCTGACCCAGTCACAACATCAAACTTAGCTAAAAATTTGATAAAATCTCTGATTAAGCATCATATTTGCTCATTTAGGCAAGCTCTTGCTATGTTGTAACTTAAATTCAATCATATAAACTCATTTCTTAATTTTTAATACCCTTGTAGTTATATCATGCTTTCTAATACGGCACTGTGGGCACTGTAAGCAAAGCAGTACTTCTAATGCTCTGCGCAATAGTTGAATGATATGCGCCAGTAAATACGCAATACTCCTTTATATGGTTGCAATGCAATGAAGGGAATTGGTTCCTCCTTTGCAAATACCGAAGAAAACTTCAGCTTTGCGATGGCGAATAGCCCTGTTCCAGCTGTCAGCACAGTTTTGTCAGCACCAATCAGCGGGCCACATTGCGCCTACGTCACAGGACTGTAGCCTCTCCCCGGGAACTAGTTCTAGAGGTTTTACGGGCTGACGGGCTGCTGTTTGCGCTGATGAAAAATAGTAAGTGCACGAAGTGACAGCCTAATATTTTTTAATGATATAAAGGTTTGAGCTCCCTTTGCTAAGCACAAGCAAGAGGCAATTATGGCGCTGATGTTACTTTTCTGGAGGAGAGGTTAGAGGTCCTGCTGACAAAACTGTGCTGACAGCACCAATCAGTGGGCCGCGTTACGCCTACGTCACAGGGCTGTAGCCTCTCCCCGGGAACTAGTTCTAGAGGTTTTACGGGCTGACGGCCTGCTGTTTGCGCTGATGAAAAATAGTAAGTGCACGAAGTGGCAGTCTAATATTTTTTAATGGTGTAAAGGTTTGAGTTCCCTTTGCTTAGCAAAAACAAGAGGCGATTATGGCGCTGATATTACTTTTCTGGAGGAGAGGTTAGAGGTGCTGCTGACAAAACTGTGCTGACAGCTGGAACAGGGCTAATATTAGCCTGTTCCAGCTGTCAGCACAGTTTTGTCAGCACTAATCTGCGGGCCACATTGCGCCTACGTCACAGGACTGTAGCCTCTCCCCGGGAACTAGTTCTAGAGGTTTTACGGGCTGACGGGCTGCTGTTTGCGCTGATGAAAAATAGTAAGTGCACGAAGTGACAGCCTAATATTTTTTAATGGTATAAAGGATTAAGTTCCCTTTGCTTAGCACAAGCAAGAGGCAATTATGGCGCTGATGTTACTTTTCTGGAGGAGAGGTTAGAGGTCCTGCTGACAAAACTGTGCTGACAGATGGAACAGGGCTAAAAGCCCTGTTCCAGCTGTCAGCACAGTTTTGTCAGCACCAATCAGCGGGTCGCGTTGCGCCTACGTCACAGGACTGTAGCCTCTCCCCGGGAACTAGTTCTAGAGGTTTTACGGGCTGACGGCCTGCCGTTTGTGCTGATGAAAAACCGTTAATGCACGAAGTGCAGCCTAATATTTTTTAATGGTATAAAGGTTTAAGTTCCCTTTGCTTAGCACAAACAAGAGGCGATTATGGCGATGATGTTACTTTTCTGGAGGAGAGGTTAGAGGCCCTGCTGACAAAACTGTGCTGACAGCTGGAACAGAGCTAAAAGCCCTGTTCCAGCTGTCAGCAGAGTTTTGTCAGCTCCAATCAGCGGGCCGCGTTGCGCCTACGTCACAGGACTGTAGCCTCTCCCCGGGAACTAGTTCTAGAGGTTTTACGGGCTGACGGCCTGCTGTTTGCGCTGATAAAAAATAGTAAGTGCACGAAATGGCAGTGTAATATTTTTTAATGGTGTAAAGGGTTGAGTTCCTTTTGCTTAGCACAAACAAGAGGTGATTATGGCGCTGATGTTACTTTTCTGGAGGAGAGGCTAGAGGTCCTGCTGACAAAACTGTGCTGACCATAGGCGGATCCAGGATTGCCGATCGGGGGGCACCTTCCCGGGGGCGCCATCCGGACCGGGGGCGCCATCCGGACCAGGGGGCGCCACTTATGACCGGCAAAAGCTATCAGGTGGGCGCCAAATCCTATCGGTGGGCGCCGACTTTCGCATTCTGGGGGGCAGAGGTGCAGAAACTTGCCAACTCGGCTACCGGAGTTTGTGACACATTTACGAAAATTGAGGTGCATAATTGTGACAAAATAGCGATCCTGAGACTGTATGGCTCAAGATCAAACCCCATATTTTCGAAATAGAGAATGAAGCGTGTAGGGAATATTTTAACTTAGCGGCTCTGTTCTTCAATTGCACAGCGTACCATTAGTAATACAATATTGGTACTGTGTTCAGTTTCTACTAAAACGAGGGACCCCCGCTGCAGAAAACCCGCAAACCGCTGTCACAGTTGCCAGATTTTAACATGCAGCCCAATGGGGCTGATTGTTAAGTTGTCGCCTAGATACCGGAAATGTGACAGTCAATTTTTTCAAGAAATGCACGATTGTGGGCATATTTAAGGCATTAACGATAACGCAGATACTTTATCAAGTACTTCTCTGTCCATTTTTCAGGTTAAATCATATTTACAGTTTGAGTGTCTTCGATTTATTGGCCCCTATTTCTTCGAATTTAGTATTAAGTACGCCTAAAAGCTACTAATAAAAGTACTAAGTGAGTGAGAAAATAAACATAGCAGGGCAGCAATTCTACTTAAACTGCGCAACAGCGACAAGATAAGTTAGAAAAGTTTATGTGATGTAGAGCCTGCCAAAAATTTAAACAGGTGAGAAGCCACTTATTTTGAGGGCATATTCATTAGGTATATTTAAGATAAGTGCAGGCTAAAACTAGCAAGAATAAATATTGCTGCCCATGGCTAATCTAAGATGAATGTAGGCTATTGTAAGACTGATGCACTTTCCCATATCAAGCTTGGTTTTTCATTCCTTAGCCTGCTTGTGCCTTAGTTTATTTGTGCCATAGATTGGTTAGATAGATTTGGAGCTGGAGGAAGTTGGGAGAGTTGGCGCCAGCAACAGGCTGGCAACAACAGTGATTCAGGTGAGTTTTCATGATCAAATTATCATATCAATATTGTACAGATAGCAAATGTGTGCTAATGCAGTCCTCCACAAAGTGTTAACACCCACACTGGAGAGGGGCCTGGGACTAACGTGCACTGGAGGGGGCCGAGAAGACCCCCTTCTTATCTCAGAAAATCACAGCAAATCTCAGAAAGAAATAGACTTCGAAAAACGCTGGTTGGGGGTGTGTTGCTTACTACCAGTGGTGGTAAGCAACGCACAGGACCTGAACTGCATGGAGTTAACCCGCGCCCCACCGGGGGTCCGGCGCCACCTTCGCCCCACCGGGGGGAGGCCATCGATGGCCCCCCCTCTAACTCCGAAAATATGGGCGTTAGCGCAAATCTGCAAAGTGCAATAGAAAGCTCGCGTGAATTCAGTAAGAAATTACTTCGCATGTTTTAGTGCTCAGGTCAATGGTTTGACCTCCAGAGGTCAAATTAGGTCAAGATCGGCTATTTTCACTCAAATATGCAATGATTAGGCAAACTGGGCATAACTCTTATGTCATTAGAGCTATTGAGGCCTGGTAAAGTACATTTGATAGCAAATTGCCAGTACTTTTTCCGCTATGTGGAACGTAAAGACCTCCCGCCAGTGGTTTGACCGCCAGAGGTCACCTCGTGACCTAATATGACCTGAGGTCACGAAAGGTCAAAAAGTGACCTTGCCGTATATCAAATGAAAGCCAGTGACAAGACAAACACTATGGTGTTTGTTTCACCGCTCTAGCTTAATTAGGTCAAAAGTTATTGCCAAAATACTGTTTTTGACCTCTGGTGACCTTGGATGACCTTGGAAAAGTCAAAGGGCAAATATGACCCCTGGGATCCGTGAAAGGGTGTCCAAAAACGTTGTTCTGAGCAGTCTGAGTATTTGCAATCATTTTTGTGGCTTTTATATCATGAAATAGCTTTTCCCCATGCTTTTCCAATGGGAGAGGTCGCCTCGTGACCTGACCTCAGGGCACGAAATCGAAAAATCCCGGATATACACCTTGTAGACCCTGGAGGGGTCATGAAGTGTAGGAAGTTTCAAATCGATCGACTTTGAAATGTAGCTCTTACAGAGCTCTAAATGTGAAGTGAGGTGACCTTGGTTGACCTCGTCTGGTGACCTGACCTTGGGTGACCCGGGGTAAAAAATTTCAGGGATGATGGGAAAATGATGCAGTGAGAGGTAGACCCCTCAACCGCGGTGCTGCGCCTCGTCGTTTTTCTGCTATCCCGGAAAAACCTTAGGGGGCCATCGATGGCCCCCCGGTGGGGCGAGGGTTAAAGCAGGATTTTGACTACACTGGATCTTTCTTTGGTATGTGAATTCCAATACCTCTGTACCTATTAGGGCAATAGACATAACTTTACATCTATGCAGGCTAGTTGCCTCAGAGTTTTTACTGCAAAAAGGAATGACCAGGCAGGTGATGATCGTGAGTGGGATGCAAATTTTAAGCATTTGATGTGTTTATAAAAATGCTACCTAAGGTCCACTTTACCAACACATTTTAGGTAGATTCAAATACTATGTTGACATTGACATTTTTCCCTTTTGTTGATATGTGAGATAGAAGTTTAGTGGGGGGGGAAGCTGTGGTTAGGGTTCCCAATTGTGTGTACATGTACCCTCCCATTAATAGATATGTTCCCAATAATGACTATTTTCATGATAATTGCTACATGTAATCATGTGGAAAAGTACCATAATTGGAAACACTCCTTCCAAAAATGGAAACTTCTTCAAAAAAGGAAATGCATGTCATTGGGGGAAACTGCAGTCAGAGTTGCCAATAATAGTTATGACCCCAATACTGGAAAAATGACCCATAATTGGAAATTTTCCTTCCAAAAACAAAAACATGAACTATAAATGAAAACTCAGTTTACTACTTTCATGCTGTAATGGTTTGGTGCTAAAACCTTGTCTGCTGCAAAAAGTAAGGGACAGGTAGAGGAAATTCAGCATATTGGAAATAGTATTCAAGTATACAATTATTATTTCCAGCTCTGTGTGACAGAGGAGGCATACGTCGGATTGAGTTTGTGACAGCCAGCATACTTTCTGCACCTCTGCTGGGGGGGGTGGGAAGCGACATTTCAAGGGGGCGCCATCGACCTTTCAGGGGAGCGCCGAGGGTCGATCGGGGGGGCACGTGCCCCCCTTGCCCCCCCTGGATCCGCCTATGGTGCTGACAGCTGGAACAGGGCTAAAATGCAAAATCAAGGTACATACATAGACAAACTAAACCATACATAGACAAACTTAACTCGGTAAGATTAAGGTCATTTACAAGAACGGAAAGGACCAAAGATCGCAAATTAGTGGCTCAAAACAAAGACGGCATAGGCGGATCCAGTGAGGGAGAAGAGGGGCAGGTGACCCCCCGATCCATAGGCGGATCCAGGGGGCAAGGGGGCACGTGCCCCCCCCGATCGACCCTCGGCGCCCCCTGAAAGGTCGATGGCGCCCCCTGAAATGTCGCTTCCTACCCCCCCAGGATGCGAAAGTCGGCGCCCACCGATAGGACTTGGCGCCCACCTGATAGGTTTTGCCGGTCATAAGTGGCGCCCCCTGGTCCGGATGGCGCCCCCCCCGGGAAGGTGCCCCCTCCCATCGGCAATCCTGGATCCGCCTATGCCCCGATCGACTCTCGCGCCCCTTAAAATGGTCACGTCGCTGCTCTTAAGGCTTAATGGCGGCCCCTAAAACGGCACTTCCCACCCGCCTCCCCCAGGATGCAAAAATCGGCGCCCGCGATAGGATTTGACGCCCACTATATACTTTGCCGGCCAACAGTTGCGCCCCCCTGGTCCGCATGCCCCCTCCTCCGCGATCGGCGATCCTAGATCCGAATATAATGGGTGGAAATCCCGGATGTTGGGGGGTCAGGACCGCCTGGATTAGGAGTCTCCCTTAGGCTTTGGGTAGAGATTGCATTGCCCTACCAGCGTAAACCCACCCAGGACCCCACTCCCTCTACTGGATCGAGAAGGGATCCCCAGCCATGGCTAAAAACATGTTTTTTTAGGCTTCGTGTGATGGACAAAGATTTATCAAACTTTGTAGAGCTTTCAATGTTGAAGATAATTAGAGATTCTCAGGCGCCCACATCACGTCACGACATGATCAACACGTCTTGACCGGGGCCAGCATACTACCTTGGCATACTCCCTTGCCTATGACCAAGGGCTTGTTCCAGCGCCTCCTTAGAAAAAAGATGAGAGTAGCTTGGAGTAAGTCGGAGCAGGCGCAAAAACCAGTGTCCGCTGGACCGATTTCGGATGAGATTGGATGAGATATCAGCTGATTGCGCCTGATCAGTGCCAACATGGCGGGCGTGGCGCAACTAAGAAACTAATCGAATTTGATTAAGGCCTCTGATACTCATTTAATGTATTTTAGTGAAAGTGGAATACAGAAAAACAACGTAATCAAAACCTTTAGCTACCCACAAACGTCGTTTCTCACTGTAAAACAATTTATTTTAGTTTCTCAACTGAAATTCGTGTGCCACAATTGAGCTCCTCCAACCTTCTCTGAAAAACCACCTTTCGTTTGAGAAGAGGTTGGATTAGATTTGAGATGAGCTTTGGCGAGCTTGGAGGAAGTTTAAGGAGGCGCTGGACCGGGCGAGAGGAAGTTGGAGAAGCTTTGAGGAGGTTGGAGCAGGTTTGAGGAGGCGCTGGAACAGTCCCCAAGATACTTTTAACTTTATAATGACCATGAGCCCCCTCGAAATCATTTAGCAGCAGGGGCGTCGCCACGGAATTTTTACCGGGGTAACGGACCCCGGACTAGAGATGACGGGGGGGGTGGGAGATAAATTCTGAGAATTTTGGCTGCATATGAAACACTAACGAGGATGCACTTCATATTCTCTTAAAATAAATGTGTCCCTGTTATTGCAGGTTCAGCTTTTGGAATCGAAGTTTCATTAAAGTCATGAAGGGACTTGCCTCGGGAACTCCTCCCTCGCCTTCCGACTACTACTAAGGGGTTACAGAAATCCGAAGTATATATGCCTATAGCAACTGGATGGTGTATGACCTTTATCAGACCCAGCTAACTTTAGTTCAGAGACTATCATTTCTAATTAAATCGCTTAAGTTCCATGAGAAGCGCAGGTGCCCCTGATTTGGAGGTGCTGCACTGCCGGAACTCTTGTCCGGAATGGGAGGAGTCAGCTCACTGCCCCAATGGCGCCACCCTCAACAGACCCACTAAACCGCCACAGTGGAGGCACCCATCACCCCGTGACCAAAACTGGAAGCTATTGAGCGTCGCTGGACTTCGAACTACACATCACAGCAAACCGGGCGTACCGCTACAATGTTGTGCACATATTCTCTCCGTAATAAATCCGACCGCTAGTAACTGCAAAAAGGTACATGAAGATTCCACGTGATATTTCTTTCTTTTTGCACCCCACGGTTTTAACGCAGAGCCAGGATGAGTAATTCCTTCAATTCTTAAGGTCCGGCAAGCAGTGGCGGATCTAGCCAGTAGGTTTGGGGGGAGGGGGCAAGCCAAAGTCGATAGTAAAAAAAAAAAACGTCACGCGGTGAGAGTAGAGGTACCACGATTTAACTAGCCGGTAGGTTTTGGTGGTAAACCCAAGACTCGATAAGCAACAAGAAACGTCGCCGTGTCAAACATGTCGCCACAAGATGCTTGCTTTGCTATCCAAGGCCCAATGTTTACACTGAAGTTGACTATTTCTATTTGAAGTTGAGAGTTGAAGCGCCAAAACCTTGCTTATGAACGAGAAAGGGTTCGGGCCAAAAAGGAGGTCGACAGCTTTGGGAGGAGGGCAAAACCATAGTTTGCCCCGAGCTTTTCCGTTTGGGGGCAAATGTCTTTTTGCCCCTCCCCCTGGATCTGGCACTGCTGGCAAGGGTGCTTACGTTTACTTCACTTAAACCAAAGGGTTTAAGTGTCAGTAAAAATATACGAATCATTTCATATCAGTTCTTGCTGTGCAAAACAAAAGTTTAATGGCTATCAGAGTCACCGGAGAATCCGAGCAACGTTTTTTTAAAAGAAACGCGTTTGGCCTATGAAATAAAGAATTTGTCTTCTCGGACATCGTTTTCAATGACACTTTTAAGAATCGACTAATTTCATAAATTCGGGATTGACATTTTCAAAAGGAAACATTGCATGGGCGCTATCGGTAAATACAAGGATGATTTCTTCTATGCATTGCTGATTATACGTGGATACCACCTCCACACTGTTCACCACCTATATTACGCATATTGCGTATTACCCATATTACGGCACCGTTTGCGTCATCAGCAGCTTCAGCGTTCATCCCGCCGCCCACCACCACCACTGCCCGACACCAGCATCCGCACCATCTCTCAGTACGAGAGTTCGCACCACCTCTCAGTACGAGAGTTCTCAGCAGCTCTCAGTACGAGAGTTCGCACCACCTCTCAGTACGAGAGTTCCCGCCACCTCTCAGTACGAGAGTTCGCACCACCTCTCAGTACGAGAGTTCTCAGCACCTCTCAGTACGAGAGTTCGCACCACCTCTCAGTGCGAGAGTTCGCACCACCTCTCAGTACGAGAGTTCCCGCCGCCTCTCAGTACGAGCGTTCTCATCACCTCTCAGTACGAGCGTTCTCGTCACCTCTCAGTACGACCGTTCACTCCACTGCTCGGCACCACCGCTCACGCATCACTCGCATCCGAGTGGGGCGGCGTCAGCGGCCCGTTTTCTCGCGTCACGCCGGCGGAGCTGCATCGTCGCAGGTGACGCTGCTCCTCCCAGCTGTGCGGCGGCGGCGGCGGCGTCCAACCGTGACGCACTGGGCGGCCGTCACCACCGCCGCACCTGTCCGCGCCGCGCTGGCCGCAGCGCCACCTGACGGCGGCGGGCGGCGCGCCGCCGCAGCCGGTACGGCACCGCGGCACAAAGACTGGTCTCATCGGCCATCTCAGCGCCAGGCGCCGGCACCTGAATGAAATGGCTGGGATTGCTGTCAATGCCAGCATCTGGGGTCTAATAGCTGCATTTTTGCCTTTATCGAAGAAGCCTGAATAATCCCTTCTGTCCCATTGTAATATATTATCTCACCTCAGTGCACCGATGAAGATTGGATCCTCGGGTCCGTATAAACCCGTCTGCTGTTCCTGAGCATGGTCGATCAGCGCTCTGGCTGGCTGGATGGACATGGAACCAAGCCCACCTCTTCCGAAAACCGGACCCGCATGGCGTCTTGCGTGCAATGTCGGAATATTCGTGGCACGGCTAGGCATGCGTCCACCCCTGCGGCACGCATCCCCCACCGCCAGGTATTTCCGCAGGACAGAACGCGGCACGCAGTGGTATTCCGGGTATCAATAAGTAGCGGGTAAACAGGAAACCATGGCGCGCCTGAATTCACACAGGGGCTAAGTAGATAGGCCTGGGAACATCCAGAATATTAAGGATGGGGGGGGGGCAAGGTGTATTTTGAAGTTGCTTCTTTCCAGTCAACGCCAATGGCTACGATCCTGAACATTGTGGAATTTCCAGAAACATTTCCCCGCATGCATTCAACAAGCCCACATCAGCTTCTTAATAATCTTTTTGGCCTTAGGAGCGGTGCACCCCATTTGAAACGTCATTACGACTAGTGGTGGCAAGTTTCGGAATTTCCAAGCCTCATACCGATCCAATTCTAATCCGCGTCAAACCTCGGTGTTCGAGGAAGTAGGTCCGAGAAATGACTGATTCGAAAAAGATACCATGCTTTCTACGGAAAATAACGTCTTTCTCCGTTCGGTACTGTAGCGGCCACTGCACCGCTACACGGCTCCAGCCGCAGCCGACCAGCTGACCCCGCGCCCTCAGCCGCGGCGCGGTCAGCCGACCACCGCCGCAGGCACAGGCGCGCGCCGGGTCACTGCCACCACACCAGCGACCCACCCGGCCGACCAACCAGAGCGCGACCTGGTCACGTGACCACTGCCGGCCGGGTATAAAGGCGCGCTGCGTGGTGACAACACCGCGCTAGTGCTGCCACCTACACGGAGACGCTAACACTACGTTCTGAGCTCTGCCGACAGGTCTGGTTGTCTGGCGTCCGACGCCCGGCTGCCTATTGCGACTGCTGTTGGCGGCTGCTGGAGTTCCTGTGACCACCTGCTCCGAGCGCTGTTGCTGGTACCAGCCCTGCCTATCGCTGTTTCCACAGCTGACCTGTAAATATTATCTCTATCGGACTAGGTGGTGTTGGTTTCTAGGATTCCGGCCACCTAGTACCCCTTTTCCTCAGTCCCGCCCCGCATCTTTCTCAACTATCATTTCTCTCTTCGGCCTGAAACCCGAGCGGTGGTTAGCCTGGGTGACCTCACTTGTTGAACCTCTGGTTCTTGGGTGAGGGGCTTTGACTGGACCTATCGGTCCTTCATTGCCAAAATCCCTAAACGTACGGCCAGTAGACTGTCTTTCACCCACGCTAATTAGCAGTGAGGTCCCACATATACCCTCCACGGGCTGCGTCTATGCAAAGGTGTCACGGCACCTGCCCATAAAACACTACCTTAAAATAACGTAGGTCCCAGTTAGGACCCTTTCGAGGCTAATAGCCACCTAGGTCCCTGATAGGTCCTGAAGAGGCCCCCTGCCTCCCCTCCGATTAGTGATAGGTCCTGAAGAGGCCCCCTGCCTCCCCTCCGCTCAGTAACCTTCTAGTGGCTGTAACAGCCCACTGTAATTAGGAAATTTCAGCCGATACTCCAGATAGGATAAAATCCCACACCACGCTGTATATAGGTTAACTTCCCATTAGTTAAAGCTCTCTGGCCTAGCCTTCCAATTCACCAGCCTTACACAAGAGCCAGCAGTTAGCGTTTCCTCAAAATTCTCTACTGCACAAGCACTCACCCTCCCTGCCTCATTCTCTGGCTCCGCCGTCATTTAAGCTAGCCGGGCCGCGTGGGGAAAACCGCCCGACGCTCTGACGTCACGCACACGCTCTGACGTCACACACACGCTCTGACGCCACAGCCTCCAGAACTTTCTCACGCTACGCAGAAAGCGCGCGCAGCCATAAAACTGAAAACTAAACTCCAGCGGTTCTGCACGGTATAACGTAAGTTAATATAGGCAGCCATTCTCATGGATCGCCTTAACAATGCAAACCTGCCAAGCGGAGCTTGGCTGGTTGGTAGTTACTACTCCATCCACCAAAATCTTGCGAAGGAATCTACCTTCAGTCTGGACAAGGCCATCAGCCGAAAGGTGACAGGCAGCTATGAAATTATCCGGCACCAAAAAGATGTCCTTGTTAAAACCAGCAACGCTGCCTCAACCAAAGCCCTCCTTGGCATCAAAACTTTCGGATCGAAACCGGTGAGTTTCACCATTCATAAGTCTCTGAACTTCTACCGGGGCACAATTCGTGCGCCAGAGGCTTCCCACCTCTCTGAAGACGAAATCGAGCGCAACTTTGATTTTGAGGGCCAAAGTGTGCTCACCATTCAAAGACTCACTCTCCCCAAGCCCACCACCGAAAAAGCCCCTCACCGTAAAGACAATCGCTTCCTCGTCACCTTCGACACAAAGTGCCGAGATGACTGTGGCCGTGTCAAATTGGGCGACTGTGTCTACCCAGTGAAGCCGTTCTACCCCAACCCCATCAGGTGTCAAATCTGTCAAAGGTACGGCCACGTTGAGTCCAGCTGTAAAAACCCCGCCCCCGCTGTGGCAAGTGCAGTGCTGCACACCGAACCCAAGACTGCACCTCCCTTAGCCTCCTGTGTGCTGCCTGTGGCGGCGCCCATGGGGCTACCGATCCTAAGTGCCCAGCCTGGCTCCGTGAAAAACATGTAAATATGGTGGCTGAAGACGAAAAGCTCCCCTTCGACCTGGCCCGCAAAAAAGTGCGTGAGAGCGAAAAACGCCACTCCCTAACCCAGGCACGTAGTGGCAAGGCCACCGCGGCAGCCCCCAGCACAGCTGGCCAGGCCACTCCTCAGCTCACCGCCTCCCAAAAGCGTCCCCTTCCGCCCCTGATGGAGCCGCTAGTTATGGTACCCTTTCGGCTGGCCATCCCCCATGTCATGCAAAACACGCACCACAGCACAAACACCTTTTGGCGCAAGTGGACTCCCAACACGGGCTGGACAGATCCCCCAGCCAACCCAGCCTGTTCCATTCCGGGTCTTCCGCCCAAAAGTACCGCCGCCCCCCGTCCCTCACATGGCACCAGGAAGACCTGGACCCCAACCGAAGGGCGGCAAAGCAGCCCTCAGCAGGTGCCTAGCTGTACCGAGTTTCCCCCGCTCCCAGCCCCCTCCCACCCAAAAGTCACCGGTGCACCCCCTCCCAGGCGCCGCCTACGGCGGGCGCCGGGACGGAAACACCAGAGTGGCAGCTCCCCCTTCCAGTAAGACAGCTGCCACTCAAACAGAAAAAGTCAGTGTAGCCACCCAAACCGAAACCTCTCTCACGAACAGCAGCAAGGCTCCTGTCTCTCAAGCACCGACGACCCGCCATTGTGGCTCTCAAACAGATCTGGCATGTCATTACATGCAATCCCAATTTGCCAGTGATTCCGACACGTCAGGTAGCAACAGCGAACCTGATAGTGAGCTGCCCGGGACCGAGTCTTACCCAAATGCTGACAGCATCTCGGTCACAGACTCTGTAGAAAATAGTTATCTCATGTCGGCCTCCCCCACCAGTTCAGTCTCATCCATATCCCTCAGGCCCGGCAGCCCCCCGGTGCCGAGGAAACTCCGGTACACCCGGCACTCGTCCCCCCGTTTCCACTACCAGCGACACGAGTAGCACACATTCCTATCACCTCCGCCCCCGCCCCCGCAAACCCCCCCAGCATCTACGACATTAAACCACCATGGGTTCAATTCTCCAATGGAACACAAACAGTCTAATTGGGAAATTCCCCTTATTTAAATCAATCTTTGCTGAGAAAAAGCCGGCAGTAGCAGCACTCCAAGAAACCCTCTTTAATGATAATGATAATAATAAATTCAAAATCTCGGGTTACTCTTGGTACCGCCATAATGTAAACGCTACTGTCCGTAAAGGAGGCACTGCCATCCTTATTGAAAATAGCATCCCTCACAGCGAAGTGCCTTTGGTTACGCCACTCGACTGTGTCGCTATTAATCTAGAAATTCAGCACGTCAAATTGACGGTGATTTCACTGTACATCTCTCCAAGCGATCCTGACCCGTCGGCTCGGGACCTCGCCGAACTTTTGGCACAAATCCCCGGCCCTTTGCTACTACTTGGAGACTTGAACGGTCATCATCCCTCATGGGGCAGCGCCACCACCACTCGCAGAGGCGAAATCATCTATGACGCAATAGACTCTCAAAATCTAGTTATCTTAAATAACGGCGCTCCGACCCACCAAGCAATGCGCGGTGGGCATTCTGACACTGCCATTGACATCTCGTGCTGCTCTCCTAGAATTGCGTCACTGTTCACCTGGGAAGTCGAAGACAACCCAGGAATGAGCGATCACCTCCCAATAAAAATTGGTATTCCCACAGGCTCAATCGACCATGTTACTCTTTTTACACCCTCATGGAATCTAAAACGTGCCGACTGGAACAAGTTTGAGGCAGATGTCGACCTCACACTTGTCACCGGAGGTGACCCCGACTCGGCAGACATTGACTCGGTACTAAGAGCCATCAGCTCAGCAGCACATTTAACAATACCAAAAAGTCAAGGCCCCCGACAGAAAAAAGGAGCCCCATGGTGGAATGCAGAGACGGCACACGCCAAAGCTCAAATGATTAGAGCCAGGAAAGCCTACGAGAGGAGGGCACACAGCCCTACTCGCAATGCCCTCCGGGCAGCCAAAGCCCACTTCCAAAACACGTGGGAGCGGGTCCAAAAAGATAGTTTCAACGCCTTCGTTTCTAAATTCAACCGCTTCACACCCATTTCTCAAATCTGGAAAACCATTGGAGCTTTCTCTGCGAAACGACCGCCCCGTGGACCCTTCCCTCAACTGACAATCTCCGGCCAAAACATCACGGCACCCAAGGAAGTCATGGACGCCTTTGCTGATCATTACAATGGCGTTGCAGCCAACAGTTCCTACAACCAGCGCTCAAAAGACCAGGCCGAATGGTGCAAACGCCGCACATTCTTCAATTCTAGTAATCAGGAGTACTATAACGTACCTTTTACAATGACCGAACTAAAATTACTCCATTAGCAAGTGTGGAAACACTGCAGTGGGCCCGGATGAAATTCACTACTCTTTCTTCAGGCACCTCAGCCAGACAGCACTAAAATATCTTCTCTCGGCCATTAACAACATGTTTCTTAGCGACTCTTTCCCCACTATGTGGCGGGAGAGTGTCATCATTCCCATTCCAAAACCTGGCAAAGAAAAAACGGACCCTAAAGGTTATCGCCCCATTTCGCTTACTAGCTGTGCTAGCAAGTTTGTAGAGCGCATGGTCAACGTAAGACTTCACGAAATTCTCGAAAAGAAACTCGATGCTATGCAATCGGGTTTCCGGCGCGGGCGAGCCACCACTGACAATCTGATCAAACTGGTCAGTGACGTCCAAAATGGCTTTTACAAGAAGCAAGTCACAATTGCTGCATTCTTAGATATCAAGTCGGCCTTTGATCGTGTACAAAGAGACGTCCTTTTGTATAAACTTTGTAAACTGGGAGTCCATGGCCACCTTGCTAGATTCATTGACAACTTTCTTAGGGACAGAAAATTCAAAGTGCGCTGCGGCACCACCTTTTCCTATCTGACATCTCAAGACCAGGGCACACCCCAGGGTAGCGTTTTATCTCCGACCCTCTTCCTAGTCATGATCAATGACATTTTTTCCAAAAAGCTACCGCCTGGAGTTAAGAACTCCTTATTTGCAGATGATGTCGCTATTTGGAAATCCACTCCGGTCGACACCAGGCGGCGCAGTCAACCAGAATTCAAAACCGCGACTACCGAATTGCAGGGTAGTCTCGACGACATCCATGCTTGGTGCAATTCAATGGGTCTATCACTCTCGGCCGAAAAGTCATCAGTCGTAGTCTTTGCCAGGCCAGGTGTGAGACACGCTGTTCCTCAGCTCCAAATCTCAGGCAAACCCATTGAATGCGCGAAAAGCTTCAAATTCTTAGGCGTCATCCTTGATACCCGCCTTAGTTTTAACGAGCATATTACCAAAGTCGTCTCTAGCTGTCAAAAACGAGTCAATATCCTCCGCATGCTCGGCGGAACAGAGTACGGCGGGGATCGAAAGACCCTGCTCATGCTCTACAAGTCCTTGATCCGGCCCATACTCGAATATAATTCGTTCGTCTTTGACTCAACGAACAACACTAATAAGCTAAAACTAGAGCGCATCCAAAACGCAAGTATCCGGGCAGCCACAGGCGCGCTCAGAGAATCCCCCATCACCAGTTTGTTAGTGGACAGTGGGCTGTGCCCTCTCCAAACAAGACGCCACTCCCAGCTTATCTCTTACTATATCAAGGTCCAATCTACCGAAAATCACCCGGCGAAACAATGTTTCGCCCACCCTGGACGTGTATCAAAAACTAATCGGACAACCTGGCCTCCATTTAAGAATAGAGTAGCTAAGACCCTGGAAACCCTGAACCTTGCGATTCCAGAAGCAATAGGCAAACCCCCACTCTCCCGCTTTTGGACTCGCAAACAGCCCAAAGTCGAGTTTCTTTTCACCACACGCAAAGACAACCTCACCACAGAGGAGATCTCCCAGAAATTCTTAGAGTTCCAGTCTAACAACACTGGCAAAACCTTCATTTTCACCGACGGCTCTAAAATAGGCGAAAAAGTAGGCCTCGGCATCTGGGGGCAAAATATTTGCCTCCAAAAACGACTTCCGGACAACTGCTCAATCTTTACTGCCGAGGCTGTCGCCATTCTAGATACACTAGTCCAGATCAGAACCCTAAATATTAATTCAGCCGTCATCTGTTCAGACTCTAAATCTGTCTTGCAAGCTATCAATAACGTAGTCAACCCCAGCCATCACGTAATAGCAGACATCCAGAAGGGTATCGACGATATCCCAGATGTCTCCTTTCTTTGGATCCCAGGCCACTGCAAAATTCTCGGAAATGAAAAAGCCGACGAACAGGCCAAAAAGTCTCTTGAACTCAGAGAGGTCGCACCTCTCAAATGGTCCGGAGACGATAGCAAAGCTCTCCTCCAGAACCATATCCGGAAGTACATCCAAAATGACTGGACCACTAACCACAGCGCCCATTTATTCCATATCAAGCCTAACATCGGCTACTGGCCCAGCTCCAACCAAAACAGTCGTCGGCGTGAGGTCATCCTGACCAGACTCAGAAGCGGACACACCAAATTAAATGCCTATGGGCGTGTAGGTACCTGTGGTACCTGCTCTGCCATGGAAAATCCCTACCATATCCTCATCGACTGTCCCCAGCACGACGCCCATAGGCAGCCCATGCTAGATTATTGCCGCAACAGAAACATCCCAGTAAACCTTTCCACTCTTCTCGGCAATGATCACCCTGAGCTGCTGGACAAGCTCTTTACATTCCTGAAGGCTTCTAGGCTCGAGAGCTTTATCTGAACGTCTATGGTGGCAGGTATGGAAAATACCTGCATCCGAATAGCACCCCTCATATTAGAAATAATTACACTAGAAACGTCCCTCTGACAAATTTAAACAATAGGTGCTTCAAACTAGGTTTTAACTGTCTGGTCCTGAGGTATGGTAGACTCAGAATAACTCCCACCATAGGAAAAAAACAAAAAACAAAAACAAAAAAACAAAAAAAACAAAACCAAAAAAAAGTTCAACTAACCACCTAACCCTACCTAACCATCCGTTCATATTTGCTAACCAACTAACCCTAACTTAAGGACTACTAACTATACTAACCACATCTAAGACTAACAACTAACCAACTCACACCCCTCCCTAACACTCTATCTGTTCTATTACCCTTCTCTCTTCCTCTATGCGGCGGCTACCCAGCCAGAGAGGGTGCTGTAACCTCACCTCCTGGTTGCAGGATAAAGACCCGCGGCATCACGTCATGGTGCTTGCGGGTATTTCTAATAACCCAGAATTTTTCTTTTTCAATGGAGGAACTCGAGTAACGTAAGCAACCGGTTATTCGATAACAAGGAACAAAATTCAAAAAACTAATCTTTACGCTGGCAAGACTCTTCACGTACCCTTTTAAATCCTACCTGTGCCCCAGGCTCGGCATCTCTGCCGTAGCAATCCCCTTCCCTCGCAAGTGTTGCTACACTTCGCGACCCATTCCTTGAAATAAGATTCGTCCCTTTGTTCTGCGACATTAAAGTAAACACCCCTCCCGGAAAATTCTCCCCCACACTTTAGAGGCGGGCAAAGGTGCTTTGCACAGAACGCCTTATAAAAAAGCCCTTAACTAACTAACTGACAACACCGGTCAGTTCGCCAGGGCTACTCTCTGGGCTGGTCCACTCCCCCACCGCTGCATTGCGATCACTCGCCAGGGCCACTCCCTGGAGTGTTTCGTTCCCTCCCAGCTACACTGACAATACCGTCGTGTCATTGGGTCTGTACTCCTGACTGAGCATATCCCTGCTCAGTGCAAGTCCGATTTCGGTTTGCAGCCGTCGCTGAATTCATTGTCAATTACGGCATCGAACCTGCCGGCGATTTATTCCTCGCCGTCACACGCTCTCCCAATCACTCACGCTCTCACTCACTCTACACGCGTTCATATCGAGTGTTACGTATTTCTCTGGGATTTTGTTATTTCCCATTGGAATGGGTATATGTTCCCATTTGTAAATATTGGCACTGTTGTTGTCGGTTATCATTTTTGTCTCTCATCCGCTGTTTGGCAATTGCATCAATAAATTGGACATTATCATCGTCGACTTATTTCCTTCGATTGGTAGATTGAATAAGGCCTTACGTGGCCAAGTTGAATCCTACAGTACAATTTATGCGAAAACAAAAATATTTCAAACTGGTGAACAAAACAAATCTGCGCACACCTCATCAGACATTCATCGGACATTCAGGGCGTGAGAAATGTCATGTGTTGAACCAGAGTAAAAGCGTAACGCTAGTGCAGTGCCTGAAATGTGTCCGAAAATTCCGGGCCTGTCCGACCGATCTCGGACTCGCGACATCTCACGGTTTCTGACCCGGACAGTTACCGATCGATACATCTAACTGCGACCTCCAAAAATACCTTTCGTATCAATGAAAACCTGGCCTCACCAGCAAAACAATCCACATTCACAGCTGCATAGCCGCTGAACCGCACACCGCACTAATAGCTAGCCGGATGCAGTGGCCAAATCGCTGCTCCACGCAGCATGCAGAGCTGCGGCGCGGCGTCAGCGGCCGTCGCACCCAACGGGCAGCCGTGGGGGCGTGACTGACGTCCACCGCGTGTCACGGCCGGCGTCACAACACCAGACACACGGCGCAAATGTCACCGGCGGCCTCACAATACCGGACACACGGCGCAAATGTCACCGCGGACGGACACAGCCACCAGGTGGCGTACTCGGCGCAAATGCCGCCGTCGCCACCGAATGGTCACTCCAGCGCCGTAATGGACGAGAACTACCTGGCGGCCCAGGCGAGGCACAACCAACCAGCTGGGACAGCTCTCGTCATACCGCTAGTTTAAGATTCACATACGTATTTCTCTCTGGTAACACCCGGAGGTGGTTATTGAACAATGAAGCTCACAGTTGCGATGTAGAAGCCCTTCCTTCATCGTTTCACCGACCGCACGGAGCTGCCTACGAAAACTACCAGTGCAGGCTCAGACAATCAGCTATGGATTGGAATGCAAAACGGTCAGCATACCGAAACCTACAGACTTCTCCGTCATTCGAATCTGGTCATTGAGTTACTGGGTTTTTGATTCCCTGCTTTCTGTTGGATACCACGTATAGGCGGATCCAGGATTGCCCGTCGGGTGGGGAGCACATGGTGGAAGGGAAGGCGCCAGTTTTCGACGGCAAAACCTATCAGGGGGCGCCAAATCCTATCGTGGGGGCGTCAATACTCACATCCTAGAGGGAGTGACATTTCAGGCGGGACCTAACGAACTTTCCGAAGGGGGGTGGTCATTTCAGCGGGCACTCAGCGTCCATCGGGGTGGGGGGGGGCAAGTACCACCCTTGCCCCCTGGGTCTACCTATGGTACCGCAGCCTGATTCCTGTAAAATATCATTTTTAAGAACAGTTGCAGGCTCGCCTCGATTGGGGCACGACAGATGCACTTATGTTTAGCATTAAACGACTCGTTTGGCTCGGCTTGCTTCCACGGCAATAGGGCACTTTTGCAGATCCGCAAAATACAATGTTCACAATAGGTTCACTGACTCGTTCAGTCAGCCCAAAATTAGGCGCTAACAAGCAAAAGTTTGACATTAGTTCACCATATTCGCTTTGAAAGGAATAGACCACTTTGTCAACAAATCTAAAAAGGACAGTTTATGGACAAAATCTGTCTGAACATTAGGAAACCTCATTTTGTTTACAACTTCAATCGCCACAACTAAAATATCGCCTCTCGTCTTACTACTCTGGTCTTTTTTCTGGTCTACTTATTGCCCTGGGTTGACCTAAGCATCGAGTGTAATTACCAATCTGGCTGTCTGGGGCAACTTGCGGCATGTAGCTTTGCAAAGGTGATGCCATTTGTTCACATTTGTCACTCGACAAGCGCTGCCCGATGTGAATGGATTCCTTCATGGTTTGAAACATGGACACATCCTCTTTATTTTGAACCTTAAGTGTGCAAAAATTATAAATAAAGAGCCATGCGTAAAGTGGAATATGCTAATAGTGGTTTCTCGAGTCGCTCAACAAAACTGTCTTCTCAGTCTAAAACGCATCATAAAAGTGGGACACTCCCTTTAAACTGTATTGCGCAGGAATAGACCTTGAGGGCAATATTATCGACCATAATTAAATTACTTTGAGCGCTGATTTAACCTGGTAAATGAATGCACCTTCAAATACTAGGCTATTTGACACGTCTTCAAACGGGGAAAAATGAGCTAGTAGAAGTCATTTGTCAGAATTCTGCCTCACCATATGTTCGATGAGGCTATGGCGAAAGTGAGCTTACCAAACGGAAGTGGAGATCCCACAGTCCCTGAGGGAGGGCGGATTAAGCCGCTACAGCGGTGACAGGGCTGCAAGAACGTGTAACGGACCGCCGCCTCCAACACCACCGACGTGGAGGACATCAAGTGAAACTAAGACAACATGGAACTCGCATCAGCGCCCAGAACTGCGTGTTACCCATCACTCGGGGCTGTTGTATCAACACAGGCCCGGCACACAAGTGGAGGAAGCTGCACGGTCGACATGTTGTTTTGACAGTTGCCGACCTTTTCCCCAGGAGAGCTCACTGCTCACAGTCTGGGATTGGCTCAACCCACGCAACGGAAAACAGCGAACGCATCATTTATGCTCCTCCAGGGCGAAGCAACGCAGTTGAAATGCGGCACCATTCCTGAAATATATCCCTTCGCTGCCTGGCTCTCCTGCCGAGAAGTGATAACCAAACTGCACAGTAGGCATAAACGTCGCCACCGTCAAAAAGTGAGGGGGACAGCCGAGCTTCAACCTGATACTGACGAGATACTGTGCTTTCTAGAATTGAAAACCTATCAGATTTGGGCTCAATGTTATCCTGCCCACTGGATGTTCACACCATTTTTATTTTAAATAATTGGAAATGACATTTCGGGAGTCCTTTTGGATGGGGCCATTGATTGCACTTTGAACGGATTCCCTGTACCAGCAACGGGTTGTAATTTATGAATGTAGGGGGCCCACTTTTTGGTTGAAATAATTTGATCTCTACATCCTCACGTTACTTGATCGATTGTGCATCTCGGGTGGGAACACGAGTTGGAAATGGTATGTAGAATCCCAGCCACAGACCTATATATCCAGCAAGTCTGTTCATTGACAATATCAATTAGTAGACAGTTTGAGTTCTCACGTCTTCTATATTTACTGGCGACAGCCGTCTTCAACTACAGACCTTGGCCTTTCCAGCATGTTACTCATATAATTACTAGTTCGATTCGTTCCAACCATTTCACCACGGAACATGTTAATGCATCGGCCGGGCCAATTCGGATTCCCTCATTAAAGGCCACTTACGCCCGGTCATTTTAATGAGCGCAGAAACGTAATAATCACATCGGAACTGCCAGCCTCTCGAGGCCACGCCTTGGCCCGGCTCGTTAGCACCATAAACCGCGCTGTCTGAGAAAAGACCCTGAGATGGTACCACCGGTCCTCCGGTCAGCGCACAGCGCGAGCACGCAGTGCCATATACAGCTGAAACGAAGGCCAAACTCCCCTATGCAAAGGAGGACTGCCGCCGTGGCTGGCTGGGCCCCGCCGGGGGACCACCTTTCTGGGCCCCAGCTCCGACGTCGTCACCAGGGCGTCGCAGGCTGCAGCAGAAGGCTGCGGGCGTCTGAAGGCCCCTGTAGTCTGCCTGTACAAAGGAGGCTGTGATAACGGAATATAGGGAGCTCTGCAGTCTGCCTACACAGAGGAGGCTGAGGTAACGGAATATAGGGAGCTCTGCAGTCTGCCTCCAGAGAGGAGGCTGAGATAACGGAATCTAGGGGGCCCCTGCAGGCTGCCTACACAGAGGAGGCTGAGATAAGGGATTCTAGGGGGCCCCTGCAGGCTGCCTACACAGAGGAGGCTGAGATAACGGAATCTAGGGAGCCCCTGCAGGCTGCCTACACAGAGGAGGCTGAGATAAGGGATTCTAGGGGGCCCCTGCAGGCTGCCTACACAGAGGAGGCTGAGAGAAGGGAATCTAGGGAGCCTCTGCAGTCTGCCTAGTGCCTACAGAGGAGCCTGTGATAACGGAATCTAGGGAGCCCCTGCAGTCTGCCTCCAGAGAGGAGGCTGAGATAACGGAATCTAGGGAGCCCTGCAGTCTGCCTCCAAAGAGGAGGCTGAGATAAGGGAATCTAGGGAGCCCCTGCAGTCTGCCTCCAGAGAGGAGGCTGAGATAACGGAATCTAGGGAGCCCCTGCAGTCTGCCTACACATAGGAGGCCGAGATAACGGAATCTAGGGAGCCCTGCAGTCTGCCTCCAAAAAGGAGGCTGAGATAAGGGAATCTAGGGAGCCCCTGCAGTCTGCCTCCAGAGAGGAGGCTGAGATAACGGAATCTAGGGAGCCCCTGCAGGCTGCCTACACAGAGGAGGCTGAGATAAGGGATTCTAGGGGGCCCTGCAGTCTGCCTACACAGAGGAGGCTGAGATAACGGAATCTAGGGGCCCCCTGCAGTCTGCCTCCAGAGAGGAGGCTGAGATAACGGAATCTAGGGAGCCCCTGCAGTCTGCCTACAAAGAGGAGGCTGAGATAAGGGATTCTAGGGGACCTGCAGTCTGCCTACAAAGAGGAGGCTGAGGTAAGGGATTCTAGGGGACCTGCAGTCTGCCTACACAGAGGAGGCTGAGATAACGGAATCGAAGGAGTCTTATCATAGGCGGGTACGAGGGAAATGGGGCCACTTGCCACCCCCCCTTCTCACCCCCCCCACCATCGACTCTTGGCGCCCCCTGAAATAGTCACGATGCTCCCTGAAGTGCCGCTTCTCGCCCCACATAATGCGAGTATCAGCACCCCTGCGATAGGATTTGGCGCCCAAAAGTGGTGCCCCTAACAATGTTTATCCCCCCACCCGATCGGAAATCCTGGATCTGCCCATGAGCCGTATATTTGAAGCTATGTTTTCGGAGGAGCGCAAGCTATTTCACACTAAAAGCATCCAGATTTCACTCGGTGTTAAAAAAAAACGTTTTCCTTCTCCTTTCCTATTACAGGGCGTGAATTTCCAGTGGAAAAACAGGCAACAATGGGAAGAAAAGCAAGATGAGTGTGCTGGTGTGCAAAGCGATATGTACGCCTCCACCAGTCACCAGCGAGGTAAAAGGTATGGTTTAGCAGTAAATATCAGCGCTGAGGTGTCCCACTGGGGCGGGGGAGACGACATGTCACCCAAAACTGGCGTCCGGCGACTGACGTACACACCGGCGGGGCAGGTTTTACGACGCATGAAACGCCATTGTTCGCGCTCGGAGCTGGACTCCTCGCAATGCGGAAGCAGTATAAAACAGCCTTGGAAACGAAGGAAAAACTTGAGTTATAATAATACCATCATCCTGAGCTTCGAAACACCTGGTAGAAACTGTAAGTAGGTAAATAGTGACGTTTCGCATGCAGTCTCAACAACGAGAATGATGTCTGGAAACAAGTAGGGCAAAGGTGTTCCGAGAAGGTGGTCGGGTGATGCCACTCACAAGTCGCGCTAGTTGCCATATGAGGGCAACCCCACATGAATAATGTATCTTGCTATTATACAGAGTGTTGTTGGCGAGTAGCCTTTCGGGGCGTCGCAACTGCACCCCTCGGCGGAACCCATCCTTCAGGGTTCGGTGACCTTTCGAAACAACATCGGAGGTGACGAAAGGGTGCCCAGCCCTTCGGATGCTGCTTTTGAATGACGATAAGATGCCTCGGGTTGACAGGATGTTAGGCCATATTTATCACTAAATAAAAACAGAGCAGCTAAAATAGAATGACATGAAATTGACACTAAAGAAGTTGACGTTCATACAAATTGATGTTTATTTGACACTGACGTTTATACAAATGTGCATACCCGCGTCGTTCTCACGGGATAGTGGGTCTGAGGGGCGTGTGTTTCAAGCTGCTGATCGGAAACATTCAATCCGGAATGATCCCGTAAAGAACATTGCAGAATGCATCCGAAAGGGATCGGGCCATTCGAGCTCGATCCCCTGAACATCCATCGTCATTTGAAGAAAGTACGGCCCCTTGCAAGTACTCACAAGACTTAGCACTTCCGGCTATTTTCTGACCAGATATTGCTCCCTCGGTCATAGAAACATAGCATGCGCGTTTTCCCCTTACGTTAAGATTGTAACCTTAAACTGGTTGTCCATCTCATATTTGAAAAATGGTTGACAGACAACTTTTCTATGGCCCTCCAGGGGCAATTTCGTTTCTTGTTAATAATTTCTCATATATGGGGCTGCCGAGTATTGGAGGGTATAAGCAATCGATAGCTGGGAATAAACACATATTGTATGTTGAATCACAACTAAATAAGTAATACTGCACTAGCAATGGAACGAAGACATCCGATCCTACTGTTCACGGATCCCAGAGCAGAGGGCTGTGCGTGAAAACTCTCCATCCTCCCGGGCCGTGTCCCCCATTCATAACTTCTCAGCACAGTCCCTGATCCCGTGCTCACGTCAACAGTCTCCACGTGTCAAACGTATGATCCCCCCGGGGAACTAGCAGAAGATCGCGATGTAACTTCAGCGGAGAACCATAATGAGTCTTATTGATGATTTTGCTCTTTCGATAATTCATCTGGTATATATCCCAATCGAGGGCTTCTGTACCTCAAACCGTGGCACTACTGATTGAAAACCAGCACCTTCGGTGAACATCGTCCCATTTCCAATTAAACTGAGCTGGGCCTCAGTGTGCGGCACATTATCGTATCGATACAACAATCCAGCAAACCACGACTTAAAATCGATGGCCTCCAATCTAGTGCCGTAAAACCACACAGAGCAAAACAGCCAGCGCCGTGTGATGCACCCGACTGATTTGAACCCACATCCCGCTATGACACCGCACCAATAAGCTGCGCGCTTCGGGCCGGCACCGGCTGGGGCGTGCTGAAGGCGCAGCCGACCATGCCGCCACAGCGACGGGCTGCGAGCTGGCCGTGACGTCACGCCCGTGAGACGGAGGCCGATTAAGCTGGCGCGTGATCGGTGGTGATGATGTCACGGCTGGCAGCAACAGGATTCACGCTCCCGGGAAGGAGCAGCCACAGGATGGGTGAGAACGTCCGGATCACCGGCGGACGCGGGAGAAATGTGGACACCACATCCAACAGAATGCAAATGACAACTGGTGCACACAATGCAGGTGCAGTGTATGCCAAAATGAAGTGCATCCTGGTTTACCGTGAGAGCTTGAGCTAGGTCCAGGGTTATCTTCTATCAAATAAGATAAGCGGCAATTCCAATTCTGTTCCATCCCATAATGGGATTAGATCTCAACTAATACATTTCTTTTCACGAAATTTATATATACAAACTGCGGACAACTTTTAATCCCCAGTCCCCCAATACCTCCTCCCTTCTGATTCGTCCTTCGCTGGGACCCAGTGCCCTTTAGTTCCAAATACCTGAAGGCGGGACCGTTAGCCGATCGGCAGCAGCTTCTGTGACCTTGGCTGAAGGCCGTGGCGAGCTCCCGACCAGGTTTATTGTGCAACGAAGGAACCAAATGTATCCAATTCAACGAAAACAAAGATGTCCTTTGGACTATGAAAATGTGCCCTCATGAGCCCTGATCACTTCTCGCTCTTTGATCCCCAGTAAAAATTGAAAAAGTGAAACATCTTAGATCCAGGGCAAGAAAGAACATTTTGTATGCATTAAAAAGGCGATTATCACTCATAACAGGAACAAACGGAAGTAGAGTGAAGCATTCAGAGCGCCTCATGATTTGCTATTCACGCGCATTGTATTTTTCAGAGGTTCCCCAGGTCTAGGTGCTTTTGAAACAGCTATTGTTGGGACAATACGTTATCAAAGCAGCAAAAAAGTGTTTCTATACCAACGAAACGCTAAAAGACAACAACAAAAATATCAATTGGAACGCAGGATAAAACACAACAATAATGGACAGCAAAGTATCAACTGGGCCCATATCAGATCAATTAATGATTTAGGCACATGCGGAATTAGACTGCTTTGCAAAGGTAATGAGTGAGAAACCCAGGACGATGGTGAAACACAGGGGAGATATCCGGGTTGGTTAACAGAAACGCATCTGTAATTTGGCATATCAGGACTGACGTCTCTTCGGATTTCAGTCCAGAGGAACTCCTCACTCTAAATGAAACTTCAGGTAAGAAGGATCAGTGGCGGAGCCAGGACTCCATTTCGGGTGGGGAGGGCTAGGAGCTCCAGCATCCTCCCCCAATGCCTCGCAAAAGCCTCCGGCTACGCAGCTACTCCAGGCATTCTGACGTGTCGGGGGACTTTGAGCCCACTAGCCTCCCCTGTATGCACCACGGAGAACGATGACATTTCTCTACATCTCATATTTATGACTTCAAATCCGATCTGGTCCGACAGTGAGAGCAGCGCCGCTTGCGGCACAATCCTGAACCGCTAGTGTTGCCTTCCACCACAGGAATATACGCCATTCGCCGTCTATATTTTCAGCACAGCAGCGACCCTTCTTCAAAATGATTTTTGGGCGTGATAACACCTCCACCCACAAGTCTGAGTGCAGGTAATTCAGCTGCCAGAAATCCATCTACGTTTTCTGGAGCAGCTTATGCCGAACATAATTACTGTTTGCTGCAGATAACAGCGAACAGCAGATTTGGGAGCAGACCACGCAATACCAGCCAGCGCCCTTTGGGTATGGGATAACGCCTCATCAAATCTCCTCTAAGCTCCTCCAACCTCCTCCCGCGCGTTCCAGCGGCTTCTCAAACCTTCTGCACGCTCATCCAAGTGCATCTGAAACCTCCTCCAATCTCACCTCAAGCGAGAGGTAGTTTTCCGGACGAGGCTGGAGGAGCACAATTCTGGCGCACGATTTTCAATTATAAAATTCGCGCCACTACATGGTAGTTTGGCCGCCCCGGTAGCTCACTTCGTAGAGCGCTGGCCTCCGGCCCGCTACTCATGGGCATGCAGTGACAGTGCGTATGGAGACTTGAGATCGATTCTCCTCGGATGCTCCCTCTTTTAATATTTACCCGACGTAGGTCACCTGGCAACTGACTGTTGAGAGGGAGACCTGAGCGGGGCGGTCGTACCTGTGCTTTGTGGGACGTTCAAGTTTGGCTTTCAAACTAACTCCTCATTGCGGGCCTCGCTAGTTCGGATGGTGGGATTGGGGTCTCCGTGACAAGTTCCTTGATAACCTAAGTGAGGCTCCGACTCTAAGCCGAGCTTGCAACGACCAGGTGAAAAAGTATACAAAACAGCAGATAGTATTACAGCGAGGAGCGGACGATCGCGGGTAGTTCGTAGCTGTGATTTTTCTGTTTTTCCGTGTACCATTAACGCTAAAATACATTAAATGAGCATGGGAGGCCTTTATCAGATTCCGTTCATTCATTGGCTTCCTTACGTTCGCTATATTGGCGCTGATCAGTCGGAAACAGCGGCTGTCTCCTCCAACTCCTCCCAGTCTGTTCTACCAGTCGTCGATTCTCGCACCTGCTCCGAAGTCCTCTAAACCCCTCTCATCTTGTTTTCGGAGGAGGCACAGGAGCAGACCATAAACTTCTGTCCTATTAAATACAACAGGGATGATAAAAATAATGGAAATATTTTTGTGGCTAAGTTATGAAACACCAAGAAGCTGATATTTAAGCTCTTAGCTGGACTCAGGCAATGTTAAGATAACTTCGTTACGGGAGTTTCATAATTACTGCCTTGAGGCCCATTTTCGAAAGGGGAAATCCCTTCCGAATGATTTTGTGTGTAGCAGTATCAACCCGTGCGCCTTTTCCTACCACCGGGTCCAGGGGTGTGGGATTACGAACATCATTGTGGGTGCCCAATGTTGAGGAAGTAAAATTTTAATGACCACCATATTAAAGGAGATACAATAATATTATCTTTGTTTTAGCCTTTACACAGTCCTTTTGAATCCTGAAAATAATGAACAATAAAACTTAAATTGCATTTTAACTCTAACTCGATATTTCATCCCGGGTGCCCGGAAAGCCCCAAAGAGATATAAGTTAACAGCCCTGCATGGTACCGCTGATTAAAATTCACGCAACAACCCACCACTGCCTTATTTAGAGACCGTCCAGCTACCGTTTCCAATGACATGGGTCGTGCTATAAAGATCTCACAATTCGATTTTTAACGTTCTGAACATACCTACTAAAAACCACCCGTTAAAACAAACTGTCGTAGCTCGAAAGAATTTAAGTAACGTTGCCTGATGTTTCATTATTGTCCTTTCCCATCCTCGTATCAGAATTCTAGTAGGCTGTATTGTTTTGGTAAGTACGGAAATTTTGGCCTAAAAATATCAACATCTATCAACAAAATAATTTATTTCGCTAGGATTCGCCCTTTCAATCCTTGAAACTTCTTATGAAGTCACCCACTGCCTCAATTCCACCAAATTAGGTAGGCATAATGCGAATGCTGAGAGTTGAACGTATTGATCTAACAACGGTTCATAACTTTTCACAAATAATGCTAATAATAAACAATAGCTAACTAGGAACGGCTACGTCACCCGGGCGATTAATAGAAGAGTATTATTGCATACAAACCGATTTTGATAGGCCTAAAGATAGCAGGTCGCACAATCCCGGTTAGACGGCCGTGCACAGTGGCTTCTGGCTGCCTGGAGGCCGAGTGCAAGCCTACTAACCATATCTAAGGCTCTTAACTAACCAACTTGCAACTCTCCCTAACACACTAACCCCCCATCTGTTCTATTACCCTTCTCTCTACCTCTATGCGGCAGCTACCCAGCCGGAGAGGGACGCTGTAACCGCACCTGGTTACAGGATAAAAGACCCGCGGCACCACGGAAAACTGCTCGCGGGTGTTTCTAATAGACCGAAATTATTGCTTCAATGGAGGAACTCGAGTAACGTAAACAAAGCGGTCATTCGGTAACAAGCAGCAAAATTAGAAAATGTATTCACCCTAAATACACTAACCTTGACGGTGGCAGGCTTCTTCACGTACCCCTTTAAATTCCTAACTATGCCCCAACAACCATGTTCGGCATCTCTGCCGTAGCCATCACCCTACCCTCGCAAGTGTTGCTACACTTCGCGACCCATTCCTTGAAATAAGCTCCCCCTTTGCTCTGCGATACGAAAGTAAACACCCCTCTCGCAAAGTTTTCCCACACAATTTAGAGGCGGTCAAAGGTGCCTTGCACAGAACGCCTTATAAAAAGCCCTTGATTGATTGATCGAAAGGATTTGATAGCTAGTAGGGGAATGGCGTATGTTAAAGGAATGCTGTGATGTCCATGCCATTAAAATATATTTACTTCTCAGTTAATTCCCTCGGACATCTTGTGCTGTGCCTTGGACCCTCCTTGCTTACACGATCAGAAACACTTATCCCTTCGCTTCAAATTATTATTTTAGCATTTTAAGCTTCCAGTGTTGCATACGCATGAAATGTCAGATGTGCGTGTATGCCACATACACCGTGTGTGTGGTATTACTGATAAGTGCGGCAATTTTAAAAAGTATTGAAACGCTACATCATCTACTCTGATACCAAAACATACTATGAACCCGAAATTGGTGACTGCAGTTTTGTCCACCAAGCATACTCATATACCAACTCATCTGATAAGCTCGCACTCTTGTTTTCCCAGTGTTATCGGCACCGCACATTGCGCAAACGCCTAATCCATATACCTACCCACCTGTACAGAATGTTCCTTACACCGCTCCCCCTCCCTCAGTTCAACACCAGGCACACGGACCACCATTCTCAACACCACACACGTACAGCCCCCTGCAATTGAATTTGTACACACTAAGCTCAACAGTGTTTTGGCTAAATTCTGGACCACTATTGCTCCCTCGGTCAGGATAAATATACAACATGTGTGTCTTGCCCTTGGCTTTAGATATTGTCCAAAAACCGGGTTCCCAATTCGTAATTTGAAAATAACGTACAGAAAAAATATTTGATGGCTGTCTCGTGACAATTTAGTTTTTTACTATTAGTTTCTAAACATTAGACTGCTGAGTATTAGTTGGTACGTAATCGATAGCTGGGATAGAAGCACACAAGCTGAATGTTAAATTACGACTCTGCAAGCAGTAGTTCGCTCATAATATAACGAAAACTTCTGAGCCTAGTGTGTACAGATTCAATTGCAGGGGGCTGTACGTTTTATAATCCGCCACGCGACCCCTCCCCACCGAGGCTTGAACTCGGCGTCAGCGGCGTTGAGCGTGACCTCTGTAACCTCTGTGCCCGCAGGCAATCGCGCCTGCCGGCGGATGGCGGCCGCTGATTGGTGGAAGCGCGTACACTTGTATCGTGGGAAATTCAGCGGAAATTTATCCTTAAAAATGACGAGCATTAAACCATGAACCAGGAGTTGTATTAACATTACGCTTTTCAAGCATTACTAGCGATACCTTGCTCTATATTGGCGTGATTATTTGCCACACCATCCGAGGCTGCTCTATATGATACAGGCGAGACGGCGGCAGTCAGCACAGGCTAGCCGGCGGCCGAGTTCGCTGAAGTCGGGAGTGTCGCGAGACAGGTTTCAGCTGAGTGGAGAGGAATGGGGCCCAGTCCCGAGGTAACCGAGGGAAGGAGACGACAGATGTTCATAAATCCAAAACTTAACCGTCGGACGAGTTAGAGAGAGTGAGGACTAATAGAGAACACTGCCGAAGTGCAACAAGATAATATACTTGAAGAGGGAAACACGTTCTGCTTTGCTCATGGATGTTTATTATCCGTTATGTCTGAGGCTTTCCGTTGTTTGATAAAATATTAGGTTGTAGGTTAGATGCAGAATGCCACTATAGCGCTGCGGAACAGGTATTCGTTGATAATTTCCTCTATTTACGCACTTTATACGGACTTTGCTTCACCTTTTGGTGGGGGTGCCCAAATCACCATTGGGGGTGCCCAGCACATCATCGGGGTGCCGAGGCACCCCCAAAGAGATAGAAATCCACACCTCTGGCTGGGGCTAACGAACTCAGTGGTGAGACGGCAATGCACTGTAATCCAGTGGCTGGACGTCATACATCACTAGAATGTTATCTCTGACATCACACTGATGATATCACTGGCCCCAGCCAGCCTTACACCGTGAGTTATGATGGCACTGGGCGGGAAACTGCGCCACACGGCACTTAACAACATCACTGCGTCGTAAACAAAAGGCATACTACTCGTTCAATGCCGGGACTTTGATCACATCCGGATAGAGGATTAATTTCTACGATGAAGCGCTCAGCATTTTGAACTAGATCTGAAGTCACCAAATTAAAGGAAATTTCAAAAAATTCAAAACGACAGAATCCAGATGCCAAAGCTGAAAAAACAATAAGATCCACTGAAAACCGAGAAAATAACAATACCAATATCAGGCATATTCACATGCAAAATACTACCTATGATGGACGTAAAACAGCTTGTTCCGCTTTTTCTACAAGGTCAATGCTCAACAGCACTGCCACCGAAAGTAAAACTGTGACTTCGTCTTCGGCTTGCCCGTGCCAATATAATAATAAAAACGCTGTTCTGAACTACTGTTAGCAGTAGCTAAGTATGAGTAACAATAGAAACACGTACTTGTATCAAACCGCAGCACTCCTCCGACCGTAGCGGGCCATCTGGCCGCGTGCGTGACCTACCGTGGCCTCTGTCTGACACGACAATGGCCGCTCAGAGCTAACGCTGGACGGGAATAGTGCGGCGGACAGCACGCAGGCCTCGGTTTACTGCCAAACTGGACTCGACCTATCAATATCACACAATGGGCACCCGGGCCGGCGCCGCGCCGCGAGCTCGTCCAGCACGAGGTCACGGTACTTTCATTTCTGGCGGCGGAAAGAAAAGAATCTTCGACCCAGAGTTAGAAACAAATAGTTAATGTTTTTCGGTTTGCTGTATTTAAGCTCAACATATAATTCCTGGTCAATAGTCTCTAATCACAAGACCTTATTCTGGTACACACATTTTGATCTTCGTAGTAAAAAGATCAAAATAAAAAGTAGAACAATGAAGAGTCAATATTTCAGGGAACCAGAAGTTGGAAAATTTTCAAATCTGGGACAGAAGCCCATTGAGATCCAAATAAGCTCTTAAACATAATGTTGTTCCATCTGTTATCGGCCTAATCGTTATTTCCCTTGGGAATAGTCATTTCTTCTTTGGTTGAACTTAATCCTTTTTGGCTCGGGATACTTGCTTAACTTGGGTTAATATGGGTGCCCGTTAGGGAGAATATATTATCTTTTCTGCCCTCTACCGTCAGGTTCTGGGGTCCCACCGGAAGCATTTGACAGCGCTTCCTACTCTTACCCAATTACGCGGACATTTTCACGGAGCATACTAAAACGAAATGAGTGAATTTTCATCGGACACCTGTGCATGCTTTTTACACACCAGTCCATTAAACGTTTGCCGAGCTATACTGGATATAAAATCGGTGCTCAATTGATACTAATTGCCGCCGTCCTACGTAAGAAATCAGAATACGGGTAAACACGGATTATCTCAGTGTTCGCAGTCTGATTGGTTTGGTCTGGTGAGATGAGACGGACAGTTATGGAGCTGCCAGCGCCTACTCATGATGCGGGTGATGACTTTGTTCATGGGGGCTAACTTTAAGTGGTGAGGATACATTAGCCACCGGCAGTTCTAGCCAAATTGTGGGTCGTGCGGCTATTTCGTGATACCCGCGTAACAGTGGCGGATACCAGAGGAGCTAGGGGCTCAAGCTCCCCCAAATTTCCAAATGTCCATAACAATCGTATAGTAAGAGATTATTCGACATAAAGGTGCGGTATGGATGAGACCTCTAGTCCCCCTCCAAAAAATGAAGTATGGATGCGCTCTGCCGCGTAAGTACGGGAAATGTCGATACATATTTGTCTCAGATATACCAGAGGTGGCGCAAGTCCTGATAGCGCGCAGAAAGTTTGAAATTTACTTTGCTACAATATTCCTCACCAGTCCTTATCCTTATCCTCCTGATTGGACCCCAATGGAGATATCCTCCTCATACTGCATAACTTCTGTAGCACAATGCTTTCCGGGATTTTTTAAAACATTTCCGAGCCCAAAGGGCCAAAGGGGCGCCGTCCAAGCAAAATTGTGGATAAATTAGACCCTTACTCTAACTCAAGCGCCAGCTTCACATATGCGTGCAGCCAGCAGCAGATACGACATACGCGCCGCTCTTGGCGCACATGTTTATATCGCAGCCCCACGAGTGCCGTTTCCAGCTGCAGAGCCATGTTGTTTCCCGGCTCCCCGGCAGCACCCACCTGCTTCAGTGCTGGTGGCCTGCTCCAGCCCCAGCGCCCGGTTGAGGTTGGACTTGCGCCGGGAGCTCTTGTCGCGCTCTTTTCTCTCCGCCCCATGTCTGCTGTCGTCGTCGCTTCGACCACTGGCCTGTGGAGGGGGCAGGGGATAAGTGGAGGTAACGACGGGCTATACCAACGCGGTGATGGCCGGCCTTCTGAAACGAGTGAAATGTGCTTCTTGGACTCTTACAACGTCGGCAAGGGTTTACGAGGAGTGGTGGTTGTAGACATTCTTGCAACGATGTTAAAATAAGTCAGATACAGTCATTATATTGGCACGAATTTACTCCTAAAGTGCTTCAATGTAATGTTTATCAAGGTGAATTCATGAAATTTGGGACAATCGTATGCATTTCTCACCAAAACTGGAGATAGTATAAGCTAGATTAAAAAACAAACTACAACCCTTAGCGCAGTTCAATAAGCTATGCCACAAATTTGTTAGCAAACCTGGTAGAAAAAAAATTCACGTTTAAATGAAAATAGCAATATAATGCATCAGTAGATTCTCTGAGGGAATAAAACACCTCTACTTAAAAAAATGGAAAAATCTGAGCCCGCCGCTTGTCGTTTGCAAAGCTGATTTCGTGAATATCCGACGATACTAGTAGCGACTCAGGTTCCCGAGCCCGACACCGCGTCGAGGGTGAAGCGTGCCCTCCACTCCGTCGCACCAGCGGTGATATGATTCATGAATGAATTACCTGCCGACGCCCATCGCCCGCACCAAACAGCCGGTGCCAGGCGCGTACCAGGAACTTCAACATCGCCGCCGTGGCGCCCTCTGTGTCACACGTGACGGACACAGCCCCACCGCCCCTCACATCCGGGTCACGTCCGCCTCACACCTCTGAAACCGCCACACCGCAGCACCCGCCTCTGCCTCGGCTGTCGCCGTCGTCGCGTCGCTGCCGGCGCCAGATGTCGCGTCTACGCACCCCGCGGCCACCGCGCGCTCATTCCGTCCAGACGTCAGTCAGCTGCGCTCGCCGCTCCGGTCCCGGTCTGACGGGACACCGGCGGCACGCTGCCGTCCCGGTCTGACGGGACACCGGCGGCACGCTGCCTTCCCGTTGAGACGGGACACCGGCGGCACGCTGCCGTCCCGGTCTGACGGGACACCGGCGGCACGCTGCCTTCCCGTTGAGACGGGACACCGGCGGCACGCTGCCGTCCCGGTCTGACGGGACACCGGCGGCCCGCTGCCGTCCCGGTCTGACGGGACACCGGCGGCACGCTGCCGTCCCGTTGAGACGGGACACCGGCGGCACGCTGCCTTCCCGTTGAGACGGGACACCGGCGGCACGCTGCCGTCCCGGTCTGACGGGACACCGGCGGCACGCTGCCTTCCCGTTGAGACGGGACACCGGCGGCACGCTGCCGTCCCGGTCTGACGGGACACCGGCGGCACGCTGCCGTCCCGTTGAGACGGGACACCGGCGGCACGCTGCCTTCCCGTTGAGACGGGACACCGGCGGCACGCTGCCTTCCCGTTGAGACGGGACACCGGCGGCACGCTGCCTTCCCGTTGAGACGGGACACCGGCGGCACGCTGCCGTCCCGTTGAGACGGGACACCGGCGGCCCGCTGCCGTCCCGGTCTGACGGGACACCGGCGGCACGCTGCCGTCCCGTTGAGACGGGACACCGGCGGCACGCTGCCTTCCCGTTGAGACGGGACACCGGCGGCACGCTGCCTTCCCGTTGAGACGGGACACCGGCGGCACGCTGCCGTCCCGTTGAGACGGGACACCGGCGGCACGCTGCCTTCCCGTTGAGACGGGACACCGGCGGCCCGCTGCCGTCCCGGTCTGACGGGACACCGGCGGCACGCTGCCGTCCCGTTGAGACGGGACACCGGCGGCACGCTGCCTTCCCGTTGAGACGGGACACCGGCGGCACGCTGCCTTCCCGTTGAGACGGGACACCGGCGGCACGCTGCCGTCCCGGTCTGACGGGACACCGGCGGCACGCTGCCTTCCCGCCGCCGCCTCACCTGACACTGCGTTGGTTTCGGCGCTCACAATACCGCGGCGCCGGAAACGTCGAAAACGGCGGACGGCGCGAGCGCAGAGGCTGGCCGGGGGCGCTCGTCGCGTGTGACAAGGGGAGGTGGAAAGAAAACGCTAGGACTGTGTATAACTACTTGCCTCGGACAAAATCCATACTCTGACTCACACCCTTCCATTCCAGCAAAATTTGCCGATTCAAAGAGAGCTCGGCATTGGGCCGGTGTCGTCAGGGAGGACAGTGTTTGGCGTCAGTCACGCAAGGGGTGGGGCCGGTGAGCAAACAGCTAGCATGATGACACGACAACATACCAGCAGGCACGTCAGCCCGCTGCCGTCAGCAGGCGCCAGCACTCTCCGGAAATAACGACCCGTTCTACCACTCCGCACGAGACATGTTCATACGCTCATTCTTCACCCGCCTGGCCTCGAGAGTAGAGTTGCAGTAGAAGAACTTTGCAGAAACTGCTGCAGCTAATGTGCTACGAATTATAGTATTTTCTTGCAGGAAAAGGTGAAATGAATTATGATTAGGCGGGAGGGTCACGGGCACGGAGGAGCTTGAAGAACTTACTCATACTAAATGGCATGAATAATATGGCTGGCACATTTAGGTAGAGTAAGTTTATCTCACTTATTCATGTGACAGGTCTTCATGGTACACAGCATTTGCCTGTCGTTGCCCTTTCGATAATGATTTAACAGCTTGTATCATTGTTCTCACCGATGCAAAGGATATACCACCCAACTAAGATAAAGGCCTATATGGGTCAACTAGTATTCTATGAAAATAAACAACCCCAAGGAAGGATTTTTCGGCCTTGCTGGCGAGAAGTACCAGGACAGTCTTTCTCGACCCGTGACATTGTTATGCCAACAAAACACATTGTATACATCAGGCACGTGGCTCGATTCATTTTCATTGCAAAACAGACGAGTCAGCAGTCTCTGATTTCAGCGTCCTCCTTTCCTCATTCCTCACACCTTAGCACTCGTTCTTCCCTGCGTACCAACACTGTAAATTGGCAGCACTCCTGTAACCCATAATACCATCATCGCAGCGACGACGCTGCACAGCCCGCCCGACCACGCCCACTCCACCCCAGGGGGAGGACTGAAGGGAGGAAGAAGGGTGGTGACCAAAGTGGCGCTGGGCGGGAGCGTGGCGTGCCGTGGCCCAGTGCCAGGGACGACACAACTGTGACGACGCGGACATCGCCAACATATCTGCACGGCGCAGCACTGACCAGCTGAGAGGGCGGCCACTGATCAGCTGAGAGGACGGCCACTAATTGGCTGAAATAACGGCCACTGATCATCTGAGAGGACAGCCACTGATCAGCTGAGAGGACGGCCACTGATTGGCTGAAAGGTCGGCCACTGATTGGCTGAAATAACAACCACTAATCAGCGCAGAAAACGGTCACTGATTGGGTGAGAGGACGGCCACTGATTGGCTGAAAGGACGGCCACTGATTGGCTGAAATAACGGTCACTTATCAGCCCAGAGAACGGTCACTGATCGGGTGAGAGGACAGCCACTGATTGGCTGAGAAGACGACTACGGATCAGCTGAGAGGGCGGCCACTGATCAGTTAAGCAAACGACCACTGATCAGCTGAGAGGACGACTTCTGATCAGCTGAGAGGACAGTCACTGATCAGCTGAGAGGACGGTCAATGATCAGCTGAGAGGACGGTCAATGATCAGCTGAGAGGACGGTCAATGATCAGCTGAGAGGGCGGTCAATGATCAGCTGAGAGGACGGTCAATGATCAGCTGAGAGGACGGTCAATGATCAGCTGAGAGGGCGGCCACTGATCAGCTGAGAGGACGGTCAATGATCACCTGAGAGGACGGTCAATGATCACCTGAGAGGACGGTCAATGATCAGCTGAGAGGGCGGCCAATGGCCCGCTGAGAGGACGGCCACTGATCCCCTGTGAGGACGACGCTGGGGCGATTTCGGAGTATTTGCCGTAGGTGACAACCATGCACGGGAATCAGTGCCCATTGCCGCAGTTTGTCAATTTTGGTGATACTCGGCTCATAACGGCTCACAGTCTCAACACAAGGCTCGTTCAAAACTCGAACAAAGCTCAACTGGGTCCATAGCAGCATCACGGAAGCTTCTTCGCATTCCTTTAAGCACGACCAGATTCCAATGAGGCTTGTTTACATTCTGCCTTCGGTAAGCCTCTGAGGTCACGTAAGACCCGTTTGTAAACACTAGGTTCCGGCGATCCCATCGTCTCGACACCATGCCTTGCGTACACCGGTTACATAAGATCGTCACTCGTCACCTCCTAATCTTTTGTTTAAGCATCCTGGATTCCTTCTCATAAAACAGAGCTTCTGTTTGGTATGGCAAATCTAATGAAGTTTACAATGAATCACTGGTGGCAGCGACGCGGAGGCCTGTCAGGAGACCAAACAGCCAGACACATTCCTGGCCTACTTTGAGACTTCACAGACAACCCTAAAGAAATCAGCAGACAAGGTCGAGATCAGATTTCCGTCAAGTGTGTGTATGTGTGAGAATTTTTAGGGCGCTCCAGCTGCCAGGGCTTTACAGCACAACTCACAGTTCAATTTTATCAGTCCCCAAAAAGCTTATCTTGGTTACCTGTTTGATAGCAGGGACATTCCAGGACAAAACGACCAAAAATATTTCAATTTTTTGTCGTCTGCCTGAGAACCCCAGGCAGTCATCAGCTGAGTCTGCCAGTGAGCTATTGGACTTACGTTGATGTACTGTCGAGTGTGTGAGCGAGTGAGTGCGAGATATGGGTACTATGTACCGGTTTTAACTTTTTATGTGGACACTGGGGTCTGTAAATGCCTTTGCTTGAGGTAAAACTTTCACTTAGTTTTTTCGGTGAACATTGAAATTTAAATTGGGAATTCTGCCTGGATATCAAACTATGCATAATGCATAGCATGTTGTATACAAGATGATAGAAGTGGATTGTGCAAGTTGAATTGCATTGTAATCCCATGGCTGGAAAGTGAAGGGCTGCACATTAAGTTCTCTGAAGCTGTACAATTTATTCCCCTAAATATGCTTAAATGGATCTGTGGACTCCCGTGCTGGCTTGGTGGTTGGTGTTGGCTTTTGCTAGCTCTCGGCTTGGGACGGCCAGGAAGTGATTGTACTAGGAATGTTTAATTTTTTCTCAATTACTAAATAGCTTATGATGGGCGCTTCAGCAGAGTATTTGGTGTTCCAGGTTAGGAAGTGTATAACCAAAATCGTATATCAAGTTTTTTTCTAGTTTTTCCTGTTTAAGGGGGTTCTCCATGGCCTATTGACTTATTGTGGAGGCAAATATTGGGATCACTGCCATCTGAAAAACTAACAATTTCGACTTAACTGTGGTGGGGTCCAACCTGAGCACCTTTGGGCTTCCTCACTGCGGTCGCTGTTGCTTGCCCCAAATTCGATATAGTCATGGTGGGAATTTTCTCCTTTGCATATAGTTGTTTTTACCCCTTTCTCCCTATCATACTTTTTGGAGGCTTATCTGGTTGCCTTTCATTGACTGCTTACTGTTGTGTGGAGTTAGTCGGCTTCCTGGTTTTCGATACTTGTAGTAAAATATTTTTCCTCAGAGACAAAAATGTTACATAAACAATAACATCAATTGGCGAGCGTAACCCCTATACATTTGCTTTTTTAGAGAATGATCTGGACTCCTCATTTGTTGAAGTTTCTTCACAGTGTAAATTTTGTGAATTACCAGTTTCTTTTACCTCAAATGCGAGTTTATCCATCATCCACTTAAATGCTAGGTCAGTGAAAAATAAATTCGATGAGATTCAAAACCTCCTACTTAGATCTGGGAATGAGTGGTCTATCATTTCTATATCAGAAACATGGCTTAAACAAGAAATTGAACAATACTTTGAACTTTCGGGTTATACTATGTTCGTTTCTAGTAGAGAAGCTAATCAAATTGGAGGTGGTACAGCACTACATGTCAGCAATAAATATGAATGCAAACATAGAACAGATCTTGAGAACATATATAAAGAATCCACTTTTGTTGAGATATCACAAAAATCAGTCCAGAATATGCCAACATTGATCTTTGGCGAAATGTATAAACCCCCCTGTTATAATAACAGCCTGTTTTTGGAAAAACTTGAGAACATTCTAGATTTGGTAGACCAAAATAAGCTTTGTGTTATAGCAGGTGATTTTAACTTTAACTTTTGGAAACTCCCTGGAGATAGTGATGCGATGAAACTTTTCAATCAAATGGCGGCATATAATTTTCTACCAGCTATTTCAAAACCGACTAGGATAGGTTGTAGCAATCCCTCACTGTTAGATAATTTCTTTATCAATGACATCGCTCGCGTTAATCAGTCTGGTGTAATTATTGACGATATTTCAGACCACCTTCCAATTTTTATAACATTAAGCATACCAAGAAGTAAAAATGAATGCCCAGAAAACATAACATTCTTTGACAAACCAAGATTAATCAGGTAAAAGATTTTGTTGCTTCTAATCTTAGAAACTTTAATACTATAACTGATCCCAATATTGCATGTGGGATCTTATAATTGATACATATAAGAAAGGGATAAATGCTTTCTCTAAAACATTGACACCTAAAAGAAGAAGAACTCCCATGAAACCCTGGATATCTCAACAGACTTTGGCAGGAATAAATCATAAAAACAAGCTGTTCAAAAAACTATCTACCACAAATTATAGATCCTTCTCACTTTCATGTTCGGCGCCAAAGGCTTGGAACCAAGTAATTTGCTCTATCTTTCCAGATATTAATGATGTACCTTTAGAAAAGATTCAGTTAAAAATGTTTACGAAATTACTTCATTGATGCCTATAAAACATTGCAGGAAATCTGATATTAATTTTGAGATTGCACGCATGGGCCGTTGGTATCACTTACTTTTTTTCTCCAAATAATGTTCACTTTTACCTTCTTCTCTTCTAAAAAAACACTAGAGGTTTTTACCTATTAATAACTAACCCACTAATACCCTCTCTGTAGTACCCGTGCATTCCCTGAATGTTACTAGTGTTACTATTCTCTTCGGGGGGTGCACGGGGAAATATTCTCAACAATGTATGTAACCTAGGCATGGAAAATATAAAAAAGTTGGAGCGGGGGAGTGGTGCGACCCGTTAACAATGTAATAATACCTAACTGTCTAATCCTATGGAGCCTTAGTTATTGGGTCGCACGGGTAAGGAAGGGCACTCCTGCCTACCTAATCAATGGGTAGTGGGTTAAAAAATTGACACCACCATGTCTAGAAAAAATCTGAAACTTTGTCTCCGGGGTAGTTTTGGGCCAGAAACACGCCTGTGAGAATCTTAGCCCCCTCCGACCAACGGTGACCGAGTTATAGCCCGAGGCATTTTCGGGAGGTCACCTTGTACACTCATCTTTGCTGCTTCATAACTCAAAAACGCATAGCCTGATTAATAAGTTTTGTATATCATTGAACCCGCCTTGAGCAATTCTTTATTTTGAAAAAGAATATTTAAAAATTTGAAAATCTTTTACTTTTAATTTGTTTGACCTTTTCTTTTTGACCTAGCTTGACTTTTTCGCAGTTGAAATTGCCATTTTAGACAGCTCAAAATTTGGATTCATAAAATATCTTTCAATAGAAAAAAATTTAAAATGCGTTTTTGCTATAAGTTCCAAATATTTAGCACCTAAGGTAGGTATGTAGACGGTTTTTGACCACTGCGGTAGTACAGCCTTATGTTTAACACCGCAAACATAGTGATTGTTTTTGTAATCGTTTGCTGGCAATCACATTGCTTTGTCTTTACGAAATTTTCATCGTGCAAGTGTCAGAATTTAAGACAATTAACACGCGCCCCCCCTCCCCGAGGGGGTGGGCAACCGGCCTCCTCAGGTCTCAACAGCTAGTAAAAAAAACACGTTAGCGCAGCGCCATCGTACTCCATCTATCTCTAACACAACATTTTGCAACTTCTGGAAAAAAATAATTTAGGTCAACTGGGAGGTGGTAGGTACCGTAAATACTGAAGGCCAGCTGGCAACTGACTGGTGAGGTTGATGACCTGAGGTAGACGGTCGTCGTTATGGCTTGTGGGACTTTCAACTTTGGTTCATTGATTAACACTTCATCGTGTGAGTTGCTCGTTTGGGTGGTGGGGTCGGGGTCTCCGTAAAAAGTCTCTTGATAACTCTAGTGAGACACCTACTCCTAAAACTGAACTGGAAACTTGGACAATATTTATAAAAATAAAAATTGCAGCCATTAAAAGAGATAGAAATGGATCCATTGTTTCGAGGGAGACGAGGGCAAATTAACTGATTAAAAATGGAACTTTCAGCCTTAAACGAAAATTTACAAAGATGTCGCGAGTTTATCCATAATTGAAACAAGTATAACTTATCATATGAGCACCACTAACTCACACAATTACATCGTCTCCCGAGATGGAAAAATAGTATCGATACAAGGTGACCCAGTGCAGCACAGCATACGTTTGAGAGGATTCATGCAATGTAAACAAACGTGTCTGAACGGTTTTCATTCCCAAAAAGTAATTTGAATCTGCTCATATATGCGAAAAAAATGTCCTGAAATTATGACGCATTCGACTTGGTCACTTAAACAGGTTGCCTCATAATATTTTTACTAGGTGATCATTTCATAGTTGACACGGAACCCAGATTCCCAGATGAATAATTACACAGTGCACTAGGAGTGATGCCGCTAAACAGCCAGTTTTAATCACTACCGAATATGTTACATACAATCGTTTGGTCGTGTCATCTTTGAGGTTGCTCGAGGTCACAGTATTTCTTACAGGAACTAAGTGGAAACCTAAATTTTGTGGCATAATAGGTGACAGAGAACAGCCGTAGAAAGAAATTTTCAGCACCATTGGAACACTCTTGTTGAGCCCAAACGGATTATGTATCTTATAATATTGCCTAGTCAAATGCCAAAATTAACCTGCTTTGACCTAGAGCCAGGCTTAGGTCTGTATGGTAAAAAGAATATTAAATAAACTGCAGTGGCAAGCCAGACACGGCAACGTAAAAATAAAACCTCCATCACAATTCTCGACAATTCTCAATTCTCTCAAGTTATCAAAATTTACCAATTGCCCCATGCATTTCTAATGGAAAGGTCATGAACCTGACCCTGCTCCCGGTTATCGACATAGAAATCCTGCTACGAAAATTATCTTGCTCGGCGACCTTACTATGTAATGTGAATCTAACCACGATAGGCTAAATTTGATATTATTGATGCACTTCCCAAAGTTTTTCGAGGTTAGTTCTCTTGACCTGGGTTGGCGGTTTGACCTGGTATGACCCAGACATAAAATTTTGCCAGAAGCTGCAAAAAAATTTCGAGTTAGAGGTACATGAAGTACAGTGGCGCTGCGCGAAGGTGTTTCTTTTTTACTACCTGTGGAAACCTGAAGAGGCCGGTTCCCACCCCCTTGTGTGGGCGCGTCTTAATTATCATATATTTTGACACTTTCACGATGAAAATTTCGTAAAAACAATGCCATATGATTGCAAGCAGCCGATTACAAAAGCAATCGCTTTGTTTGCGGTGTTAAACATAAGGCTGTACTACCGCAGTGGTCAAAAACCGTCTGCATACCTACCTTAGGTGCTAAACATTTGGAACTTATAGCAAGAACGCATTTTTTTCTATCGAAAGATATTTTATGAATCCAAATTTTTGAGGTGTCTAAAATGGCAATTTCAACTGCGAAAAGGTCAAGCTAGGTCAAAAAGAAAAGGTCAAACAAATTAAATATCAAAAATTTTCAAATTTTGAAATTTTCTTTTTCAAAATGAATTATATTTCAAGACAAGTTCAATGAAATACAAAGCCTGTTAATCAGGCTATGCGTTTTGAGTAATGAAGCATCAAAGATGAGTCTACAGGGTGACCTCCCGAAAATGCCTCGGACTATAACTCGGTCACCGTTGATCGGATGGGGCTAAGATTCTCACAGGCGTGTTTCTGGCCCAAAACTACCCCGGAGACAAAGTTTCAGATTTTTTCTAGGTATGTTGGTGTCAAGCCTTGGTCGATCTGTCCTGGAATGCCCCAGCAACGACTGCTACTGAGAGGATACCAAAAATACCTGCATGTCGATAATTGTACTGACCTCTCTTTTAAATATTTTATTCAAGCATCGGGTAAGACTTTCGCAAAAGGAGCATGCTCAGTGCCGCCTCACAATTTATCACCAGCAAATAAACAAGTATTTTCACCGCAATTTCACGCAAGCCCCAACTTCCCGGAACAGTATTTCTAGACTTTTTCTGAATAGAAAGTAATACTGAGGTAATAGCATGCACGTGATCAGCAGCCTACTTCAGCGTTGTTTTGCTGATGAAATTTGCCGGAACTCTCCACCACATCAGCCGTTCACGCCGCAGCTGAGAGGCAGCCAGCCAAAGCCGACCATCAATCACGGTGTTAGCCACCGGCACGCAAACGGAGCAAACCACTGCACAGTGGGAACTTTTCCACTTTTAGCCTGAATATGTTCCTAAATACAGAATCCATGAGTGAATTCAATTAAATTGGCTGGGAACCAGTTGACTAGAGATAAAATAACAACATTTCACACTATTCACATTTGGACTTAACGCAGAGGAGGGGGTCCCAAAGTGCCGCAAAATCATTTTCCAAATTAGCCCTAACAGCTAAAAAGGGTCTCAATTAATGGATCAATAACTTTTTACAATAAATGACTATTGTTTATCATTTCATAGCCCGACACTGAAATCTACGTTCCAATTAACACGCGCAGTGGAGAGGGGTCTGGTGTCAATGCACAGTTGAAGGGGTCTTAAAGTGCCCTCTGAGGCCTCAGAAACCAAGAGCGTTAAAAACGCCCGTTGGGGTGTGCGTGGCAGCAATAGTGATCACCATTATGACCAAGTTTTATTGACCTAAGAATATCTTTAAGGTCAAACGAGGTCGCTGAGATCAAATATGGGGCCTGCTAGGGGACCTGTTTGGAAATGCCGTGATTAGGTGGAAAATAGACGGCAATACACCAAAAGGGGCTTTAAGCCATATAGGAAAGGTACCACACAATTTTCTCTGGAATTTTTAGGTCAAGGTCATTCAAGGTCAATGAACTATGACGTAACAATATACCATGCCATATTCACAATAATGTACAATTTAACCAGCACTATAGCCGCCTTTGGGCGGGAATATATTATTTGACCTTGAAAAAGACCTCTGACCTTGAACTGTGACCTTGACCTTGACCTTGAGTAGCCTTAACTATGAAATCATAGCATAACCTTCATACTGAATAATGACATCTGACCGGAATACTGGGGTCCATGACTTTGACCTGTGACATTTTACCTTGACCTTCATGTGGGTTGACATTGACGTATAACCTGATTATATGACTTAATGACGTCATCACTTGGTCTGCAGTGCAGGTGAACTGGTGCGACCGCGCCATTGCGACGGTCTCAAAACGTAGGTCTGACTTTGAAAGCCTATAAGTCGAAAAATTACAGACTTCACCAATGGACGCGCTCATAAACTTTCTCAAATGCAGCCGAGTAACATTTTCCGGTAGATAACGGTTCTCTGGATAGTTTAGAAATATAGATGAAGGCTACTTTAGGATCCCCCTCCACTGCACGTGTTAACATTTTATTATTCTATTACTAATTTTTGCTTGAAGACTAAGGCCATCTCCGGTAAAAGCCAACAGAGGATGACACAAGTTCTGGCGTGGTGCCGCACGTAAGCGTATTCAAGAGATTAGATCGGGATCACTTGGTCGGGGGTGGCATCCGGACCACGAGGTTATCAATTTTCTGCGCGTAAAATCATCAGATGGAAACCAAAATTATCAGGTGCGCGCCAAATTCTATCGTAGGTGTCGATACCGCTCCATAGTCGCATTTTGGGGGAAATGAATGAGGCGTGACATTTTAAGGGGTGGCATCGGACTTTCAAGGGGCGACGAAGCTCAATCGAAGGGGTAGTGCCCCCACTTGTCTCCCCCTGGATCCGCATATGGTGACACCACCTGCCTACATCTTTAATTATCGATAAAAAGTCCATACCTCCACAACCTCAGTGGCCTCTATGTCATTGTGGCTGCATGGGCGCCGCGCCGGCCAGGCACTTTGCGGTAAGAATACAATCGTTTCTCCAAGAATCGCAAAAAGTCGCAGGACATTTTTGTTGGTTCGTACCTAGAATTGTCTGCCGTGTCCTTATTTATACATTTCCGTGCGCTAATCGACGTCACTAGTAGTTAAAACCTTACACATTTGTTGGAGGCTCGAAATTGAAAGCGGTTAGACACAAGGTCTAATATATCATTACATAATTGTAATCCTATGCCGTTGTTTTCTAATCTGACGGTTATTTTGGATATAAAAAGAGTCAAGCTTTCCAAAAATACAGAATTTTGTACACATTCAACAATATCGAACGTTCTACTTGCGTTTGTATGTTGCCATCATTTTCTGGCATTGAAACAGGTAACACTGGATGTCCAACTTTCTCCGACTTTAGATACATTTTCACCCACTTTTAGGAAAAGGAGACAAAATTAATATTCACCATGGTAAAATTTAGACAATTTCCAACCAACTGAGGGCACATTTTGTCCAAGAAACGAATTTTTAACTTTTGATTAAATTCAGACTACTAGTGGAGAAGTTCCTACTGTGCACTGCAGTGGCGAAATACTTGCCCACACATGTACCCAGGTCAGCGTTACCCTCTGGAGTTTTAGCTAGCACCCGGAGTTTTTGTACCTCTGATTCTGTCCAGACCCACGTTACCGGCAACGCCCCGCAATAATCATCACTAAGCGGATCCAAGATTGCCTATCGAGGGGAGGGCCATCCGGACCAGGGGGTGCTACTTTTGAAAGGCAAAACCAATCAGGATGGCGCAAAGTCATATCTCTTGGTAGCGCCGATACTCTTATTTTGAGGAGGAGGAGGGTAAGGGGAGATAAAATCTCCGTGGGGCGCCTTCAACCTTTCAGGACGGCGCCGTGACCATTTTAAAAGGCACTGAGGGTCAATTAAAGCGCCCCTTTCCCTCCCCTGGATCCGCCTATGACAATCACTGCTCACGCCTCGTATGGGAACAGCTGAAAACCTGGAAAACTGATACGCATTATTCCTTTATTTTGTTCTTGACAACGCGCAGTACCTATCTTTTTGAAATCCTAATCGGCTTTGCTATACTTTCCAGTCCTCAATTTGTCATCAGATTATTAGTGCGTTGAGTACTTTAGATCTGGAACGTCATCAGCACATCTTTAAACGCCGGGGAGATTTGTAGATTACGACTCTCTTTCTCTACACACCCAAAAATTATCCCGGCCATTGAGTAACAACTCCATGCAGCAGGCATTAATAAAGCTTCCTTTTAATCCAGGCCAATGCATTCCTTAGTACAATTTCTGCGCTGTGATGAGCTATCATGTGATGAGGCCGAGGTGTGTTTTCAGTGCAGCGCGGGCGACTCACCGCGGTGCTGTGGTCGCCTGCTGTGGCGGGGTCCGGGGAGAGACAGCCCAGTCCACGGCTCGCCGACCCTCCTGAGGGAACGGAGGAGAGTCACTGCACCGGCCACACGTTCAGCGATCCCAGTCACAAGACACGGGCGCGCCGGCTATACCGCTGCACCGCACGGAAAACACGGGGTGGAAGCTATGGGACGGAACCAGACGGAATGGTGCAAGTTTTATTCGGATGACGGAAGAAAACGGGTTTTCCAGAATATTCCCCACGGAAAGTGAAGTGGGACGGAACGGGATCACATTTTTGGACATATTTTCCGGTACGGAGTGGAACGGTTCAGATTTCGACGGGACAGGACGGGCTGGTTGTAAAAGTGTAGCCCTAGGCTAGCCTCTAGCGCTGACGTCTCCGGTCAGACGTTAGGTAGATGAGACTCTGAGAACACCGAAACTGGGTCTTCAGCGGTGTTCTACGTTAATTTATCGCGAGAATCAACTAAAGAACAGCTAAGAGATATGTCTATCACAACACGGTGGCAAGGTGCTACGTTGCACGTTTTACATAGATGTCGGACATAGCTAAAACAATTGTAGCGTTGAATGTGTTCAGTTGGACAGCAATGAACCACAAACGACAATTTCAGTAGTTGCCGTCACGCAGCTGCCCGACTGACCTGTCGAATGTCCGTGGGCAGCTGCCCTCAGGCGGGAGGCTCGAGTCATCCGGACGCCTCCCGCCTCCTCCGGCGCCTCCTCTGCAGAGGAGCGCGGTCGCGCTTCCCGCGAGCCGCGGCGGCGGCGCAGCTTCGGCCGGCCGCCACCAGGGGCGCGCGTGTCGTCCTCGTCGCTGGAGGAGTGGCGCAGGTGGGCGGTTCGGGCGGCCAGCTGGCGACGCCGCTCCTCCTTGTAGCGCGCCATTCTCTCACTGGCGCGCTCCGACTCGCTGCCTGACGTCATCGACTTGCCCTCGGGGGTGGCACGTGCGGAGCTGAGTCGGCTGCCGAGGGGACCGACCGTTAGTGACGCCCGTCTGCGGTTGGACATGTCAACGAACTGAGCCGTTTGAATCGATCACGCGAGCCCCGAGATGGCTGGTGGCTATATCACAGCATTCCTGCCACCATGCCAACCACTAAACCGGAAACACCAAACACAGAAAATAATACAGTCTTAGACCATCTAGTTAGGGCAAGACTCCAGTGGGCAACACCAGCTCATCTATCACGTTAATGGCACCCAACATCATGCGTCCTTGAAAACAAAAACATGAAACGGGACTTTATATTTATAGCCTTTTGCTTCACACCTTATGATTTTCATTTGCTCAGGTACAACAGCCAATGAGCGCCAGGCGAGTTTGCAATTCAATTTCGGCTGTCATTCAGATTTTCATCCATTCTTGGTTTATTCAGATGCTTCACTCATTCATATTTAGTTAAGTGTACTCTCCTTTCATCCAAAATCAGACAATTTTTCGAGATTCTGCGTGACTACACAAACATCTGTCGGGAGTGTGATGGTAAGCCGAAGGTTTATAATCAAAATACCTACTTGCCATGGTTATAAATGATTAAACACCATTAACTAAAATCAACGAGAAGTTGCAAGACGTTTTTGTCTCTAAAACTGATGAAAACTGCGTGATGGCACGAGACTGCCAACCAGCACGCATACTTATGCAGGCTGCCTCCTAGCGGTACCCCATCGATAAGGCTCAAAATTTTATCAGGAATTTGCCCATTTCGAATAAGAGTCAAGCAGGATTTCGCCACGCAAGGGTCGCATTACCCACCGAACTACTCACAAACCTATGACATTTTCTATTTGTTGAAATCCAAGACATTTTGATTTACCTACAACATGCATGTATTATATTGTCTGATATACGTTATGCTTAGAACCGCTGAGTTTCTCGCGTGAACATTTGAAGCGAACACTGTAAACTTAACCCCACCACCTAAACTGCGCAAATACGTTCTCTCCACTCCAGCGATTGCTAGCCGAACATCCTGTGTATTGGGTCAATAAGACAATTAATGCGTTGCATGCAACTGCACCCACACAGCGAATGCAAACAGCGTGAGAAACATATTGAGGCAATGGTCACACGCTGTGGGTTGCTTACAGCAGTTCTAAACGCTGAGCCGGTCAACTAAGAACGGGGGAAACGTATAAATTGCTTGCATCAATCATGAATGACTATCCAACCTTGGTAGAAATTTACAGATCACGAGCTTCAGTTAAAGGGAGATACGCGACAAAAATTGTATTGTGATTTCTTGCTATTTGAAAAATATTGATTGAGACACTGTGAATAATTTTTGTATCTTAGGCAAAATTTTTGGAGGCCAATCACCTATTATTGAAATATGTTAACGGTACCGGTAAAAGACTGGAACCTGCTCTTCATCTCTTCATTTTCAAAAGCTATTTTAAGGTTTAAAGTAATTGTTTTTGTAATACAAATGGCTGTTTTCCTGTAGTTGTATTAGAACTAATTTTACATAGAGCCTAAAAAATACAAAATTGATCTGTTTGCCCTAGAAATGGAGCAAAACATAATTACTCGATCTTCAGTCGATTCGTACCTCGGGTCTTCAGTCGTTTTCTACAAAATGCCCAGGATGGCGAAACTTTTGCGTCAGATAATTCACGTGACCCAAGATGACAATTCCTGGGCTTCTGACTGGTCAATTGTGATTTCTTTGGTCCTATATTTATGTTTCAAGAGCGTTTTGGAAGGTTGTTTTATAACATGTTTTATATAATAGTTCGAGGTTTTAAGCCACTGTTTAGGACAGATATGACCCAGATATGATGTAGTTCTTAGACAAATTGATAGTCATAGCCGAGCCTGCGTCATTTGCACGATAGTGAAAATTATCGATAAGTCGTCTAGAAATGTTGACTTTGAGAGCGATTTTAAGGCATTTGGAAGCTAAAATCACAAAAAATGAAAACAAGACTCCTGAAACAACTTTTTGTGCACGGAGGACGACGGCTCAGCGGCTGAGGATCAAAAAGCGGACCTGGCCGGCGCCCATAGCTACCGGCTGGTGGGTCTAGTCAGCCACCTCGGCGCTACAACCCAGGCGGGACACTACGTGGCAGATGTCTACAGCCTGGGTAGGCAGCGCTGGTTCCACTACGACGATCGCAGTGTTACCTGCACCTCGGAGGAGCATATGCTGTGCAACGTAAACCAGCACGACGGCTACATGTTCTTCTACCTGCACACAGACCTGTGCAGGCAGGTGGCCCAAATAGAAACCAGCGCTACCTGAGACGTCGTCTCCTACCACTGCCAGCAGGAAATGGGCGTTTTTTTTACAGAATTTGTTGTTTATATTTTGAGATGCTCATCCTGAAATGTATCCCTGTTAAATAAGCATTTTCAAATTGCAAATAAAACTTTTTAATGTGAAAAAAACTTTTTGTGACCTTTTGATCTAGCGAATAGATTTTATGTTCCCGTATCTTCCTTTAATAGTTAACTGATCTGTTTATTCCATGGGGTCCATATGCAGCAGGAACTAAACACGTGCCTAGCCAAAAAGCTCAAATCCGTCATTTCCGAAGCATCCTTTACACCAATCGTCTTAGATTACGTGATGTGCTCGAAAGTAGTTTTGTTCGGAGTTCCGTTCTGTTTTGGCCTCGGTTCCTCGAGCGCAGTTCGCAGTCGATAAACAATTGCGGACGCGTTAAAGGCCCTCACTCGCCTATCTGTACCGTGCTTCCTGATTGACGTGCGAATCCAGTAAACAGAAGCTTATTCAGGTCAGTGATCTAGGATGAAGTAAGAGCTATATTAATGCACGTAATACGGTGCGAGAACGAGTCATGCAATTGACAAGAAAGGTTAAGAAACAGGTTTAGGTTCCGTGGAGTTTACTGCTAACTCATGTCAAGCGGTATAAAAAACGGATGTCTGACATAATTCACCACAGCCTCATTCCCGCCCTTCAATTCTCTCTCTCTCTCTCTCTCTCTCTCTCTCTCTCTCTCTCTCTCTCTCTCTCTCTCTCTCTCTCTCTCTCTCTCTCTCTCTCTCTCTCTCTCTCTCTCTCTCTCTCTCTCTCTCTCTCTCTCTCTCTCTCTCTCTCTCTCTCTCTCTCTCTCTCTCTCTCTCTCTCTCTCTCTCTCTCTCTCTCTCTCTCTCTCTCTCTCTCTCTCTCTCTCTCTCTCTCTCTCTCTCTCTCTCTCTCTCTCTCTCTCTCTCTCTCTCTCTCTCTCTCTCTCTCTCTCTCTCTCTCTCTCTCTCTCTCTCTCTCTCTCTCTCTCTCTCTCTCTCTCTCTCTCTCTCTCTCTCTCTCTCTCTCTCTCTCTCTCTCTCTCTCTCTCTCTCTCTCTCTCTCTCTCTCTCTCTCTCTCTCTCTCTCTCTCTCTCTCTCTCTCTCTCTCTCTCTCTCTCTCTCTCTCTCTCTCTCTCTCTCTCTCTCTCTCTCTCTCTCTCTCTCTCTCTCTCTCTCTCTCTCTCTCTCTCTCTCTCTCTCTCTCTCTCTCTCTCTCTCTCTCTCTCTCTCTCTCTCTCTCTCTCTCTCTCTCTCTCTCTCTCTCTCTCTCTCTCTCTCTCTCTCTCTCTCTCTCTCTCTCTCTCTCTCTCTCTCTCTCTCTCTCTCTCTCTCTCTCTCTCTCTCTCTCTCTCTCTCTCTCTCTCTCTCTCTCTCTCTCTCTCTCTCTCTCTCTCTCTCTCTCTCTCTCTCTCTCTCTCTCTCTCTCTCTCTCTCTCTCTCTCTCTCTCTCTCTCTCTCTCTCTCTCCATAAGCAGATTTGCGGCTGGTCTCCCGTTAAATTATCCATCGTATATTTTAGGTCCAAGAAAGTCGATATTTTGGCACCGTGGTAAGATGTGGATTCCCAATGACTGATCTGCACTCAGTCTTTTGTCGACGATTGAAATGCAAACCATTCGACATAAGTGCGTTGCACGATTGATATGTTATTTAATGGTTCTGGGAAGCCACTGCAGACCTCATCCGTTAAGTGTGGCTGTCAGCGGAGTCATCGATCTCGAGAGATCCTGTGAGGTGACTGGATTATCCCGCAGTACCATGTACACTGTGCACTGATCAGTGCCTGTGATTAGCACTTGGGTGATGTCATTCTCCCTTATCATCCAAACCAGCTGCAAAGCCTTCCAAGACTTGAATAGTAAATATAGCCCTAGCCCCGGGTTTCCGGTCGGCGATGACGCAAAGGTCAGCCTGTTTGCACGGCGCTGCATCGTTCTCAGAGCTCCAGACCAGCTCGCATCCCGTCGTTTCCGGCCGTGCCTGCCATCACCAAACCGGCCTGAACAGCGGTTCTGGCGGTGATCCAGCGCCGGTCCGACCCTGTTTACTGGGCCGTCGGGGCCGACGCGACGAACCCGGCAGCCGCCCCGTCGAACCAGACGACCGCCGCTCCATCACGCCGCGTCGGCGCCGCCGGGCGTCATCGGCGCAGCGGCCGCCAGAGGGCGCGGCGTGAACAGGGGCGCTGACAGAGCTGCTCTGGTGTTGAGGTGAAGATCTGGGCCCAACCAGTATACTTGCTCCAATCCTACTGTCCACAGATGCGAATGATCAGCAGACCCTTCCGCTGGGTATGCCTCTTCCTCTTCTGAGCCTGTGGAGCTACTGAGACAGATGTCTGCTGGTTATTGCGATATTTCCGGGCGTGGTTAGAAGATGTTCGATATGCAGTTGGCCACAGCCTTTGATTACCGAGCGAGCTTGTCGCGGCCGTGAGATCTCTCACTGCATGTGGACAAAGTTTAGCACATGAGCGACCCGAGTCGACCTGGCCTGACTGTCACATTAAAGGGAATTTTGTATCTATGTGAATATCTGTGGTACAGACACGTAATTTTCACTCATTGGTAGCAAGAACAATTCAACTATGCCAGAAATTTTCGAGAAAATTGTATCCTTACAAACAAGGGGTACAGTGCTGCATCACCTCTGGCTACAACTTTACTTTGAACTCAGCCGACGTTCATCTCTGCAAAAGCAATGTAACTCAATGTTGCAATGATGCAACATACAATCTGACAGAGCTTCACTAATCCAGATTTGCGGCTTGCCAACAAAACAGCATTTGAAGGACATGACACTGACTCAGCATCTACCGTCATGCATCGCAAGACTGAAACAGCAGCTGCAGTTTCCACCAGCGGTCTGTCGGCGAATGACGCCTGTCTGAGCCTGGCCGCGCGGCCCAGGGTGGCTCCGACGCGGCTGTTACCTCGTCTCCACCCGCGGCGGCTCTGCACCCGCTCCGTTTATGCATCGCGACGCACTCTCGATGATTGCAGTGTTGCAACGGCCCGCCTGCTGTGTTGTGCAACGGCGCGTGGCGGAGTTGTGGGCGATCATCTAAGACGGCAGCGGTCCAGACCGCCCCGGACCCCGGACAACGCCGGACGCAGGTCCCCGGACACCGGACAACGCCGGACGCAGGTCCCCGGACACCGCCTCCACTGCACGTCAACCGTACGCTTCTTGGCGGAAAAGGCTCTCTCGGTCTTTTGAGGGGAAACTGTTTTGGTAATGGACGTCGGTCTTACCAGCAATTCAAGCACTAATTATACCACTCGGATAAACGACAAGCCATTTTGTTTGACCATGTTAGTAAACGTCACACAAATCATCATCAGTATCTCGCCGATATGCAAGCTTCTGCAAGCACCATATCACTGGTATTTTCCAGGCAGACTTTGGAAAAAAACATTTCCGCACCGTGCATCAACGGTGCCAGGCACAGGGAAGTAATCTTTTTAGCTGATGCAGCCTCTCCATTTCCCTGCAATTTTGCAGCGATCTGCAACGTATCTACTATCATAGGCAAAGCAGACCATGCCCATGGAAAGGCCAGTGGAAGGAGTGATGACAAAAATTGCTTGCAAATTGTGCTTCGCCCAAAACTGCTTGGGTTCGTATGTACACAAATTCGCACAAGATTGTTATTCTTTCATTTTTGCTGCGAGGTACAATTGTAGGAGGCACGATGGGAGGCCCTCTCAAGCCTCCCCCCGATTTTTATGTGGGTCCATAGTAATCATATAGTAAGAGGTTATTCAGGGTAAAGCGAAGGCGGATCTTTGCGAAACGTTTGAGAGGAGGGGGCAGCCAAAGCAAAAACTTGAAAAACAGTGTTTTTTTTAGAAAACTTGAAAAACAGTGTTTTTTAAAGAAAACCAACCAAAATTGACTAGAACTAGGTAAAATCTAGCCGCCTCAGAGGCATGCCCGGACTGTCACTTCCCCCAAGATCCGTTCCGATCTTGGGTCCCCTTAAATGAAGTCTGGATCCCCTTCTGATGGGAGGTAACTCACAACCAGTAAGGCAGAGGTCAGAAAGCCGACATATTGTGCACGATTACAACGCTGAAGTGTGTGTACCTGTGCACTCGCAGTGACGCAGATGACATGGTGGCGTTGTAACGACGCACCAGAAGATGAGAGACTGACGCTGGTGCAGTATGTTTGAAGTGTTCTTTCTTTTAACTCCTGAAGCTATTTTGGCATGCAAACTAATGTTCATATTTGCCTCCAACCTCTCGCTTCCATTTTCCACCACCAAAGACGAGACCCAGTCCGTCCGGAATAACAAGATCTGCTCCCCGTCCAGCAGGGGCTATTTTGCACTTTTCTCATAAAGTTCCCAATGAAAAACAGCAACAGCCCTCCGCAATAATTCAATGGCCTTTTGAGCCCTCGTAGTGTTCTGTCCTCTTCTTGGTCTCCAGTAAAAATTTGATTACAAAATGCACAACAACTCCTTTAAAATTGGGCAACACAATGATCGGTTATAACTTGCAACTGAGATCACCAGTCACTTTGCCATGTAACAGACCTGCATACTCCTTTTGTCTTTTATTTTTTGCCTGAATGTAGCAGCATCTGACTGGTTCATTGTTGCTGGTCTTTGATGCGATGCAAGTAAGCTTTATAGTTTTGGACGCTATCCGTGCAAATTTATGCAGGAAGTTTTCTTTTCAGAGAGTTCGGCTGTACTGCATAGGGGTTTGGAACTTGTCTCACACTCAGTATGTATTTTCAAAATGTACCATTCGGGATGGTACCGCGTCATGTACCCGCATACATGTCGCACCCACCATTTACAATTACTGCCATTTTATTTCACTTTTTATCAAAGTATCCCAAACAAGCTACTAAAAACGGCCACAAACTCAGGCCTATTGCCGCACCACCAACGCCAGAATCCGAGGGCTGAGCATTCTGTCCGTTCCGGCACCCTGTCTGCCCCGAAATTCTGTCCGTCCAGGTATCCTGTCCGTTTCGGTAGTCTGTCTGTCCGGGTATCCTGTCCGTTCCGGCACTCTGTCTGTCCGGGTATCCTGTCCGTTCCGGCACTCTGTCTACCCCGACATTCTGTCCGTCCGGGTATCCTGTCCGTCCGAGCATTCTGTCCGTTCCGGCACTCTGTCTGTCCGGGTATCCTGTCCGTTCCGGCACTCTGTCCCGACATTCTGTCCGTCCGAGTATTCTGTCCGTTCCGGCACTCTGTCTGTCCGGGTATCATGTCCGTTCCGGCACTCTATCCCGACATTCTGTCCGTCCGGGTATTCTGTCCGTCCGAGTATTCTGTCCGTTCCGGCACTCTGTCTGTCCGGGTATCCTGTCCGTTCCGGCACTCTGTCCGTCCAGGCATTCTGTCCGCCCGGGTATTCTGACGGTGCGTCCATTCTGAAGGTCGATGGTGCTGGACCGCTGCGCCAGTTGGCAGGCCTTCTGACGGTGTTCGAGGTTCGGGGGCTGACGCCGCTCAGCAGGCGGGTAACACGGTTCTGAACACTCTGCACCGGATTCCGCTAACGTGGAACTCAGACCGTCTAGTGTATGTACTAGACCATTTGAATGTTGTTTATGCATTTTACAGAATCCGCGGTCCTTATGGGGAATGCTTAGTTAGTCCGTAAAATTTACATCACAGTGTTTAAAACAATAATACAGTTAACAGAGCAGAAAGACACTGCTCTGGGGAGGTAGGTCGGCTAATACACGCACAGCAGTGATAACATCAGTCGGCGGCGGTGGAGGAACATTAACTAAGAAAAATTGAGGATTAATTTCAGTGCTAGACAGTCTTTCTTCCTGTTTTCCTTGTAATTAAGCTTCGTGTGCTCCGGCTGAACAGACGATGCAGGGCAGCGTCAGTTTTTCGTCTCTGTCGGCAGTACTCGGTGATTAGCTTGTCACACGGGCGTCACATTAGCAGCATGCCGGTGTCCGGCGCCCGCGCCGTGTCGACGCCCTGGGCGGAAACAATCAGCTTCCCTTGCTCCTTTAGAGGCAATGACACGGGAAAAATACACTTGCTAGTATACGATTACTATTCAATTAACATTCATTGTACTCCCCGCAGTTTTCTTCGGAATGTCCTTTTCTTCCCTGTTTGACCATTTAGCGGTGCTCTTCTGGTCCAATGAGATTAACCCAATTATCTTTTTAAGAATAGTCCCCACTACCAACCGCGGACTGAGATAGTACACCTCTTTGTTTGACAATATGTTTGATAGGGCAATAGGTCAATGCGATTCAAGGTTCACGAAACTCTTCAAACTAAGCATTTCGAGGAACGTTACGTATTTTAAGGCTCGGATAGCCATTCCGCGGAACGTTAAGTATTGTCAGGCTCGGATAAACAACCCGCGAAACGTTACGTATTGTCAGGCTCGGAAAGCCATTCCGCGTAACGTTATGTATCGTCAGACTCGGATAAACAACCCACGGAACGTTATGTATTGTCAGGCTCGGATAAACAACTCGCGGAACGTTATGCATTGCCAGGCTCGGATAAACAACCCACGGAACGTTATGTATTGTCAGGCTCGGATAAACAACTCGCGGAACGTTATGCATTGCCAGGCCCGGATAAACAACCCACGGAACGTTATGTGTTGTCAGGCTCGGATAAACAACCCGCGGAACGTTATGTATTGTCAGGCTCGGATAAACAACTCGCGGAACGTTATGCAACGTCAGGCTCGGATAAACAACCCGCGAAACGTTATGTGTTGTCAGGCTCGGATAAACAACTCGCGGAACGTTATGTATTGTCAGGCTCGGATAAACAACCCGCGGAACGCTATGTGTGGTCAGGCTTCGATAAACAACCTGCGGAACGTTATGTATTGTCAGGCTCGGAAAGCCATTCCGCGGAACGTTATGTATCGTCAGACTCGGATAAACAACCCGCGGAACGTTATGTGTGGTCAGGCTCGGATAAAAAACCCGCGGAAACGCTATGTGTGGTCAGGGTCGGATAAACAACCCGCGGAACGTTATGTGTGGTCAGGCTCGGATAAACAACCCGCGAAACGTTATGTATTGTCAAGCTCGGAAAGCCATTCCGCGGAACGTTATGTATCGTCAGACTCGGATAAACAACCCGCGGAACGTTATGTATCGTCAGACTCGGATAAACAACTCGCGGAACGTTATGTATCGTCAGACTCGGATAAACAACCCGCGGAACGTTATGTGTGGTCAGGCTCGGATAAACAACCCGCGGAAACGCTATGTGTGGTCAGGCTCGGATAAACAACCCGCGGAACGTTATGTATTGTCAGGCTCGGATAAACAACCTGCGGAACGTTATGCAACGTCAGGCTCGGATAAACAACCCGCGAAACGTTATGTGTTGTCAGGCTCGGATAAACAACCCGCGAAACGTTATGTGTTGTCAGGCTCGGATAAACAACTCGCGGAACGTTATGTATTGTCAGGCTCGGATAAACAACCCGCGGAACGCTATGTGTGGTCAGGCTTCGATAAACAACCTGCGGAACGTTATGTATTGTCAGGCTCGGAAAGCCATTCCGTGGAACGTTATGTATCGTCAGACTCGGATAAACAACCCGCGGAACGTTATGTGTGGTCAGGCTCGGATAAAAAACCCGCGGAAACGCTATGTGTGGTCAGGGTCGGATAAACAACCCGCGGAACGTTATGTGTGGTCAGGCTCGGATAAAAAACCCGCGGAAACGCTATGTGTGGTCAGGGTCGGATAAACAACCCGCGGAACGTTATGTGTGGTCAGGCTCGGATAAACAACCCGCGGAAACGCTATGTGTGGTCAGGCTCGGATAAACAACCCGCGGAACGTTATGTGTGGTCAGGCTCGGATAAACAACCCGCGGAAACGCTATGCAACGTCAGGCTCGGATAACTGGTTCGCAAACGTGTTGATTATTATTTCTGTCGGTGTATTATAAAGAAAGCATACGAACGCCGGCATAACGGGAACTTAGGTTGCTAACAACTGTCGTCAATTCGGAACAAATGGTGTTGCCTACAAAGCAGACTCTGAAACATCGTACCGATTAATTTTTAAGTAGACAAAAATGTAGCTTAAATATCTGAAATGAACTCTGAATAACTAGTATAACCAGGGATGTGGATTTTTGAAAATGATTGGGTGCCTAAATTTGAACAAATGTCAATAACCACCATAAGAAAAGGTGATAGCATAACACAAAGCGTTTCTTAACCTTCTCACAGGCTTGTTGAATAGCACAAAACCAATTCAAAATATTCTAAACGTTGACAGGTTTCGGAGTGCTGAGACAAGGAGCATGATTACAAGGTGATAAGGTGTTTACTGGCCTGTCTCCTCGAATCCTGGATGTGAAACAGATCTAATACACTTTGTATACTCGGGCGCAGCCATTCGTCAGGGCCAGGTAGGTAAATGATAGGTCAAATCCCAAATTCTTAGTCATAGTGGTACGGGAACCAACATGTTTGTTCTAGCTCTCTCAATCTTAAAAAACCCTCGGCGTCACATAACCATAAACAGCGTCACATAATCTCTAAAATCACATATTCTTATTGACTAATAATTTTTATTTGACCTATCGTTTACCTACCTGGTTCTGATGAAGGCCTGTGCCCGAATATACGATCTAGGCGCATTATATCTATTTCACATCCAGGATTAGAGGAGGCAAGCCAGTAAATTTATTTATTTGACATACTCAGCATCTCCACTATCCATGTGCCTATTCTGATGCCGGTCCTAATGAAGATGAGGGATATCAATGACAAACTTAAGCAAAAACACACTGTAGGATAAGGATAAGGATAGGATGGTTGATGGAGAATGACAAGGATTATCCACGGGGAGGGTCGCCACAGGCGCCGCGCTCAACCCATGGAGTGAGGTAGTGGGACTTGATGAAGGGATCCGGTGAAAAAAACATGGAAAACAACAAACAAACAAGGCGTGACGATGACGGTGATGATGAATTATTCTAAACACCTTGTAAACTCAAAATCTTTTGAATGAAAACACAAACATTTGGAGGATATTTTGACACTACTTCAATATTTCTTTTTGGGGTGCCCGGGCACCGCTAAAGAGATTATAATCCACACCCCCTGTATATAAAGGAATAATAAAATAGAATATAAATGAAGAAACGTTTGGGGAAGCGTGGCAGCCCGGGGTAAACATTGAAAAACAATATTTGGGAAAATCTTCCAACACCGGCTTAGAGGGGGATAAAATTTGGCCATTTTGGCAGGGCAGATAGTGGCCATCAGCGGATTCCTCTCCTGGATCCACTCATTTAAAATACTTGTGAAACTCGTCACGTGCAGGTGCTATGTGTAAGCCGCAATGTTCAAAGCATTTTACGAAGAAGACACAACCATTTTCCTCATTTTTTTAATTCTGAGAGTCAGAACAAACAGATTCCCGTGCCAACAAACAAGGTTTTCCGAGTAGCTCAAGATCACAGTGACAGGAATAAACGCCTGTTTATGCCAGCGCATTTTTCCAAACCATCGCTTTTCCTACTTCCGAGCTGACGCCGCGCCAACCGAGACAAAAACTTCTGGAATTTGGCACCTAACAAAGGTGTCCAGGTTACTTGGCATTACGACCAGAACCAGTGCGGAGCCAGCAGTACATTTCCTTCAAGTGACAGAAACAAAATAGTTCCTCTTGTTCAACATTTTTGGGCTTTGTACAATGGTGTAAAAAACATTAAAAAGCGGCAGGACTTGGATGTTCCTATGAGCCTCCCCAGTTGTCCTCCCAGAAAATAGACGCCACATTGTGCGACTCTCCCGCCTCGCGCTCCAAGCAGCCGCGTTGCGACGCTTCCGACGCGACAGAGCGCAGCATCCTTACCTTGAAGGAGAGCAGTGTGGGCGGTCGGGGGACGTCGGCGGCTCTGAAACAGAGGAAGCGGGCCGTTAACACAGGGCCGAGGTAGTGCCAGGGGAGACAGGGAAACCGCCTCTCCTCCCTCTTGTACACTCGAAGCAGATAGTAATGTTGGCGCACATCGGAGACAGCAGTGCTTTTGGAGCGTATTTTCCAGAAAGATAAAAGCGAAATGACGCGGTTGGATACAACCTCGCAAGGCAATTCCCAATAAGCATTAGCCCAAATTGGATAGAAGAAACAGCAGGTGAATGTGGTCTGGCGAAGTGTCCAGGGTTGGTGAGGTCACAGGTCGTGACCCTGACACAGAGGAAGAGACAGGGGTTTATGGCACACGTCTGACCCCGCGCAGACACGGCCGACTGCGGTGTCACATGACACCGCGCCGACACACGACACGTGTCACCAGCACCGCTCACAAAGGGTTACTGTGTCACACCTTGCAACATGGCACCCACAACGTGATGCCAGGTCCTTATGCAACAGCGCAGAGCCAAACAAGGTGCTGTCTGGTACCGGCGGTCTTACGAGTCTCCAGATTTTACATAGGCACTGAGTTTATTTGTATGCTTCACAAAACTGTGTCAGAGCAAAGATGGTAAAATAGTAGAGATCAGGTTTGTGGGTCTTGCGGTGACGTTTTCAGAATTGATGCGCCAGAACGGCGGAGGTTATTTTACTTGGCAGCAGCTTGGCGACTGGTGCCAACTCTCCATCGATCCCAGTTAAGCTAGTAGATGTTCGCTTGTCCAGTCCCGATCTTATCGTGTTCTGGGCCGCCTTATCAACCGCCGGACAAGAGACAAACAGGGCCACCCAAGCCAGTCTCATCGCGCGCGACACACACATAAATCCGTGTTCTACTTTAGATATTCGTGTTACCTTCTCGTTTGATCAAATCCAATAGTGTTGCAGCACAAGGACAGAATATTGTGACTTGGGCCTGAGTCATGAGATCGTCATTATTCTGAGCTCATCATCACTGCATTGGCATCGCAAGAGAGCAATGACATATATCTGGTGACGTCAGTATGTCGTGATCTTTTCGCTTGAACTCTTTTTGGCCTTCACTCGAAACAAGCAGTATCAGTCCTGGACCAGAAAACCTGTCGAGGTGATTGGGGTCAGACTAAGATTAATGGACCGACCGTATCATCAATCGTACCATTTATATATTTTTTAATATGGGCGAAGGCATCGGATATTTTGTCCTGCCATAATTTTTTTCGACAAGAACAAGCGATCCTAACAACACCCAGCACGGCGTGCATGCTCTTCTGCCAGGACTGCATGGTAGGTCGCCATCAGGAACGGAGGAACGCCACTTTCGGGTGGAAAAACCTGGGTGCCAAATACTATCGCGGAGGCGGGGGGGGCAGTGGCAAGGGACATTTCAGGAGAGCGCCATTTACCTATCAGGGGGCGCTTAGGATCGAGCCGGGGGAGGGGGAAGAGTGTCCTGCCCCCTGGATACGCCTATGCCACAGAGAATACAAAAATCCAAACCATCACAATGAATATACATTAGACCTCATCGGATTTGCGAAGCCGTTATCCTTTTTGGGTCGTCCAAGATAGCCTAATTCTAGTTCTCTTCCGTTCTGTCTGCCAGCTTTCCACACACATGTCGGAGAAAATTATCAAGACTTAAATATTTCCTACCAAAATCATGGTTATAACATCTAAAACCACGCAAAGCTTAGGCATGGTTCTACCAGTGCTGCAAAACGTGTGCGGAGATCCGCACACCCGTCTACGTCGGAGTCAGTCGTAACACACCAGCTCCGCTTCGGAATAGTTCTATTTATGCCAGTCGCACGCTGCACAAACATTGGGAGGCCGCGCTGAGTCAGCCGCCTCCCCTGCACGCCCGTCCCTCATATCCACAGCACACACTGGCCAGTCAGCCTGCCATATTCACAGCACGCCCGTCCCTCATATCCACAGCACACACTGGCCAGTCAGCCTGCCATATTCACAGCACGCCCGTCCCTCATATCCACAGCACACACTGGCCATCAGCCTGCCATATTCCACACGCCCGTCCCTCATATTCCGCACACTGGCCAGTAGCCTGCCATATTACAGCACGCCCGTCCCTCATATTCACAGCACACACTGGCCAGTCAGCCTGCCATATTCACAGCACGCCCGTCCCTCATATTCACAGCACACACTGGCCAGTCAGCCTGCCATATTCACAGCACGCCCGTCCCTCATATTCACAGCACGGACAGGCCAGCCGGCCTGCACGCCCTGAGCAGTGTCGGCGACATCAGTCCAAGCGCCGTCAGTCACGTCAGTTCAGACACCCATCAGTCACGTCACACCCGAGCACTGTCGGTGACATCAGTCCAAGCGCCGTCAGTCACGTCTGCCGAGGTATCACCAGCCACGTCACCCCCAGGTTGTCAGTCAGGTCGTCCCTGACCCAGTCAATGACGTCGGTCCTGCTACCGTCATCCATACCGTCCCCATAACCGCTGGTGACGCCATCGCTATAACTGTCCCCCATCTGCCGCGCGATATCCGCCGGCCGTCCGCTAACGGCCCGGTTTTGAAAGCCTCCTGCCGAGGGACGGGGCCCTGGGTGGGAATAGGAACTGATCATGCTGTTCCTGCCAAGGAACTGAGCGATACAATACACGCCCTGGGAATAGTCTGAAGAGGAGTCAGGCGAGAAATGTTGGAATGCGTCTGACCGGCGGGGAGATCCGACAGAACACAGCACCAATATAAATGCGGTGGCTAATAGTTAGCTGTTAACATATAAGACACTAATCTTCTTTTTACGACTAGTTTCTGAGGGTGCGTTTTTCATCCCAGACCATACACAAGAACGGGTCTTATAAGACGCGATCCAAGCAACGAACTGTACGATGTGCACATACTGCCCTGGGACCAGATCACGGATAGCATTAATTTGTGACGATGCCTCTACACCAGACACGACAGTTTCGACGTGGAAACCGGCCAGGTGTTTGGAGGAACCAGATTTGCTTCTATTTCCACGGCTGCTCATGCCTTATAGACCGGGGGCAGTTTCTTCCTATATGTGCAGCGAATAAGGCGGCCTCGAACAACCCCGTATAAGGGAAATATTCCATATGCTATGTCTGGAAGAGATCCCATCGTCTCCATTCTTAAGACTGAATGTCAAGCCAACACGGTGACTAAGTTGAATGCTAAGTAGCTACTTGGTTAGAGACTGCGGACCCGCGGGAGGCGCCAGCAGCCAGCGTCTGCAGCTGAGACAAGTTCTGTCACCACCACCTTGAAACTTAACAAAATATCAATTTTAAAAGGGCTCCGGTAGCCTTGTGCTGCACAATTCAGCGAGTTCCGAGCCTGCAGTTCCGAACTCGGCGCCTTCTGGATTCTATAATGAAATTGAAATGCATTTTGGGCTTATTCACATTGGCAATTTCCTATCCTCTGATTTACTGATAAGTACGGAACATGGTATTTCACCTGTTTTATCGTTACGAGCGCAATATTCTGTCTCCTCTCCTTTATCGTTAGGTACGGGACATCCTGTCTCCTCTGCTTTATCGTTACGTACGGGACAGCGCCGGTCCGAAGACATGCTGTGCAGGTGGCTCCATCGATTCCGACGCTTCGGCCTCGCGCACATGTAAATATTTCAGCACTTCAACCGCACAAGATCACACCATCCAACAACGTCACGAGCTATCAGAGGGTGACGCCCTCTCATTCCGTTTCATCACTTCACTTTTCACCCACTCAGAACCATCCACATGAGATATAAGCCACCCCCATCACACTTCACACTTCACTGTTCACACATTCCCCTTCACTTCACTGTTCCTTCCCGGGGAACCGAGCGTCCGAGCCGCGCGAGATTGTCGGCGCCCTCCTCCGCCGCAGTCCACACTCTGAACAAACATCGGCTCGCGCGCGCGCTGAGGAATGCCGACGCGCAGCGCTCCTCCGCCCGGAGCTACAACAGACCCACAACCGGCGCGGCGATACACGACGCGGCTCCGCGCCGCCGCGCTGCAGCAGGCACAGCCAGCGAGCGGCGTCATCATAGGCGGCCGACGCCTGGTGGTGAGAAACAAAACTAAGGGTTTGGAAGGCTAGGAAAGAGAGCGCCAGGCTAACAGCATCAGAGTCGATTTGTATCTCTTTTTTATTTTGTCCAAGTTGTTCCAAGCAGGGAGCAGAACGGAGTTTTTTGTGAGGGGGGGCAAACCCAGGTCTGTCTCTCCTCCTGAGGGGGATTGTCCTACCACTTCAGCGGCTGCAAATGAGTGATGTCTGATGAGGATAATTAATACTGACGATGATGCCAAGCGAGAGGGGTGAGGGGAGTGCACCTGTGAGATGACGGATGTGTTTCTTGAGTATGACTGGAATGTTTTAGCTTACGTAGCTGTGTATGCTTTATGTATGTTTTTTATACTGGTAATATATGTGTATGGATGTATGTGCGATTTGGGTGGTCGGCAGACCTAGTATAAGCTACCTCCCCACGTACATGATCGCTCTCCTGAGGGAGAGGGGTGGGAGCGAAGATCTAATTGCTGGACGGACCTAGTGCAAACACATTTTTCGAAAATGTATCCGGCCTTGAGGGCAAACTGTCTTTGCTGGACAGACCGAGTTTAAACACCTTTTTCGAAAATTTATCCAGCCTTGGGGGACACAAGACAGTTTGCCCCCTCCCCCTTCCAGCGCTAGGGGGATGGTTCCAAGTTTTGTTTTTGGAAACGGAGCCTCACCAAAGTCATCAAGGGACTTGTCACGGAGACCCGAACCCCACCACCCAAACGAGAAGCTCCCGCAGTGAAGTGTTAATGCAGAAACCAAATTTTACCGTCCCACAAACCGCACGGAAGACCACCCCGCTCAGGTCACCCTCTCCATAGGCGTAGGAACCGGGGGGGGCCAGGGGAGCCACTGGCCCCCCCCACTTTTCTGGGATGGGCCCCCGCAACGGAGATAAGAATATCAACAACTGTAATATCAAGCAAGAAACTCAAACTGGCCCGATAGCTTGCCCCGGAACCCCGTTAAACTTACCTGTGCCCCTAAACTAAGTTGAGGTCCTATGAGTTGATTTTAAGGTCCCCTAAGCTTCTCGGGGCCCTTGAACTGGCCTCTGATGCCATACGAGCTAATCTGGGCCCTTTGAGCTGAACTGAGCGCCCTGAGATGGTTTGGGCAGCATGAAATTGCCTAAACTGAGCTAGGAGCCGTAACCTTAAACAGGGCCCCGTGAGTTGGCCAGAACCTATATCCACCGACCTGGGGGGCCCCTGAGCTGAGCTGGGACCGTAAAGTTAATATTGTCCCTTGAGCTAATCTGGATCCCCTGTGATGCACAGAAGACCATAAACTTATATGAGACCCCTGTACAGGAATAGGGCCCCTGCTCTGAAATTGGTTTATAAGCTTTAATTGAAACCCTGAACTGTTCTGAAACCCCAAATATGCCGACAAGGGGCCCCTGGATGATCCGGGCCCTTAAGCTTATCTGGTCATCAGAGCTAATATGGGCCTCTGTGTTGAACTGAGGGCCCCTGAGATGGTCTGGGACCCCTATAAGGCTTTACAGCCACTGACCGGGCGGCCGAGAGCTTGAATGGGCCCCTTGAGATGTTCTGGCAGTCGTGTAGCTCAGGGGTCCGCGGACCCCCTTGGGCTGACCTTATGCACTAAAAACACAAAAATTGATTTCGGGGGCCCCTGAGCTTGGTCTCGGGGGGAGCCTCCCGAGCTTGGTCTCAGGAGGCCCCCGATAATCAGTATCGAGGGCTCCAGAGTACCGAATATTGATCTTGGGGGACCCCTGTGCTCAGTCCCAGGGGGTCCCGAGCTTGGCCTCAGGGCCCGCGAGCTTGGTCTCAGGGCCCCTCCCCCGAGCTCGGTCTCACGGGCCTTTCGATCTTGGTCTCACGGGCCTTTCGATTTTGGTCTCAGGGGCCCCGAGCTTTGTCTCAGGGGCCCCGAGCTCGGTGTCAGGGGCCCTCCGAGCTTGGTCTCAGGGAACGCCCGAGCTTGGTCTCAGGGGACCCCCGAGCTTGGTCTCAGGGGCCCCTGATCATCGGTATCGAGGGTTCCAGAGTACCGAACATTGATCTCGGGGGCCCCCTGAGTTCGGACTCACGGACCTTTCGATTTTGGTCTCAGGGTGCCCCCGAGCTTGGTCTCACGGGCCTTCCGAGCTTGGTCTCAGGGGACCCGATCATTGGTATCGAGGGCTCTGGAATACCGAATATTGATCTCGGGGGCCCGTGAGCTTGGTCTCAGGGGCCCCGAGCTAGGTCTCAGGGGACAACCGAGCTTGGTCTTAGGGGGCAAGCTTGGTCTCATGGGCCTTTCGATGTTTGGTCTCATGGGCCTTTCGATCTTGGTCTCACGGGGTCTCGAGCTTGGTCTCAGGGAACCCCCGAGCTTGGTGTCAGGGGGCCCTCGAGCTTGGTCTCAGGGAGCATCCGAGCTTGGTCTCAGGGTTCCCTCGAGCTTGGTCTCAGGGGCCCCCGAGCTTGGTCTCAGGGGTTCAGGGCCCCCCCTCGGGGTGCCCCCGACTATTGATATCGAGGAACTCATGAGTGAGGCACGAGCATTGGCCTCATGAGACCCAGAGTTTGATCCCAGGGGCCTCCAGGCCTGGTTTCAGGACCCCCGAGCATCGGCATCGAGGGGCTCCAGAGCACTGAGCATTAGTCTCGGGGGGGGGCTCGAAATATTGATCTTGAGGGCCCCGGAACATCGGTGTCGAGTTACTCCTAAGAAAAGCGCGAGCATGGGTCTAAGGGTGCCCCTGAGCCTGATCTAAGTGGGACCCCGAGCTTAGTCTTAGGACCCCCGGGCATCAGCATCAAGGGGCTCCGGAGTATTGGTCTAGGGGGAGCAATTATTTTAGGGGCCTCCAAATGGTGCTTTCAGAGGGCCCCCGAAAGTGTGGATGCAGTGGTGTAGCCAAGGGGGCCCTAGGCGTCCGCAGACCCCCACCCCTTGGGCCAATTTGAACCACTGCAAAGGATTATCTGATCACGGGGCCCCCAGAGTCAGTCTCAGGGGCCCCTGAAGATTCGTTCTCAGGGTGTCCCGAGTCGGCCTCACGGCCCCCGCCCTGAGAGTCGGTCTCAAGGCCCCCCGAAAGTAGATTTTAGGGGCCCCAGAGGGTTGGTATCAGGGGTCCCAAAATTCGGTATCAGGGGCCCCGGGAGTCTGTCTCAGGGGAGGGGGGCCGAGCAAGTCTCAGGAGCCCCCAAGAGAGTGGTTCTCAGGGCCCTGCAACATAGTCTATTTCAGGGGGCCCCTGAGAGTCAGTCTCAGAGAACCCCAAGAGTCGGTCAAGGGGACCACAAGAATCTGTCTTAGGAGACCCCGAGATTCGGTCTCGGGGTCCCCCTGAGAGTCTGTCTCAGAGAACCCCAAGAGTCAGTCTCAGAGCACCCCAAGAGCTAATCTGGAGCCTCCGAGTCAGTCTCAGGAACGCCAAAGACTTAGCCTCAGAGGTGATTCCACCCCCCCCAGGGTGTTTGTCTCAGGGGCGCCCTAGAGTAAGTCTCAGGGGGCTGTCGGAAGTCATTCCCAGCCCCCTCCCCGCCCCAAAGACAGCCTCAGGGGACCCCAATAGCTAATCTGGATGGCCACGATAGTCATTCTCAGCCCCCCCTCCAGAGCAAATCTGGGGGCCCAATAATTAGTCTCAGAGGTGCTGCCGATAACTACTCTCAGGAGCCCCGAGAGACTCTCAGGGGCCCCCAGTTTTGATAAAGAGGCGCCGTGAATCGGTCTCCGAGACCCCCTGAGATCTAATCGGGAGAGCGGCCGAAAATTAGCTTTGTGAGCGCCGCCAAGTATTGGTATTAGGTGGCCCCAGAGCTCAAATAAAAAATTTCAAAATCATATGCCTCGGAAAAAATGTACCTACCCCTATTGCGTACTAAAAAAGCACAAATTGAAACATGACGATCAGGCACCATTATCGAAGGAAAGGCAAAAATTAATCTAATTTTACCATAAGAGCAAATCGAACAGGGAATTTGGCACTTTAGTCAATGTTTAATATATTAACTTAACACCAATAACTACATTCCTAAATATTCTGAAATAAACAACTTTCCAATATTTTCGTGGGAAACCAGACAAACAAGGGTAATGACAGAAATTGATGAGCATAATCCCAAAAAGAAAAATAGGTATGCAAGGTTGAAAATAACAATAACAGAGTGAGCCAAGGCGATAGATATCTTGGGCGCCTTTTGTCTTGGTAATTTGCTCGTTTACAAGATAGCAAGGGTAAGAAAGTAACTGGATCTCAACAGGATCTGTCGACGGAATAGAGGATATGTAACGTTCGGAACACACTACCATATCCCTTGTATCTTTATTCGTTTTTTTCGTTTCTTTGGAAATTTCCTGATTAAAGAGTTCATGGATTCGACACCTGGATATAATTGCTAGTCATTTCCCGTAGAAGATCATTTCTTCGTACTCATAACGACTGACCTCCAATAACTTCATGTCTGATTACCCGAGTGAATTGAGGTAGACTCAGGTTTAACATCATGCGCGCATCAACATTGAACTTCCTGAAATATGGCTCAAAGCTGTTATTATAGCCACGCTACCATATAAGGTATGGGTCATCCTTAATATTTGGTGACCTTAGTTTACCAACACTTGGCCGGATCGAAAAAAACCAAGCTTTAGACAAAATAAGAATGAATGCTTAAAAAGGCACAACAAAATTTCCTTCGTGTGAATGCTATAATGTTAAAATACTATACAAAAAATATAGGAGATGGGCCCGGTTACTAAGGGGGACCCCCGGCCTGGGGCCCCCGACGGTAGTCGGACCCCTCCTTGGCCGAATCCTGGCTAAGCCACTGTGTTCTGAGACTCTATATCAGCCACCCTGGGACCCCTAAGCCTAGCTGGGGCCCTGAGCTAGTCTGGGTACCACTGTGCTTAACTGGGGCCTCTGATCTGGTATGGTGGCCCTGAACTGTTCTAGCATCATTGAGCTAAGCTGGGATCCGTGAGCTTGAACAAGTCCCTTGAGCTGTTTTGAGACCCTACATAAGCCGACCTGGGGACCTCCGAGCTGAACCGGGCCCCTAAGCTAATCTGGCACCCTGTGGGAATCTGGAACTCCCCTGTGATGAGCTTCTAGGGGTCCTGTGCTTATGTAGGATCCCTTGATAAGCTGGTCCCGAGGCTAATGCACTGGTCTAGGCCCTTGAGCTGACTGATCTGGGTTCCTGAGCCATGGTTTGGACCTTGGGGCCCTTCGAGATAATTTAGCGGTCCCTGGGCGGCATAGGCATAGGAACCGGGGGTCAGGGAGATACTGCCCCCCCTTTGAGGTGGCCCCCGCAACGAATATACAACTATCAGTAACTGTAATATAGAACAAGAAACCCAAACGGGCCCGGTAGCTTGTCAGGGAACTTTCAAGTTCGGTAGTACGCTGCCTGCAAGCCCCTGGAGGAGGAGCGCTTCGTAAAAAAGCCAAGGCACCTACTACCCGAGTGTTTCCAAATGAGTCCCAAGAACTGGGCCCAATCAAACTCCATCCCAATCCCAACACAAAATATGAATCGGACACGGACCCCGCACCAAATGCCGAGCAACAGTCGTCCCTTAGCCATCGAAAGGCGCGACGTCTTTCGATGCCAGGGTTATATGGCGTCGCCAACTCTTTCCCTGTAGGAGGGATTTCTTGGGAGTCAAATTGCTCCTTGCACAAGGAATCTGCTGCGCCTTAAACCCGAGTTGGTCGCGTGGAAAGCAAGGTTGCTAACCACTATAACACCATGCCCACACCTCCTCGGCATCACAAAGCTGGCCATCAAGTACCTACATTGCACTTGCAGTTATGCCGGAACTCTGCATTTTAGGCATCGAAATATAGCTAGGCGTATTTATTGTGATCAGGCTTCACCTAAATCAATATGCAATGATGACAAGAAGAGATCTGTAATAACCTAAATAAATTTTCCCATTTTCGTCATTGAATAAGCAAATACAAGTTGATTAGGCATAGCGAAGTGAGGCTATTTGGTACCAAAGCATTGTCTGTAGTTTTCTTAACAGGTCTTAATTTTGTAAATGTGATGAAAAGGGCCTAAATATCTGTAAATATAAAAAACGCGCTCGTGGTAAAAATGACTGAAATCCTCCAAAAAAGCTTAAAATGTATGTCGTATTTGAAATGGGTCTTGGTAAAAAAACAAAAAATGTTTTTTTTGGCGTTTTACTACGATTTATTAGATCATAATAGGTACAACTCGAAATCATAGGGCAAAATTTAATTTCTCAATTTTCCATATATTGACATCCTTGTGTGCATGCGTGCCTTATTGACACCAAACGAGCTAACAAATTTTTTATTTATAATTATGGGCCCCCGTGGACTGGGGCCCCCTTGAGGTAGGCCCCCTCTAAGGTTGGCCCCCCACTTTTCAAACCGTTCCTACGCCCCTGACCCTCTCACCAGTCAATTGCCAGTTGACCTGCGTCGGTTAAATATTGAGCACCGGAGCGATTCAGGGGCACCGATCCCAAGCTTGCACATGCAGTGCCACCGCATGTTCCTGAGCAGCGAACCCGAGCTTAAGCCTCTACCAACTGAGCTCCGCGGGCTACCACTGCGCGGTGATGGTGCAGTTGAGAAAGGTCTCACTGCACACACCGGCCAGCCGTACACTTCACCGGCGTTCCTGCAGCACAGCCGCCGCCCCCTCCGGACTTACTCTTTGGTTTTTGTTTGAATATCTATATCATCAGCAGCCAGTTCACAGATAAGATAACAGGCATGAAGCTCGACTTAACAACTTCGAACGCGCAGGTAGCTGCAGCCCCCTGGCAGTGAGTCTGTACACACCAGGCTCGGCAGCGTTAAACTAATCGCTAACTACTAGTTTTCGCTTAGTCGCGATGGAAAATACATATACTGGTGTGTTCCCTCTCGGTTTACAAATGCGTACCCACAATCTTTAAGCGACATCATAGTTTGGAAATGGCTTTCAAAACGCATATTGCCGTGAAGGGGCACATACGTGGATCCAAGGGGCAAGGGAAACACTCCCCCAATCCACCCTCGGCGCACCCTAAAGAGGTCACTGCACCATCCTGAAAGGTCGATGGCGCCCCCTGAAATGTCGCTCCCCCAGGATGCGAGCATCGACCCAGCGTAACTAAGGATCCTAGACATTTTCCGATAATGATACTCTCTGATTATTTTATTTCATACACCCATTGTCAGATTTGTGTTTCAGGCTATGTCGGTGCGCGCCACCCAGCTGCCGCGGCATAGCCTTAAGGGTGCGTTACCCTCGACACATACGCCACACGACATGACCCAGCAGAACTAATACCCTGTTAACCCAACAACAGGTGTCAGGTCATTCGTTCATTCATCTTGATACACAGATCGCCCACGTGACACGTTGGTTGTAAACTGTAGTACGCTGCGCATTCCACGCATTACGACCCTTCAGGTGACCAAGAACCGCTGCGGGCAAGGTCAGACGCGTCGCAGTAACAGGTGCTCTCGCAGAGGCGGGCCCAGTATTTTCCGAAGGCAGACTGCTATTGGGCAAATGTCTTGATTTCTCTAAATGAGAAAGCGGCTGCAGCTCGCACCATTGTCACCTGGGATGGACCAAAGCTAGCCAAATGGCAGTTCAAGCATGGCTGTGGATTGGCTACGCTATTTGCCCTAGTTAACAGCTAGTCAGCGGTAGGATCCGCGCCCATTTCCTATTTCCCACTTCGGCCACTGTCGTGGCCAAATGTTATGTCATTGGCCCGCCTTGCGTCGGTGGGTCGTCATTCTCCGCGCGTACACACACATGCACATACACATGACACATGGGCCGGGTGCCCGCATTTGTGACCGCCTTGGCGTATCTTAGGGATCCCCCGCCTCGTAGCGGTCATGGAAAGGGGTTCACTGACTCACTCACTCACCGAACCCTGAGGCGCGCAGCTCCATGTGTTTACCCAAGTATTTATTGTGGAACATTTTTCTGGTGCTCGGAGAAGGGGTAGCGTTCTACCCCTGATCATGTGCGGAGTTGTCCTCACTGTGATCGAGAGGTGTTTCTGATTACAGGATAGTTTGTGATGTAATCGACAATACACGTGTACGATCTCAATCCCGTCCAGACCCTTCCTGACCACATCAGTTCGACATAAACCAAAGCTTTTTTTAATGTATTTCAAGCAGTTTCCCAAGTTATAGGCCCTGACCTAGGACAGGATCAAAAGATAATCTAAACAAGAGACCGTCCATAAAGTACCTAAGGAAAAACAGGGGGTGGGAAGGCAGCGACCGTTTTGTTAGACGTTACAACAGGGCGTAAAAAGTATTACCATGAGGGAGGGGGTTAAAATTATAAGAACACATGTTACGTAGTTTATGGATAGGCCCTCAGCTCTGACTTATAATTAACACTGATATGATTCAATGCAGTCCGCACATCATTATCATTGAATTTTTGAATTTTTTGTGTGACCTTTTTATGAGGAGAGGAGCCGTGAGAGGTTCGTGTGAAAATGTGTCCTGATGTCCAAATAACCCTCACATACCTCCAGTCACGAGGCCATAGTTCCCTGATGTTAAGAGCTAAAGGCATGTTCTTGCAAAACACGCACAATAAAAGTTGTATAGTCCGTACCGATTTTCAAGAACTGAACGACGTTTCTGCAATATTCGGCAAGCATTAGTGGGTGATGCAACACGACTTCCCCGCGAAATTTCAGTGGGGTGTCATCGGCCTTTCAAGTAGTATTGTGATCATTTCAGGGAAGGCCCTAGTTCAATTGGACGAGAAAATATCCTCTTGCTGGAAATTTATAGATTCAAGAATGACTTTAATTGAGTTTAAAGGACACATAAAATACCGTAATATGTCAGGGGAGCAAAATGTGTATAAATCACAGCAAAAAGAGGAATACACGGTTATTTTGCTAAAGAAATTCCAAAGTGGCAATATCAGCAGCAAAAAAATATTGCATCGGGCTTGAGCTTCAAGCACTGAGGGTGAAGACAGTTTACCGTTTGAAAATTCGGAACATTGAATGCGATAAAGCTGATGGACTAAGGAACGGGACACGCAAGTCCTCACATGGCCACCCCAAAGTGGGAGAATCAATCGCGGATCCAGGGGTGCAAAGGGGGCACGTGCCTCCTTCGTTCGACCCTCGGTGCCCCCTGAAATGGTCGCGACGCCCCTCTGAAAGATCGATGGCTCCCCCTGAAAGGTCGCTAGTCAGCAGCCTCGGCGATAACAGGTGCTGGCGGAATATGACACAGAAATCTGACTCACACAATTGTTTGCCTTTTCTTATGAGGAGTGTACTATAGGGACACACTAATTGAAAGCATTTTATCTTTCATTGACTTCACCTATAATTGGGTATGTGCCTGTTGGTGATTAATACATATACAGAGATACAGAGATACAGAGAATTTCTGCCCTGTGGTCGTCGTCGTCATTTTTCCACTCTGCTCCCGGGACATCGCCGCTTTCTTTTCCCCTGAAAGTTCTTGTCATTCCAGTTCATGACGGCCAGAAATTTGTCTTACTGATATTGGTAGAGCCTAATGTTCTGCCGTTTGTATTCCTCTGACACGAGAGTGTCATCCTTGACCATGGCGATGGAGCCACAATGATCAAAATCATAGAATGCTTAGTAGAGAATGACACCCAGACGCTCTGAATTTCCCATTTACTTTTTTCTTTCTCACTGTTGGACCCACTTTTCTAGTGGATTTATTTTGGCATAATTCAATAATCCTAGTGTATATAAAATCATCTAGTGTGGAAGGAAGGAAAATTTGAATGAAAAATGCGCAAACTTTAAGTAAGGAATGCAATTGAGTTTAAACTAACTCCTACAATATTACACCGTTTGAACTTGCCACTCGTCTACCATATGTTCAAACGTGAATTTTACACTCAGTATCCCAGTGCAAAACCATTTTTGAGACACTGCAGAGTGGGGCGCTGCGACATCCCAAAGATTAGCCAGCATACTAAACGCTCACGTCGGTAAAACACCGTCTTGGGTCAACTAGGCTATTTGACGCAAATCAGATACAATTTAACAACGCATTCTTCCTTTGTACTTTAACCCGCGCCCCACCGGGGGTCCGGCGCCACCTTCGCCCCACCGGGGGCCATCGATGGCCCCCTCTAACTCCGAAAATATGGGCGTTATCGCAAATCTGCAAAGTGCATTAGAAAGCTGGCTTGAATTCAGTAAGAAATTACTTCACATGTTTTAGCGCTCAGGTCAATGGCTTGACCTCCAAAGGTCAAATTAGGTCAAAATCGGCTATTTTCACTCAAATCTGCAATGCTTAAGCAAACTGGGCATAACTCTTATGCCATTAGAGCTATTGAGATGTGATAAAGTCCATTGGATAGGAAAACTCCAGACCTTTATCTGCTACGTGGAACGTAATGACCTCCCGCAAGTGCTTTGACATCCAGAGGTCACCTCGTGACTTTATATGACCTGAGGTCACGAAGGTCAGAAGGTGACTTTGTCGTATATTAAATGAAAGCCCGTGAAAAACATACACGATGGTGTTTGATTCAGCGCTCAAGCTTATATAGGTCAAAAGTTATTGTCCAAATACTGTTTTTGACCCCTGGTGACCTTGGATGACCTTTGAGAGGTCAAAGGGCAAATATAGCCCCTGGAATCCGTGAAAGGGTGTCCAAGAACGCTTCTCTGATCAAGCCGAGCAATTTAAATCGTTTTTTGTGACTTTTAGATCATAAGAGAGCTTTTCCCCATGCTTTTTCAGTAGGAGGTCACCTCGTGACCTGACCTCAGGTCACGAAATCGAAAAATCCCGGATATACACCTTGTAGACCCTGGAGGGGTCATGAAGTTTAGGAAGTTTCCAATCGATCGACTTCGAAATGTAGCTCTTACAGAGCTCTAAAGTTGAAGTGAGGTGACCTTGGTTGACCGCGTCTGGTGACATGAACTTGGGTGGCCTGGGGTAAAAAATTCAGGGATGGTGAAAAAATGATACAGTGAGAAGAAGAGCCCTCAACCGCGGTGCTGCGCCTCGTCGTTTTCTGCTATCCTGGAAAAACCTTAGGGGGCCATCGATGGCCCCGGTGGGGCAAGGGTTAATTATACTTGGAACGTCTATTACGTCAATATTATTTGGGAAATACACCCACGTAACTTTCCGGTAAGATTTTGATGAGCAGCGAATATGAAACATTTACTTCAGGCTGATTTTAGACCGCAGACGGTGACCCGATTGCGACGGAATTTTGAACGGATGTCCAAAATGAACCAAATAATGAAAAATTTTCGGGGGCATTTTTAAACAAAAGTGTGCAAACTATAAAGTCATATTGCTTATCAAAACATCAACTCAGCAACATTCCTTATGTTAGTAGATTCATGAAGGCTCACATTGTCCAGTTGCAGAACGGTGTGCGCCATCCAGCGTCGGCCAGGCAGGTCGCAACTGGCCAGAAAGTAAGAAGGACCATACAACTTTAGCTTCCAACTCTGACACTACATTTTCCACAGCAAAACGGAAAGCTAACCAGATTCTGACCAATTTTTGCTACCAGTTAAGAACACTAGAATATTCCCTGTGCCCCCAAATCCGTTAACACCTTTTAGTTACCCTCACTGGTCCACAAGAGAACGTAAGACTTGAAAGAAAGGACGTGATTGAAATGTGGTCACCAGACGGAATGAGCTTCCGAGCGAAAGCAAGGAATTGAACGCAGGAATGCATTTTACAAATTACGACTTTGTGCTGAATCTATTTTGGATGCCATGAAGAATAAATTCCACCCGTCGGATCTATGGGACCAATTGGAACAAGTATCACATCGGGAGATTCATGATTTCCGGTATTGTTGCATAGGCATAAAACCGCATCCATGACGTTGACGGAGTAGGGTCTTCACATAAGTGACTATTTTGGGGTTCAAAACAAAACACCATGTGGTAGCCATCGGCTCATTATGATCCTCAGTCCCTCTGATCATGCTATGATTTATTAGTCAGTCATATAATTAGATAATTACAGCAATCGTAAAGTAAAAGTCCAGGTAGAATTCGCAAAGTTCCATTCATGTTTTTAATGCGACTCTTAGAATGGGCGCCGAAAGCAGGGAGGACGCGTCTCCCCTGTTGGCCAACCAGGGGGATGTCCTCCCCAAAATTTTTGGGTCAATCGTCATTAATGCTTTCAAGTACCAAATATGCTCAAAATTCGCCTCCCCCGGTCAGCAGCAGCCTGGGTCCGTCCTCCAGCAAAAATTCAGTGGCGGCACCCCTGCTTCTTAGGAAATACAAATGTGTGATAACTGAAAAGTGTTGTCCCAATTTCTTACTCCTACCCAATTTCAAAATTGTTTTATTCTATTCATGGTGTGTTTTTTAGCACAAAAATAATGCATGATTGTTTTGATTTAACCCGCGCCCCACCGGGGGTCCAGCGCCACCTTCGCCCCACCGGGGGCATCGATGGCCCCCTCTAACTCCGAAAATATGGGCGTTAGCGCAAATCTGCAAAGTGCAATAGAAAGCTCGCGTGAATTCAGTAAGAAATTACTTCACATGTTTTAGTGCTCAGGTCAATGGTTTGACCTCCAGAGGTCAAATTAGGTCAAGATCGGCTATTTTCACTCAAATATGCAATGCTTAAGCAAACTGGACATAACTCTTATGCCCTTAGAGCTATTGAGGTCTGGTAAAGTACATTTGATAGGAAATTGTCAGTACTTTTTCCGCTATGTGAAACGTAAAGACCTCCCGCCAGTGATTTGACCTCCAGAGGTCACCTCGTGACCCAAAATGACCTGAGGTCACGAAAGGTCAGAAAGTGACCTTGTCGTATATTGAATGAAAGCCAATGACGAGACAAACACGATGGTGTTTGTTTCAGCGCTCTAGCTTATATAGGTCAAAAGTTATTGTCAAAATACTGTTTTTGACCCTGGTGACCTTGGATGACCTTGGAGAGGTCAAAGGGCAAATATGGCCCTGGAATCCGTGAAAGGGTGTCCAAGACCGCTTTTCTGATCAAGCTGAGCATTTTCAATCGCTTTTGTGACTTTTAGATGATAAGACAGCTTTTCCCCATGCTTTTTCAATGGGAGAGGTCACCTCGTGACCTGACCTCAGGGCATGAAATAGAAAAATGCCGGATATACACCTTGTAGACCCTGGAGGGGCCATAAAGTGTAGGAAGTTTAAAATCGATCGACTTCGAATCGTAGCTTTTACAGAGCTCTAAATTTGAAGTGAGGTCACCTTGGTTGACCTCGTCTGGTGACCTGACCTTGGGTGACTCGGGGTAAAAATTTCAGGGATGGTGGCAAAATGATGCAGTGAGAGGTAGAGCCCTCAACCGTGGTGCTGCACCTCTTCGTTTTTTTGCTATTCCGGAAAAACCTTAGGGGGGCATCGATGCCCCCCGTTGCGGCGAGGGTTAAAACACCAGTCCCATTAAGAAATCCGAATTTTGCTATGGCCTAGCTTCGGCTGTTTTCGACCTAAAAATCACCCCCTGAGCAAGGCTCCCCTGTACAGGTAAACACTCCCGTCTGACTTTTTGTCTCCCCTTCTCTCTCTCTCTCCTCGGTAGTTTAGTCATTCTAAAATTCCCACATATTTTTTTCTGGGGAACGTTTGCAAGCCCAAATCAGCTATTTTCGTCTCATTACCACAATATTATTTTATAAAACAAGTTGTTATTTCTCTGGGTAATGGAATACAGAAGTTACCGAAATATCATCAATCATGATTGGATAATTGGTCGGGTGAAGTCTGATGCTTTGGAGCTCAGCTGGTGATTGTGAAAGCACTGATCATGGTTTTTGAGGGACAGCAACTTGTTAGACTGACTTAAAATGATGGAACATCAGCTGCTAGATTTCACTTCTGGGTACGAGGAGGTACGAGGCACCCTTATAGATTGCTGGCAGTTTTTCAAAGACAAAAACTCATTGAAACATCATTGTAGCTGACCTCTCGCTTGCTTAGATTATCGATCCAATTAGAGAACACCTTGCTGAGATTATTGAATGTGGGGGGGGGGCGGTAAAAACCAAACCAGTTTTGATGCCCGGGATCATGTAATATTTGTAAGGGTCAATCCCATTGTTTTTCTTTACAATGCCTTCATATTTCCCCATTTCAAATACTTGATTTGAAAACACGGTAGTCAAAGTCTATGAAAACTCTATGACGGATCCATAAGGGAGGGGCAAAAGGAATTCTAACCCTCCCCCAACGGGAAAGCTCGGAATAAACTACGTTTTTGCCCCCCCCCACACACACACACACACAGCGATCGACCTCCTTTTGACCTTACTCATCTTGAGTTCATAAGCAAGATTTTTGTTCCTTCAACTCTAAACTTCAAACAGAACCAGTCAACTTTAGTGTACACATTGGGCTATGGATAACAAAAACCAACCATCTTGTGCGTATATTGTTCACCCCGTCACGGTTTTTTTGCCTTTCGCCTTGGATATCCCCAAAAGTTACCGTCAAGTTATATTGCAGCAACATCTTTCACAGCGTGACGTTTTTTTGTTGCGACTTTGGCTTACCCCCAAACCGACCGGCTAGATCCGGCACTGCTCAATGAGACGTCCTTGTCCACTCAGCAGGGCCTGAGCAGCTGGATCATGTCCCCAGTCGGCTGCCACGTGACTGGCGCGCGCCCGGGGCGCAGAGGCACCGGTCACGCCGGTAAACAGGTGTCCGTGTGCCAGTGGCGTGGCCAGGGGTGACCAGGCTATAGGCTCTCCTTTTGTTCAATATTTCCTATCAGCGTTCGTGAATGTATTCACTTTGACTTCAAACTGCAGATTCTCTGCTATCAACTACCTTGATGTATTTCTGGCTGTGCCACTGCTTCCGTCCCATTCACCAAAGCATGAATGAACAGACATACCACAGCGGCCACTCATGCGAATCCGGTACTGCCAGCGCCATCTATTGGGAAAGTTTTATAAAACTTGAAACAACTTTTTCGCTGAGCCTTTTTTGGTTTTGATTCTGTATGGAAATTGTATAGAGGAGATAGCCGCAAAACTCTGTTGTTTCCGTTTTTCCGATTTTTACCCTGAATTTTTGGAAAACGCTTTCAAATTTTAGCTTTACATATCTTTCTTATAAGGCAAAAATTAAAAAAAGTACAACAACAGAGTTGTGGAGATTGGCTCCTAGAACATAGGCCCACCCACACCATTTAAATGATATGTTGTAAAAAGTTGTTCAAACTTTAAGTTTGAGAAATTTGAAAAAGAAATTCAAATTGTACAAAAACTAGATATGCATCAGGCTTGAAAAGCAACTGTCGTAAGGATACACTTGTTATCTACTTCTGGTGATAAAATCACGACGATAGCCACGTTACTTTACGAGATATTTCACGAAATATGCTCCCATAGGGTTAGCATTGATAACGCACCCTTAACCGCCAGCTATTGGCAGGACGTGCACTCACTACAACCGTTACAACTTGTTTGGTAGTCCAGATGCCGAGCAAATGTCATTTCACCGATGTAAAGGTGACACTTCCCCAATCATTCGGTATAAATGTCTAGCTGATCCTGGCAGTGCCTTTTCTTGCCCGCTTAAGGCATTAGGATTTGTGGGGATTTTTCCTTCCTCAAAACACATCGTAATTAAAGCAATCTCACTGTGTTCTTGGGACCACCTAGAACCGTTTTTTGTCAAAACATCACAGAAACCTGAAAGCTCACAGCAATATAATGCATGGTTAGGTGTTTGCATTTGTGATTCTCGTTTATCATTTCATTATTTTTCGGAAAAAAATTCCGGTATATAGCGACATTGAAACAGCTTCATATTTCAACACCAAATCGACGTGGCACGCTAGAAAAATAAAATAATCACGGCTTTCCGTATTCCAATCCATTCTTAAATGCATCATATCTATTTGATATCATTTTTGAAGTAGTTTTTGGGCTTTCATCCCGTTTATTCAGGCCCGCTGCATCACTGTGCCCTGGTCCAAGTACCGCCTCCAACCATGTGTCCTCTCCCCCCCGATCAACAATCCTGGATCCGCCTATGAGAGGGCAGCTGAAATCGTTTCCCACAAATAATCTTCGAAATAAAAGGACGCCACGTGCTTTAGGCGTTGGAGCCGAACTTCCTAGCCAGCCAGACGTGGTGTGGGCTGAACCGTAGCCGAGCGGTCACTAGTTCGCTAGCCAGGAGCTGAAAACTGCCGAGCCTAGCATCTACAAGCTCAACTGCAGGGAGCTGTACTGACTTAGTTCACACTTTTCTTGAGTGTTTTTCTTTTTCGGTATGAATCTAATATGACTATTGTTCAGTGATCATTGTGGCAGGGTAAATAAGGAATCATTGCCCTGTATTCATTTTAAAAGTTCAGGGCAATATCTTTTACATACCTCAGCAACCCATTTTTGCGATAGACAATTAGACAATATGACTCGCCAATATCGACACATAACTAATCCTCAAGGAGTGCAAACTTTGTCTGATTAAGTTCTTCTACGGACCGCTATCGCCTTTTCAATGTTCATCCCCAACAGCTAGTTCATGCATAGCTCCTATCTCGAATGGCATGGGTTAAAAGTCAAACGGTGAGATCATAGGGTTTGTGGGCATGGCACAAGCCGCTGCCTTATCGCGTCAACTGTGGACCCCTATCGTTCCCAGTTACAGTAGCAGCCAACGATACAGAACCTCGAGCTGCAACAGAGAAGCGCTGAAAACACGCGACCAACAGATTCCACTGTTTAGAGCTAACAAAGCCACGAACCGAAACAGGATACTTTAAGCCCTTGCCAATATGTTTTTACACCCCGTCAGCATTTCCAGGAGCATGACATCGCAGCATCATGGTTCACAATGGATTTACCCTACTTTACTTGTCAGATTCCATTAACTCTTCACCACCTGGGACCGGACCGGACCAGGACCGAACCCCTATTCCTCGGTTTTCGCGAATGATTCCGAGCCGATTAAAAAAAACGCGCGACGCTTGGCATGCCTATAGGGTCAGCAAATTGAAAACTTATGATCACAAATTGACCTCAAGCCAGGTCAACGAGTTATGTCATGTAGGACTTTAACGTCATTTTTTTCAGAAGAAATATTACATCAACTTTCAGGTTTTTCGGGATTTGGTTTCTGGTTATGTATAAATAAAGGAACGGGAAGGCAATAAACTTAAAGGCAATTAAAAGAATTCGGCAATTCATTTACTGTCTTTCATTTTTATAACTTTAAATTGGTTTTATCTCATAAAACAGGTAAACGTAGGGGAAAAACAATTATTGTATCAGGCTATCTCTTTTTAGAGGGTTCTTATCGAAACTTCCAAATTCCGGCACTTCCAACCAAAGATCTTCGGAAATACACGTCCTCCTTAATCAAGACAATTCTCATTTCGTTCCATTTCGTTTCGTTCGTTAATTCACGCTTCGCGTTCATATCTCCCGTCTGGCTTGCAACTTGTTTCTCTGAATGAAACCGGTTAGACTAGTTAGCCGTTGTTGCGATACCGGTCATTATAGGGCATCAGGTCAAGTGACTGTGGTTCCCTGGACAGAGATGCACCAATCTGCAGGGCACCCGGTCAGGTGACTGTGGTTCCCTGGGCAGAGATGCACTAATCTGCAGGGCACCAGGTCAGGTGACTGTGGTTCCCTGGACAGAGATGCACCAATCTGCAGGGCACCGGGTCAGGTGACTGTGGTTCCCTGGACAGAGATGCACCAATCTGCAGGGCACCAGGTCAGGTGACTGTGGTTCCCTGGGCAGAGATGCACCAATCTGGAGGGCACCAGGTCAGGTGACTGTGGTTCCCTGGGCAGAGATGCACTAATCTGCAGGGCACCAGGTCAGGTGACTGTGGTTCCCTTGGACAAAGATGCACCAATCTCTCAGGGCACCAGGTCGGGTGACTGTGGTTCCCTGGACAGAGATGCACCAATCTGCAGGGCACCCGGTCAGGTGACTGTGGTTCCCTGGGCAGAGATGTACCAATCTGCAGGGCACCAGGTCAGGTGACTGTGGTTCCCTGGGCAGAGATGCACTAATCTGCAGGGCACCAGGTCAGGCGACTGTGGTTCCCTTGGCAAAGATGCACCAATCTCTCGGGCACCAGGTCGGGTGACTGTGGTTCCCTGGACAGAGATGCACCAATCTGCAGGGCACCAGGTCAGGTGACTGCGGTTCCCTGGACAGAGATGCACCAATCTGCAGGGTACCGGGTCAGGTGACTGTGGTTCCCTGGACAGAGATGCACCAATCTGCAGGGCACCAGGTCAGGTGACTGTGGTTCCCTGGGCAGAGATGCACCAATCTGCAGGGCACCGGGTCAGGTGACTGTGGTTCCCTTGGTAGATATGCATCAACCGGCAGGGCACCGGGTCAGGTGACTGTGGTTCCCTGGGCAGAGATGCACCAATCTGCAGGGCACCGGGTCAGGTGACTGTGGTTCCCTGGACAGGGATGTACCAATCTGCCGGCAGCGTGTACTAAGGGCTTGTCGTCGAGAGTTGATTCAAACCGCAACGCAGTCTGTTGTCTGTCTCTGATAAAGCGCTCGTTTTGTCACGTGTGAGACAGCTTAAATAAACCAGGTTGATGCATCATCCACAAACACCATCTTTTATCGTTCTATTTACATAACGTCTAGCCTCTGATAGCAGTTTTCCCCCAGAGGATAATACACTAGATAAACTGCACAGAAGCGTAAAGACAACGGCCAATTCGAGGGGGACTCGCACAAGCGCACTTCGTTACAAAATAACGGTATTAGCTTCCTTGGACTACTGCCGGCACAACAGTGTGTCTCACTTTAGGCTTTGTCACGGGCAGGCTGGACCCAGGAGTAATGCCAAGCAGCGAAACATTCAGAGAAGTTCTAAACGCTCTGGTCCTTCCCTTGGCTCTAGCAGTCGGTATTTTCTAAAGATTTACTTCCCCTCCCCGAAAAAGCATATCTTAATCATATATTAACCATAACCATATGTAGACCTGTGTCTACTGTTGCTGGACGAAGTGCGCTACCACTATTTTTATCGGTGACGTCACTGTGCCGCAGCCTGTGACGTCATAGTGAGCTTCTGCCGGCTAGACATCAGATGTCGCTCAAGTCTTCCGGTTGAATATTGATCTTCTGAAAGATAGGTTTATTTGATTTCTAGGCTTATGTGGTGCACTTATATTGTCAAATGTTAATGCAACTAATTAGTCTCCGCACTTATTTTCTCCGTGAGCATTTATTACTGCCCACATAACTTGCCCTTCCGGCTCTGCCCCGACTGCCGCCTGGCGGCCAGGTCAAGCGTTGACCCCGGGTCATTTCCGCTACAGCATCGAGCGAGAGCACACGTGTGTGTGCGGGTGACCTCTTCCTGTGAACGTAAGTGTATTCGGAAATGCTGTTGCGACTATTTGATATTTGATATGGAATTGTACGCGTGTTTGCGTAAAACCTGATTGGTTCTAACTGTGTTAAATTTAGATGTGATTCATATTGGCTTGTGATTTATGATTTACTTGTGGTTTGCTGGGTTCTTGTCAAACGAGTGTTTGAATATTTGAAATGTTTCCCAGGGCAGAATTATGAAGATATGAAGTCACGAGATGTTATAAAATAAAACCAGAAACGCATCACTACTTTTGGAAAACCGAGACAGCGGAAGCAGATTGGGCATGCAGCCCATACCGGCGGGGCCATGAGGAGACCCCGTCTACATGTTGGTGACAGCGGACACGGACCTGCCACGCTGTTCTTCATCCATCGTTTTCAAGCTGGTCTTCAAAGGTTAGTTCCGGCATGCTTCACTCGCAGCCGGCCGTGACTGGCTTTCTGCGGCGCGCGGTTCCCGGTGCCCAGCGCACTAGACCCGCCTCGGTCAGGGCTCCGGCGACTGAGTCACGTGACCGCCTCCGGCTGTGAGGTGACCGGCACGCTCGCTGAGACGGTGCCTTGAATTGTGTCGTGGTGTTTCAAGAGTAGAGTATCACTGTTTCAAGTTTGGAAAGAAGATTTTGGACCATGCAGATATCGGACTTAAATCGTAATGTTAAGTTCCTGTTGCAGCGAGATGGTTAATTCCAGTGTTTAATTCAGCGTGCATTGTCTTGTTTTATTGCTGTTGGCTTGTTTGAGACACTTTGACCACTGACATGACTGAGACGAACGACTGTGCTATTCCCAAATTTTCCTCATGGAATTGAGAAAACATGGCTTAAAATCAGAACTTGAGGCTCAAACTGAAAATTTGTCTTTCACAATTTTTGCAGAGATGAATTCTGGAGTTTCAGGACTGAGCTTTCCCAAGTTTGGTGGTCAGGGTTCATTTGTCAGATTTCTTGAGAATTTGGAGTCTAGTTTGGCACACACTTCCGAGTGATCGTGAGAATGAACTGATACGGCTCGCCAGTCTTCGTAAACCCCTGACAGACTTAATTATTGATTCAGGGATGTTGAGTTACACTCTAGGTGCTAATTCTGCCGTTCACAAGAGGAAGAGAGGAATTACTGTGAAGAGACCAGTTGTCTCATGCCTGCTGTTATAAATAGCTTGCTATAAATATTTGCCGTTTCCTGGTGCTAAATTTGTCTGGTTAGCACATTACCTTACTGTCCACGGAGAATGGCCGTACTAAGTATTTCGGACACGTTTCTTTGAAATATTCCGCACCGTAATTGTGTTAGGGTTTGAAATGTTTATTGCGTTAGAATTTGACATGCACTAAAACCATTGCATTTATCTTTTTATAACTGGATAGAGGTGATAATCATAAAAATATGTTCATGTTTTATCATGTCTGACTTCTTGAGGTTTCAGTTTAGAAGATTACTAGACTCGATGTAGCGGATGTTGCTGAAGCCATTAGTGTTTGTTGGATTTCAGTGATCACTTTCCAGAATGCAGAAATGATAGCTGGATTTTGCATTCACTTTCCTAATGTTGCGTTCCAATGCACAGTCCGGCCAGGATCATGAGGAAGTTGACCATTCTGTAACTAGTAAGTTGTGAGCTGTCTGCATATAGTTGAAACTTTTGCTGGATTTTGTCCTGGTGATTGACTTTCCAGAGATCAACATATTGCCGTAAGTCACACTTACACACAGACAGTGCTTATAATTCGGTCTATAATTTACCGTTGTAAAGCCTTTTGTACAGATCATTTTGCAATTGTCTTGTTCGGGTGAAGCTGGTAATCATTTTCGCAAGTGATTACGTGTTGAATGGGCTCAAGCCGTAACGTTCTCATGAAACCAACTTAACCCGTTTATAAGCATTGTGAATTGGTTTGATCGCAGTCACTGATAATTATATATTGTTTCATTGAACCTTTGTGACGTTCACTTGGGTTTACCGTTTGATAACGTTTCAAGTCTTAATGCAAACTGTCGCTTACAGCACCCTTGGCAGACACTTAGTGGCTTAGTTGTTTTGTCATGTAATTTGGGATGCTATATTCTGGCTCAACGGAATTTTGTGATGCCCGACATGGTAAGATGATTTTCGCTACGAAGTTAAGCCTTTGCTGTTATCTTTTGAGACATTAATGATTGTCTTATGGAATCTGGCAAGTTTACTCCTGTCAAATGGATAGTTTGTTCAGAATGAGCTGTCGTTGATGAATCTTCTGAGTTAAGCACAGCTTGCTACTTAGATGCTCAGGTTGATTTTCTTTCTAAAGTAAGCTTTTCTTTTCCTGAAGTTACGAAGGGTTTCCCAATTCCTGTTTGGTTGATTTGACTTTACAGCACTGGACTATCTCGACTGATGACATTGATCACATGATTTTTTTCCTTGCTTACAATGTATTTCTTGCAAAAGTAATATATTATTATCTGTTCCTCTTAGAAAATTCAAGACGTCCCTCCTCTTCTCAAAGGTTCCCAAGCCTCGGCAGTTAAACGAGCAAATTTCAACCTTATGCATTAATTAACTGAGTTAACGAGAGCAGGGAACGTACTTATACCCGACAAATTGGATCACACAGCTCTGGACAACATGCATCACTCGCATCATCATTTTTTCAACGACAAGTTTCGATAACTGCTAGATGCCAAAGTGTACCGCTGTAGTTTTTCCATGCCGGTCGCTCCAATACACTCCAGGGCTGGACCACAACCAAAAGCCGCCTGGCGGGAACTCGTCCCGAGCGGGGCGGTCGCTGCAGCCTGACCCAGAGCAGGAATGAAAACACGTGCGCGCAGGGGCGGTTGCATTTCTTATCAACTTATCGTTACTTATTTTCGTCATCATTCGAGACTACTACCCATGCAAAATGTTATGCTATTCAAATATTTCACAAAGCACAAATCGTCCTGATGAGTATGCATAATGCTACGGCTCACTGACTGAGCAAAACATATTTTTTTGAACACGTCATTTCGAAGCTGACACGGAACGAATTGGTGAGTGGGCATTTTGATAGCACAGTGTTGTATAAACTTCCTTAGGAGGCGGTTGCCAAGACAATGCTGCAAATTCATGTGAAACGTAAAGGAATGTGAAAAGAAAGTAATGACAATACAGGCGTCTTTGCCCCATCTGGCTTGCTGTAATAATCATGTGATTCGCTGGAACGGCCACTTTATAATGGCCGCCTTTCAAAATCAAAACACTACACTTAACAATGAAATGGATAGCTCGACCTGACATTCAACTCAAAACCACCGAAAGACAAAGCGGGCCAAGACAATGACTGCAAAGAGGACAGACAGCAGTGCAACGGTTTGAGCTTAAGCCCTGCTCCAGTCAGGGATCGGTACATACCCTTGGAGCTTGGAAACGCGATCCACGCGAACGACAGCAGAGTTCGCGACGGGTCTGAAGCACGGCACTCCATCACGAGTAAATATGGAATGCACTTTACCGTCCTTTTTCGCGTCCAGCAGTGTCTTGAAGATGGTTTGGCGGCGTGGTGAGAGTGACTCGCTGATATAGAGCCGTTTCTTTGGGTCCCTTTCCTTCATGAGCTGAAATCGGCCTTGGTAAAGTCGATCACGAGCTGTATATGGGCCGCATGCGTTGAATTTCACGACGAGTCGTTTTTTGTTTCCTACACGGAAACACGAAGCGATGTCTTCCTTCTGCAGCTTCACTTCAGGGAGGGTCTGCTGCACCACGTTGATCACGACGGGAAGTACATCTTCTGGCTGGCTTCGTCCACCCGAGTCTGTCCGGGCCAGTGGCGGCGGAATCACGTCACCGGTCAGGACGAGCGTCGGGAGGCGTGACTCGGCGTGGAGATCATCCAGAGCATTGTGGAAGACGTCTAAGCGTACAGCACACGCACCTGAGAGCCGCTGAACTTCCTCGAGCTGGTCATCACGATCTCTGATGTGCTTCTCGATGTCAGTAACACGCTGCGTGATGGCGTCTAAAGCTCCGCGCACCGACCTTTCAATCTCAGCAGTGAGATCCCGTTTCATCTCCTCCAGCTCAGCTCTTACTATGGAACTTAGCTCGTCCCTAATCACACTGCGCAGTTCATCTCTCATCATCACCCTAAACTCAGTCTTTGACAGCTCAGGCGCCCCCCTTGGACCGTCCCTGATATCAGAAGACACAGAACCGTTCCCACGGCCCTCGACTGGTAGGCCGTCAGCTGGGCCGCCCGGCTCAAGGTCACGCGCCGTGTCAGCTGACTGTGGGGCGCCCAGGTCGGCAGTGCTGGCACGGGCGGTATCGCTGGGAGAACCAAGTGGGGCAGACCCCGACCTTTGAGTTCGGCGACGTTTCTGTGACGCACCTGGTGGCATGTCCGAGCCGTGGTCGGAAAGTTTGCTGATTGCTTCTCTAATGTTTGCCTGTAGAATCCTCTGTGCCCCGCGTGAACCACTTGACCCTCGGGCGGACATACTCCTCCTGCCTCTACCACTCATGGTATAAACTCCACTCGATCTAAAATAACCGTGGATATACCTGTGTCACCTTATGACTGTCAGATGGGCAAAAATCGCACAGACCCCTCACAGCATAGCTGAATTCACACTGCCAGCGGACCGGTCCACCCCTCTCAATGGTCAGGTCACAGCAGCGGGAGCGCGCACGTCCGATCGGGGCGGCGAACCCGGGTCAACTGACATTGATCACATGATTTGTATGTTTTCACCGGATAGGTCATTTTAAGTGGTTTGTGTTTTGAGGTCGGATGAGGTGTAGACCTGTGTCTACTGTTGCTGGACGAAGTGCACTACCACCATTTTTATCGGTGACGTCACTGTGCCGCAGCCTGTGACGTCATAGTGCGCTTCTGCCGGCTAGACATCAGATGTCGCTCAAGTCTTCCTGTTGGATATTGATCTTCTGAAAGATAGGTTTATTTGATTTCTAGGCTTATGTGGTGAACTTCTCTTGTCAAATGTTAATGCAACTAATTAGTCTCCGCACTTATTTTCTCCGTGAGCATTTATTACTGCCCACATAACTTGCCCTTCCGGCTCTGCCCCGACTGCCGCCTGGCGGCCAGGTCAAGCGTTGACCCCGGGTCATTTCCGCTGCAGCATCGAGCGAGAGCACACGTGTGTGTGCGGGTGACCTCTTCCTGTGAACGTAAGTGTATTCGGAAATGCTGTTGCGACTATTTGATATTTGATATGGAATTGTAAGCGTGTTTGCGTAAAACCTGATTGGTTCTAACTGTGTTAAATTTAGATGTGATTTATATTGGCTTGTGATTTATGATTTACTTGTAGTTTGCTGGGTTCTTGTCAAACGAGTGTTTGAATATTTGAAATGTTTCCCAGGGCAGAATTATGAAGATATGAAGTCACGAGATGTTATAAAATAAAACCAGAAACGGCATCACTACTTTTGGAAAACCGAGACAGCGGAAGCAGATTGGGCATGCGGCTCATACCGACGGGGCCATGAGGAGACCCCGTCTACACATATACCATAAACCTTTGCCCAAACATTTATTGCACCTGCGGATCCAGGAGGCAAGTGGAGGCCCTTACCCCACCCCTCCCCATTGACCCTTGACGTACTCTGAAATGGTCACGGCGCCACCCTGAAAGGTCCAAGGCAGTGACCCAAAATAGGTTTTGCGCTGAGTGTCGAGTGGAAAATTCAGCTCGGAATGTATGGCGAGTGAGTGGAAAATTCCCCTCAAAATGTATGGCGGAGTAAAAAAATTTCCAATTTGGGTACTCAGGTGGTAAACTCTCAGAGCCCTTGTTTGAACTGAAGGATAAATATTTCCTTTAATTTTCTCAAAGTAAATATTTTTAAATCGTCCCCAAACAGCATTGTTTGACCATTCCCATGTGAAAAGTTTGGGTTAAGCAGATAAATCTTTACCAGCTGAAACCCCCTGATGCAGTCTCCAATTTTTTTAACGAGTTGGTGAATTTCCACAAATAAAAAACTTTTTGGGGGCCTCTGAGACCAACCTTCGGGGAAAAGAACTATGGGAGCCACCAAGACTCTTGGGGGGCTTCCCTAGACCAACTCTTGTGCCCCTCCTCTCCTCTCCCACACGACCAGCTTTGAAGGGCCCCTGAGATGAAATATCGGGGCCCCTTAGACCAACTCTGCAGAGGGGGCCTCCGAGATCGGCAGGTGGTGAAAAATGAAAAGGGATTTTTTCATGCAATACCTAGTTCCAAAATTAATTATCTAAGCATACACTGTATAGTTTTCCTGTCCGGGACAACGCCCCTCCTATACCTATACCTATAGCTATCGGAATTTTGGAGGCCACTCCTGACCTCAATCACTGCACCTCGCATACACCTATGCTAGGGCCCAGTAGAGCCTTGGTTTACACTTACTTCCATACATGTATTCATGTGCAGCACATATTGCATACACAACACATTATCTCATTTTACAAGCACAATACAAGCACAATATGAGGGGGGGCGAACCGGCTCGGGGGAGGGTAATGACATTAAAAACACTGATATAAAAACAAGTTAAGTAGAATACATTCGCAGATCATCGTCGTTTGCAGTACTTCGGGCCCCACGCGCCCCGCCAATCAGTCACACCGCACCGGCAGTGGGCACTTAACTAACCCAGACGAAACTACAAACTTTCTATCATGGCAATAAACTCTTCCAGACTCTTGCTAAAAGTTTTTTTCTTTACCTGTCAATTCCCCTGCTTCTCTTCACATATATACTCACCTTCATATGAGTATGCTGCTTTCTATCAATATCTAATCGAAGCTACTACAGCCTCCTTTCTGTTGTTTCTTCCTTTCGTCTACAATCAGCCAGGCGCGGCGGAATGCGACAGCGTCAGAGCAACTACTAATTTAAATTTCTGATCGCAATCCGTTTGCCGGTCGCATGAGCAACATAATTCGCATTTCAAAAATTGTTCTAAATTAATTTTCTAAATCCTTATAGACTAGAAAATTATACAACTAAAAGCACACCAAGAGGAAGACTAACAATCTTTTGTCAATAACGAATATGAAACCGGCCTTTCAAAAACCCTAAAGATGCCGCTTTTATTTGCTAGATGTAAAGACGGCGATTTGGTAAGTCCACGCCGTAGACCAGCCACACAAAAAAGTGCCGATGTTTGAAGGGTAACTGGATGCATTCTTGTTGCCCAAAAAAATCATTTAATGAAAATGTAGAGTTTCAATGTATTCAAGCACCGGACACTTTCAGTTCAACTTAAATATCAGCGTATTTATGCCTAGGGTGTCGTAGGGTGTCGTGAGTGGATTTGGGTGTCACAGGGCGTGGACGCAGCAATGAAGGGCTGATAAGGATACAAAATATTTTCTTCGCAATAAATGGTCAATTTTCTACCATACAGTGTCAAAAAATGCTGCTTAGCATACAAATTTCAAGATAATTGCTTTTAACAACAAGATGACAAAAAATGGTTTTTCACTATTCTCGGTACCAGAAATACAAAAACAACTTTTCAAGGACGTAAGCCGAGAAGTCATGTGCACAGATAAACTGCTTTCCAGAAATGTATCTTTCAAAGCGGTCAGCTCATTTTTTTTGGCAGCACAAGGCTAGGGTGTCTAATTTTCCACTCACCAATTTTGTGAGTGGTGGAATTTAGTGGCGGTGTTCACCCATCGGAACTTTCTCCGGTGGGGCAGGGGGCACTGAGAGTCTTGCCCGCGCCAGAATTTCGATTCAGTTGTTCCACTGAAATCGGTGGATATAAGGATGCCAGGTATAATTGGCTAGAAAAATAGAAATCGCCAGATTTTCTTGCAGAAAAGCCAAAGAAGCGCATAAGAGCCGAGTTAATTTGGCGATCTTTTAGTTGATTCTGCTGCTCTCTTTTTCTAGTGGATGTTGGTAGAGGAGGCAATGGAACTGGCCCTTGTAGTAAGTATTGTTGAGTAAAATTCAATAGCAGTAAGTATTGTTGGAAGTGAGAGGAAAATTCAGCAAAAAATATATAAAAGTGAGTGAAAAATTCTGCTTGACTGGGTGCCGTTCTGCACCCAGCACCCCAGGTTTTGGGACACTGGTCCAAGGTGACCCTGAAATGTCGCTTTCCACCAAGCCCCCCCTCCCAACCTCCCTCACTAGATGCGAGTATCGGCGCCCCCGCGATAGTGTTTGGCGCCACCTGAGCATTTTCCGCCTTAAAGTTGCAGCCCCGGTCCGGATGCCCCCCCCGATCGGAAACCCTAGATCCGCCTGTGCATTACCGATCTGCCACCATTGTTGGCCTTGATGGCCCGTCGGCTCAGGAGACGTTCTAATCCAGCACTGGCGTCAAGATGACAAACTTCAGCACCCCAAAGATAAAACATGATTACACTGTCAACAAAAGGCAGCTTACCGTCCTCTATTACCCTGAGCTTACCAGTTAAGAGACCGCATTTAAAACCAGCGACTTTCTTTTTCACGTTTGTTCAACTGTATCTAGCCCCCCTATGGTGATTTTTCCAGCACGCTCTTCAACATCATTGCCGAGTCCCTGAGTGAGTTCTGGGTGGGGCACGTGAGGCTGGCGCTATTCACACGCAGTATAATGGCGACATTCAGCGACTACGGCAGGACAGCCAGGCAGAGACTAAAGGCATCTTGTAGTACTTTCGCACGCACTGGTAAAACTAGTTACTTCCGTTAAAAAAAAACAGGCAGACTGGGCAGATTGTGTCAATTTTTCAATTATCGCCCACAGTTGCCAATTTGTTCAAAAAATATAATACTAGAATAAGCAGCGCTACGCGCGGCAAAACTCTGAGAGGGGAGGTTTCGCCCCCTTAAGTGGGGCTACGCCCAACCTTCGTGGGCTACGCCCGCTTTCTTGAGGCTCCGATGCAATTTGAGCATAGTCTCGCCTGAACAAATTCCTCGTGTATCAACTTTGAAAATAGGTTTAATTGCGCATCTGGAAATCAGGATACCCACATGTCCTGATTTCGTTTCTGTGTAAAACATACAAAGTTAAAAACAGCTTTGCAAGCACAACCGACATTTGAGAATATATAATTAGTGTATACATAACTTGTAAAGCATTAGCCAGACACGGAGAAAATAAAACCACGTAACTAAAGCAAATTTTCTGGTCTTCCTAGATGTATAGTTTTCAGCAGAAGGAAACGAATGCAAATAAAAAATTATAAACACATCAAGTGGGTGCTTACAAGAGCAGTTTCAAAGCACTTATATATTTTCGCTCAAGTTTCTAAAATATAATATTTACTGGCAAGGTATGATAGTAGGGGAGAGTGGGGTAAGATGCCCCATCGGGTAAGACGCCCCATCACCTCTTCCGGCAATCCGGGCCACCACTGGTAAATAATATTGTTCTTGGTCGAAAGCAGATGCTTTGATTATTTCTTACGCAAAAATTCAGTTCCCTCCTGTGAGTTGCGTGAAGCTGATGGGTAAGTCTTTGTTTCGATGCGTTTCTTAGAAAAAATTGCCCACGTAGGTTGCAGATATCTCGAAGAATATTGGATGCGTTCTTTGTTTGACTTCCCATTACGAATGATGGCATATTGAACTCATTAACTGAGCATTTCGCTTGAGTGTATTAATTGTATGATTCTTGCACTTCAGGTTTTATCTAGTTTGGGTACTGATGGGAAAGATGCCCCCTCAATGAATGGGGAAAGATGCCCCATGGGCGACTTTCCCCAGAGCAATATAACACCATTTGTTAGAGTAAACAACTATGTGTTAAACTTGGGGTTAGTCCAACCCTTACCCACGGGCAGCGCCACGGAATTGTTACTGGGGGCTACGCAGGGGCATAGCCAAGGGAGGGGGGCGGCAGGGACAGCCGCCCCTCCCTGAGGGCCCGAAGGGGCCCCCTAAGGATACGAGCCGCGCGAAGCGCGGCTCGCCCGCTGTATGCTCTGTGGTCAAATTGGACATTTTATACCAGACAGGGCCCTCTTAAGCCCTCTTCAGCACTCTATTCGGTAACAAGCAGGGCCCTTTTTACCTATCAGGGCTTTTTTGGCGCTGTCGCAGGGGCCCTTTTTGGGGCACCACCCCTCCCTGAGCGAAATCCTGGTTACGCCCCTGGGGCTACGGACCCTGGACTGGTGATGGCGGGGGGGGCCTGAAATTTAAATTGACTCCTTTGAAAAAGCCAATAACCATGAAGCTCATGAACACATTTACGTAGGTCAACGTAGGTAGGTAATAGGGAGACAATAAAAACCTAGGTCGATTCCCAAAACTTGTTGGGAGACATCCCCACAGATTGGCGAGTTAGGGGATCCGTCCTCCCGTTCCTGTCCTCAGCTTTCGACGCGCATGACCGTATGTGTTAAATAAGAGCACACTTCAATTTGTCGCTTCGATTCTAACCTTTCCAATCAAAGGCCTCGCACCTGAGCCCAGGCCACTAACGCAAGAAATCCCATAACAGCAAAATTTTCGGGTTGGTGGTTTTATTCGATAAGGCGAATCCCAGCTCAATCATTAAAACCTTGAAACAATTATTTGGGAGTTCCGGACCTGGCCTGATGACCCAACCGGAGATGACCTCAAGGCGGGTTCATATCAAACTGATGCGGTGGAGGCGCAAAGCAATTAAATTGAAATGGACAAAACCGTAAAACATATTTTAAAACAAAATTGACCAAAATCGGTAAATTTTGGCCGATTAGGAAGGGGCTATGGCTGGACTGTTTACCCTGGATTCGCCTATGAATAAGCTAGACCTGAAATATTCCACATGGTTACTCCTGCAAAGCTCCATACCTGATCTCTTACGTCGTCCCTACATTTGCCATCCCGGTAGCCCAGTTGGAAGAGCGTTGGGCTCCGGCCAGCTGCTCAGGAACATGCAGTGACATTGCATGTCCAGGCTTGGGATCGGTTCTCCTGAGACGCTCCGGCGCTCAATAGTTTACCGACGTAGGTCGGCTGGCAACTGACTGGTGAGAGGGTGACCTGAGCGGGGCGGCCGCCCCTGTGATTTGTGGGACGTGTCACTTTGACTTTTAAATTAACTCTTCATTGTAGGAGTTGCTCGCTCCGATGGTGGGGCTGGGGTCTCCGCGACAAGTCCACTGATGACGTTAGTGAGACTCCCGACTCCAAAAGCCGAACTTGCAACAACATTCATCTCAAAAGGCTCTGAAAGACAGAATAGTTAAAGGGGATGCAAAAGCAAAGGTATCTAAAAAGGCGTGGACGAGGCAGGCAAAAGCTGTATAAGGGAAGAAAGACAATACCAGATACCAGATTATATGAAGCATGACGATACCAGATATCTCATCTGCGGAGTGAGTTTTGTTCTCTCGTGCGAAGAATGGATCGCGTGCACTGCCTGCGAAGACTGGGCCTGTGTGCCTTGACGAGAAGGCTAAGGTGGCTGTGCGCCATAAATGATAGACTGGGAGCCTGTGACAGTAAGTGGGAGGAAGCTTCGAGTCGCCACAAGCCATTTTTTCCTGTCTGAAGTGAATGTTGTTGCACTTAACAACTTCTGGCCCATATTTCTTTTAAAATGGGTAATTAAAAGGGAACGCAAAATAGACAAGGTAAGGGAATTAGGGAAGGTTCTCAGAAACCTCGTGTGAGTTTACTTCGCCTCGTACTTCGTTGCTTGTGTTTGTGTGATTTTATATTACTTTTATGGTATGTTTTATCCTTGGTTTTTATCGTTAGTTTTACGTAACTTTGTTTTATCATTTGAAGTGGAAACGTGAAAAACCATCTACATGTTTTATCAATGTGTGGCCACTTCTAAATACATTCTGACTTCTGAATAACACTTGACGAATGATTACCAATGAAGCTAAGAACTGCGAACAAGCTACTTCATCAACGATAGACCAGAATGGGGTAAGATGCCCAGGGGTGGGGCATCTTACCAAGTCCCGGGGGCGTCTTACCCACCCGATGGGGTAAGACGCCCCTTTGCAAGCCTCTAGGAAAATCATAATAGTTAGAAAATGTGATAATTATCAGCAATTTCATCGATTCTATAAGGAAGATAAATGATCATGCTACGACTTGGCATCTAAAGCAGTGCTGTTGGTACTACGGTTATTTCATAATCCAGATTTTCCTTAACCCTGGGCATCTTACCCCACTCTCCCTAATTGTTGGTGCTTATCGACGCACCAACTACCAGGGTCATATGGCGTCGCCAACTCTTTTCCTGTTGGAAGGGTTTCTCGGGAGCCAACTTGCTCCTTGGTGAGGGAAGCCGCCGGGCCTTGCACCCGGGTCGGCTGCGTGGCAGCCAGCCTCGCTGACCACTCCACTACCGCGCCCCCTGGCAAGGTATGAATAAAATGTTTGGCAATAGTCTTGGACATACCGCAGTATCTATTTCGTCACTTTATCTCCTATTATTCTCGAGCTATGGCCGAGAAACGGGGAATCTCGAAAATTTTACACCTGTAATGTTAAAGGCATCTTGTTTTACACCAGCCTCGAAGCCAGCACGTGAGAACTCAGTGATGATCTTCTTTGAAACATGTGGAGGGTACAAAGCCGCAATTTTGGCTCGCAGGATTCCCTCTGTGCAGTGACGGATCCAATGGGGGCCCAGGGGCCCGGCCCCCCCTTAGCTCCGAAGTGCCTCAGCATAGCTTAGCTCACATCGGGCGCCGAAGGCGCCCGATATGAGCGGCGCGCCTGTACCCATTTCGTGCGCCAAGGTGGTAGATACCACTTATTCCACTTGAATTAACACATAGTCCTTAAAATCATGGCAAATCGCCCCTGCCCAAACACTAGACGCCTTTACTGGTCTTTTGCGCCCCAGTAAAATGTTGAAGATGAAATTTAGAAAGGTAGCAAAAGCGCACCGGCAAAGAAAAGGCGCCACTAGATAGCAGGATTGCGCCATGGGGAACTAATGCACCCCTGAGTAGCCTAGGCGCCCCCTGGATGAAGCGCCCCTGGGTAGCCTAGGCACCCCCTGGATGAAGCGCCCTACGGATATCATATGCGCCCTTGGCTAGGAAAGGCGCCCCTGGGCAGCAAAGGCAAATCTTGGTAACATAGGTGCCCTGGACAGCATAAGCGCCCCTTAAATAGAAATAGGCGTTTTAGGAAAATAAAATGCTCACCTTGGGTAGAAAAAGGCGCCCTTTGATAGCCTAGGCGCCCACTGGAAAAAGCGCCCTACGGATGTCATATGCACCCTTGGATAGCAAAGGCGCCCCTGGACAGCAAAGACAACCCTGGATAACACAAGTGCTGTGGACAGCAAAGGCGCCCCTGGGTAGCAAAGGCGCCCCTAGGAAGGCAAACCTTCGATAGAAAAGCCGCCTTTGGATAGCCTAGGCGCCCCCTGGATGAAGTGCCCTACGGATACAATATGCGCCCTTGGCTAGGAAAGGCACCCCTGGGCAGCAAAGGCAAATCTTGGTAACATAGGTGCCCTGGACAGCATAAGCGCCCCTTAGATAGAAGTAGGTGCTTTAGGAAAATAAAATGCTCACCTTGGGTAGAAAAAGGCGCCCTTTGATAGCCTAGGCGCCCACTGGAAAAAGCGCCCTACGGATGTCATATGCACCCTTGGAGAGCAAAGGCGCCCCTGGACAGCAAAGACAACCCTGGATAGCACAAGTGCTGTGGACAGCAAAGGCGCCCCTGGGTAGCAAAGGCGCCCGTAGGAAGGCAAACCTTCGACAGAAAAGCCGCCTTTGGATAGCCTAGGCGCCCCCTGGATGAAGTGCCCTACGGATACAATATGCGCCCTTGGCTAGGAAAGGCGCCCCTGGGCAGCAAAGGCAAATCTTGGTAACATAGGTGCCCTGGACAGCATAAGCGCCCCTTAGATAGAAATAGGCGCTTTAGGAAAATAAAATGCTCACCTTGGGTAGAAGAAGGCGCCCTTTGATAGCCTAGGCGCCCACTGGAAAAGCGCCCTACGGATGTCATATGCACCCTTGGATAGCAAAGGCGCCCCTGGACAGCAAAGACAACCCTGGATAACACAAGTGCTGTGGACAGCAAAGGTGCCCCTGGGTAGCAAAGGCGCCCCTAGGAAGGCACCCCTTCGGTAGTAAAGGCGCCTTTGGATAGTGTATGCGCCCCCAGATAAACTAGGTGCCTGAGAAGGAAAATGAGCGCCCCATTGGAAAGTACAGGCTCCCCCTGTATAACATAGATGTCCCTTATCCATCTTCAGCTACCCTGGATTGGAGCAGCGCCCCTCAAGAGCAAAGGCGCCGCTGGACAAAAAGGCGTCTCCGTATATCAAGGGCACTCCTAGATAATATATGCACCCCTCACACAGAAATAGGCACTTCAGGGAAAGTGAAAGGCGGCCTTTGGTTAGGACGGCGCCCTTGGACAGCCTTGGCGCCCTTTGCATAAAGCGCCCTACAGATGGCATATGCGCCCTTGGATAGCAAAGGCGCCCCTGGACAACAAAGTTAACCCTTCTTGAAATAGATTATCTGGACAGCATAGGCGGCCATGGATAAACTAGGCGCCTGAGAAAGAAAACAAGCGCCTCACCTGAGAGTACAGGCGCCCCCAGGATATCATAGGTGTCCCCTTCTATCTTCAGCTGCCCTACTGTCTATGGTTTGGCACACCTGTCCGACAGTCGCGCGCTCTGTTACAGGGCTCGAGCGCTCAATTTGAGCATGGACTGCCTTTAACCACATTTCATTAACCTATAACTGAAGGCTTAGTGCTCCATCGCTGCAACCGGGTGCCTTTTTCAGTATGTGCGCCTCACTTCCAAGAACGTTGCCCTCACCAACCAGCAGTCCTCCCCGTTCGGCAGATGAGCGCCTCTTTCTGATAATTAGGCACTTTATTTCAGTGTTCCAGCGCCTTATTTCAAAATTGTTATTCTCCATCTATTTTGGGCTCCTCCTGGACAGCAGAGGCGCCCGCTCAAGTGCAAAGGCGCCCCTGGATAGAAAAGTGCGCCCCATGTTTGCAAAGGTGCTCCAAGATAGCATATGCGCCCCTTAGATGGAAATAGGCACTCCAGGAAAGTAAAATGCTCCCTTTGGGTAGCAAAGGTGCCCCTTAACAGCAAAGGCAGCCCTAGATAACAAAGTTTCTCTGGATAGCATAGGTGCCCTTGGATAAACTGGTGCCCGGAAGAGAAAAATAGCGCCTTACCGGAGACAAAAAGCACCCCAGGATAACGTAGGGGCATGTATTTCAATCATGTCTGTGATTGAAAAATACACCTCGACAGCATATGCGCCCCTGGATAGAAAGACACCCCTGGGCAGTAACGGCGCCCCTGGGAAGCAATAGTGCGCCCCTGTGGAGAAAAAAGCCGCCTCCTGAATAACCTAGGCACCGCCCCCGAAATATCAGATGCCCGTGGATAGAACAGACTGCCTTGAATAAAACAGAGGCCCTGGATAGCAAAGGCGCCCTTTGATAGCATAAGCGTTCCTTAGCAACAATATGGGCGCTACATGAGCTCAAGGTTCACGCGCACCTAAGCCCAATAATAGAGCAATCAATCGATGCCAAAGCACTCCTTAACCCGCGCGGGGCTGGGGGTAAATTTTACCCCCCCTCGCGAATTTTTGCAATATCTCAAAAACGGCGGCGTGCAGCGCCGCCAAATTTTCAGTACCCTTTCTTACATAAATTTTACACATTTCTGCGAAATAAAAATAAAATCGGTTGAAAACTTTTTGAGAAATAAGCAAAAATGCGACGTCACCACAGGCGATTTTTGTACCAAAATCGCGCAATGTTTAAAGAGCTGCTGAAGCTACAGTTCTGAACCGATTTCCAATTTTCTTGCATCAAACGATAGGCATTATTGTGATCTTCAAAATGGCTATCTCGGATTTTCGAAATTTTGGTTTTGGAAAAAAATATTTTAAAAAAATTCGAAAAAGTTAAAAAAATTCTAAAATTTTCAAGATTTTTCAAAAACTGGAACTTATTTGGTAAAAAACCATACAGTGCATATGCATGACAAATTTTGAGTCTCTAGCTTTATAACTTTAGCCTGGAGAGCTGCGAAAGCTCAGCGAATCACGCTCTGATTTTTAGGGCTGATCATTACTGTCTTTATTTAGTGAATCATAGTGACCCAGGATGACCCAGGATGACCTCGTACAAGCTTTACACTACTTTTATAGTGTTCCTGAGACAAAACAGGTCCAAAATCATGTGTCATTTGGCAAAAAGTATGAACTTAAAAAGTTGACCTCTGATGACCTACCTTGACCCCGGCTGTGCAAGTTGAGACCAGAGTATTTCAGATATGATTCTCTGAACATCATAGCTGAATTCTGCATGCAAAATGGCTCAAAAACATGTATCGCATGACCACATTTGGATACAAAAATATGGTGACCTTTAGTGAACTCATCTTGACCTGACCCGGTCATGCCACCAGCCTAACGGTCTCAAAGCACCTTGCTGCATTCAAGTGAAGGCTTTCCATGAAGTATGAAGCTCAAAGCTTCCATTACCTGATCTCCGTAGCATTGCAACCTCAAAAACCACGCTTTTGACAGCTGACCTCAGTTTGACCTTGACCTTGACCTCAAACTTTAAATTAAGTACATGTTTTTAGTTGTTTTAGTTGTTCGTGATGAGATCTTTCGATTGGCGTTTGAATTTTCCAAATCGGACCATTAGTTCGGGAGATAACAGGGGGGTAAAATTTACACCCCCAGCCCCGCGCGTTCGGCTGGAGACCTCAGCCCCGCGCGGGTTAAAGCATGGGCGCCAAACTTCTTAAGAAGTAAAGGCGCCTCTGGGTAGCAAAGGCGACCCTCGACAGTGGTGTAGGTATTCCTGAATAACAGCAGCGTCCCTTGATAAGAATAGCCCCAAGATGGCACAGGTACCCCGCTGATAGGAAAAGCGCCCCTGAATATCAGAGGCACCCTCTGAACGAGGTGCCCATGGAGAGCATAAGGGCGCCCTATGTATAGCAAATTGCCGCCCCCTGGATAGCCTAAGCACCCCTTGCATAGGGTAGGCACCACTGGGTAGTATAGGTTACCTTGAATAAAAATACGCCCCTCAATACCAAGGTGAACCTGGATAAGAAAAAACTCCCCTTGGGCACTGGGTATCAAAGGCACCCCCAGAACAGCAAAGATGCCCCTGGATAGCTAGGTTGCGTCCATTGGGGAGCGAAGGCGCCCCTGGGTGGCACAGGTGCCTCATCGAAGCAAAGGCCCCTCCAGAGAGCATAGGTGTCCCTGATGAGCACAGTTACTCCTGGACAGCCCCTAAATGACGTTGCATAATGTTACGACACCTAATATAACGTATGCTATTACATCAAAGTTAAGGTTATTCAGTGTTTAGATCAAGGTCACAGGTCAATTTTAAAGGTGACTGGCCTTGATGATCAAGGCTTGATCAAAAGTCATTGGTAAGCTTGGGCGCAGCGTTAGTTATAGCGTAAATTAGGCATAATATGTTGGGTTGTGCCGTAATAGGTCAATGACCTTGAAGGACCTTGACCCCAAAATTTCAGACATTGTTTAGAGCCTTCTCTTTTGGCCTCAGCCCTGTTCTAGAGTATTCGCGCCCCGTTCCGGCCCGTTGGGGTGTGCTTGAACACCCCCTCGAGGTCTCCCAGTGGCACGAAAAAGCGTCGGCGCGAATCGACTCAGTACTTGTCACACCTTATCATTGATCACTTCCGCAACTTTCCCTCAAAATTTAAGGTTGTGTCATCTCAGGTCAAGTCACCAGTGCAGGTCGAGTGACCTCACCCCAAAAAATGTTTAAGTTGGCGTAAGTAAGAAAAGGGTGAATCTATCGAATTCAAACTTGTACCATATAATGGGCCCAAAAAATACTAATAAATTTATTCCGGGATTTTTTCCATCGATGACCTAGGGAAAGGTACGAATCATGACCTCTCCATTGAAAATGCATGGGGTAAAACGGAAATTTGCCGAACAATTGCTCTATGTCTGCAGACGCCGCTTGAAATACCTTCGGATTCCCCAAATCATAGTACCCTAGGTCTCTTTATCGGTTCATGTTGCAAGTTTAGACATGTTACCTCTGAGAGTTCATCTGGGACTTCCTAAGCAGGTTTTAAGACTTGGGTCAATGGCTTTGCAGGAAATATTGATAAAACCCGTATTTTGATACCATTTTTTATTGTTATTGTGAGTTGATTGATATGCATACTGACTATGCTAGGCTAGATGGTGGCCTTGACCTAACCTTAGGTCAGGTCATTTTTATGTTTTAACCTAGTATTGTCATATTATACATTATTTGATGATTCGCCGTAACAAGAGGAAGCGAATTGTGCCCAAAATGATTCTAGCTCAACTCTGGCAGACGCTAGAGTATAGAGACAGAGACATGTTGTAAGCTTTGTCTCGGGGAGGGACCCCAGCGCTGATCGCGGGAAAAATCCCCAATGGCCCCCAGGGGCCCTAAGGGGGTCAGGAAATCTGGCGTGGGTGGAATCCGGTAGGAGGGATTTTGGGTCTCCAAAATCAGCTGTGGGGCCCGTGCCAGTTAAGGGGGCCCAGATAAGGGCCCCCAACGAGCTCATTTGACCTCAGTGCCAACACAGGATTCTCAAGACCAGCGTGGGGTGCCTACCTCTTTAAACGGTTTCTAAATAAGCTCAGGGACTCAAAATTGACCCAGGGGTCCAATTTTCAACTCATGGGGCCCAGACACTCTGAGGGGACCCTGCAGCAGCTCAGAAGGCCCATAAAACTAATAGGGCCAGACTAGCTGGGTGCCTCGACGAACTATTGCCCACATACGCACAACGGGCCCCAAACAAGCTGAATGGATCTATATCAGTTAAACGAAAACGGTACCAACCCAGGGGACCCTGACCAGCTTAAGGGACACTAATCCAGCTTGGGGCTCAGAGCTCAGAGCTCCAACTTTTTAGCTCAGAGGGTCCAGGACCTGTTGAGAGGGCCCTATATCAATAAAAGGGCCCCGAAAAGCTTAATAGGCTTCAGCAGCGACACATAGGTTTCAAGTTCAGTGTGAGAGCCTGGTTAACTAAAGCGGTCCCAGATTAGCTGAGGGGACTCTATATAAACTCAGGGAAGTCACCAAAAACTCAGGGGCCCAGGCCCGCAGAGTTTCTGCGGCCTATGAGGCTCAGGTTAGCGTCAATCGGCTAATTCAGTATGGAGCAGTTGGCCAGGACAACTGTGATCAGTGGAGGTGGTGGATACGACACCTCAGTTTTTGCCATGACCGAATATAACTGTATTATTTGCTCATCGTGCTTCAGTTAGTGTCAGTGGGTGCCTTCAGCATTTTCTACCAAGGTGCCAGTCGTTAGCTGGCCCGAAATATGCTTGATGGTAAACGTGAACATGTCCTCACTAAGAGGAAGCTTTCATGAAAATAAGCATTTACAAATCCTTTTTTAAACGCGTTTTACATTGACACTGGCCGCCTTTTGGGTGGTAAATTGGCCAGTGGCGGATCCAAGGAGGGGGGGCAAAAAAGGCATTCCCCAAACGGAAAAGCTCGGGGCAACACTATGTTTTTGACCCCCAAAGCGATCGACCTCCTTTTTTCCCCTACTCCTTTTTAGTTTATAATCAATATTTTGGTGTTTCAACTCTCAACTTCAAACAGAACATAAGTTGATAAGATGTTCCCTGGCCTGTCCCCTCGAATCCGGAAATGTAAAAAAAACACTGAAGATTATGTATTCGGGCACAGCCCTTCATCAGAATCATGGAGTAAATATCAATAATTCTCAGTTATAATATAGCCAGTCATAGTATAGACAGCCTTGGATAGGAAGAAGTATCTCGAGCCCATAGTTTTTCACCCCGCGACGTTTTTTTAGCTTTTCGCCTCAAACCCAAAATTCTACCGGCAAGTGATATTGGTAGCGCAGCTTTTTACTGCGTGACGTTTTTTTTTTTTGCTTTTCGACTTTTATCTGCCCCTTCCAAACCGACCGGCTAGATCAGCCACTGAAATTGGCGCCCCTCAGGTTCGGCGCCCCCCCCCGGTTCGGCGCCCTCCGAGCCTGGGCCCCCCTTAACGAAATCCTAGATCCGTCACTGCCTCTGTGGCGCAATAGCAGATCCAAGGGGGAGCAAACCGGGCAATTGCCCCAAAACCCATATTTTTGCCGTTTTCTTAAAAAAACGTTTTTTCACGATGTTGGGCATCGTCCCCCCAAACCCGTCGGTCTGGATCCGACCCTACCGTGACGCACCGTTAGCTTCTGAGATATGCACACCCCATTCTCCGTGGGACAGTTTGTATCAACTTCTTATGTGCTGTATTTACATATTTACTCCAGAGAGGAGCTCCTCATCACGCGGATGTATACATTGCATCCAACTTTGCCCGTTCGGCATCGCTACAGCGTCTGCTATAGGGAAAATGTCAGAAAACCGGTATTTTAGGCCCTTATTCACGTTCAAGAGCAAGTGCCCCCTGATCAGCACCATCACCACGTTATATCTATATATTTTTTACATCCATTTGAAGGTGTTTTTAACAAGGTGTAGTATACTTTGTTTTCCTTCACATTGATGTATATGAAAAATGGGAATCTTCCACGGTCAGTTCTGTTGCAGCGGATTCAAGCTATCCCGCCTCCGGGGGATTCTAGGGCCTTGGCCTTCGGGGCAGGCTGAATCAGCTCCCCCGGGCAGGTTTCAGCGTGCAAAATAAACATGAAGAACAGGGGTTGACAAAGCCGGCAATATTTTATTATTTCTGACCCTTCCACTAATAAATGTTTCCCAAGCATGATAATTGCAAAAACGTGACATATTCCATTTCGTCTCTTCTAATATGTTTCGTTCCTAATTCATACTCGAAATGTTGAAATGCAAATCAACGCTGCAGCCTTACGCAAGAACAATCATTTATTTAGCCCGGATGACACAAGCACCAAGAAAAAAATGCAAGAGTTCATACGACAGGGGCTAAAGCCTGTATACAATAGAAAGCCACTTAAAAGCGCCCGATTTTGATCCAATCAAGTTCAGAATAGCTGGCCGCGCTACCTGTGTGAACGATTTTCAATGTGGAAATGCAATTTTACTTGCGCTTTACTAAATTGTACATTTCTCCTTCCTATTTTTTCTTCAAATAGGATTTACACAGAGGCGCTTATTCTGAGTCCTGTTTACATCGCTGTTTGACGTAAGGCTATCAAGTTACAGCCATTGATGCAGTCAACCCCTGATGCAATTAGGCCCGCTCTGCCTACGCATCTCAAACTCGAGAAAATTGCATCATTTACTGGGCGTTCCATCTCCGTCGCAACTCGCTATGCAGATGTTTACATTCGGGGAAAACAATTCCGTTCATGAAAGAAGCGGGCCCTAAATTGCCAAGGATGGTCTCCACAACTGGTGGAACGTGGTATGACTAATATCCCACATAGCAAGGAACAGAAACATACATCTCAGACTCACACCTACAGGGGCGCAGCCAGGGGGGCACAGGGGGCACGTGCCCCCCCCATCAGTGCCGGGGTGCCCTTTTGATTGCCAGGTTGTGTACCCTCTTTGGGCCGTGCCGCTCGAAATTTAGTGCCCTACGCCGTTGAGCGTAGATGGAACTAGACTGCATTTGGCGATTTAAACTATTGTTTGACAATTAAGTGCCTTTTTGGTCAGTTAGGGCATTCTGTCGCCTTTTCAAGCACCCGGGAAGAGTATAGGCACGTAATCCGTTTCCAGATAATGCCTCATCGTCGCCAATAATCGTACGGGCGGAGCTAATCTGGTGCCCCTTGAGCTCATCGGGTGCCCCCTGAGTTCTGGTCTTGGCCCCCGGAGCTGATCATGTGCCCTCTGAGCTGATCTGATGCCCTCGTAGTCAATCTGGTGCCCCTCTGAGAAACTAATTGTGCCTTCTGAACCTATATAATGCTCTCTGAGTTAGTCTGATGCCTCCGAGCTTGCCTGGTGCCCGATTAGCTGTTTTAGTGCCCCTTGAGCTGATCCGGGGCCCCTGAACTTATTTATGGCCTCCCGTAGTTTATCTATTGTCCAGAGCCGCAGCCAGGGGGCACAGGGGCACGTGCCCCCATCGGTGCCGGGTGCCCTTTTGATTGCCAGGTGGTGTACCCCCTTTGGGCCGTGCCGCTCGAAATTTAACGCCCTACGCCGTTGAACCCAGATGGAACTAGACCGCATTTAGCGATTTCAAGTACTGTATGACAATTAAGTGCCTTTTTGGTCAGCTAAAGCATTCTGTCGCCTTTCCAAGCACCCGGGAAGAGTATAGGCACGTAATCCGTTTCCAGATAATGTCTCATCGTCGCCAAATAATCGTACGGGTGGAGCTCATCTGGTGCCCCCTGGAGCTGGTCATGTGCCTTCTAAGCTGATTTGATGCCCTCGTAGTCAACCTGGTGGCCCCCCTGATAAAATAATTGTGCCTTCTGAACCTATATAATGCTCTCTAAGTTAGCCTGATGCCCCCCGAGCTTGCCTGGTGCCCCTTGAGCTGATCCTGGCCCCCTAAACTTATTTAATGCCTCCCGGAGTTTATCTACTGTCCAGGAGGGCACACGGGGCACGTGCCCCCATCGATACCAGGTGCCCTTTTGATTTCCAGGTGGTGTACCCCCTTTGGGCCGTGCCGCTCGAAATTTAGTGCCCTACATCGTTGAACCTAGATGGAACTAGACTGTATTTAGCGATTTCAACTACTGTTTGACAATTAAGTGCCTTTTTGGTCAGCTAGGGCATTCTGTCGCCTTTCCAAGCACCCGGGAAGAGTATAGGCACGTAATCCGTTTCCAGATAATGCCTCATCATCGCCAATATTCGTATGGGCAGAGCTCATCTGGTGCCCCCTGGAGCTGATCATGTGCCCTCTGAGCTGATCTGGTGCCCTCGTAGTCAATTTGGTGCCCCTTGAGAAAATAAATGTGCCTTCTGAATCTATATAATACTATCTGAGTTAGTTTGATGCCCCCGAGCTTGCCTGATGTCCTTTTAGCTGTTATAGTGCCCCTTGAGCTGATCCAGGGCCCCTGAGCTTATTTATGCCTCCCGGAGTTGATCTACTGTCCCGGGAGTGCAGCGGGGGGGCACATGGGACACGTGCCCCCATCACTGCCGGGGTGCCCTTTTGATTTCCAGGTGGTGTACCCAATTTGGGCCGTGCCGCTCGAAATTTAGTGCCCTAAGCCGTTGAGCCTAGATGGAACTAGACTGCATTTGGCGATTTAAATTATTGTTTGACAATTAAGTGCCTTTTTGGTCAGTTAGAGCATTCTGTCGCCCCTCCAACCACCCGGGAAGAGCAAAGGCACGTAATCCGTTTCCAGATAATGCCTCATCGTCGCCAATAATCGTGCGGGCGGAGCTAATCTGGTGCCCCTTGAGCTCATCGGGTGCCCCCTGAGCTCTGGTGTTGGCCCCCGGAGCTGATTACTTGCCATCTAAGCCGATCTGGTGCCCCTGAGTCAATCGAGTGCCCCACTGAGCAAATAATTGTGCCTCCTGAACCTATATAATGCCCTCTGAGTTAGTCTAATACCTCCGAGCTTGCTTGGTGCATTAGTAGCTGATTTAGCGCCCCTTGAGCTGTTTCGGGACCCCCGAGCTTATCTCATGCCTCCCCTAGTTGATTCTGTATCCTAAGTCAATATGGTGCCTCTTCAGCTGATTAGGTGCCCCCTCAACTGATTATTGATGTCTCCTTAGATGGTCTGGTCCCCCCCTGAGCCCACCTTGTGTCCCCTGAGCTGTTATGTTGCTCCCTGAGCTGATTTAGACTCCTGACATAGTCTGGAGCGCTGGGAGCTGATCTGGTCCCCGAGCGGATTGATCTGGTGCCACCTGAGCTGCACTAATGCCCCTGAGTCGATCTGGTGCCTCCTGAGCCCATCTGATGTCCTCTGAGCTAGTCTGGTGCCCCCTGAGCTAATCTGGTGCCCTTTAAGCTGATCTGGGCCTCCTTACGTGATTTCATGAGCAACTCTAAAGCCCTGAGCTGGGCCCACAGAGGCTGATGAGGGCCCCTGAGATGGCATGGGGCTCTTGAGCTAATTAAGTGCCTCCTGACTTGATCTGGTATTCCCGAGCTGGTCGGGGACCACTGATCTGATTGTTTATCCCCGAAGCTGATATGGTGCCCTGTGGGCATCTGGTATCCCCTGAGCAGCTCTGGGGCTTTTGAACTGATTGGGCCCCGAGCTGGTGAGGGATCCCTGAGCTGATTTAGTGCCCCTGACTTGAACTTGCCCCCTGCGCTGATCGATCTAGTGCACCCTGAGCAGATATACTGCCTCCTGAACTTAACTAATGCCCCCTGAGTCGATCTGGTGCCTACTGAGTCATCAGTGTGTCTCCTGAGCCCATCTTATTCCCTCAGAGCTAGTCTGGTGCCCCATGGCTAATATGGTGCCCTTTGAGCTGACCCGGGCCTCCTGGGTTGACTACGTGATTTCTTGAGCAGCTCCCAGACCCTGAGCTGAGCTGGGCCCACAGGGGCTGGTGAGGGCCCCTGAGATGGTATGGGGCTCCTGAGCTGATTAAGTGCCTCCTGACTTGATCTGGTATTCCCGAGCTGATCTGGGCCCCCAGCTGGTCGGGGACCACTGATCTGATTGTTTGTTCCCGAGGCTGATCTTGTGCCCTATGGGCCGATCTGGTGTTCCCTGAGCAGCTCTGTGGCTTTTGAACTGCTTGGGCCCCTAGCTGGTGAGGAATTCCTGAGCTGATTTAGTGGCCCTGACTTGATCTTGCCCCCTGGCCTGACTTGAGGCCCCTGAACTGATCTGGGCCCCAAGAGCTGATCTGGGGCCCAAGAGCGGATCTAGGTTCTGAGGGTACCCTGAGCTGGTCTGGGCGCTGAGATTGTGAGAGCCCCTTAAGTTGGCTTAAGCCCCCTGAGGTGATCTGGCGCCTTAAACTGTTCTGGGGCTTCTTGAACTGGTTTAAGGCCCTATGAGCCTATCTGTGGCCCATTGAGCTAGTCTGATGACCTCATCTCTGGGACCGATGAGCTAGTCCAGTCCCTCGGTGAAGCATGAGCTGCTCTGTGGCCCTGATCTACATCAGGGGCCCCTGAGGTGGTCTTGAATAGACAGATCATAAGAACACAAGGCCAACTCCCATCATCTCGGGGCGGGGTCACTGAGCTAAGTCTAGTCCCTGGAGGCACAACTGGGGGATGGGGGAAGCTGCTCTGGAGGTCTCTGATCCACACTTGGGGGCCCCAGAGCTGGTCTTGAATAGATGGGGAATAAAAACGCAATGGAAACTCCCCTTGTAAAACGGAGCTAACGAGGAATGAGGAATCTCTAAAACGGCTTGTGATACCTAGGCACCCCAGGTTATATAAATTGCTTATTATACTGGTGGATTCTGGGAAGGGATGATAAAAAGGCATGTGCCCCTGACCTCAGAGCACAGTCCCCTAAACCAGGATTTCTACTAATTAATTTAAATGAAGAACTAGTTTTCACAATTTTCAGCCCTGTCACACCATCCCCATCCAAACTACCGGCCTGTTCACCTTTTATTTACTCTTAACTGGGACCGATCTTTGAGAACATGGAACTTAATAAACGTGTTCAAAAGGTATCTCACAAATTTTTCCGGCAGCAAAAATGTGTTCTTTCAAAGACACTATGCCACTCCTCGTCCCACGGCGATTGTGGGAGGCAAGGTACTTAATCCGCGTTTAGCCAGGGCTCACTCGTCACGACAAAACCAGTGGGCATAACAAATGAATTTTAGACTCCAATATGCCTTAACCTGCACACTGTAACAGATATCACATGCTCCGCTGATTTCTCCGATGTTAAGTACTTGCATGAGTTGGCTGATTTGTCCTTAAATCTATCCAAAACAGTCGTGTTTGGGCTACTTCCATGACATTTTGGTGATATTTTTCCTTTTTCGACTTTAATCGCGTTTTCCTTCTCCTTCAATGATTTATTTGCATTTTTATTGAAGCAAAGATGCCCAAAAAATGATATAAACAAAGATATAGTAAGTTTTTAGGTTACGTTAAAAAGTGCCCTTTTTCCCCGGGGTGCCCCTCAAAGTTGGTGTGCCCCCCATACCAAAGCTCTGGCTGCGCCCCTGCACACCTATCATGGTGGATCCGGAAGGGAAGAGGGGCAGCCCCCCCCACTAACACACCGGGCGCACACTGGAACCACTCCGGGGGCCGCCTTGAGCAGGGGCGGATCCAGGATTTCCTCAAGGAGGGGGCGAATTCAAGACTCGGGAGGTCCGTCGTTTGGAGAGGGGCCCGCGACTCGGGGGCCCGCGGAACAAGTTAAATGTGATGGAAATCAGCTTTTTACAAAACAAAAATTGGTGCCCCAAGCCCACACTGAATAGGATCAGTCAGCACTAATTGTAAAATATCTTCCTACGTTTTTTAGCAAGTTTTGTTTTCTCGAAAACCCCAAAATGTTTCTTTCCTACCTCTTGCTTCAAGACCCCAATAAAAATACACTTGGATGTATATCTTATAAAACCTCAGCATATAATACGCAACCAAACATATTTAGTGACGAACCCTCTGCAAATTACCTTTTGTTTTTACAGGGTCTAAGATCTTTTCGGCAACAGGTTGAGGACCGTAGCTTTTGACCATATTTTGTCAATAGCCATTTAAGTGAACCTGGCTAAGAAAGCTTTTCAGGTTCCTGTAACAGGCTTCATGCTTGGAAAACGGAAAGGCTTTTCTCCTCAATCTCTAACTCTCTTGGTTTTGGAAACATGGTTTAAACATTACAAATTCTTCAATGTCTTACCGAATTCGTCCGGAGCAGTGAAGCGGACGAATCTCCTCTTTTCTGCCACCGTGACAAACTCCAGGCGAGCCCGCGTCATCCCGTCGTTGTCGTTGTTATCCTACCGCCCACCTCGCGCGCACACACACACTGATCACCGATCACACGTGACTGTCGACGATCTGGGAGACGCCCGCGGAGACGCCCCAAGCGCAATCTTGCCCAGCACAGCTGCGTCACTGACAAGCTGAGCGATAGCCCTGCCATCTAGCGGGTGTAATTAAAACTAGCCATCAGTGTGAGGGCGCCACGAAACCCTGAATGCTGGCAGTGGCTCGTCCTTTTGGCCTTACGAGGAGTAATATTGGATGTTTGTACTTTAAGGACGTGGTACGAAGCTGGAGCCCTTTCCTGGGGAAGATGGATTTATAACTCTCAGCTGACCGACGAAAAGAGGATACCAGTTGTTCAGTGCAGTCGTTACATTTTGCTGTTCTCTTCCACTGGGCTTGTCCAGCCGGGTCATGTTTCGGTCTGACAGTGTTCGTTTCGCATTCACCCACCTCCAGAAGCGGTTCCAGGAGAGGGGTAATACAGTCACACAACTCAACCAAAGTCACATAGTTGTATTCATGTTTCCGAGTTAGGTCCCGTTTCCTCTAAAACACTGTGTTCTACTGATTTTGCCCCACCCTTCTAAAAAAACTTTTGTCGATATAATGCCTTCGCCCAACCCCACCCGTTTCAAAAGGCACGGGGTGGCCCATTTTTACCGGAATGTGAAAGTCTATAACGCATAGGAAAAACGGCTGAGAATACCTGCATCTTATGCAATTCATGAAAGACAAAAGTTTGCAGGTCATGGTCATAGATTTTATATCGCATGCATGCACGGAAGTACTGTTACGCGGGGTAGATCTCTTTTCTCCTTGCTTCCAGGTTTACCTACAAAGTATAAGGTAGGACGCTGCTGGGTCCGGCCAGCCCTGTTCTACGCCCCGATGGCGCTCGGCACTAACGTTCCTGGATTCTCTAAGGTCTGCACCTGACCAATTCGCTGCCTCGCCCATTGTCGAAGGTTCAGGGTTCTCTGAAGCGCGACCCCTACCCAGACAAAACTGTAACGAGCTCCGTATCGATGTTCCTAGGCATATCTTTTATATGTCCGGTCAAGAGGAAAGGCTCTCTCCGCACAGGAAGGAACTGTGACCTGTATATTTAGTAGCGTTGGGAAAGGGTGCGATTATTGCATCAGGAAGTCTTCAAGAGAACATCTAACGGTCGTAACTTGTTAGTGGTGCGAGCTTCATCCCCTTCAAGCACGTACAGTTAAATTGTTATTGGAATTTAACAGATTATACATTTGTAATCCTCCAACCGGCTTGTGATTATCTCTGATACAGATTACTTTGAATAATGCAAAAGTAACAACAAGCAAGATTGTGACTTCCAAGGTCGTGTATTTTTTCACTCCGTATCTCTCTTGCCCATTATCAACATATTATTTTCTTAAAATTGCATGTTTCACAATCACTACGCTCGGGTAAAGCAAATTTTTATCACGCCATACCTACATTTGAAAGCTCGCTCGCAGCAGATATTGGAAATCAAGCCTTGAAAACAGAGCCAGGAACTGACGGAGCGCTGCAAGCAAAACTCTTTACAAGAGAGTGAACCATGATTATTGTTTTTTCTGAAATTTTAGCTAAGAATAAAGCTATTATAATTCTTGTTTATGACACGTAAGAAAACACCATATGGCGCACTAATGTAGGCAATTAGACCCTCGTACCCTTTTTGGTTTGTTCCACAGAGCCTGTGCCCGCCTTACCTATACCCTGCCCGTCTTGTCACCCTCTCCCCTATTGGTTGAAACACGTTGTCGTATTTTGGCTTATATTTTGAATACCCTAAAAACATGTATTGGCATGCATAAGATCAGCAACATCTCTGTGTTACTGAACATGACCATGCCATTTTGTCTCAAGCCGGCGACATAAACAGCTTACAAGCGATTGGGTGCAAATTTCACACGTAAGGCGCGACAACTGAGAAAATATATAAAGATACATACACATACCCACACGTACTAAGCTTGTGGACAGCTCTCAAGCGAATGTAAATCCGAAGTGTCTTTATAATCCAGTACCTACTATCGCAGGAATCAAGGCTGCAGTCTGAAACTTCGTATTTTCTTCGGAGCTATAAATGTTCTTTGGCAAATAGTCGGGTTCTCAGAACATCACTTCGCCCAAAGGCATTGATGAGAGCAGGACCCGTGGGTGTGGATTTATATATCATTGAGGTGCCCGGAGTACCCCCGATGAAATTTCGAAGCAATGTTGATACACATTTACATTTTTCAAGGACCTGAGATTGGTTTTATGTAATTCAACAGGGCCGTGAGAAGACTAAAAAACACTTAATGCCATACTCTCGCCTGGTAATATACCTAGTGGGCCTTGGCCTTGTTTTAAATTTGGGCATCCCCAATCATTTTCAAATTCCGCGTGCCTGATGAGCGCAAAGGTACTTTTTGTTAATTATTCAAACAATAAGATCTTTTGAGCCTGAAGTATGTCGAAGCTGAATGTTATATATGCAGATCTCACCGTGTGGTTATGATAACTGATGGGGACTTTATGAGCCGTTCCAAACATATAGAAAGTGAACATGCAATGGCTATAAAATCCACGAGCCCTTGTCGCACCCAATACAACGATATAATGTAAGTAACTGCACCCTATAACAATTTGTCGCAAGAGCTGAAAAATACACAGATAGTTTGCATGAGAAGCCAACCCGATACGCTGGAGCTCTTTTCTTTTGCAACGCAGTTTTGTGTTGAGAATGTACACAAAAACAATTCATCCATATACGTGTATATATATAAATAAATATATATATATTTTTTTGCTATATATATATATATATATGTTCTATACATATATATATATATATATATATATATATATATATATATATATATATATATATATATTTATATCTATATATATATATATATATATAATTAGGAGACTAAGGTAAGAGTTAAACAAATGATAACACCCCAAGCATGCAATTCTGGAGTATTTTCTCACGAGTTAGATATGTTTACAATAAGTTTAACAGTTACTTCGATGTCGATAAAGTTCCAATGACGAGAATTTTTTAATTCGCTTCATTACAAATCGCTTTACCACGATGTCCCCCTCACCAGGATTTGGGCCCAACCCACCTCATCTCACCGGAGACCCAGCCACCCCCTCCCCCCACACCCCTAAAACTCACCAGCTGGATCCGCCACTGCTTGCTAAAAATGCGGCGGAAGGGTGCGGGGTTTCCCTGCACTTCACGCAGTGGCGTAGCCAAGGGGGGTCCTTGGGGTCCGCAGACCCCCCCTTGGGCTGACCTTATGCACTGGAAAACACGAGCATTGGTCTCGGGGGGTCTCCTGAGCTTGGTTCCAGGGGGCCCCTGAGCTCAGTTTCAGGGGCCCCCGAGCTTGGTCTCAGAAGGCCCCCGAGCTTGGTCTCAAGGGACCTCCGAACTTGGTCTCAGGGGCCCCCCAGCTTGGTCTCAGGGCCCCAGAGCTTAACCTCACGGGCCTTTCGATCTTTGTCTCAGGGGGCCCTCCTAGTTTGGTCTCAGGGGCCCCCAAGCTCGGTCTCAGGGGCCCCCCGAGCTTGGTCTTAGGGGCCCCCGAACTTGGTCTCAGGGGGCCCCTGAGCTTGGTCTCACGGGCCTTCCGAGCTTGGTCTCAGGGGCCCCCGTTCATCGGTAACGAGTGCTCCAGGGTACCGAACATTGAACTCGGGGGGGGGCCTGAGCTCGGTCTCAGAGGTCCCTCTGAGCTTGGTCTCAGGGGCCCCCCGTGCTTGGTGTCAGGAGGCCCCCCAAGCTTGGTCTCAAGGGACCTCCGAACTTGGTCTCAGGGGCCCCTGGGCTTGGTCTCACGGGCCTTTTGATCTTGGTCTCAGGGGGCCCCCCGAGCGTGGTCTCAGGGTCCCCTGAACTTGATCTCAGGGGCCCCCCGAGCTTAGTCTCAAGGGCTTTTTGATCTTGGTCTCAGGGGGCCCCCCGAGCGTGGTCTCAGGGGCCCCCGAACTTGGTCTCAGGGGCCTCCCGAGCTTGGTCTCTCGGGCTTTCCGAGCTTGGTCTCAGGGGACCCCGATCATCGGTATCGAGGGCTCCAGAGTACCGAACATTGATCTTTGGGCCCCCTGAGCTCGGTCTCAGGGGCCCCCGAGTTTGGTCTCAGGGGGCTCCTCGGGCTTTGTGTCAGGCCCCCAAGCTTGGTCTCAGGGGCCCGAGCGTGGTCTCAGGGGCCCCAAGCTTGGCATCAGGGGGCCCTGAGCTTGGTCCGAGGGGGCCCCGAGCTTTGTCCCAGGGGGCCCCAGAGCTGGTCTCAGGGATCTCCCCGAGCATCGGTATCGATGGCTCCGGAGTACCGAACATTGATCTCGGGAAGAGGAGGGGGGAGGGGGGCAATATTTATTTGGGGGTATCCCCCGACTATCGATATCGAGGGACTTATGTGTGAGGCACGAGAATTGGCATCATGGGATCCAGAGTTTGGAGCCCCAGGCTTGGGCTCAGGGCTCCCCGAATATTGGTATCGAGGGGCTCCTGAGTACCGATCATTAGTCTCGGTGGGGGGGGGCTCCAAATGTTGATCTGGGGGCCCCCGAACATCGGTGTCGAGTTACTCCTGAGAAAAGCGCAAGCATGGGGCTAAGGGTGCCCCCAGCCTGATCTAAGTGGGACCCCGAGCTTGGTCTTAGAAGCCCCGTGCATCAGTATCTAGGGGCTCCGGAGTATTGGTATCGGGGGGAGGGAAGCAATTATTTCAGGGGCCTCCAAATGCTTATCTCGGCGGGCCCCCGAATGTGTGGATGCAGTGGCGTAGCCAAGAGGTCCTAGGAGTCCGAGGACCCCCCTTGGGCCAATCCGAACCACTGCAAAGGATTCTCTGATCAGGGAGTCCCCAGAGTCAGTCTCAGAAGCCCCTGAAAATTCGTTCTCAGGGCGTCCCGAGTCGGCCTCAGGGCTCCGCCTTGAGAGTTGGTCTCACGGCTCCCCGAAAGTAGATTTCAGGGGACCCCTGAGAGTTGATCTAAGGGGATCCAAAAATTCGGTCTCAGGGGGCCCCGAGAGTCGGTCTCGGGGGAGCCCCCCCAGAGATTCGATCTCATGGGCCCCAAGAGTTGGTTTCAGGGGGTACTGAAAATTGGTATCAGGGAGCCCCGAGAGTCAGTCTCAGGGGGCCCTGAGCTAGTCCCAGGGGCCCCAAAGTGTGGGTCTCAGGGCCCGGCGAGAGTATATTTCAGGGGCCCCCATGGGAGCCAGTCTCAGAGAACCCCAAGAGTCGGCCAAGGGGACCCTGAAAGTCAGTCTTAGAGGACCCCCGAAATTCGGTCTCAGGGGCCCATAGTCATACGGGAGTCTCTCTCAGAAGGCAATATTTACTTTCAGGTGGCCCCGAGAGTTAATCTGGGGGTCCGAGAGTTAGTCTCATTTGATCCGCAGAGTGCTGGTCCCAGGAGGCACCCGAAGGGTAATCTTGGGAACCCTCGATATTTAGCCTCAGACTGTGTCCCGAGTTTTTGCATAAGGGGCCTCGAGAGTCAATCTCAGGGAGCACCCAAAAGTTAAGTCTCAGAGTGCTCCCGGGAGTTAGTCTCAGGGACGTCAGAGAGCTAATTTTGGGGCTTTTAGAGTAATTCCCAGAGGTGCTCCCGAACTTTGGTCTCACGGACCCCGAGTTAGCCTTAGGTCTCTGAGGGCTAATCTGGGCATCCGAGAGGCAGTCTCAGGAGTGCCGTGCCAAAGACTCAGTCTCAGGGGTGCTTCCACACCTCCCGCCTCGAGTGTTAGGCTCAGGGGGCGCCCCAGGGTTAGTTTCAGAAGGCTGCCGGAAGTCATTCCCAGCCTCCATCTCCGCCCCAGAGACAGCCTCAGGGGACCCCCAAGAGCTAATCTGGATGGCCCTGAGAATCAGTCTCAGCCCCCCCTCAGAGCAAATCTTGGGGGCCCGATAATTAGTCCCAGAGGTGCTGCCGATAACTAATCTAAGAAGCCCCGAGAGATTCCCAAGGGCCCCCAATTCTGATCAAGAAGCGCCGTGAATCAGTCTCAGAGACCCCCTGAGATCTCGGAGAGGGACCGGAAATTAACCTTGTGAGTGCCACCAAGTGATGGTCTTAGGCGGCCCCAGAGCTAGTCTCAGGTCCCCCAAGAACTGATCTCGGAAGCCCGAGTTATTTTCAGGGGAACTTTCAGTTCTAGTGTAAGGAGGGCCGGAGACCTAATCTCAGAGATCCGACAATTAGTCTCACGAGGTCTCCAGGAGTTAGTCTCAGGGGTCCCCTGAAGCTGCCCTCGGGTGCCCCCGAGAGCTAGTCTCAGTAAGCATTTCTCCCCTTCCTCCCCCTCCCCCGGCTCAGAGTTATCCTCAGGCCCCATGAGAGTAAGTTCCAGGGGGTCCCAGTAGGTAGTCTCATGGTACCCCGAAATACTGGTTTTGGGGAACGTAAGTACTGATTTGCGGGAAAAGTGTTGTTTTCGGGGGTCCCCAGATACTGGTTTCGGCACCATGTGAAGTGCTAGGCCCCTGGAGATCTCTGCTCGATCCAGAGGGCGGAGGGAGGGGGCGGTGGGTGGTGGTCCTGGATGGCTTAACACTGGCATAGCAATACAAGCCTTGTACAAGGAACAAAGTTCCCCATAGTCCACCTATCAGAGACCCAAAGTCCAAGGAAGTACTCACCTCCCCAAGCTCCGGGATCTCCAGCCAATGGCTAGGGAGGAGTAAAGGTGCGGTTTCATCAGTATGACCGTCCACGGAATAGGTTTTGTGTAGTATCTGGGGCACACTTCTATATCCCTTTTATTCTTTTAGCTTTTAGAATACAATCCAGAAATATCGCTCGAGATCCAATGCTCAAAGAATATTTTCGAAAATCATATGCCTCGGAAAAATGTATATATGCCCATTGCGTACCAAAAAAGACAAATTGAAACATGTCGGTCAGGCACCATTACGGAAAGAAAGGCAAAAATCCATCTAATTTTAGCATCCATAATAGCAAATCGAACAGGGAATTTGACAATTCAGCTAATCTTTAATCTATTAGCTTAATCCCAATAACTACCGTCCTAATTATTCTGAAATAAGCAACTTCCAAATATGTTCGTAGGAAACCAGACAAACAAGGGCAATGACAGAAATTGATGAGCATAATCCCAAAAAAAGGGATAAAAGGTTGAAAATAACAATGACAAAATGATCCAAGGCGATATGTGTCCCAGGCGCCTATTGTTTTGGTAATTTGCCCATTTACAACATTGCAAGGGTAAGAAAGAAACTGTGGTTCTGGTGAGTTCATCAGGATATTTCCGCGGAATAGACGTTATATGGCGTCCAGAACACACTGCCATATCCCCTGTATTTTTATTCATTTTTTCCATTTCTTTGGAAATTTTCTGATTAAAGAGTTCATGAATTCGACACCTGGAAAGAGTTGGTAATCATTTCCTGTAGAAGACCATTTCCTCGTACTCAAAACGACTGACCTTCAATAACTTCATGCCTGATTACCAGAGTGAGTTGAGGTAGAGTCAGGTTTAACATCATGCACGCAGCAACATTAAATTTCCCAAAATGTGCCACAAAGCTGTTATTATAGCCACGCTGTCATATATGTAGGTATGGGCCAGCCTTAATATTTGGTGGCCTAAATTTATCAACACTTGGTCAGATCGAGAAAAATCAAACTATTAACAAAATAAGAACAAACATTTAAAGGGAAGGTGGCACCTTCATAACGTGATTTTAACTGAGATAGTCAAGTTGTAAAGCAAGTCAGAAAACCCGGTACTCAATATATCGTTTGGCTTGGAACTAGAGATTTCCGTAGAAAAAAACTAAAACCTACCTACAATGTACCCCTCATGTACCCCTAGCAGCAGACCACAGTTGTCATGGCTGTTGGTGTGACGACATGCTGACGTCACGATGAGCATCAGCCAATCGAAGCCCTTGAAGCTTTTCGAGTATGGTAGTGGTTGCCAGATCATGACATCATCCACAGGCAGATATTTATTTCTTTTCCTAGAGGAGTATTAAAAAAATCAAAATATTGAGCTTATTGTACATTTTTCAGAGAATTCATGAGTGGTTTCATTATTTTCGGCTAAAAGTACGCCTAATTATACTAAATTCCAGGATTCGACCAGGGTGCCACATTCCCTTTAAAAGGCATAGCAAAATTTCCGTCATGTAAATTTAATAATGCCAAAATATCATACGACAAATATAGGAGATGAGCCCCGGCTACCAAGGGGCCCCCCGGCCTGGGGGCCCCCGAAGGTAGTCGGACCCCCTTGGCCGAATCCTGGCTACGCCACTGACTTCACATATATATAATTCGACTTATACTTGGCGAACGCCAGCCAAGTCACCCAAAGCACGGAGTCACCTTATCAGAAGCAGCACGATTCATTCATCTGGCGACCCCACACCTGACCACCGACCCCAGCGGGGCGACCCCACACCTGACCACCGACCCGAGCGGGGCGGCCCCACACCTGACCACCGACCCGAGCGGGGCGGCCCCACACCTGACCACCGACCCCAGCGGGGCGGCCCCACACCTGACCACCGACCCCAGCGGGGCGGCCCCACACCTGACCACCGACCCGAGCGGGGCGGCCCCACACCTGACCACCGACCCCAGCGGGGCGGCCCCACACCTGACCACCGACCACAGCGGGGCGGCCCCACACCTGACCACCGACCAGAGCGGGGCGGCCCCACATCTGACCACCGACCCGAGCGGGGCGGCCCCACACCTGACCACCGACCACAGCGGGGCGGCCCCACACCTGACCACCGACCCGAGCGGGGCGGCCCCACACCGGACCACCGACCACAGCGGGGCGGCCCCACACCTGACCACTGACCAGAGCGGGGCGGCCCCACATCTGACCACCGACCCGAGCGGGGCGGCCCCACACCGGACCACCGACCACAGCGGGGCGGCCCCACACCTGACTACCGACCCGAGCGGGGCGGCCCCACACCTGACCACTGACCAGAGCGGGGCGGCCCCACATCTGACCACCGACCCGAGCGGGGCGGACATAGCCGCAGGTGGCTGCTGCTGGCAGCTCCAGACGGTGCGCCTGGGGCACTTACAGCCCGGTATACTCACCCAACAATCGAAAATCGACACGGCCACGTGATCGGCTGGATCGTATGTACGGGCCGACCTCACAGTCCGGACCAAACAGGACACTGCTGTTGCTGGGGCCGGCTCCGACAAAACAGGCGCTTCCGTCCAAGTACGCTATAAATCACCAACAGGCTTTGCATAACGTAGGACAGCACAGCGAAGCTTGAAAGATGACTTTGTTATTGTACTGTAGGCCAAGCAACTGGTTTGGAGAAATCGGCAAGTGTTGTTTCTCATCGTTCGTTCTATCGACGCCCAAAACGTTCAACCCGAACAAAACATGTGTTGGAATTGGAGCGCGGCGCGGTTCGGATATCCGAATGGACATCCGACCCGCGGCGAATCGGAGAGATTGGCCGGATTTGGGCTGGCTCCGGCTTAGACGTAGGAACGAGGCGGATCTGGAACACCATGATTCGCCAATATTCTGGCTGGGGAGCAAACCCATGGAGCTGCCCCCCGCCCCCTCCCTCCCCCAAATATTTCGATGCATGGATAAGTAAAATATTGATAAGTTTTGAAGTGCTGCGGCGAGGAGCATGATGATAAGTTGAAAAAGATGTTCCCTGGCCTGTCCCCTCGAATCCGGAAATGTAAAAAACACTAGATTATATATTCGGGTACAGCACTTCATCAGAATCATGGAGTAACGATCAATAATTCTTAGTCATAGTATAGCCAGACCTCGAATTCGAGGTCTGGCTATACTATGACTAAGAATTATTGATCGTTACTCCATGATTCTGATGAAGTGCTGTACCCGACTATATAATCTACAGTGTTCTTTTACATTTCCGGATTCGAAGGGACAGGCCAGGGAACATCTTTTCAACTGATAAGTAGGGGAAACCTGGGCTAGTTGAACATGATATTTGTTTTGGTCGCATATCTCAGAGATTGCTTAAGGTATAGACTTCGTTCTGCCATTGCTGGAAAGCCCATTCTTTTGGCTTCCAAGTGATGTGTGTGCCAATGGTTAAATGTTCTTTCTGTGTGAGATTTTAGATCATGAATAGGTCAAAGTCAAATGGCTCAACTCGCCCCGTGTCGGGGTAAGTTGAGCCGCGCTCCGGGGTACGTTGAGCCGCTTAACGATTTGAAACTTCCTACACTTCATGACCCCTCCAGGGTCTACAAGGTGTATATCCGGGATTTTTCGATTTCGTGACCTGAGGTCAGGTCACGAGATGACCTCTCCCATTGAAAAGGCATGGGGAAAAGCTGTCTTATGATCTAAAAGTCACAAAAACCATTTCAATTGTTCAGCTTGCTCAGAAAAGCGTTCTTGGACACCCTTTTACGGATTCCATGGGTCATATTTGCCCTTTGACCTCTCCGAGCTCATTAAGGCCGCCAGGGGTCAAATGCAGTATTTTGGCAATAACTTGACCTAATTAACCCGCGCCCCACCGGGGGTCCGGCGCCACCTTCGCCCCACCGGGGGCCATCGATGGCCCCCCCTCTAACTCCGAAAATATGGGCGTTAGCGCAAATCTGCAAAGTGCAATAGAAAGCTCGCGTGAATTCAGTAAGAAATTACTTCGCATGTTTTAGTGCTCAGGTCAATGGTTTGACCTCCAGAGGTCAAATTAGGTCAAGATCGGCTATTTTCACTCAAATATGCAATGATTAAGCAAACTGGTCATAACTCTTATGTCATTAGAGTTATTGAGACCTGGTAAAGTTCATTTGATAGGAAATTGCCAGTTCTTTTTCCGCTATGTGGAACGTAAAGACCTCCCGCCAGTGGTTTGACCTCCAGAGGTCACCTCGTGACCTAATATGACCTGAGGTCACGAAAGGTCACAAAGTGACCTTGCCGTATATCAAATGAAAGCCAGTGACAAGACAAACACTACGGTGTTTGTTCCACTGCTCTAGCTTAATTAGGTCAAAAGTTATTGTCAAAATACTGTTTTTGACCTCTGGTGACCTTGGATGACCTTGGAAAAGTCAAAGGGTAAATATGACCCCTGGGATCTATGAAAGGGTGTCCGAAAACGCTGTTCTGAGCAGTCTGAGTATCTTCAATCATTTTTGTGGCTTTTATATCATGAAACAGGTTTTCCCCATGCTTTTCCAATGGGAGAGGTCGCCTCGTGACCTGACCTCAGGGCACGAAATCGAAAAATCCCGGATATACACCTTGTAGATCCTGGAGGGGTCATGAAGTGTAGCAAGTTTCAAATCGATCGACTTTGAAATGTAGCTCTTACAGAACTCTAAAGTTGAAGTGAGGTAACCTTGGTTGACCTCGTCTGGTGACCTGACCTTGGGTGACCCGGGGTAAAAAATTTCAGGGATGATGGGAAAATAATGCAGTGAGAGGTAGAGCCCTCAACCGCGGTGCTGCGCCTCGTCGTTTTTCTGCTATCTCGGAAAAACCTTAGGGGGCCATCGATGGCCCCCGGTGGGGCGAGGGTTAAGCTAGAGCGCTCAATCAAACATCATCGTGTATGTCTCGTCACGGGCTTTCATTTCATATACGGCAAGGTCACTTTCTGACCCCTTGTGACCTCAGGTCATATTAGGTCACGAGGTGGCCTCTGGAGGTCAAAACACTGGCGGGAGGTCATTACGTTTGGCATAGCGGAAAAAGACCTGGCATCTTCCTAACAAACGTACTTCACCAGACCTCAATAGCTCTAATGGCACAAGAGTTATGCCCAGTTTTCTTGAGCACTGCATATTTTAGTGAAAATAGCCTATTGTGACCTAACTTGTCTTCTGGAGGTCAAACCATTGACCTGAGCGCTTAAACATATGGACAATTTCGTACTGAATTCACGTGAGCTTTCTAATAAGCTTTGCAAGTTTGCGCTAACCCTCCTATATTCGGAGTTAGAGGGGGGACATCGATGGCCCCCCTTGGGGCGAAGGTGGCGCCGGACCCCCGATGGGGCGCGGGTTAATGGAAGATGAGGGGCCCAAGCCCTGCGCTGGACGCTCTTCTGCATAATTGGTCGGCCTAGCAGCAGGGCAGGCGCAGGTAATGGGACATTAAATCGCTTAAGCGTTTTGAAAATAATCAGGAAAATCAGAAACTGGTGGTAGATGCCTTTCCCCCTTCGCCAATGAGTCGACCCGATAGCGGACATTTTAGGAGACAGCTGTCAGAACCAAAAAGCGTCGCCAACTATTTCCCTGTTGGAAGGTTTCTCGGGAGCTAGCTTGCTCTTTGATTAGAGAAGCCACCCGGTCTTGAACACTGGTCAGCCTCATGGAAAGTGTGTGTGCTATCCACTACACCACCGTGCTCCATTGGTTTCCGGGGGAAATTGAGATATTCCATGTTTTTTCCTCCGGGGCGCGTTGATCATGGCTCAACATACCCCAACACCCTTGTGGCTCAACTTACCCCGATACCCCGCCGCCATTTCTGAGGCAGCTGACGCGAAAAGTGAGTGATCAAGTCTTATAGTTTTCGGCCCAAATAAGGTGTCAATACCTGCATTCAACTCATTTAGAACGGCTAATATTTATCTCCAATATTAACAGTTCTATTACAAAATGTTTGACAAAAGTAAAATTCACTTTTGCTATGAATAAACAGGTTTTTGTGTCTCCAAACCGCTACCAACCAGATACCACGACGGTTTCCTGCTGAAAGACGGAAAGCGGTTACGCGCATGCACTGTTATGATTACAGAGCAATCTCTTCAGAAACAGCGGAGTTACCGCGAGTGGCTCAACATGCCCCTGGCTGCAACTAGCCCCAGTCTCCCCTAAAATATGTCAAAGTATTCTGTTTTTGATATCATGCACCACCCAGTCTTGAAGAAACATATCTTGCATTCACAGTATTCGCTTGATTTCACTTGCATTCACCTAGCTTTCGGAGATAAAGACCTATTTGCCTACGTGATCGTAGTAATTGTAATTGTCGTGATTTTTTATACATGCTGAGCTCGTGAGCTCTGCCCGACTGAAGGGATGTATTTGCCTTTACGGTGGACATGCAACCTGGTAGTCTTTGGGGGGGGGTTCTTATACATGCTGGACTATCGCCCCTTATGCAATCGGTTTATGAGCTGTGTTTGGATCTAAAGTTTTTTAAAATAACATCCTATTAACAATAGCAGTAACGGCTTGCACAGCCAAACAGTCATCACGTGATTCTAATGATCTGGCGCGTGCGAGCCCAGAAGTGTTCCTTATTTGTTGTTCGAGCCGTGTTATATGAGCCCCACGAACGATTTCAATTACACATTTCTGCCTACATGGTAACCGATGAACCGAACGTATGAAAAACCATAGAGCTGCACAGCTCATTTCAGCGAATGATCTGGGTCATTCCTTCAAGGAATGCGATTCGTCAAAATACTCATTGCACAATATTGCATGGGGAAATGTATTCACCTCTTACATAAAGCCGTGTTCGGAAACGGGCATACGAATTTGCTGCAGGGTTTTTAGTCAACGTGAAACTGCCGATGTATTTAGAAGCATATTGTTATTATATTTTTGACGGAATACTGGATAAATGCAATATTAAATCCCTCATCTCGGTGTTTGCAAGCTTGTGTATGGATTTAAATATCCGTGAAGATAGCAAGAGTGCTTGCTATGTACACTTCATGTTCTATCTTGTAAATGAATTAAACTACTACTCGTAGTATCAAACATCTCTAGAATTGGCTCGTCGAGAACGAGAAATTATGCATGTTTTGACAGGACTTGCAGAACATGGCATTGGATATCGTTTTGGAACCCAAGGATAGTTATCGGATTTTTACGATTAGGCCTCCGAGTCCCGTTAAAACATTTATCTATCATCTAAAAGCTTGCAACAAGCCAATCCAAAAACCCATCTTTATTACATTCCAGTTCAAGCCATTTGCACAATACAGCGTTAGATCTAGATGCAAATATGACCATACTTTTTCTTCAATTACTTTTTCTTCAATCATCTTGTGGCTTCTCTGTATTGATATTCTAATATTTTCCCGGTAACTATTATTCACATTAAGCTCATTATTTCTAAAATCGCACTGGCCCCATTTCTGTACCATATGTTGGCACTTATTCTGTTTAGGCTTATCCCTCTTCGCGGGTGACCAGAAAAGTACAGTCCACCATTACCACACGCGTATTAATGACTGAAAATTTTTCAACACATATTAAAGTTATCTCTTTATACAGACAAAATAGAGAACGGTGCCACTTTTCTGTCACTGACCTTTCGATGTTGAAATTTGGAGGTCCAATTCGCTGTCGAATACTTCACACCTGGGTCCAGTCCGCGTCCAGCATTGAAAGTCCTACAGACCCAAGCTCCAACAATGCTTACAGACCCACGTTACATAGAAATGGATGTCTTAACATAGCAATATGACTTGCTTGAGGAAATTGCTCGGGACGTGTTAGGTCACGTTTTTTCTGTGGCAAAAAAGATCTGATCATTTCAGACCCTAGCAGGAACAGGTTAGGGAAGAGTACCCGGTCCATGGCATCCAAAGCGAATTTGTTTCGTCAAAATGTCAAGAGGTTGTAATTGTTGTGATTTTGGCCGTTTAGTTCGACATAAAGTTAAAATATGTGCTGTCTTGAAGCGTTCTGATCTCAGAAAAGGTACGGGGAGGATGCTACCGTTCACTTTTACCGAACCGTGCTGTTTCTCCGGGTTTATTCGACGTTGGTGCGACATCTTAACTCACGCCGGGCTTATTCCGCCACTTCAAGACCGGGAGGGGGAGGGTGGTTTGGAGGAAGGAATTTCTGACCCGCTCCTATAAAAAACCTATGGTGGTACAGAAAAAGCGGGAGCGGCGCCGAATTGCACTATCCTCTTCTGCTTTTGCATCAATTTTCAATCATGCCCGTTGAGCTTTGACGTCACAAGAGGCCAAAATAGGCCAAATTCTGGGTCTAATTAGAAAATCGCTTTTAACTCAGGAACAAGTAGATCCAAAACAACGCGAAGGACGGCAATGCGATTGTATTGACCCAGCGATTCGAATGATACACGGCATGACTTTAAACGTATGATTCGATTCCTCAGATTATGCCTGCCACCATACAAAACTTATTCCGTCATCCTGTTTCGTTCAAAACTTATACATAAGAATAAGTTTGAGAAATGTGACATTTGGTGAACTCTGGTGATCTTATTAACGACCTGATTACAAAATGGTTAGCAATATACCGATCTGGTTAGCAAAATATTTTCTGATGATATCCCGAAACTGAATCTAACCCTTCTAGGAGTCCAGTTACAACCCGCAAATTTTGGAAGAGCAAAGTCGCTTTACATGTGTTTAGGATATAAATTTCTGGTCAAAGTTGTCAAACTGACCACCTGACAGGTATAATGAAAATAGGGAGAGGAGTCAGAAATGACTCCATGGGTGTCATTTGAATGACTCCAAATGACTCCATGGGTGTCACTCTTGGTGTCTCAGGAAATCATTTACAACAATAGTTCTCAGCGTTGCTCCGTAGAGTGCAAACTACACAGGGTGCATACAAATGCAATTTTTTAATGATAATTTAGTTATACTTACCTCCACCCTGTGCCTATGAATACTACAGAAAGCAGAGCTTGGCAGCCCGCTGTTTTATTCCATTACTCCGCTACTTGCGGTCTCTCTAGATGTTAGCAGAATAGCGGCAGCGCTTTCTCTAACCAAAATGTAGCGGATATAGTAATTTAAAATCGCTACCACCAGCAGCAACCTGTTTGAAGGACAACCGGTGAAAATTGCGAGATGGAGATTGAGGCAAGCGTTTTTCGCAAGAAAAACAAACGGAGATTGAATGAATACTTTGGTTGAGTGATTTTGTTCCCATTTTTCTCAATAAAACCAAAAATTTTGGATCTAATATCAGGCACGGAATAGTTTTCCGTGAAATTTCTTTAAAAATAACAATGTAAAGTAATTTTTAGGCAGCACTGTCGTATCACTTTATATAAAAAGAAGTGATAGCGGGCACGCGGAGCTGCTTCCCGATGCCGTCTCCCTTAACACGCGCATTGACGGGGGTCTGAGCCACCTTGGCATTGACGGGGGGCGGGTACCCGCCGCCCCTCCCCCTAAGATCTCAAGAACCACGGTAGGTAGCGAAAAACGGTAAACGGCGTTGGGCTGCCCATCCACTTCTCCATCGAAAACATTTGAACGATTTTTTGTCAGGTCACATTTAAGGTCACGAGAGGTTGAAACATGCCGTCATAGGGATAACATGTAAATTCAGTTTGTCGGCCATTACATCTGAACAAGTAAAGATAGAGCAAAACGACTTGAACCATATGAATCCTCTCAGCAAGCCGAATCGAATGATATATAATTTGACCTTGTTAGGTCAAATCAAGGATTTGACCTGATCTGAGGTCAGGTCAAGTTCAAATTATATAAAATGCATATCATTAGAACCGCAAAGCCCAGGCGAGTCTAATGCAGCTAAAATAAATGCTCTATCACCATCTGTTACTGAGTTATTCTGTAAAAACCATTTTCCCATGTATTTCCAATGGAGAGGTCATGCCTCGTACCTGACCTTAGGTCATCGATATCAAAAATACCAGAACATATTTTAGAGAACTCGGTGGGGCCATTATGTGATATGAGTTTCAATAGGATAAGTTCACCCTGTTCTGACTTATGCTATCTTAAACTTTGAGGTCGGGTCACTTGACCTGTACTGGTGACCTGACCTGAGATGACCTAAACTTAAAATTTTCACGGAAGTTGTAAATATGATGAGGAAAAAGGTATGCCAAGTACGGTGGCGCTACGCGCCGCCGTTTTTCTGTTATTTCCGAAAAACCCGGGGGCGGGTACCCGCCCCCCCGTCAATGCGCGTGTTAAGACTAAGAACAACGACATAGATATGGACGCAAAATGACCGTCGCTGTCGACGCGCCCTGAAATCCCAATAATGATGATGATGATGGGCACGCGGAGTAGCGGGTAGCGGTTTTCGCGATTTTGAAAAGTAGTGTTAGTAGCCATGGGTCGGAATCCTCTGGCCATGACGAAGGCTTCTCTACAGCTCACTGTCAGCCATTGCTAGCTGACCCCGGCTCAGCCCGAAACTCGGAGAAAGAGCTTCACCTATCCAAGTGTTTTTGTAGAATAGACAGTTCTGAAAATTTTGAGCATTGGAGTTATTTGCTCCACCATGCCTGGGAAGCAATATTTTAACCAATAAAAAATCCCAGCGCACCACAAATGTATTTAAATCGATATTACCTTTTCCTAACTGGGGACACCGTAGCAGTCAATCAGTTACAACGTTGTCAAAATTGTTGAACGAGCTAGTTTGGCCCTTATGCAACATAGCCTAAATATTCATTCACAAAAAGAAACGCAACTACCATTTCACAGCAAATGGAAATGCAGCAGCCGCCTTTGGTTTCCACGAGGGTGGAGCACAAGCGGCTGCATCAGATAGGCGGGTGGTGGTTGGTCTGGCGCCCCTGAACGCCCCGCCGTTATGGGCAGGCACGCAGCGGCTGCTGCTGGAGTTGGGGGGGCGCCCGGATACAGAGAGGGTAGCTCGCGGGGTGGCACGTCAGCCACTCATGACCAGCTGACGTGCTGACGTGGAAACATCACCGCCTCCCGTGGAGGGGGAACAGGAAGTGGAATCGGTGGACGGTTTGGTGAAGGTTCTGTTGGGTTCACAGGAATTCAGTCACTGCTGTGGAAACATCAGCTTAAAATCTGCTTCAGGGCGAGAGGTAGCAAAGTCAGTCTTAACATGTTTTTACTTACGCTAAGCCCAGACAAATGTAAATCACAAAGAACAGAACAGATTTTAAAAGGGAATGAACTGCCAATTTCCCACAGTTTTCAGTCCCTACAGATTTTGAACAGTACCGAAATTAATGGCAAACAGTAACAAATAATGGCATACTTTCACCAAGCATAGACAATGACCTGCCACTGCCTCAGGGTTTGATTGAATAACCACCCCTACCTCGGTTCTTCTGAAATAATTCCAAGCTGATTTAAATGAGCAGCGCGTCAGTTTGCATGCCTCTAGGGTGATCAATTTGAAAGCTGTGACTAAAAGTTGTAATCAGGTCAGGTCAACGAGTTATGACGTCATTTCTAATCCCTGTGAGGCGATTCAGCTCTTCTAAGATTAGGCTAACAAAAACAGGGTGTAGCTCGGCTTCTAGAAGAGCTAGATCAAATTTCTAAACATAACTCGAAAACTCTTGAAACGAGAAATATGCGTGCTGCCATTTATTTTGAGGTCAGGTCAATGCTAAGGTCACTAGAGATCATAAAAAGTTATGGTCTTTGAAATTATATGTATATATAAGTTTTCAACGGAGCAAGATATTGTCTTAAGTTTAGTACCATAGTTATGTGCATGACCCAAAGGATTTGAATGACATGCAATATGAACTTAAAAGGTCATTATTTGACCTAAATCTAAGATCCAAGCCATAATATGGCTTCGCCGTTATATTACAAGTCCGTGCTGCATCATATCGGAAACCTTGGGTTAAGACAAACACATTGAATACTTTTGTTCTGTTCTAGGTCTAATGGTTCCCGGGTTATAAGGGATTCCTAAATGGGACTAAATTTGACCCATTTTGGCCCACTGTGACTTCACGGGTCAACGGACATGCTTCAAACTCCACTCAAAAGTGGAAGCTGGTAAGACGCTTTCAGCGCCGTTTCAATTTACTTTCGATCACTCCCGGTTCCAGAGATCGTAGGGGCTCAATTGGAACCCCCCCCCAGGCGCTGGTGTGTACGAAAAGGGCCCAGGCGGTACCAGGATAAGGGACAAGTGTTGAAGTGGCTAAGATGTGATGAACAACAATATTTTTTACGCTTACATACACCTCTACTCCCCATATTGCTGATTTGTGATGTCAGGCACAAGAAGGTATGTGCTCATTACCAAAGTCATGCTTACTCTCTTGCAAAGAGCCAGGCACATAGTTTAATCCCACACTAGCCGATATTGACTGGAGCATGTTTGTCGAGCCTCGAACTAAGTTGAATGCGTTTTAAGTCCATACAGTTTCGACTATGATTGCAACAGCAGTTTGTATGGACGGGGATGAAACACAGCACTGAACAAAAACGTGACAAGATACCAGTCACCGGGGGGATTACACAGCGTTGCATAGCGGCTCTGTGGTTAAACAGCTGTTTTGGTGAATGCCGCAGAGTTCGTCGAGTGGCTCAAACGGGATTTCGTGATAAGAATGTTCTTACCGCAACAGACCGTACCATCATTTGAAGTCACATAAAAATAGGACGCTCTCATCAGTCCTTTTTGAATTCGAGCCTCTGATGTACCGGTACTCTGACGTAACGGTACTCTCATGGTACCGGTCTCCTGTGAGCGTATCTTGGAATTATCTCGGAGCGAACAGCCGATACCGACTTCCCTGCAACGGCCGACCGGGTGGCGTGCACGCCTGCAATGGGCTGCCACAAAAACGGCTGCTTGTTTCCTGTCGGTTTTTCAATACTGCGACCGTGGTAGCCCGGTAGGAGATACACACCCTCGTCTTACGGGTAGATCAGAATGTCCTCTGAGGCCACAGCAGTGAACTGTACTCCACCGTGCCTTATCGGACGCAGTGCTGAGCCGCAGCTGACGCCGACCTGTGTCTCCTTCACTCCGGTCCCTGCACCAGTGTGCTTTGCAGAGCATGGCAGGAAATGACTGCGATTCCACTGTTCTGTTCTCGGTGCAGATTAGAGATAGGAGTGACGGTTAGTGGCTGTCGCAGGCACCTAATCTATCTGGAGTCCGGTGAGTTTGTCCCAGAGACCTGTGTAGATATGCTTGCATTTTGTACCAAAACCTTCAATACCTCCAATTTTAGATCGGTTCCCAGAATAATGCAAATTTCTTACTGTCTGTGAATTGACCAGGCCAAAAACGCCTCCAAGATTTGACTGTTCGTTTACAAAGTAAACGAGGAAAACCCCAAGGATTTGCAAACGTGTTTTTACCAGACTACCGAGTCCGCAATTTCTCCATCTCGAATGCAGTGGTAGTGGAAAGCTGGAGCTTAAGGAAGTTTGATTGCAAAAAACAGTGCCTTGAGTCCCTGGCACAACACTAGCAGACACAGGAAGAGTCAGACCAGCGGCAGTTACTGCCGCAGCTGTCGCTGTACGGGAAACGGCCACTGACAATCAACAGTATGCACCCACCTGCTAATGTTACTTATTAAATAGACGCGCTCTCATACACCCGCCAACGTTACTGATTAAATAGACACACTCTCACACACCTGCCTGGCGACCCCAAGGTGGCCGCACTGCACTGAATGCATTTCGAAACAATTCGAGCAGCCCCGCCAGGGAGGCGCGCGCGGCCCTCCAGACCGCGCCGAGCCCACGGCGGGGACACGGCAAGCGCCGAGTACTGCAGCTGTCCGGGTAACAGGACCGCAGGATCCAGCCCGGGACAGCTGTCCGGGTAACAGGACCGCAGGATCCAGCCCGGGACAGCTGTCCGGGTAACAGGACCGCAGGATCCAGCCCGGGACAGCTGTCCGGGTAACAGGACCGCAGGATCCAGCCCGGGACAGCTGTCCGGGTAACAGGACCGCAGGATCCAGCCCGGGACAGCTGTCCGGGTAACAGGACCGCAGGATCCAGCCCGGGACAAACGAGAAAACATGGACCCCGCAAACCCGACTTTGAAACATTCAGCAATAACAGTTTGAGATAAGTCTTGTTCGTGTTGTCATGCGTATTCTGTTGCCTCATGGCCCAATACAGTAAGACTATGACTGTGGTCTCGACCAGGGATGGCCCTGAACAAATCCCGGCGATAGCAGCAGCCTCAGGAGAGGACGCGACGCAGTGTAATCAGTGTGTGCTCTGTACCTGACCAGCTCAAACAAATCCGGGTGGGACTCTCCTCGAGTCAACGAGCAACTATCTGGGTGAAAAATTGAACAGTCGAAAGTAAAAATCAGCCAAGTACTGTAAAAAGTGATGACTTCAACAGCTCTCCAAATGTATAGTTCTCTCCCTGTTGAAGTTGATAGAGAAGCTCACTGTGAGTCACAAGGCCACTGGAAACGGCATTCAGTGATCGTCTTGTTCCAGTGTTTTGAGCCTTTCTCCTGCTTCAGTAATTCTGGTCTAAAAACGATAGCCACTGGCTAAAGCAAGACCAAAGTAGCAAAGTAGGGGAAAGCGGGGGGGGGGTGACGGACATCGTAACGATGGTATGAGTTTTCGATGACTTAATGAGCCTGCTTCGTTCCTATTTTGGCTGTAGAGATACTTCAGACATTTATCTACCTCTGTGCAAGCAGCCATGTGTCTGTATTTGTTATATCAAAATTTGCGTGAAGTTTAGAAAAAAGTAGCTTAAGTCCATTTCGCCCCACCAATGGGGTAACATGGTCACCCCATGGGGAAAGATGGACAAGGTGAACAAAGCGATCGAACCAGGCCTTGAAGATTTCCATCTGCATCCACCCACTAGACGACTGTCGTCCGTCACGGGGAAGAGGGCATTTTCTTACTTTTTTCCGTCAAAGGGTCAAAGGGGTCATGCCTTTTCTGATTTTTTTAATGACGGAGGATTAAAGTATCAAGGACTGTCGTGGAACTGTGCATAGGTTGATCCAGGATCGCCGATCAGCGGACAGGGCACCTTGCCGGGGGGCGCCATCCGGGTCAGGGGCGGGCGCGCACCCAAGGGGGGGCAGCAGGCCCCCAAACACTTTGGCTCCAAAGTGCCGCCACCATCCACGTGGAGCGCCGAAGGTGCCCATCGAGGGGAAGGATGAGCCTTCACCTGACTTTTAGAGGCAGTGCTACACTGGCTGCCGCCCCTGCACCCAACATTCCGCCCCTCTACACTGACTTTGCTGCCCCTGTACCCAACACGCCGCCCCCTAAAAAAATCACTAGGCCTGTGGAGCAAACAATTCACTGCTCTCACCCCCCCGATACGAAAATTGACTGCCCTTTAGGTGAACAAGTGCGCCCCTGAGGCAAAATACCGCCCCTCCAACGGCCTGGTGTCCCCTCTTGTCAGCTGCCTCCCCCAAATAAAAATCCTGGGTGCGCGCCTGCCAGGGGGTGGCACTTTTGGAACGCAAAACATATCAGGTGGGCGCCAGATCCTCTCGCAGGGCTAAGAGCGCCCCTCCCCGCTCCAGAGGGGAGGGGTTGGAAGCGACACTTTAGGTGGGCCATCAATCTCTCAGAGGGACACCGTAACCATTTCAGGGGGCGCTGAGGGTCGAAGGGTACACCTGCCCCTGGATGACCCCCAAATTTAATTATATGTTCTCCAGCATTTCTGGTCCTGTGTCCCCCCAAACCATCAGCCTTTATTTATTTAAGCTTATACTATATAAAATTAAATATACTCTTGTGCGGGGTAACATGAACACCATATCCATCTTGCCCCAAACGTGGTGTCCGTCTTACCCCACTTTGCTCTTCCTAAACAAACTTGGATATGAATTGGACGCCATTGCGATTACACAGTCAGCGACTGCGGTGAACAAAATGTAACATCTTGAAGATACCATTTTAAGTAATACCAATAAAGTATCTATTGAAACATCCATTTCATGACCTCACAAATTCGATTGTAAAAAAATACATGAGCTGCAGTTTTCACTATTATGAAAGCTGTATAAAATCTAGAGAGCTTGCCGGACCCAACGTTGCTCTGCGACCGACGCGAGCTAAAAGGAAGCGTATTACACGCTTTTCCCCGTCGTGGCACTGTCAGTTCGTCCCAAACAAGGGGTGTCCGTCTTACCCACGGTGTCCGTGACCCCCCACTTTCCCCTACCTTATGATATGACAGGGAGTTTAGTCATATTTAATCATATTACGCCCCCTCTGCAAAAATTCAATAGATAGAAGGGGGCCATATCATCCCCCTTGCTATCTCCTAAATTTCTGTACCGATTTCGATGAAACAAAAAAAGATTCGTTGCAACAGACAATTAAATAATATTCGTAGGAAACTCCAGAAATCGCACAACGGGGTAGGGGGAGGGGGAACGGAAACAAGAGTCAAAACATGAACATTATTGACTATTTTTACGGCCTCCCTTGTCTCAATGTACCAAACAATTTTTACCAGACTTCGCATTGGTATAGTTTAATAATGGTATATTAATATCTACAAATACTTATATACATCATTTGTGTTTAATTTCAGATTCCCGACCGGGTCCAAGAAGGGTAAACCCAGGCAATCTATAGACGGAAATTTTACCTTATTTTTGTATTTTATAAACTGCATGGTTATCTTTAGCAGTGGACAAAGTAAGAAAACCATGTTTTGATGAAACGAACACCTCAGGGGTGAATTTAAAAGGCGAATGGGGAATGCTATCAGGTCAGCTTTTTTGCCATGGGTAAGTTAATCCACCAAATACCTCCCCTGGAACCGCCATTGAAAAGAAGTCCGAAACTGGCATCTAAAACATTATAATTCAATGATATAAATCATTACACACCCTGTTATAATGTTGTGATCCCCCGCTGGCCAGCGTGCTTGCGCCGCCCCTGCCGGGCGTGGCCGGCGGCGGTGACCGTGGCCGGCGTGTGTGTGAGCATGTATGTGGCCAGGAAAGTCGGTGCTCGGGAGTCGAGTCTAATACAGCCTGCTACTGCAAAGAGCATTTACGTGTGCACGAGACGAAGCCGCAGAGCATAACGGGATTATAACACACCCTTCCAACCAAATGGATTTTGTACCAGCACCAGCAGGAGATATAGCTGTAGGTGGCAGCTGGTCAACATACCCTGCAAAAATGTCCCTGGCCCGCTGATGGACCCGTTAAAATTCCCCTTCCAACGCCAGTAGGTATAAACAAAATCCATAATTAGGAGAGTCCAGAAATGCCACAGCGTAAACTTTTCAAGTGTACCCACAGCACGAGAAAGCCACCAGCAGGGAGGGATGAAATGGTCTCGTATACCAGTACCCTTCAGTTCGCAACATCACATAAGCCGACGCGTCAATCTCTCCGATGAAGACATTCATGTAACGGTTTATGGCGTTGCACATTTCTCAGTCGAGCACCGGATACGGCTTCACATCAGCCGTACCACTTTTCACGTCCGGAAGTGTGGAAACTAGCGACGCAGCCAGTTGGCGGGAGCACCGCCGCTGGGTCAGCAGGTGCTGCGGTGCACGTTCCGCCGTCTGCGGTGCCGTTGCCCTGGTGTCAGGCCGCGGCGTCAGTCTGTGGCCGCCGCTGCCCTGGTGTCAGGGCGCAGCGTCAGTCTGTGGCCGCCGCTGCGTCTGACGGCAGTGTGTCAGTCAGAAGTGCGGCAGCGCCGGCGGTGGCGCTCCCGTCCGGTGGGCGGCCTGTGGCGGCTCGTGAAAGGTCTTGCCAACCCACATTTTACAACAGTAACGAGCTTCGCATGTCTGGCGGGCCACCGCACTTATCGCGTAAAATATCACGTCCAAAGCCTAGTTCGCGCAGTCTCATTAACGCTCTCAGAATTCCGTAGTGGTGTTTTCCCACATATCTGTTATTAGTCTGGACAACTATGGAAGTGTCACTTCGCAATTTCGGTGTTGATGTGGCTGGCTCACGGTCCTGACACCAATATACGGCCGAACTAGAATAATGACTTAGCAAGGAACATCATAAGTCGCGTGGACCCGTTACCTTGCATGCAAGAGAGAGGCAAGCGTTCGCAACAACGCAAAATGTGTCGGCTAACCCAATGCGCCACTGCCCGGCTCTGGTTACGCCGCACTCTCAGCCGTTGCGCCACTGACGCCGCAAATGACGCCGGCACGGTTCCCACGGGCGCGGCGTCTGCGGTGCCGGTGGCACGTGCTCCTTGTGTCTGCCCTGCGGCATCGATCGAGCTCTCCGCTGCGGCCCGGCCCACTGGCCCGAGCGTCAGCCGGGCGTGCTCTATGCACCTGCTGCTCACCTGATATGCACGTCCCGTACTGAACCCGTGACTTAACGTGTCAAGAGAGGCGTTCAAGTGTGCCCCCGGGTTTCGCAGACAGCCGCTCGGGTGGTGTTAGCCAGGGAATAGCCCGGTAGTCACGTCGCTGACTCTGGTTTATGGAGGGTCGCGCCCTATTTTTCGCATCGTGCGCAGAAACCCTGAGCGGTTTCTTTAACTCTCTTTATCATTTATCAAGAAAGATAGGTCGATAGCACACTCTGCTTCAGCCACTCGTTCGAAGAAGAAATGATAAGACATCTTAGATAGGCTTTAACAGACAGGACGCTTGTCAGAATTCAAACGTTTGCATGGGGTAACGAGCTAACGGCAGCATGTCCACCTTCCGCGTCCTCATGTCCAATGCTCCATCGATCGTTTCTACGATACCAACACCATTTTGCACTAGGAAGATAAGTCTTTATACCTCAATCTAGGCTCCCCAATGAGCTAAATTTGATGTGGCAATGTTGAAAGATGCAAGTTTTCGTTGAAGTAACCCTCGCGCCACAAGGTACATTTGGAGTAAAAAAATCATGAGTTCTTTCTAGTTTCGTCAGCTTTCGTCAGAGTTCTTTCGTCATGAGTTCTTTCGCCAATGAATTGGCTTTAAAAAATTGATCTGAATCTGAAGCATCAATGAAACTCATTAGGCTCAAAACGGTGTTTTCAATCCCATTTGTATGGCATGATAGGTGAATGTTCCCGGTGAACCTGTCACTGTGGCTCGAAAAATGGTGACCAGACGCATACATTGTAACTGACAGACGCAGCAAGATGCATATATACATTATCTCCTGCCAATTCAATCGGAATCAGGCAAAACATCATACACCGCGGCCCTGCAGACTCTACTCCTTTACCAGCCCCTGTTCAAAACCGACCTCTTAACGAATTAAAGCGAATGATGTAAAACCGACAGCGAAGTACCACAAAAGCAAGGTAGACCCAAGTAAGAATGATGAATGACACCATGGGTGAGGTGTGGTGGGCGTCGCACAGGAACTTTTACTGGGGGGTGGACCCCTGACTGGAGACGACCGGGAGGGGGAGAGAGTGGGAGCCCAATTCTGGCGATACACGGCACAAAATGGAAACGTTTCCCACATCAACATCTCAATAAGGATAATCCAGTTTCACCTATCCGGCCTTGTCGGCTTTCTTGTTACAAATGTCACAGAAACAAAGAGGAAATCTTTCAAGTCCCACATTACTCGAGATCTGAGAAACCTCTGAGCTGGCAGTCGATACCGGCCGCCGAACGGAGCTGAATTCCTGGAACGGCGACGTTCTGCCACGTTTCCCCATTGGAGCCCGCAGCGTCAGTGCCGGAGCACCTCGACTCCGCCGCGCCGCACCGCAGCGCCCTCAGCAGCAATGGCTGGCAAACGTGTTACACTGGCCAAACAGATTGGTCTCATGTCTACGCCATGGCAGGCCAGAGCTTGCTTACCATGACTTGGCAGCGCTGGGTCGCCAAATGTTGCCTGGAGTGAGGTTAGAAATATTCTCTGGACAACGTTATACTTGGGGATGTAGCTTAATTCGTTGATGAGCATGAGCTTTGGTTGTAATAAATATAAAAGGTAGAGCAGATGGTTTAATTTTACTGCGACAATAGAATTCACAACGAAAACTGCGGCACATAGAGGCAGCAGTCACTCATATTTGCACTAGAGACTTCCGGAGATCCAAAATGTACAACGTTAGCTCATAGGAATTAAAAAAACATTTTGGGGGCATACCCCATCCCAAAGCACCAATGATGATAATGGGTATATTATTTAGAATTGTACTGGAAGGGGAATTGTTTATCTAATCTCGCGATCTCGCAGTTGCAGTTGTTCTGAAGATTTCAGACCAAACAGGATTGAGACAGGGAAGAAATAATGATTGTTGGTCGAAGCACACATTCGTAATAAACGATTTTCGGAGCTGAATACCTTAAGGACATCCACCGGACCTTCTAATGTCTTCTTCAAGGTGAGATGAAAACAGCACAGATAGAAAATAAGTTTTCTTACATAGTTCAAAAGCTGTTGTGAATATACATACATATATATATATATATATATATATATATATATATATATATATATATATATATATATATATATATATATATATATATGTGATATAGGTGAACACACAGAAAGTTATTTAATTTATATTTAATTTACAAACGTTTCACTGTTGCACAGCTTCATCAGTGTAATACCAAATTATAAAAATATCAAATATCAAATTACAAAGTTCAGCACACAGCAGGACACAATATTTCAAACTGCTATATGGTTGAATTTAACCATATAGCAGTTTGAAATATTGTGTCCTGCTGTGTGCTGAACTTTGTAATTTGATATTGATATTTTTATAATTTGGTATTACACTGATGAAGCTGTGCAACAGTGAAACGTTTGTAAATTAAATATAAATTAAATAACTTTCTGTGTGTTCACCTATATCACATTATGTCTGTGATAACCCCATATATATATATATATATATATATATATATATATATATATATATATATATATATATATATATACAGAAGAGAGAGAGAAAGAGAGAGAGAGAGAGAGAGCTTAACAGCCGTAATGGTACGGTCTGCAGCAGTGGAGGACGGAATACCCTCCATCAGAAAGTGTTTTATTTCACTGTTTATTTCATTTCCGTCATTTCGAGGCCAGCAGAGGCCAGGAGCACATACTTCCATGATGCTGCAGATGGATGCCTGGCGGTACATCCACCGTAACATTTCTGTCGTTCAGTGGCATTGTATGGCCAGTTTTTCTGGCACCAGACCTGCCTTACATCCTCACGGAGCGGTTTCGCGCTGTTGAAATCCGCCGGTCTCTGCCTGGACCTGCCTGACCGCCCCGCGGAGCAGGCTCGTGCTGATTCATTCCGCCGCTCTCTGGCAACATGTCTGGTCTCTGGCTGCAACACCGCACTGGCTTTATCTTCGGTTCCTCAGTGTCATTCCGTCATGGTAATAGGCGCGTTCTCCTAAATTCCGGAGTTGAGCCCTGTCAGGTATGTGGGAGGTGGGGTGTCGGATCTTGCTGTCAAACGGTCGTCTGCAGCAGAGCTGCAAAAAATCTCAAATCTGTCGGGCACTTTCGAAAAAACCTCCAAATCTGTCGGGTGGTTAGGATAGGACTATTAAAATTGTCTAAAACCCATTCAATTGGTAAAATGTTCCTACTCTTTTTCCACATTCTTAATAGAAAATACTAAAATTAGCATAAAAAACTTCAAGTTTGGCACCAATGGATATCATTATCCTTATTTTTGTGCTCTGATCCTTATATGTGTGATATCCTTATTTTTTGTGCTCTGAAGCCGCCTATGGAAAATCTAAGTGGAATGACACAAGTCTATTAATTTTCAAAACTCTAGAACTGAGACTGTTCTTCGGGTTTTCAATTATCAGACACGCTCAGGAAATTAAGGTTATCGGCAGAAACCTATAACAAATTGAATACCGAACCACCAATTCCCATTTTCTGGAGTCACCATTGGTAAAGGAAATTTATTATTGGATGTAATTTGAGATTTGTGGACGTACAGCATACAAATAGTGTGTGTCAAAGTCAGCTCGACTGGGTCTTGAATAAGACTCAGTCTTGAATTCAGATGATTTAGGTCACAGGTGGAAATATACAATAACATGAAAAGCAGCCCCCTTTTTCAGTCCTCTGCAGCCGCCATTGACAAAAAATGCTGCACTAGAATGAGAATAAGTGATATTTTGTTATTATGTTACATAGTCCAGCCCAGAATACTTAAAAAATATAGTTTGCAATAGCTGACCTGGTTCCCATACCATGCAGTTACTTATGCCAGCTTCTGCAGATTTTCATGATTTCAGTTTTTTGGAGGTGGGAGGGGGTAATTTGGAAGGAACCCCCAAAATTTATATATGGATTTTGCTCTGATGGCCAGACAAACAAGATTGGAGGGGTACTTTTTTGATATTCGAAAGTGTTTTTAAGGATCATGGCTACTTGTAGTTGAATACAAACATGTAATATTAGCTTTCCATGACTTTAAATGCATGTTTACATGAAAAATCCTAAATTTTGAAGCTGTTGGCTATCTCAAAGTTTTTCATGCATTGCCGTGCTCATTTCCATGAGGGTACGTGGTTTAGGATCTGAAGTTCATGAGGCTAATAAATAACCTTAAGTCAGTTAGATAGTAAATGTCAAATAAATATCATGTTTCCAAGGAAGTTAAGAGTAAAAGGAATGAGTAAACGTTGCACTAGGCTGTGTTTTTGTTATATCTTTGTCCCCTTGACATAGATCATAGGCATATTTAGGTAAGTGAATAAAATGAAATAGGAGAAATAGTTTGGTACTTAAAACTCAAATTAATGTGGAAAGGTGAAGAGTTTTGTTTCTTTGGCATCTACAAATCCACTGATGAAGGTATGCAACTTTTGTGGTTAATTCTGGACAAACAGGCATTGGATTTAAAAGAAGATGGAAGGGAAAATCAAATGTTTTAGTCTAATTTGACCAGTCTGCTGGTAAAATTCATTTTTCCCTTATTAATATCATTTAAAATTATTGATCAACAGTGAGCATAACATACTGTGTGGAAATAAATGTAAGCTGCCGAAATTACAACGAACACCACATCACTTGCTTCTTTGTTTTCTCCCCACACTGTTCTGATCTGCCCGCTGTTTGATCCATGCTTCAAAACGACCTCCTTGGCCAAAACCACTGTTCCTGAACTTGCAGGGCAGCCCAGAATGCTTGATTCGCTGATGCTCCTTAAAAAAACGTTTCTCGCCAAAATACCCACATCCCTCAAATCCACATTTAAGCTTGACACGGGAGGGTGGAAGGGGCTTCAGCTTAATCGGAGCCATTTATCAGCCCTTCACCTATGGACGATGAAATCCAGGCTCAACCAGTTTACTCAAGATGTATACCAAAGTAATGCAAGAGAAAAATAATCAAAAACACAACCTTGCAACGCATTGCCTCCACCACACCACGGGATTCTAGGGCCTTGGCCTCCGCCATATCCACAAGGCAACACACCAAACCGCAGGGCTGCTTTTCTTCAAACCAAAGATACCTTTTACACCGGCTTTGCCGCAAGGCCGCTGTTCAAACAGCGCCCTTGCGGCAGCGTTGAGCGTACTTCCAAACGAAGGAAACGAAGGAAAAAAACTGTTTTGCCTGTCGCCTTTACCTTTACGGCGGCCTGTCGGGCCAAGCTGTCGCGTGCTATGGAATACAAATCGGGCCCGACAGGCCGGTGAAGGAATTTTTCCAGCAGAGGATTTTCTGGGTGACGTTTAAAAGGCCCTCTGTGCATAAGGCCCTCTATTCAAAGGTTCCTCGATTCATAAGTCCCTCGAAAAGACCCTCTGTGCATAAGGCCCTCTATTCAAAGGTCCCTCGATTCATAAGTCCCTCGATTTTCCATCGGTTCTTGCCGCACACTGGCTTGATATGGGAGAGGTGCAAATTCATGAAAAACTTGTTGAGTGAAAGAGGTGACAATTCTAATATTGAGTTTTTTTAGAACAAAAAATGTTTTCTGCTTCCTTTCAAGATTTTTTTCTCACAGATTGTAAGATCTGTCGCAAGACCATACCGTGCCCTAAAATCTGTCGGGCACTTTATGACCCGAGAGCCCGACTTTTTGCAGCTCTGGTCTGCAGCCTCTTAACATGATGGTCCACCAGAACAGGCCGAGTATACATATGCACTGATAGCGAAGCTAAGCAGGTAAATTCAAGCGTGACCAACGTGACAGGGTAGAAGAATTACAGTCCCCGCCATCTAATGTTCTCAAACATTCGGGTTCAATTAAGAATATAATTGGTAAAAGTTTGTGGTTTTGTCTGATGTACTCGTAATAAATGTAATGCTACAAGGTGCTCGCGCAATCACCTACGGTACCGCGATGCCCCTAAAGGCGTCACCCCCACGTAAATATAATGCTACCGTTTCGATTTTGGGATTAGTTATGGGGACTAGCTGGTGACTTAGGTACAGCTTGCTCAATCTGAATAAGACTGGGCTGACTCAATTGGGTGATTTTAAAGCAAGTGACTTAGCTTTCCTTTTTCTCACATTACAATGTTGAAACAATTACTCAATTACAAAACTGACACAATGCATCGGTTTTGGTTGCAATAGGTTCAATAAATCATGTTACAGAACCAAAAATATATAGGTAGTAGGGAGAATCGGAAATGCGCCGACACTGACCGAAATAAATGTTCTGCTGTGTCATACAGTTTACTGAACGCAACACAACAAAACGTTGATATTAATTAGATAGACCATACTAGATATAGGTGCAAACTGTTCTTATTTTTTACTCCTCCAATCGAGTTCTGGAGTCCGAGTGTACCATTTTCAGATTGAGTCAGTCTGCAGTCACTCACAGGCCTGCAATTATGGACTTGACGGAAAACTTACACATAAGTCGATTTAAATACACACTTTCTGCGTAATACCGATTGTCAAATGATGAATTCTTTCGTTATATTCTTTAGAATACCCTCAAAAAAATGAATATGCAGTTCCATGCCCTTAGCGCCCATGGTCAATTTTAAATTTCCACTACAGTGGATTAAATGAAATCAAATAAAACATGCCACGAATCTAGAACTACATGAAACTACCTCAAGGGGAGCCGCCAAGTGGGAGCCACTTCACGGCGGTTAACCTAGAAAACTTGAGCAGGCATCATTTGCGTTCTGAAGTGATGACAGGTTTCGTCAATCACAGACTATTACAAATATAGGATGACTTACGCCACAGACTCCCTGGTCTCAACTTTCGCCATGCCAAGGTCTCTCGTTGGTTAGTAAGTGGCAAGCCCGAAACTTTACTCCGGAATGAAAACAGCACCACCAATAGTGAGGGGCAGATGCATGCAGAAGGGAGTGGGGTCAAATAATATATTTAAGGGTAATTCTGAAGGAAGACAAACAAATCACTTACACCCTTAAGAGATATGGTTTCCGACCCTTTCCACCTCACTCTCATCGATGCTCGACACAGCTGTCCGCGCCCAAGCACCAATTCCCCCAAAAATGAAAATGAAAATCTAAGTAGTAGGTATTATACGCCACCCACCACACACTGCGGAGAAGACCGTAACCACGGTTCCTATAGATACGGTTCGGACATGACAGCCAGCTGACTGCCTGGTTTGGCAGCACCTTGAGGATATGGCAGTATTTTGAAGGGTTTTGTTCAAGATAACTTTAATTTTGCTAGCAGAAGGTGGAATGCAACGTTTTGATTTGGCAATCGAAACGTTTGAAACAGAATTCTGAAGGAATTAGCATGAAGTTCATCGTAGATTTTCTTTGTTATAAAAGCGCTTTAGAGACTAAAAGCTGCACCTAGAAGATAGCCTGATCAATTTTACATACCAAAAATAAAAAATATACCCTTAATCACCACTTACATTTTCCCACTGGCCCGTGCCCCAAACCCCTGCAAACAGTCCCATTGGAATTACATGTTAAATTTTGCTGCCAAAAAACTGTTAGAACCAGAAGTGGAACCTTCAAAACCCCCAGAATTCTAGAGAAGTATCTCATGTCCGCCCCCTGACCGTAACCGTGCGGGAAATGTTGAGACGATACCAGATATGGTGTTTTCCAATCTCGCAATGATGCAAATAAAAAACTTTAAATTGATAAACGTTGTTTTAAATAACTCCAGATTGTAACAAAATCCTTTAAAACGTCAAAATTGTCTTTGAAAACATGACATAACCTAACCTTACCTAACCATTTTTTGATTTAGTGACGTTGCCTGCGGCGCACCTGGCCTGCGGCGCCGACTTTCGCCTCCGGCGGCCTCGGCTTTGCCGGCTAACGCCGGCAAAGGCCGGGCCTTCGGAGGACTCGGAGGACTCATGTCCGCTCGCTTCGCTCGGCTGCGCTCGCTTCGCTCGCGTACTGTCCTGATTCCCGAAATCTTTGGACCACACTGCATTGATAAATCTGGGTTTTCCTTCATTGTACCTGCCTCATCACTGGCGGGGGAGATCTGTCGAAAGTTGAGATTGATTTCTCTCGGCGGGATTCTCTCGGCTGCTGATTCATGTAGCGTTTTTCTGGACTATTTTCTCAGAGATCTAGAGTATTATTTTTGTATTGAATAATTATTCTGGAATCCAATCTGGCATCGTGAATTAGCGTCATGTTTGTTTATTGCACGATTCTTCTTCTTCCGGTGGTGCATCAGTAGTCGTGAGGTATATGACGGATTTCATGCCGAATTATATCGGAATATAAAATCAGCGCGGGAAGTGAGTATTATATTTGAGCTCAGCATGTCTGGTTACATAGGAAACCACGCTTTACTAGTCTGTAATGAATTTGTTTGGCTTCCTTCAGATATACCTATTTAAGGGAGTGGGGTCAAATAATATAATTCACCAAAAATCCTAATTCTCACGCATTTCCCTTCTTTGAATTTCTTTACTATCTTGTGTCCTTCTGACATCCAAAACACCGGCCTAAATCCGGCCCTGCCTGTAGTTGTAATAAACCAGTCACATTATCATAAATAGACGCACCGTGAAAGTGGCTGTGAACTCAATTTTCTCGAATCCCAGGCAATTGACCCTTATAAACCGACAGGACGCCAGCTCCGGAGTAAGGTCATTGTTCACTTGAAAGTTGCACTTTCACGGCACTAATCCACTATTTCACGGCACTAATCCCGCCCGCCGGGCTACAATAGCGGGCCAGGTTCGTGCCGCTGCTAACTGATGCTTATCAAAGCCCGCCCCGTTTCAGCAGCCGGCAGTGAAACAACAGCCAACGACACAGAGTCCCGCCCGCCTCCACACCAGGGCACTGAATCAACCCAGCCCTCACCAATCACCAGCCCCCACGCGGCAGAACTTACTGCGTGACGTCAGCGCCAATCCTCCCCGGCTCGGGGGCAGATAGGAGCCTGCCGAAGTCCTCCCGCCCGACGTCTGCGGTCTCGTCCTCCGAACCTCCGCTGCTGAGGCCGGCGACGGTACCGACACGCGACGCGGATCCCGCGTCACAGACGACGAGGTCGGGGAGGGCACCGAGATGCGACGGCCCGCGGCGGGGGTGGGTGTGCGAGACGATCCCGGGGCGGCGGGCAGTGAAGGACTGTGTTCTAGTGGCGGTCGTGATGTTGGAGATGAGGTCTGAGCTACCGAACGTCCAGCGCTCACTCGACGAGGGGTGCTCTTTTGGGCTGTTGCACCTTTCGATACTATAGACATAGAACTTCTGGCGTTGGACGAAGAGACTCTAGAATTGTCTCCAGCTGGCGAATGGCTGGACTGCTGACGCTGCAGCGATGTGGTGGTGGCTCGCACTGTAACGCGGGAAACCGCAGTGGAAGAGGTTGCGGAAGTAGGAGGGCGCTGTTTGATTTGAGGCGTGGGCCGAGTTGAGCTGCGGCTAGGGCTCTCTGAACTAGGCAGAGAAGTAGCCGACTTCAAACGAGGCCGTAGATGCCCGCTTTTGGCCGTTGCCGAAAGTGAGGGCTTTGTGGAAGCTGAGGTGGAAGAGGGTGATGTCACAGACATGGTGCGACGTTTAAGAGGAGGCCTGGCTTGCGCAGTGACAGGCGGTGGCCGTCGGTGTTTGCACCCGGCGCCCTCAGTCGGAGGGCCAGCCTGGCAAGAATGACCCTCCATTTCTGGCACCGCACCATTCGTGCCAGTTTGAGTACTACAGCCGGCGTTGAGCACTTCTTCCCTCTCCATTTTGATTAAAACAATTCAAGGACGAATTGCACCGTAACCCACGTCAACCCACTTATACTCAAGGACACATCTAACACAAAACAACTTCCATTTTCCACCAATCACCATCACTCCTGCCGCGGACGCTGATGGACGCCCGTCGCCGTCGACGGCTCCGACACCACTCAACACACTGCTGACGATCGATGGTTGCAGGTTCCACCGACAGCTCCAGTCTCCATCGCGCTGCCACTGCTGCCCCGCCGGCCGGCCGAGACTGGTGCCGGTCTCAACCGTGCGTTATCGCGCGCCGCTTCCCACCCCGCTGAGCCGCGCCGCGGACATATCGCGCCAGTTCCGTCTGGTGCGCCGACTGGCCACGAGAGGCGCTGGTGTCGGCTCCAGCCGTTGGGCCCGGTGGGCTGGAGGAAGGGAGGGGGTGGGGGGGGCAGAAGACATGTAATGGCAAATTGCGTAATGGAAAACATTAATTATGGGGTAAAATGTGAAACATACATATAGACTGATGGCAATAGAAGCAACGGAACAAATAATGATATACGCAACGACGGAAAGTTAATAAGTATCTCTCAGGGATTAAAATGTGTTTTCTTCTTGGCTTAAAAACTGTTGGCATAATCGAGCTATGATGTAGTTTACATCTCGCTAGGGGTACCGCCACAGCTCTGCGTGCCGGAGGGAAGGGACTCTGGCCTGGCGTTGACAGGGGAGGGGTGCACAGTGATGCAGCGGGCCCAAAAAAAAACGGGACGAAAATGCCAAAAATGACTCTCTAGAACTGATATCAAATGTATGCAATGCGTTTGAGAATTGTTTGGAACCCGGAAAACCATAATTATTTTCTTCCTCTATCGTACTACAGGAGCTGGTTTCACAGGAGCTGAAACTTGAAACTTATTCTGCTTCACTAAAGAAGGGCATAAATAATAGCGTGATTTAAAACGTTAATAACAGGTGCTCATACCTCGCCATCCATAAAAAAACGTATACTACCGTAAAGCGTGGGATGTTTGCGACCTTCTGGTTTAAAAATACGGTTCTAGCTGCTCCGGAGAATGCAGTGAGTTTGTTTTTATAAACATATGTTTCGGAACTAGAATTAATAACATACATCCAGGGGTGTAATTTTCCCAAAATCTTTGGGGGTGCTCAGCCGGTGGGGGCGGCACCCAAAAGGGGCGGCAGCTTTGGGGGGGGGCAGCACCCCTTCATTGCACCAAATCTGTTACTCATCGCTTTTTTGCGCCTTTGATAGCACAGGGAACATTCTATTTTAATGTTGGGCAGCTATTCTACAGCTTTTGCCAAACGTGTTTGCTTTTTAGGCGACATCCCAAAGCTACCTACACGTCTTAAAATAATCCAATCTGAGCTTTAAATCTTTCCACGATCAGGGGCGCAGCCACAGCTTTGGTATGGGGGCACACCACCTTTCAGGGGCACCCCGGGAGAGAAAGGGCACTTTTAACGTTACCTAAAAACTTACTTTACCTTAGGCAATATTAACTTTCGGGTACCTTTGGTTCAAGAAAAATGCAAATCAAGCATTGACGGATAAGGAAAACTGAAATAATAACAGAAAAAGAAAAGTGTCACCGAAATCTCATGAAAATAGCCAGAACACGACTTTTTGGGATATATTTAAGGACAAATCAGCCAACTCATGCAAGTTCTTGACATCAGAGAAATCAGTGGAGCCTATGATATCTGTCACTATGTGCAAGATAAGACATATTGGAGTCGAAAATTAATTGTTTATGCCCACTGGTTTTGTCGTGACGAGTGAGGCCTGGTTGAACGCGGATTAAGTTTCGCGGCTCCCACAAGGGCCGTAGAAGGAGGTGTGGCATTGTGACATTGGATGAATACAATTTTTGTTGCCGGAATAATTTGGGAGATACTTTTTGAACCTGTTTATTAAGTTCCATATTCTGAAGGATCGGTCCCAGTTAAAAGTAAAGAAAAGGTGAACAGGCCGGTGGTTTGGATGAGGATGGTGTGACAGGGCTGAAAATTGTGAAAACTAGTTCTTAATTTAAATTGATTAGTAGAAACCCTGGTTTAGGGGACTGTGCTCTGAGCTCAGGGGCACATGCCTTTTTATCATCCCTTCCCATAATCCACCAGTATAATAAACAATTTATATAACCAGGGGTGCCAAGGCATCACAAGCCGTTTTAGCGATGCCTCATTCCTCGTTAGCTCCATTTTACAAGAATTCAAGAACAGCTCTGGGGCCCACAAGTAGGATCAGAGCCCTCCAGAGCAGCTTCCCCCATCCCCCCAGTTGTGCCTCCAGGGACTATACTCGCTCAGTGACCCCCGAGGTGATGGGAGTTGGCCATGTGTTCTTATTCTCTGTCTATTCAAGACCAGCTCAGGGGGCCCCTAGTGTAGATCAGAGCCCCCCCCAGAGCAGCTCATGCTTGGCCCGGGACTAGACTAGCTCAGTGGCCCCAAAGATGGGGGGGTCATCAGACTAGCTCAATGGGCCGCAGATAGGCTCATAGGGCCTTGCACCATATTAGCTCAGGGGGCACCAGACTAGCTCATAGGGCATCAGATGGGCTCAGGAGGCACAATGATGGCACTTGAGGCACGACATCAACTCAGGGGGCATTAGTTTAGTTCAGGGACAATATACCTGCTTAGGGGGCACCAGATCGATCAGCTTGGGGGCCCAGATAAGCTCCTAGTCCCCAGACCAGAGCAGGGGTCTAGATCAGCTCAGGGAGCACCATATCAGCTCAGAGAGAGGGCAAGTGATCAGCTCAGTGGTCTCCGATCAGCTCGGGGCACAGATCAACTTAGAGGTACTAGATCAAGTCAGGAGGCATTTAATCAGCCCCGGAGCCCCACACCAGCTCAGGGGCCCTATCAGCCTCAGTGGGCACAACTCAGCTTAGGGCCCCAGAGCTGCTGAGGAAATTAATTAATCAACCCAGGAGGCCCAGATCAGCTTAAAATGCACTAGATTGGCTCAGGGGGCACCAAACTAGCTCAGGGAGCACTAGACGAGCTCAGAGGGCATGAGATGGGCTCAGGAGGCAAAATGTGGGCTCAGGAGGCACCAGTTCGACTGAGGGGGCATTAGTTTAGCTCAGGGGGAAACCTATTTGCTCAGGGGGAACCAGATTGATCAGCCCGGGAGCCCAGATCAGCCTCTAGCCCCCAGACCAAAACAGGGGCATAGATCAGCTCAGAGAGCACAAGATCAGCTCAGGGTGCACCAGACCAGCTCAGGGGGCACCAGATCATCTTAGGAGATATCAATAACCAGCTCAGGGAGCACCTGATCAGCTCAAGAGGCACCAATATTGGCTCAGGGGACAGTAGATCAACTCTGCGAGGCATGTGATCAGCTCAGGGGGCTCAGATCAGTTCAAATGGCACTAAAACAGCTAATAGGGCACCAGGCGAGCTCGGAGGCATCAGACTAACTAAAGAGCATTAGCTAGGTTCAAGAGACATAATTATATGCTCAAGGGGCACCAGATTGACTCAACGGGCACCAGATCAGCTTAGAGGGCACGTGATTAGCTCAAGTGGCCAAGACCAGCTCAGTGGGCACCAAATGAGCTCAAGGGGCACCAGATTTACCGGTACGACCGGTACAATTATTGGCGACGATGAGGCATTAGCTGGTCACGGATTACGTACCCATACTCTCCGCGGGTGCTTGGAAAGGCGACAGAATGCTCTAGCTGACCAAAAAAGGTACTAAATTGTAAAACAATAGCTTTAACCGCTAAATGTGATATAATTGTATTTAGGTTCGACGGCGTAGGGCAATAAATTTCGAGCGGCACAGCCCAAACAAGGTACACCACCTAGCGATCAAAGGGCACTCCGGCACCAATGGGGGGCACGTGCCCCCCTGGCTACACCCCTGTTCACGATTGAAGTGTATCAGTTTTTTGGGGTTAAATTTTACCTTCAGTATTGCAGAGTGAATGGAGATTGAAATGAAAGCAAAGGACCTAAAGGGAATGTGGCACCTTTATAACGTGATTTTTACTGAGATAGCCAAGTTGTAAAGCATGCCGGAAAACCCGGTACTCTATATATCATTTGTCTTGAAACTCAAACTTTCCGAAGAAAAAGCTAAAAACTACCTGAAATGTACCCCTCATGTACCCTTAGCAGCAGGCCACAGTTGAAAGCCATGTTGGTGGGACGACATATGCTGACATCACGGTGAGTATCAGCCAATTGAAGCCCTTGAAGCCTATCGAATATGATAGTGGCTGCCAGATCATGACATCATCCACAGGCAGATATTTATTTATTTCCCTAGAGGATCATTTTAAAAATCAAAATAATGAGTTTATTGTACATTTGTCAGAGAAATAATGGACGCTTTCATGATTTTCAGCTAAAAGTACCCCTAATTATACTAAATTTTAGGATTCGACCAAGGTGCCACATTCCCTTTAAAGGGAATGTGGCACCATTCCCTTTAATCACTACGTGGAAAGAAAGCCAAATCACCAATAGTGGTCCAAACAATGCGTGTATTATCATGTAAATATTAAGAAATATGGCAACTCCACTGTACCCGTGCATGCCCTTTTTGCCCTAACGCCTTTTATTTTACCCTAACGAACAGGTGAGGAAAGCATCATTGCTGCAGTGATGAGCCCAGGGCGGCACATATGGACTAAGAACAGCGCAAATTAGGATGGAAGTGATAAGCTGGGGGCGACAGTGATTGACCGGGGCGGCAAGAAACAGGGCAAAGTCATAAGTCGAGGGCGGCAGTGATGAGCCAGGGCCAATAGATATGAACTAGGAGCGGCACGAACCAGAGTGGAAGCGATAAGGAGAGGGCGGCAGTGAAGACTTGGGGGCGGGAGTTATGAACTAGGGGCGGCACAAATCAGGGTGGAAGTGATAAGTTGGGGAGGGGTAGTATTGAGTAGCCGGGGGTGGCACGCATCAAGGCAAAGGGCATAAGCCGAGGACGGGAATGGTAAGCCGTAGGTAGTAGTTATAAACTACGGGTGGTACGAATCAGGGCGGAAGAGATAAGCTGGGACAGGGACAATGGACTCGGGGGGGAGGGCGGGTATGCAAGAAGGAAGGCGCCCCCTCCCGAAAATCTTGTACGACCGCCCGAAAATGGAATCCGCCGTCCCCGAGCTGGGGGCGGCAGTCATGCGCACAGGGCGGCACGAATTAGAGCGGAAGTGATAAGCCAGGGGCGGCATTCATTAGCCGAGGCGGTAGTGATGAGCTGGAGGCAGCACGAAACAGAGTGGCAGTGATAAGCTAGGGATAGCACTGGTGAGCCACTGGCAGCAGTGATGAGCGGGGTGCTGTTTGAATCAGGGCGGCAGTGATAAGTCAGGGTTGGCAAGAATCAGGGTGGCAGTGATAGGTAGGTGGCGTCAGTGATGAATCATGGCGGCATAAACCTGGGTGGTAGTGATGAACCGGGGGCGGCATGATCACAGTGGTAAGACGGAGGCGGCATGAATCAGAGCAGAAGTGCTGAGCGGGGGGGCGACACATGTATTGGGGGTTCTCTTATTGTGATTAAGGGTGCTCGCACACCCCAAAGAAATAACAAATTTCAGCCCTGGCTGACACTAAAAGAGTAAAAGCACGGCAGCAGCAGTCTACCATTTACTCGGCTCGGAGAATTCCTCCAATAGACAAACAGATAACGATTAGACGATTGTGGGCTGCTGTTTGCTTTCTCGAAGGGTGTTAGAGATTCCTCCTGACAAAACTGTGCGGACAGCAGGGCCTAAGTTTGACCGGTTTTGGGGGCTATAGCCGGACTAGTCTCCTCGGCAGTGATAAACCAGGGGCGGCAGTGAATATTCGAGGGAGGAAGTGTCTAACCAGAGGCCGCTCATATATGGGTTAATAAAAAACAGAGACAACATTGATCAGCCAGGGGCGGCGTGAATCAAGGCAGCAATGATTAATCTGGGCGGCAGTTATGAACCAGGGGAGGCAGTGGGACAGGGCAACCAGATGAGTCAGGGTGGCGTGCAATTGGGTCAAAATATGCCAGGGACAACATCAATGAGCCAGAGGCGGCATGAATTAGGGCGGCAGTGATCAGCCGTGAGACGGTCCATCATCATATTTGAGGTTTTAGAGCGCGCTGACATCTAGGGTCATACGGCGCCCGTAACATTACATAAGATACGCAAATAGGACATTTCCGCACGAATTTTTATAAACTCAGGTGGTAAAACAGGTCAGGTTGTGAAAGTCGTGTCAGAAGATTATATAAAACACAAAAAATGAAATGAAATACAAATACCGAAAAAAATGGCACCGACAATTTCACACGATATGCCAAAGTCAGAGACTATAGGTAACATGAAACTCGACGTTATGTAAAACCTGAAAGACTACTAGGATGAATATATGACATTAAAACTAACGGTCCTCAGATATAACATGATGTTAGTGAAATCCACAGAAGGATGCTCCCCCAGAACGCTCACTGCCCAGATATGCACAGGATACTCACTGCCCCGGGAGACGGCAGTGATGAGCCAGGGGCGGCATTTGTCAGTCAAGGGCGGCAGTTATCAGCCAGGGGGCCGCAGTTATCAAACAGGGGCGGCAGTGATCAGCCAGGGACGGCAGTGGTCAGCCAGGGGCGGCAGTTAACAGCCAAGGGGCGGCAGTTATCAGTCAAGGGGTGGCAGTGATTAGCCAGGGGCAACAGTTATCAGCCAAGAGCCGGCAGTTTTCAGTCAGGGGGCGGCAATGATCAGCCAGGGGCGGCAGTTAGCAGCCAAGGGGCGCCAGTGATCAGTCAAGGGGCGGCAGTAGTCAGCCAGGGGTGGCAGCGATCAGCTAAGGGGCGGCAGTTATCAGCTAAGGGGCGGAAGTTATCAGTCAGGGGGCGCCAGTGATCAGCGAGGGGGGCGGTAGTGATCGGTCAGGGGGCGGCAGTTATCAGTCAGTGGGCGGCAGCGATCTGCCAAGGAGCGGCCTTGATTTGCCAGGGGGCGGCAGTTATCCTCCAGGGGCGGCAGTCATCCGCCAGGGGCGGCAGTTAGCAGTCAAAGAGTGGCAGTTATCAGTCAGGGGGCGGCAATGATCAGCCAGGGGGCGGCAGTGATCAGCCAGGGGAGGCAGTGGTGAACGAGGGGCTGCATTGATCAGCCGGGGACGGCAATGATGATTCGGTGGGCGACAGTGACTAACCAGGAGGGGCAAGTAAATAGGTGTTGAAATAAACCGGGGTGTTTAGCCAGGGTCAGCATGAATCAAGGCGGCAGTGATAAACCAGGGGTGGGTGTCAGTGATCAGCCAGGTGATCAGTGATGAATAAAAGGCGGCAGTAATCATCCAGAGGGGGGAGTAGCAGTGATTAATTATTGGCGACAGTGATCAGGCGGGGGCGGCAGTGATGTGGCGTCATAAATCAGGGGGAAAGGATAAGTCAGGTGGCATTGATTAGGTAGAGGTGGAACCAATCAGAGTGGAAGTAATGAGCCCGGGACGGGAAAAACTTGACAGGGGCGGCACGAATCAGGGTGGCAGTAGTGAGATAGGGTGACACTCTTCAGGGTAGCGGTGATATGCCAGGGGCGGCACATGTATTGGGGGTGCTCAGCACATGATTGGGGGTGCTCGACTTAGGATTGGGGGTGCTAGGGCACCCTTAAAGAGATAGAGAATTACACCCCTGCATACATCATATTTCCTTAGACTGGCAAAAAAGGCAGAGTCAGAATCAGCTAGAAAATCATACCATGTATTCTGGGAAGTGTCTTCTTTACATTGGCGGAATCTGTAGGTCTGCAACCGACGGCCGAAATAACAGTTTTAGTGAGCGCATGTTCTACCCGTAGGCGGGCGGTTGTGGCAATGACGCGCGCGGCATCCACCAATCGACGCGTATTATCTTATTTCTCCAATCAAATGACACATTTAAATGGGGGAAGAGGATAAAAAATTACTAAATATGCGTAACGTTATTGATGAACGCCGTCTAATTGAAGGAGGCAATAAAGTTGAGTATCAGGAGGGTAAATTGACACAACGAAAGCAGGTTACATAAATATAGAGGACTTCTCCACTAGTGAAAATAAAAAACGTTCAGAGCTTTCGGCTATATTTTATCAGCCTTCGTCAGCGAGTGGTCGGATCAATCGGTGGACATCGGAAGACAAGATACGTTGCAAAAATTATATCACAAGTACAAAAAGGATTCCAGGAAACGTGCTTGATTACGAAAAGTTACCTACCTGAAGAACATTTTAGTAACAACGCAAATTCTCATATTTTGATATGCAACGATTAAAGGTGGCTTACACAGTACAGCATAATAATGGTAGGTACTTAACACACATTATATGCTAGTATAAAAATTTTAATGGTTAGTAAAGAGCTAAAACAGAGAATATAAAATTCATTGCAACATCATAGTTAATAAAACTAGCAACAAGTATCTAATAATAACGGTAGGTACTTCATACATTAAATACTAGTACACGTGTCAATATTAAGTAAAAAGCTACAAAAATATATAAAAGTTAAGAAACACATCCTGCCATTCTATATATCACTAAAAATATAAATAAAAATATATAATACAAATACAATATATGACAATCCTATTACAATAATAAAAAACTAGCTGTTCACAAACATATATTACAGTTATCGAAAAACTATTTAGGGCTGCAGCTATGTATGATGGGAAGCCACCTGTCGTGAAACCTGCTCCCAGAGTTCCGGTTGATGTTGGCGTCGTTCGGTGATGTCAGTACCGTCTCATGACGGCCAGCAGTGCGGATGTAAGCGGACTCTAGGAGCAGGCGTTGATGGTAGTTGATGGTAGTTGGTGGTCCAGGATTTGGGCTTGGTCAAAGTGAGGGGTGCAGGTTCGGTGGGTGCTGAAAGCTGAGGTGTTGGCTTTTGACCGATTGCTTCCTCTCCAGCTTTCCCTGTGTTCTTTTACTCTTGTTTGCAGTTCTCGGTCGGTTTCACCGATGTAGGTGACGGGCTTGCCATTCACTGAGCATGAACATTGTATACTGTAAATGATATTTGAGTTCTGTTCTTCAGGTAGGTGATGTTTCGCCTTGCTGCAGAGGATGCTGGAGATGGTTCGTTGTGGTCTTGACACCAGCTGTACGCCGATTGCCCGACTTGCACGTTTTAACTGGTAAAACGATGGCCCTGTAAAAGGTACCGAAAACCGGACTGGAAGAGACTGGTTGTTCGACCCCGCTGGGGCGGGGAGGGCACGGGCCTTGAGCTTGATGTCCTCAACGGTTTTGGTGATGGTGGACTTGATTGTAGTTAGTGGGTATCCGTTCTGCTGGAACTTTTCTTTGACGAATAACAGCTCCTTCTCTCGGTCCTTGACAGTGCTGCAGTATCTGTAGGCTCTGATGGTGTCTGCTCGAATGGCCGCTGTGAGGTACCGAGGTTCTGTGAAAGACTGGAGAGGGACGACCTGGTTTGTGGCGCAGTCCTTGCGGTACACCTTGGTGATGAATCGGTGTTCTCCTCTTTTTATATCGATGTCCAAAAATGCGAGATGTCGGTCTTTTTCCGGTTTAGATGTCACGTTTATGCTGCTCTCCTTATTGTTCAGGACTTGGACCTATGCCCTCAAAGCGTCATCGTCTCCTTCGAACAGGATGAGGTAATCGTCTGCATAGCGACAAAACTTGGTGACTCTTCCACCATAGGTTGCTGCCAACTGTGCTATGTCTTCCTCCTAAGCACACATATAGAAGTCTGCTACTAGCGGAGAATAGCTCTTGTCCATTGCTAAGCCGCTGGTCTGTCTAAACCAGCGATCTCGGCCTGCATCTTCTACCACGGCGTGACAATTATTGATAGATAACTGCAGCAAGTCTGCGACAGAGTCTACCTCACAGCGGCCATTCGAGCAGACACCATCAGAGCCTACAGATACTGCAGCACTGTCAAGGACCGAGAGAAGGAGCTGTTATTCGTCAAAGAAAAGTTCCAGCAGAACGGATACCCACTAACTACAATCAAGTCCACCATCACCAAAACCGCTGAGGACATCAAGCTCAAGGCCCGTGCCCTCCCGCCCCAGCGGGGTCAAACAACCAGTCTCTTCCAGTCCGGTTTTAGGTACCTTTTACAGGGCCATCGTTTTACCAGTTAAAACGTGCAAGTCGGGCAATCGGCGTACAGCTGGTGTCAAGACCACAACGAACCATCTCCAGCATCCTCTGCAGCAGGGCCAAACATCACCTACCTAAAGAACAGAACTCAAATATCATTTACAGTATACAATGTTCATGCTCAGTGAATGGCAAGCCCGTCACCTACATCGGAGAAACCGACCGAGAACTGCAAACAAGAGTAAAAGAACACAGGGAAAGCTGGAGAGGAAGCAATCGGTCAAAAGCCAACACCTCAGCTTTCAGCACCCACCGGACCTGCACCCCTCACTTTGACCAAGCCCAAATCCTGGACCACGCCACCAACTACCATCAACGCCTGCTCCTAGAGTCCGCTTACATCCGCACTGCTGGCCGTCGTGAGACGGTACTGACATCACCGAACGACGCCAACATCAACCGGAACTCTGGGAGCAGATTTCACGACAGGTGGCTTCCCATCATATATAGCTGCAGCCCTAAATAGTTTTTCGATAACTGTAACATATGTTTGTGAACAGCTAGTTTTTTATTATTGTTATAGGATTGTCATATATTGTATTTGTTTTATATATTTTATATTTATATTTTTAGTGATATATAGGATGGCAGGATGTGTTTCTTAACTTTTATATATTTTTGTAGCTTTTTACTTAATATTGACACGTGTACTAGTATTTAATGTATGAAGTACCTACCGTTATTATTAGATACTTGTTGCTAGTTTTATTAACTATGATGTTGCAATGAATTTTATATTCTCTTTTTTAGCTCTTTACTAACCATTAGCATTTTTATACTAGCATATAATGTGTGTTAAGTACCTACCATTATTATGCTGTACTGTGTAAGCCACCTTTAATCGTTGCATATCAAAATATGAGAATTTGCGTTGTTACTAAAATGTTCTTCAGGTAGGTAACTTTTCTTAATCAAGCACGTTTCCTGGAATCCTTTTTGTACTTGTGATATAATTTTTGCAACGTATCTTGTCTTCCGATGTCCACCGATCGATCCGACCACTCGCTGACGAAGGCTGATAAAATATAGCCGAAAGCTCCGAACGTTTTTCATTTTCACTAGTGGAGAAGTCCTTTATATTTATGTAATTCATTCTCATCCACTTATCATGTCATTATGAAAGCAGGTGTTAGTGTCAGTTCAGTTGGTATTAGTGTCGGTTCAATAGTTATTGGGACACAGCGAGATCAGGCCGTGAATAAGAAAATTCATATTTTAACTTCGGCTCACGTTCTTTCCCTTTGTAAAATGTTATTTTATACCGACTTCCATTAATCTTTGGCCTCCACCCCCTGCTAAACTGACTGTCATATATGTACAGCTGGTTCCACAGGGATTGGTAGGTATTAGTGTCAGCTCGTTTAAGAAATATATTAAACACGATTACTCTTCTCATAAACATTTCGTCTCTAGCAATGTATTTTGACGAGCTCTTTAAATTTGGGACCCTGCAAACTGGATGAGACGTCAATTTGGAACATTATGGACAGAAAACTGTTCTCGCCGATCACGATGATTTTCTGTGTCTTTTCTCAATTACTTCCGAATTTTGAGCATTATGAAGTATTTCGCACGTCAGTTTATGCATCCAGTTAAAACGCAGCAGGTGAGGGCAACAATGGTGTCCGCAAGGACCACCACTCGAGAGATATTTTGCAAAAACGACCGAGGTGAGAACGCATTTTTCACTTCCAATGTTTGCCGCTACCAACGAGGGAAAATCCAATCTTTAAATCAAATTATCAATCATATGAATTGTTCCCTTTACTATTGTCTTTATTCAGCTTATGGCATGGTTAGATTTGCGACTATGTAAGAATTTCATAAAGCTTCAGTGACTGTCAGAACCGTTAAAAACCCTCGATGGCCCCTGCATACAGTAGCGCACCCAATGGGTACCAAGGGGTGCTATTGTGCCTTTGTTATGGACCTGACCTCAAAATGGATGTCCGCCCTGGATTTTCCTTTACAAGAGCTTTCGAATGGTGTATAGAAACTCGATCAAACTCATCTGGAAGCCGAGTTATTCCCGGCTTTTGTCAACCTTGTTTCCAGAACCAACATTGTTTTTTTACATCGGTTTAGAAATGACATCAACACTCGGTGACCTGAACTGACCATGGATTGAAATTTCGTAAAGATGTATTAAGTTGATTTTAATTCGCACTTACCACGCGGCATTGCGCTAAGCCGAGCCGTTTTTCTCTCATCGCGAAAAATTTAGAGGGGGGGTAGAATCGACCCCCTGGCAAAACGAGGGTTAAGAGGAAAAACAACATTTGGTGTACTTGTATTGAGATATGAATTTCGCCCCGTTTTTCAGGTTTTCTGCATCACTGTAGGGTGGCGGGAGGCCTGGTTTGTAATATCTGTCTAGGAGAGTGATAACGGTACACATGGGGATCGAAACCGGGGCGGGGAAACGCGCTCCTAGTTTGTAAATCGTGGAGAAAATAAGTCCTCAAGTTTTGGGTTCGAGCCAGTGTTTGCACCTTGCTCTATGCCAGCACGGGCCTACACAAATGTGACCAATTTTTTGGTTAGTTTGCTGCCTCCTAAGCACTCCAGTCTCTAAGACGTATTGAGTTTTGGAAAAGACCAAATTAGGAGCGTTTACCCTTCCCATGCCTCGGGATTCACAATCCAAGCCTGTATAACATCAGCAATATGCAGCAAAATGCAGCAATATCACTCAGCGTCCAAAATCGTCTCCCTGTTCCCAGTTTTCGACCTCCATGCACTTCATATCTAATATATTCCTCCGAATCACTCCCAGTTGCTTTGATAACCCTAAGCCTTCTTAGGGTTTATCTAAAAACAGGAAACGTTTCTTCCGGTAGATGATAAGGTTAGCCAGGTTAGACGTTGGATAGTCGATGTCTCACCCGATTCCCCTACCTTCACCTCTCCTTTCCCACCGGACATCATAGCAAAATGACTTCAAAATATGTGGGCATGTAACAGCAGGACATGTTTCAAATGTATTTTTAAATAAGCTCATGATTTTCCATTAGTGCTTATAATTCGAGTTTCTCTTCGGTATAACGAATTCACCGTGCAACTTTCAAAGAACAAGAAGCTTCAGTGTTCACAGCATGAGGGAGCAAAGTTGTTCATAATAATGATTCAGTGCAAAATATGTGGCCCATTACAGAGCCAATATCCTACACCCCAGCTCGCCTCCCTGCGCTCTGCTTCCAGGGCAGACGAATAATAGGACGTGTCGGCAGCAAGAGCTTTCAGCCGAATGTTCAACTATACTGGTGAGAGGACTGACGCCATTAGTAATAGTTGTTTGGGCTTAGCGACGCGACAACTGCCAAGGCGACACAGCGTCAACACTCCCACCATGTTGGAAGGGATTTGGGAGATCAGATCGAAGACACCTTTCTTTCCACAATGTGCATACGTTCACGAGACTGATGCGCCGTAGCTATGTAATACTCTGGTTTTAAAGATAGAAAATAACTGACAATATATGATTTATTTCAGATGAATAATAATAATAATAAATATAAAAAACTACTCAGAATTTTGTTTCTATTTATTGTATATCTATATCCACAAGATAACTTTGACTAATACGTCACTAACTTGCTAAAATTAAATCGCCACCGCAACACTTTGCGCTATAGTTGAATGCTTTGTGCCAGCAACTGCAATATTCCTATAATGTGGTATCAGGGATGTGAAGTGAACTTATTTATCCTTTGCGAATGCCCGAGAAAAAAACGTCAGGCGTATGAACCAAGCACTCTACACAGCTTTATAGGAGGACTTCTTTCAAGGTAAATAAAATGACAAATTATTCAAAACTCGACAAGATTAGGATCATTTTCTAAGACAAAGAGATCACAGATTGCAGACCTAGGCCTAAAAGGGTTAGTCTGCCCTTTCAAACTATTTCCCTTTGAGGGCTAATAAAACCCTTTCAAACTTGGCGAAGTTATGAGTGTGAAGGATAGGTACACATATTTTCTTGCGCCGTTGTGACGTGGCAACATGGCGGCTCGTGACCAGGGGCTGGATCAGATCGGCGTATTCAACGGCTCCGCCGGGACTTGAAACCGGGACCGGTGGCTTAAAGGGAATTTGGCTCCTTCATAACGTGATTTTAACTGAGATAGCCAAGTTGTAAAGCAAGTCCGAAAAACCGGTACTCAATTTATAATTTGTCTTGGAACTCGAGATTTCCGTAGAAAAAGCTAAAACCTACCTGAAATGCACCCCTCATGTACCCCTAGCAGCAGACTACAGTTGCCATGGCTGTTGGTGTGACGACATGTGCTGACGTCACGGTGAGTATCAGCCAATCGAAGCCCTTGAAGCCTATGGAATATGGTAGTGGCTTCCAGATCCTGACATCCACTGGCAGAGAATTATTTTTCATAGAGATGCATTTTAAAAATAGAAATATTGAGCCTATTGTACATTTTTCAGAGAAGTCTTGGACAATTCCATGATTTTCGGCTAAAGGTACCCCTTATTACACTTAATTCCGGGATTTGACCAAGGTGCCACATTCCCTTTAAGAGACTGCGGTGTTACCCACTCATCACCCATCCCCCGACTGGCACGATGTCAAAGGAAGTACTTTCATTGTCAAAAGTGTGGGGAAAAGTGGAGCTAATGACCGTGCCCATCATTTCTGGAGTACTTTTTAATCTTTGTAAGAACAAGTAATCCTAATATGGCTTTGCACAAATATGAATGTGAAGATCTGAAAAACTAAGTCTATGCGATAATGCGCAACAATATCATCGATATCATGCACAAACGCTAACCGCAGGGGAGTTGCCACAGGTCAAACAGTAACAAGCCCAGTCTGAGATGTGAGACGGGAGCCTTCCTGCGCCATTCATCGGAATTACCCGACCTTGCCCGGGCCCGCTCGCGCCGCCCCGGCGTGCCCAACTTGCCAAACCATGGCCGGTAATATAAACTCGCCTAGAGCCGGTGATGGAAGCGTGCCGGAGGCCCCTCTCGTTATTATGTGTGACTCACTCTATCCGAACATCCCCATATGGTCAGATGTAACCAAATGGAGACACGGAGGGCTACTTATCCCGGCGCGACACGGCCAGATGTGACCTTGGACGCCATGTGGGCAGCTGTGAACTATTCTTGGCATCCAAGGCAGCGTTCTTTTTATTTCAACAGCCTTTTTACTGGGAGGCAGGTTCTTTACACTATGATCTGTTAGCATGGTTTTTGCCGGAGTCTTTTTTATCATTTTCGCAATTAACATCAATGCTGGGCTTTGGCGGAGCAGCTGCATCCGAGAACGGACGAGAGGTCAAACTACGATGGTTTGACCACACAATGAACAGTCTTGATGGCAAACGTGAGGTGCCGGGAACAGCAGCAGCACACATAACTAGCATGGCATGACCATTGGCGGACGCAGGGGAGGGGCATTCCAGCCATGCCCCCCCAAAGCGCTGTTGGGGGGCCAAACTATCTTTTGACCCCCAAATACCGGGGAAACTTTTGAAAAAAGTGTTTACACTAGGTCGGCACAGCAAAAGATTTTCGCTCCCACCCCCCCCCCAGGAAAGGCAGAAATGGGTTTTGCCCCCCAAACTGGGTTCTGCGTCCGCCCCTGGGCATGACTACCACCCAGCGAAGGTCTTCGTGATCGGTACAATCCTGTACCGATCACGAGCGGAGAGTAGCGAGTTGATAACGAGTTCTCCCCGACAGCTGATCCGTGATCGCTGCTACTCCGTGTCACGACGCAGAGCTTCACCCTGCCTGGGGTGACAGAAATTGTGAATGGCACTTAGACAGGGCAGGGTCGCTGTCATGAGCACTGCCCTGAGAACCACTACTTCCCTCTGTTCTCTACCACACTTGTTTGACTGCCAAAACCACGAAACAAGGTCAAATACAGGAGAAAACAATACAAATTTTAACCTGGCTCATAGACAAGTTAAATCTGCAAGGGTGTTCCAAACAATATTATCACCCTTGATATTGGGTGCTGTTGCTTCTAAATTCTACATAATAAATTTCACAAGATTGGGTCGCCTGCTTTGCAGGCTGGAAACAGAGCTGTTTACACTTCACAGAACTGTTTACGGAGCTGCTGCTACTGTTATAATTCTACTGTGGCTACTAATAAGACCGAAATCGCTAGCGTGGTCTCCCGCGCTGTAGTCTGGTCAGTCCTGTGCTACAACTCTTTCAGAGCGCAAACAACTGCCGTGCCTCGGTGGTGCCGTCTCACTGCTTCCTAGTCCAGTCACGGTCTCAGCGCAGTGAGGTGAACAGCTATGCCAAGGTGAAAACACAATACCCCCGTCTGCTCTTTGCACCCAGCGCGTTCACGACCTTATCAGACAGAGTAGCAGAAGACTCGTATCTGATAGTGTACCCAGTGACTCAGGTCCTCAGCTTCTCTTTGTTGCTCCAGGTTAACTACAGCAGAAATTCGTATCTGACAGTGTACCCAGTGACTCAGGTCCTCAGCTTCTCTTTGTTGCTCCAGGTTAACTACAGCAGAAATTCGTATCTGACAGTGTACCCAATGACTCAGGTCCTCAGCTTCTCTTTGTTGCTCCAGGTTAACTACAGCAGAAATATGCGGCAGCACCCGAATGGCACGTGGCTGTAGGAGGGAGCGTGGGCTGAGTGAAGGTCCTGCGAACATCTCTGCTCAGGTCGTGTTACTCAAGTGTCTTTCGCGAGACACGTTTTCGATATTGGTACAAAGGAATGGTTACATGTGCTCGGGCGTGGATTTTTTCTGCAGGCTTGGAAATAGTAGCGTATGCATTTCTCGTGTGGTTTTTTAAGGCTCTAGTTAGAGAAGGAGTACACTGACGGTGGATTGCAGACTCCGGCTTCAAAAGCATACCCATACCTCAAAATATCCAGCGTCCAGCGCAGCACTGGTGAGGTCAGCGTCATCTCTCTAATTAGTGTGGTTCTTACGGGCATAGTGAGAATCAGAGTCGTAGCAAGGGTACATCGGGTCATGCTTCCGGGCTTAAAACGTGCCAGTCATCGTGGTTACCTAACGGCGGGAACTGAAGTTACCGTCTGGGTTATTTTGGTACACACCACCACCTGTGGGGGTCCGATCGGACCCCCTACGATCTCAGAAACCGAAAGCGATACGGAAAAAGGAAACGGCGATAAAATCGCCTAACCGTCTTTAACTCTGGAACCGAATTTGAACCATATCCGTTTACCCGTGACGCCACAGTGAACCAAAATGGATCAAATTTTGATCCAATTAGAAAATCACTCCTAAACCGGATACCAAGAGACCTAGAAAAAACAAAAGACATCAATATGTTTGTCTTGATCCAAGGATGGAAATGATATCCGGTATGACCTTGTAAGATACATTATGACCTTGACATTACATAAAGGCTAAATGATGGCCCTTGAAGGCCATGCCACATATCGTTTGAATCCCTGGGCCATGCTCATTACATATCTAGGACTGCATCTATCTCGTTCAAAAGTTATCGACACAGCAATTTCGAAAACCGTGACCTTTGGTGATTTCTGGTGACCTTGGTGTTGATATGACCTCAAAATAGATAACACCATGCATATATTTCGTTTCAAGAACTTTCGAATGATTTTTACAAACTTGACCTACCCCTCCCAGAAGTCGAAATACACCCTGGTTTTGTCAGTCTCATTTTAGAGGAACAAAATCGCCTTACATGGGTTTAGAAAAGACGTCAGCTTGTTGACCTGATCTGATGTTAATGTTTGATCACAGGCTGTCAAACTGATTACTTTAGAGACTTACAAAACGACGCGCTTATCATTTGAATCGGCTTAAAATCATTCGCGAAAAATCGAGCGGGAAGGGGGTCCGATCAGCCCCCAGGCGGGGATGGGTTAACTGGGATACTTCTCCGGCAACCCACAGGCTAACATTGGCTACGGCCCTGCATAAGAGAAGGAATACTGGGCCCCAAATGATATGTGTGGTCATATATCTGGAACTCCGGAAGGTGGGATTATCTCGCCTCTCCTCTTCGCCCTGTACATAAACGATCTTCCAGACAAAATTAAGACTAATTGTCTCTTATTTGCTGACGATGTAAAATTATACAACAAAATTACTTCGCAACACGACATTGAGCTCCTTCAGGACGATCTAACATCTTTAGCTGCATGGTCTGCACTTTGGAAGCTTCAACTCAATCCAGCCAAATGTAAATCGTTCACTGTGCCATTGAAACGAAAGCCTATTCCAACCACATACAAAATCCAAAACTCTACTCTAGAGAAAGTCTGTGCAATCCGGGACCTTGGAGTGTGGTTGGATTCTAAATTGACGTTTGTAGAACACCTGAATCACATTGTTAGTAAGGCGAACAGGGCACTAGGTCTGATGATTCGGTCTCTTCAGGTTGGCCATTCAGAGGGGAGAGCGAGACGGAAGTTGAAACCTGAACCAATCATGGCGGCTTATTTTGGCAACATTCGATCTATTATGGAGTTTGGCTGCGTAATTTGGGGTGGGGCTGCCAAGACTCATCTTGATAGACTGGACAAAATTCAGCATAAATTCTTGATTTGGCTCGCGTCAAGCTCAACGAAAAGCTCACCATCATCTGTGTACCATGATCTTTTGGCTACGTTCAAAATAAACACTCTGGCTAATCGACGACTACAATATGATATCCTTTTCGCACACAAAATTATCTCCGGAAAAATAGACTCCGCCTTTCTGCTCGGTAATTTCCCTTTTCATGTCCCAGGAAGGAACACAAGGGCAATGTTCGGTAGTATGCTGCATGTTCCATTTGGAAGGGCAGAAACTGTGAGGCGTGGATTGTTTTGTCGCTCGACCACTAATTTTAACTCGTCTCTGACGGCATGTCCACTTTCCGACCCTTTTAGATTTTCATTTGGTCAGTTTAGAGCACAGGTTCGTTTATATATTAAGTCGTTGCCTGCGAGTTGAACAAAGTGAACTTTTTAACTCTTTGATATTCTTATGTTTACTGTTTTAAGTGCATATTTTAGTCAGCTCGCAATGTGATCGTTGTTTGTAGTTTGCTGGCTCCTCATTTTTACCTGTAGTTGTATGTGACCTGTTTACCGTGACCATGTTTTATGATTCCTGACTCGAGCTCTTATTGGGGTATGACCCTGTTGCTCATATAGCACTAATAAATAAATAAATTTACATGCAACGCCATAGGACTGATGATTAAAACCTCGAAGATTAAGGAGAGGCCACGTCCCCCGCTCCCGACCGTACCTACGCCTTTGGCCCTCGGTCACGGCCCTTGTTTTTTCTACATAGTCTGCGGTGACCAGCTTTGGATGCCATTTGACAGCTATGGCTTCCCCCGACAAATGTCTGGACACGTCACTGACTAAACAGTCCAGGAACTGCGTATAACTTCTGTACTTTTTTGGAACTGCACATCCAATAGAATATCCGACAGCAGCACAGGCGGATCCAGGGAGCGAAGGGTGGCAGGTACCCCCATCAACCCTTGGTGCCCCCTGGAATGGTCATGGTGCGCCCCTGAAAGGTCGATGGCGCCCCTCGAAATGTCGCTTCCCCCCAGGATGCAAAAATCGGCGCCCACCGATAGGATTTGGCGCCCACTTGATAGGTTTTGCCGGCCAAAAGGGTCACCCCCATTGATCCAGATGGCGCCCCTCCCCTGGGAACTTGCCCCCTCCCCGCCCCAATTGGCAATCCTGGATCCGCCAGCTCAGAGTGCAGCTACTGCAGCCACTGACGGGGCCAGAAATGGAGCCTCGCCTGCTAGTTACTTGGGTCAAGGCCGAGCCAGTCATGGCGGTCACCACAGCGGCGCGAGCTGCTGTTACCGGGGGAGTCCACTGTGGTCCAGTCAGGGCTGCAATAGGCCAATGGCTGGGCGAGAAGGACGATAAATAGCAAACCATGAGTATTTTTAAGAAAAGCGGCAAAAGCCGGGGGTTTGGGTGGCAACCGCTGTTTAGCCATCCCTAGATCCGCCTCTGGACCTGGTTCCAGGGAGAGGGGTGGCTAGAGGGTGAGCGTTATTGGTGCCGTGCTCAACCTCCAGATTTCCCGGCAACTTACTATTTTTCATGAGGAAGTGCTGCTTTTTGGCATACTGAAGCATTTTTCTTTTGTTACGTTTTTTGCTTCTGCTTCTTTTTTGTCATTACAGGACCGTCTGAATGGGCCAACGGGCATCTCAAATAGTTTGAAGGCAATGGGAGCCACCGTTGATTTCAACACCATTACCGTTTTTGTCCCATCCATGAATCCATACCCGGCCTGGTAGGTCGAGCAAAGCAGAAACCCGCAGTTATTAGCAAGAACGTGAAAAAACGAGGGGCCCGGGATGCAGGCACCCTCTCCCCAATTTCAGAAGTAGGGAGTGGTGGGCTCGACTTCTCCTACCTTTGAATCCAAACGGTTGATATTCTTCCTCGAAACGAGTGCATGTTTCAACCAACCATTCGAGCCAATTTTGCCCAAGAATGTCTCAGGCATTACCAAGTCTACGCAAACTATTCTAGATTGCTTAAAACGTAGGTCCTAAAGGCAGCTGGCCCTCCCCAGCCCTACATTTCCAGCTCCTGCACTCCCACCCTCGGCCGCAACACGTGACTCTGGTTGGTGCGCACCCCTGCTGCCGATACCGAGGCTAGCACGCTGTTCTGCGGTACAGCATACCTACCGTGCACAAGGTGCCTGACGGCACAGTATAGCTACAGGCAAAGCCCTGCGGCACAGCATAACGATGAACGTAGTGCAACTCGGAATGGCAAGAGGTAGGGGCGCAGCCAGGCGGGGGCACAGGGGTACGTGCTTCCCCCAAATCGGTTCCGAAATGCCCCTCAACCGCTGAGTGGTGCGCCCCCATTGGACCTGTTTCCCAGCTCCAAAGTGCCCTGCGCCACTATGCCTCGATGCAATGGCCGCATGAACCCATAGCAACCCTTCTGTGGGAACTTTATACTTCTCGTAGTCAACTGGGGCATTTAGTCAAATTTCGAAGCCCCTGGGAGGAGGCAGGGCACTTGATTCGCCCCCCAGCCGGGGCTCACTCGTCCCCAATTATTCTACGGGAGAAGCCAGTGGGCACGAGAGGACATATACTTGGCTCCTAATAGAAGTTAATGTGCCCTTTGACCGTAGGCCGGTACTTAGTGTGCCTCCGTTATGCATTTACCCCTCGGGAGAAAGTAGCTTGCGCCGTTAAAACCATATGCACGGGGCGATGGGTCACGCACAGGGGCGTAGGCAGTGGGCAAAGGGTCTCGCGCCCCATCGCTACCCAAGCGTCTCACGGCTGCCAAAACGTGTACCTTTGTTCTGTGTATTCCCTGGAGCCAGAAGTGGCCATCGGCTGCCGAAACTTTCGGTTTCGTTGTGCGCGTGCTTTTGAGCTGGAAGTGACTCGTGGTCACTGAATTCACAACACCATTGCCTACGTGCCCTTGGGCCGCATTCGTTTCTTGGTTCATAAATGTGGTACCCCTGTTTTACATGTGCCCATAGGCCGAGAAGGCGCATTAGCCGCCGAGATCGGTGCTTTGGTAGTGCATGTCTTACAAGGCCCAACGTGCCCTACGCCCGCTAAATTCTGTTGTTCGTAGTACATTCATTATGGGCGGCCGACAAATGGCCCCACTCTAGGTTAGCCAAAAAAGCAAATTCAAGAATGGCTTATTTTTAGACTTAATGAAATCATTACATTGTGAAAGTTTAGAAATGATAGGATGGCAGATGGTCCTTTAGCGCCGATTCAAATTCGTGATTTTGAGGTTTTGAGGTCGGGTCACATGAACTCCAATAGCTCCTTGACCTAACATGACCTGAAAATGTGGCCCCCGCGTGAAATTAACCAGAAATAAGGTACCGTAAATCACGTTGTTCTGCGTCTCTTCGTGTTTGTGTTATTCAGGAAAATCAGGAGTGTGGGTTGCGAGTTTAGCCCCTCCCTATCGGTAACGGAGTTAAGATAGGCTGCTAATGCATACCCATTGTTTTTTAACTACTCTAGGGTAAGGACACTTGCAGATTTAATATGCTTCATTTTCAAGAAAATTGGAGGCCACGTATTTTGAGACATTTGAATTCATGCTTTATTTTACATTTTGATGTATTTGGAAAATTTCACAACATATGTTTGGCCTCGATTTTTTTCCGTGAAGCATCCCCCAGCTAAAACCGTTAACCAATATCACACACTTCCGCAACTTTTTGAGATACATGGCTTTTAATGCTTTCGAACATTCTGTGGCGTCACAATTTGGCGTCACCGTGACAATGAAACTAATAGTTGGAGGTCTACTTTGCCCATATATTCAGATTCTAGGCCACAAAGATCCCCCATATGTATGATTTTATACAAATCTGAGACAGTGCCGTGTAAAATTACACTTTTGCTGCTTGAGTTGACATGGAATGACTCATATGTTTGTTTCGAAAGCATGCATGCACATCCATATACAATTACAGTTAATGGGCTGTTGATACATGTGCATTTTGACATGCCACACAGGTATATCAGCGGACGGATGTATGATAGGGATGGTAATGACTGGGAAAGTCCGAGGTGGTCAGTATCCTTAACAACCTTCATACCAAAGGCTTTCCAAAAATTTAGGCACACCAACGTCAGCCGCAGGTCTCTCGCCGTGCCCGGTGCACAGTGCAGCTCGTCAGCGAGTCGGGGCCCTCACACCATTCCCACCACGGTTCGCCTGCAGAAGCGTCAAAAACCTCGGCAGGCCGGCACTGTTCCAGTTTCTCCCTGACTGAGGCGGTGGCCTACTGGCCGGGCGGGCGTGCGGAGCCCACGGCGGGCCTCACACCGCGCCGCTGCACGCCGACGTCACGCCCCGTGACGCCGCGTCACGCCGGCGGCCACGGCGTGACGGCAACACGAGACAACACGCCGTGCCGCTGCCACTGAGGTGCTCTTTCACGGTCAGACGACGAGTCGTGACGGCGCTTGGAATGCGCCTCATAGGCTTCCTCCAGTTTTGACTTGTATCTTGTCAAGGAAATGTTGAGCTCCGCTTCGCACCGGCTAATAAAGCCATCCCTGATATCGACAGACGCATTAAATTTCAATCATAACCCTCAGGTAAGAAGAAAAACATCGAATCTGGAGAACGGTGGAAAAGCGAAAAACACCATTCGACCACAGGGAAACGGTGGATAGTGTCACTTGTCTTCTGTCCTGGGGGCGCGCAAGACTATGTATAGCTGACAAAATTGCAAGGTTTTTACGTGATGATGTCAGCCGCCGTGAACTGGTAATGCAACTTTCCACTTTATTTATTTATTTATTTATTTATTTCCCCTTCCCCTGGCCTGGGTAACTGCGTATTGTATGCAAAAAATGCGAGCAAGGGTGCACGGCTTCATAGACGGATCCAGGGGAGGGGCATTTAACTCCCCGATCGACCCTCGGCACCCCTGAGATGATCCCTGCACCCTCCTGAAAGATCGATGGCACCCTACAGAGATGTCACTTTCCATACTCTCCCCCATGATGCGAGTACTGGCGCCCTCGCGGTAAGCTTTGGTAGACTGAAGATACCTGAAAGACTCGAGAAGATACAGTCCTAATTACAAAGTCACTAAGCTATCTTTGAAGACATTTCAGTTTCAATGCTGCACAGTAACCAAACGACACGTTCTTTCCGTACAGTCAGGTGACAAGCTGTTAATTTCACCGATTATATTTACCAGCATCGCGCAGGTATCACAGGCAAACTATAACATGGGCAGACACGAGGTATGCCAACGAGCAACTGCGAGGCTGCAAAAAAATGGCAATTCAAACAGTGGGCACCTACATAATTGGCCGAACACACTTGCAAAAGCCCAGTCGTTTGTAATAAGGGCGATTATGTACAACATTCGCATAAACGCACACTCAGTTACACTCCGGCCACACTCAAAGCAGGTAAGCCATCTCCTCTGCCTTCTGATTTGTCTGCCTTCTGATTTATCTGCCTTCTGACTCTGCTCTGGCAGTGATCAGGCGGGGCAGTGAGTTAGAACACCTCTGTCATAATGATCAACTCCTGTAGCCATGCACACAATCCTGAAACACGCCATCGCGGAACATCGACACATTGGGCATTCAGCACATGGCAACCGATCAATCTTACATGCAAACCTAGCGCTGTCGACTTAATTTACAGCAGCTCTGTCTACTCAGAAAGTGACGCAATACCCGCAGAACAAACACTGGCGGGTAAACAGTGTTTAACCCGTTTTTGCTAGTAGCAAAAACCTCAAGTTGGCCAAAGCACCAAACCACATAAGATATTTACAGACCAAGCCACATCAGACATTTGCAGACAATGCGTTGTTTGGACATTGTTGCTTGTGTTCGTAAAATAGTCACACTGCTCTAAGCATCTCAAGATAGCTTCGCTGTGCGCACAGTATCGTGTATGGCTTATTTTACGACAGAAATCCATATCGTTAATTTTAGGACAGAAATCTCTAGCCAAATAGATGACTCCTGAAAAGTTAGCATAAAATCACCCAAAGCCTCAAATATTTCTTAAAACTTATACGCGTATGATCTTTACGACGTTGAAAGGAAGAACGACGCTAAGTCAAATGCAGCACCCCGAAACACCATTTAGTTGGGTATGATTATACTTTAAAGGTACAGGAAAATCACAGGGCAGTTTCGCCATAAATCTGACCACCAGCCTTTCAGGAGGGATTACGTCACTGCTGAAGTTGATCAGGCCGGAGACATTACACAATCTGTTCATGAAATTCCAGCGTTTGGTTCGTCAAGCGACTTTAGCTTAATCTTTTAAGGAGGTGCATGACCTATTCTATAGTTCCTAACTCTAATTAGCAGAAACAAAAGCAAAACCAACCGAGATAAAAAAATCGCGCAATAAACAGAGCAAATGCCAAGTAACGACTAACTTCCAAGAATCCTCTTACATACCTAAATTGTGAAAAATAATCTGTCTCCATATTTTCTCAGAAAAAAATTTCCGGGTTTCTGTAGCTGAAAAGTGATGTATAAGATTGTTTGTGGTGTATTTTGGAGAAAAAGTCCCTTCTTTATAAATACAATACAACAAATTCAGAATGCACAACTTCATCGCCCCAAATGTTCCATGATAGCAACTGCGTATTGGGAAATTTAATTTTACCCCTTATACGATGCAAAGGATTAATTACGAAACCAAACCATGGCGGGAGTGAAAACCGGCAGGCATTCTCCGCCATTTCACTCACCATCCTGCCGTCAGTTTCAGTATTGCTGTCCCTTTCCATAATTCACACCCTAACCCTCACACAAATTTACGCCATTATCTAGTACCAAGGAAAGTCGCGCAAGAATTAGAAAACGCCTTTGATACCATCATGACCCAGAAGGGTGCCCGGTCTCAAAAAGCGTTGGCGTTGGGCGATTAAACCGCTCAGTATCGTGTCAACTTGTCACTAGTGTTTCATACTTTACCTATAGATGGCACTGCACAACACGGAATCACGCTTATGTCGCAGGTGACGCTGCTTGTAGGATAGCAAAGACTGTTTCTAGGTGGCGTAGCTGGTCCCCAAAACAAAGCACTCCTTGAGATGGAATAGATGGAGTTAGCAGGCACGCGTCCCAGACATTCAGGAGCGCCATTTTTGGGCCCGAGGTGCCACAAATAAGACAGGAACTTCCTGGAACATATCGCTTCCGAAAATGCACTCAGGAGCTGTTGGCAGAGGCGTCGGTAGGTAGGAGAGCCCAGACGTGGCGGAGAGGTCAGAAGAGATTCCCACTGGAGTCAGGGGGCCCGCATCGAGCCGGCCGCGGGAGACACAAGACCAGTCGCACCTAGACAAAGGAGTGGTAGAAGAGGCGGAGTGTGACACACAGCACAGTCCGCCGATTAGTCCGCACTGTCTAGTGTTCATATGGAGGGGCTCGTATTTTTTCTGACAACAGAAATGCAACCACTTGCAGAACAACGCCGCAAAAATTATCTCGTTATTGTGGCAGATGTCATTGTGGACCAGCAATGAGGTACAAGCAGGTACCATTCATACAAAAATCGTATCATGTTTCGGACAAAAATATCAGAGTGTTTAGATTTTCAATCAAATCATTATTATTGGTGAAGTACCCGGTATCATCAGTACCGTCCGACGACCTTTTAGATCAATATTACGCTTAATGGTACTTGTTTATGTACAAAAAAGTGAAATATTCCTTTAGCAAAAGTCACAGCGACTGGAAAAGAATCACTTCAAGAAAAGCAAGGTTACATGGTACCAATACAAATAACGATTGACCTCATGAGAGGTGAAAGGCCCAGAACATCACAACGAAAAAAACAGAACAAATACGAGCCCCCGGTAATGGTTAATCGTGTAATGCAATAAGAATGTCATCTTTACAAGAGAACTAGTTTCAAAGTGTCAAGACGTTGAAGAAATGAGTTTGATTCGCGATGTTGTCCGACACAATCGTGCACACGTCCATCATTAGTGAAAACATCCTGTTGGCCAGCACCCCAAACACACGTCACCACGATCTGGGGGACCACATTAAAGGTGAACATTTCTAAAAATGTATCGTGCAATATCATTGGGAAAACCCGATACCCCAATACAGATTTATCGCCGACCTGCTCATGCCTTGATCACCCGCGCATGCATATTTATACTTATTGTACTTATTTGTGTGTGCATTTGTGGCGGCACGATCACAGCTCAAGAATATTTTAAGGAGCATTCACAATCAGGTCTGTAAAATTTGCGCTTACATTGTGTAACAAAATCTCACGATGTAGCTTCCAGCCAAAATGTGAAGGCAAATCTATACACAGCGCTCAGCTATAGAGCGCAATTTGCCGCTACGCCATGTGTTCAGAGCCGGCTGTTTTTGCCAGCGGTGAAGCCCCGTGACGGTGTCCCGGAAACCAAGAGCGCCAGAAGCCGCAGAAGCAACCCATCACCATCCGCCGAAGCAGTACAACCGGCGGCCAGATGACAAGACATGCAAGAGACTGGGATACGGCAGACCGCAGTCAAAGACCCCCGGATGGAACAGGATGGCACCAGGATTGTCCATCACTGGCTTGTGAAACATAAGTCTGCACCTAATTTCAATAGACGTGTTCAGATAAGGTTTGAATACGATTGAGTATTCCCTTGTTTTTGGTTGTGACTTGGACATTGGCTAGAAATGCACACCTCATTTTCTTGATTATGCTCACATGAGATGGTCGACACTTCGACACAGCCAAAGCAGGTTTTTCTAGCGCAGAACTGAAAGCGTACAATGACCACTACTACGTCAAGCGATCCTGTTAGCTTCGTCAGGTTCGCTCCGTTTAGAAAATATTAGTTAAACAGCGGCCGGAGCATCACAGAACATTTGGTTCATCAGCAGCCGAAAATCTATTTAGATTGGGTTAGCTGAATCCATGCCGGTTATGGCCAGCATTCAGATCCAATGGGTCTGTTCGGATCTGTTTCTGTGCAAGACTTCACGTGACATCACAGTACAAGAGCAGCCAGCGCCAGCAGGACAGCCAGTAACGCCAGCAGGGCCGGAAGCACGCCCATACCCAACATCTGCAGCATACAGGTCAGAAAGGAGCACAATAGCCACATGTCAGAGTTCTGCTCACCTTTCCGGGGCAGCTCAGCCGCTGCGTCAGGTTCAGGGGCGGGAGAGGTGGCGCCCCCACTGACGGCGCGAGGTCGAGGCGACACAGACGCTGACGGCGGGGAGAGCGGTGATGACGCCGGCGGCAGCGGCGATGAGTCGGGAGGTTCGGCATGCAGGTGCCGGCTGAAGTCCTCAGTGTGCCGGTCTTGTTGGGCGGGGGGTGATACGGTGAAGTCAGTGGTTACAGAGGCGGCGGTGGTTGTGCTGCCGCAGGGGAGAGACTCCAGTGCAGAGATAGACTGCGGGACGGTGCTGTCCTTCAGATTAGTTAGTGCCTGAAGCGTCTCCGTCAGACGAGGTCGGTGGTGGAGCTGCTGGCTGGTGGATGAAGACGGCATCATCTCCACAGCTTGGTTCTCCCTGATGCGATTCTCGCTGCTGTGTCTGGCTTCATTGCGCCTCTTCTCTTCCAGCCTTCTCTTGTTCTCGTCAAGTCGTTTCTGAGCAGCGAGGCGGTTCTCTCTTGCCTCAGCGTCATCCAGGCGCAGGCTCTCCAACAGTCCGTCCAGCTGCTGGGTGTCTGGCTGGGAGTGAGGAGTTGTGGAAGGCGACTGTGATCTCGTGACTATGGAAACAGGCGGCTCGCTGGTACCGCGGCTTCGGTTGACCTGCGAAGATTGCTTTCCGTCACTTGAAGATGTGTAAATCGAGTGGAAGGGCTTCACTTTTGCAGAGAATTCGCCAGTGCTCAATGAGGACCTCCGCTGCCCGGCTTCGGTAAGAGTTTCTGTACTGGTCGTCACCGATGACGTACATCGTGGCGTTGTGACGTCACTGGTCCGACCTCCCGTCTCTGGCTCACTCCAGTTGCCCATGTACAAACTGTACAGGCCGTACACCCGCTGCGATTCCGGCCGCTGCCGCAAGGGGCGCCTACGTCGCACCGCCGCCATCATCTCCTCCTCGAAGTCGCAGTCAGATATAGAGTGAGCTCCACAGATGCACAGCGACAGAGGCCGGCCGCTGGGCTTCGTGGCGTGCCTCCTCGCCAGACAAGTGAGATCGTCCGAGAGCGTTCTCGTCGCCTTTCGCTTACTGATTCTATCCGTCTCGCGAATCAGGGCGTCCAAGGCATCTATGTTGATGGAGTCATCGCCGTTCATTGACGGGTTTAGAGGTGCTTCTGTTGCGGTTTCTCTGGTGGGATCCTTGCGTAACGCACGGAAGGCCAGATCATCCGAGACTAGATCAGGATTCTTTCGCGGTCGGAACGTGGCCCGGCTTTTCCCCTGAGTTGGTACAACATGCAGATAGTCTGAGGATGCCGCCGGACATGTCGGCCCCACTGGGATTCCAAAGGGCGGCTGGGGGTCTTGGATGGCATTAGCGTTTGCGTGCCGATTGTTCCTGAATGTGACGTCATCGTAAGTGATGTCAGGTTCTCGTTCACCCGGCACGCTCGGTTCCTGGCGGACGTTATCGAGACTGCACGTGGGTGAGAGCACGGGGGATACCAGCAGATAACTACCAGCCTGGGACAGCACGTTATTAATGACTGGGTTCTTTTCGTTCTTCTTGAGCCGGCGTGTGTACAGGTCGTCCTCGGTTTTGTTCGGCACGGCGGCCCGCCTCAGGGCCGGCGCCCTCTGGCGACTGCAGTCCGAGCCGATAGAACTGACGCTCACCCATTTACCACCAGCGTTGAGGTCTTCCGAGGACACGGTACGGTTAAGTTCGGCGGGACCAGCGTCTGGAGCGTCCACACTGTCATTGGCCAGGGGATCCCTCCACATCTGCTGGTGGGGCGTCGGCAGGTCACGCCTCTCAGCCCGGTCCAGCAGGTCCTCATCGTCAAGCTTCAGGCTCTTGTAGATCGCCTCGAGTTCATCTAACGCCTCTTCAAAGTTTTCTGAGCGCCGCTGCTCATTGGCCGAGACAGACCGCCGCACGGCCGGCTTCGGAGGACACAACAGCTCCTCCCGGTCCAGGCTCCTCCTGTCTTGTTTCGACTCAGTCATTGCCTCCGGGCGCTTTTCGACGACCATGGACAGAGGCCGCCTCTCTGAAGCAGAGGAGGGACGTCTTGGTTCCACACAGGGCCGCGATCGCCCCAGCACAGAGTCCGAGTCCGGACACGAGAAAGACGTGTTCTGACTGCGCGGCGCTGATATCTCCGACATGCTGGACGTTAGAGAGTCAGGTGGAGGCGAGATGTGCGGTTTTGGAGGTCGCGGAGGAGGCGGCGGGCTCTCTACCGCTGTGCGCTGGCCCTGGCCTCTCCAGAAGTCGCTGACGCTCCGCGGGACTCCGTTCCGCCGCGGCTGAGCCGCCACCGTGGTGTGGGAAGCCGTCTGGGACGCTGCCTGGGAGTCACTGAGGAACGCACTGTCCTGACTGACACACCTCACTCTCGAGCGCAGCGGTGCCTGGTCCGTGTAGCCACGCGGCGTACTCGGCGCGCCCGTCTGCGGCGCCACGTCCGTATAGCTGTAAACCTTGCCAGTGGGGTGCGCGCGGCCAGGCGCTGAGCCGTACAGCTGCTGCTTATACTGGGCTATGGACTGGTCGGAGCCGGAGAGATGTGCGCCCAGCCGGCTCTTCTGTGGCGCCGCAGACACTGGCCCCGGCGCTGACCGGGAGCTCAGCCTGCCGTCAGGGGGTGGCGTGTCTCCATCCACCGTCACCACGTGGCACGCGTTCGCTGCTGTTGTCAAATGCTCGAATGAGAACGAGACCGGCCTTTGCTCGGGGAAGGCGGTGATCCGGATGCGCGGGTCGCGCGGTGGCGGCGGGGGCGGTCGCTGACTGCGTCGCGTCGTCGGCGACAGCAGCGTGTGCTGCTGTCGGTGGAACTGCTCGTGCTGCTGGGAGTACTGCTGCGGAGGCGGCGCCAGGCGCGGCGATACCGGCGGGGCTGGTACCGGATACCGGTCATCATAAGGATGTAGATGGCCAGAGGCGGCCGCAGCAGGGACATGCACGCCGTTCGACATCCGCGGGTAGCTGTTGTACTGGCGCGGCGCCGCCTGTTGTCTTGGCCTCGGAGGAAACGCCGCCGCCCGCACAGGAGGCTTCAGCTCCGCCTGAGAGCAGACCACGGTGGCGGCCCATCTCTGCGGCGATACATCCTCGCCATGGTTCCGCCTCATCAGCGCCTCCTGGTGGAGACTCACCTCGTCTCGCGACCGCCGCCGGTTGTAGCGTTCTGTGCGGGCCGCGCGCGACCTGCGACTCAGCGAGCCGTCCCTGCCGATGCTGGCGTCACTAGCCGCGCTGCGCAGCGAATGTGGTCGCTCGTCATCCTCGGAGCTGGCGGTGTGGGAGCGGCGGGCTTCCACGCGGGCCTTGACGGCGCTGCGGCGGGACCTGCGGCCCGCAGAGGCGGCCTCGGAGCCGCTGCTGATGCCAGCACGGAGTGCCTCCAGACTCTCGGCGCTGAGGGCAGGCCGCGGCTGAGGAGGGTAGCAGGAGACTGGGAGGCGCTGCGCAGAGGCCGCACTGGAGGCGCTGAGCACACAGGCGGTCTCCTTGCGCCTCGCCTCAGCAGCCGCCTCGTCACTGCTGCTGTCACTGTCTGGCTTTCTTCTCCGGAAGAGGTTGTTCCATCCCCATCCTGGTTTCTTCTTCTTTGTGGTGGAGGCAGGAGCTGCCGCTTCTCTTCGGGGAGGGAAGAGCGGCTCTTCGGGGGCGGAGCACGTGTAGAATGAAGCTGGCCGGTAGCCGGTGAGGTTTGCTGCTGATGTTGTTGCCATTGTTGGCCGACCGGCCTGTTTCTCCATGGCCACCGGGCCCCGCTCCATCGAGCGGCCTCGCGTTACAATCTGAAACAGAAAGCGAGAAATGCGTCAGATATGACCCGCAGCGCACGTTTAATGGAGTGCAGCTGAGTTAATCAGTACACCTATCACTCCCGCACGCGTCCGCAGGAGTGAAGCAGGCAGGTAAGGGGCTAATGATTCCACCTCATGATTCATAAGCGTCCTACATTGCTGCCACGGCCAAACACGCATATGTAAATGGGTAACACTAGAAGGTCACAGCCCGGCGGTCGATTTCATACGCGCTGCGCTGGTGAATATGGCACACCAACGAACGTCAAACAAACTCACGGCGCAAACTGCGGTCGCCCGTTGACACACTGTCCGTGCTGTTTCTGTCCCACTTAGATACATGACCCACTTTGCCAGCCGTGGTTGAAGTCACCATTGTTTGCAGTTCACAAAATGCGTCAGCACTTGGATGTCAGTTCAACAGTTCTGCCAGCAGCCCAAACACCGCTGGTCTGTCAGGGCTCGCTGCCGTGTTGGTGGCAGCAGCACTCATCAAACGCGGGGTCATCAAAACAACTGGTAGTTCACAGTACCGTAGACAAAACTTTCCCGACACCAGGGATGATTATAGGTGTTGATGTCTGAAAAACAAAAATGAGATGGCCGCTGTAGTGTATAATTACAAGGGCTTCCGTGACTTAGAGCCTCAGTCACTAGCAAAATCTAAGTGAGGATAACACATATGAGCCCACACACCCCAAAATCAAAACATCTATGAAATCATCAGTTTCGTCAGGTTGCCTATGGTGGTCAGTGGCAACCAACACCATCCCTTCATGCCGCCCGTTCCTCCGGCCCGAAATAGCCTGGGGGCAGCGGCGGTGGCATCCGCGGCTCGCCTGCGGCCCCGGGCGGCTCGCCTGCGGCCCCGGGCGGCGTGCCTGCCATCCCAGTCATCTAAGTTGTGACTGCACCTAGCGTACATCCGGCTAAACTGGGCTCAGTGCTGGTGGTGGCGGCGCCGCAGCGGAGCGCAGAGCAGAGCAGAGCAGAGGGCCGCAGAGCGGCGCCGCAGCAGAGCGCAGGGCAGAGGAGATGAGGGCCGCAGTGCGACGGGTCAGGGTCGCCTCTCACGCTGCAAGGTCCCAGCAGCAGGAAGGCTGGTACGGTGTGGGATGACAGACACAGGAAGTGGGGGCTCGTCTACCCGGAAACGCGCGCTTTTCTGTCGCTTGTTCTGCTGCTGGGTTTGTTCAGATACTAGGATAGATGTGAGCCTGTCTGTGTTCCAGGTGGTTAGGGTGAGCCCTCAATGTTGTATCAGTCCCTGAATGATACACAAACAACGGTTAGCCGCCATCAATCGGGTCAGTCAAATTAAGGGACACTAGATAATCACAGTTTCCTGGTGAGCGGGTTTCCCTCCTCCACTGTTGAAACTGAGCAGATCGAAAAATGGAAAACCCAGACCACAACAGAACTCATCTTGCAAGCTAATGATGCAATTGTGGGAAAGGAATGTCTCCACTCGACAACGGCACGCGCGCGGCTTTAGCCACATGTACATATAAGAATGTAAGCACCGATGTATCAGTTTTCCACACAGAAAGAATTTATTACAAGGTACAAGCTTAAAATTGTGTTTCTACAAGTTTTACCATTGCAGAACAATAGTAGCACCGTAGTTCAATTGCCAAAGTAAAACAACCCTGGTTACGTCACTAGCATAAAGCAATGCAATTACTACGGAATGACAACCTTGCCTTGTGCCACAATAGTGCGCGCCTCGTTCATACCTGGTTCATACCTTGCTTGCGCACCAGCGCTGCACTAACTGAATACTAGGCGTTATAGTGGCATTGTAAATAGCTGGTAGGTAAAGCTAGGGCGTTGTTGCACCCTTGCTCGGCCATTGTCGTTTGACTATGGTTTCAAATACCGGCTCGGGTTACGGTCGCCATCTTGCTTTCTGTTTACCCGTGGCAATACACAGTGGCCTGGCACGCATGCCGTGTAGGTTCGAATAAATGTGACTTATTTTAATCAATCGTGGAACTCTGGAAGCTGGAATATTTGTCAGTGATCTGCGAGTGGAAAGTATTGTTCTCTGTTCCAATAGTTGAAAAGTGAGGCATTTTGGAATGGTCAATCCAGGTCCAGGTAAGTAGGTATGTGGTTACTTCAGGCATGTATGCCATATTGGTATTAAGGCTCATATTTTCGTGTCAAACGAGCACAGACTATTTAATCATATGGCTTAGGTACCTGCAGTGGTAGAACCTAATTGTGTTTGCCTTATGGGCCCGTTTGAAAAATAGGGTGAGCTGAGTTCCAATATGATCTTGTTGGTATCATCAGATGGATCGGCGCCTGATCAGTGATGTTGTGTTTTACCGATATGGGTAAGACAACGTGTAGGTTATTTTCTTGCTTGAGAGGTGGCTCAATGCTTACCCTTTTTCTACTGATGGTCTTCCGGTTGCATTTGGAGCCAGAAAACGCTTTAGCTTTCGCATAGAGACTGAAAAGTTCATTTTGAAGCAGAGGTAGGTACAAGGGGAGGGGCTAAGAGGGCTCAAGCCCCCTTCCACACCATGAAATGTCAGAGTGCCTAAAGTAAATGCGTAGTCGGATGCTGTCCAGACACTATGGCGGGGGAGGTGCGAGCGCCCAAGCTTCCATCTCCCCGAAATGAAGTCCTGGATCTGCCGCTGTTGTAAAGACGTAATCCGAGTCTCGTTTTACCCTTGTAAGAAGCCTTGCAACACCCTTGTTCCCTCCCCGTTACGCACTGGTAAAGCGGTTGCGTAAGCAAGGTGGGGAATTCCAGGACAAAACGACCAAAAATATTTCAATTTGACACCACCATGTCTAGAAAAAATCTGAAACTTTGTCTCCGGGGTAGTTTTGGGCCAGAAACACGCCTGTGAGAATCTTAGCCCCCTCCGACCAACGGTGACCGAGTTATAGCCCGAGGCATTTTCGGGAGGTCACGTTGTAGACTCATGTTTGATGCTTCATAACTCAACAACGCATCACCTGATTAACAAGTTTTGTATATCGTTGAACTCGTCTTGAATTATAGTTTATTTTGAAAAAGAAAATGTTAAAATTTGAAAATTTTGGACTTTTAATTTGTTTGACCTTTTCCTTTTGACCTAGCTTGACCTTTTCCCAGTTGAAATTGCCCTTTTAGACACCTCAAAAATGTTTCTTCATAAAATATCTTTCGATAGCAAAAATAAAAAAATGCGTTCCTGCTATAAGTTCCGAATATTTAGCACCTAAGGTAGGTATGTACACGTTTTTTTACCATTGCGGTAGTACAGCCTTATGTTTAACGCCGCAAATATAGCGATTGCTTTTGTAATCGGTCGCTGGAAATCATACTCCATTGTCTTTACGAAATTTTAATCGTACAAGTATCCGAATTTATGACAATTAACACGCTCATGATATTTTTACAAGGTGATCATTTCATAGCTGACACAGATCCGAGAATCCCAGATAAATGACACAGTGCACTGGGAGTGATGCCGCTAAATAGCCAGTTTTAATCATTACCGAATATGTTACATACAATCGTTTGGTCGTGTTGCCTTTGAGATTGCTCAAGGTCACAGTATTTCTTACGGGAACTAAGTGGAAACCTAAATTTTGTGGCATAATAGGTGACAGAGAAGAGCAGTAGAAATAAAAGTTCAGCACCATTGGAACACTCTTGTTGAGCCCAAACGGATTATATATCTTATAATATTGCCTAGTCAAATTTCAAAATTAACCTGCTTTGACCTAGGGCCAGGCTTAGGTCTGTATGGTAAAAAGAATATTAATCAAACTGCAGTGGCAAGTCAGACACGACAATGTAAAAATACAACCTCCATCGCAATTCTCGACAATTCTCAATTCTCGCAAGTTATCAAAATTTACCAATCGCCCCATGCATTTCTAATGGAAAGATCATGACCTTTGCCCTGCTCCCGGTTATCGATATAGAAATCCTGCTACGAAAAATTATCTTGCTAGGCGACCTTACTATGTAATGCGATTCTAACCACGATAGGCTAAATTTGATATGATTTATGCACCTCCCAAAGTTTGAGGTTAGGTCTCTTGACCTGGGTTGGCGGTCTGACCTGGTATGACCCAGACCTAAAATTTTGCCAGAAGCTGCAAAAATTTCGAGTTAGAGGTACATGAAGTACGGTGGCGCTGCGCGGTGTTTTTTTTTACTACCTGTGGAAACCTGAGGAGGCCGGTTGCCCACCCCCTCGGGTGGGCGCGTGTTAATTGTCATAAATTCGGATACTTGTACGATTAAAATTTCGTAAAGACAATGGAGTATGATTTCCAGCGACCGATTACAAAAGCAATCGCTATATTTGCGGCGTTAAACATAAGGCTGTACTACCGCAATGGTAAAACCCGTGTACATACCTACCTTAGGTGCTAAATATTCGGAACTTATAGCAAGAACGCATTTTTTTATTTTTGCTATCGAAAGATATTTTATGAAGAAACATTTTTGAGGTGTCTAAAAGGGCAATTTCAACTGGGAAAAGGTCAAGCTAGGTCAAACAGGAAAAGGTCAAACAAATTAAAAGTCCAAAATTTTCAAATTTTAACATTTTCTTTTTTCAAAATAAACTATAATTCAAGACGAGTTCAATGATATACAAAACTTGTTAATCAGGTGATGCGTTGTTGAGTTATGAAGCATCAAACATGAGTCTACAACGTGACCTCCCGAAAGTGCCTCGGGCTATAACTCGGTCACCGTTGGTCGGAGGGGGCTGAGATTCTCACAGGCGTGTTTCTGGCCCAAAACTACCCCGGAGACAAAGTTTCAGATTTTTTCTAGACATGGTGGTGTCAAGCCTTGGTCGATCTGTCCTGGAATGCCCCAGGTTCTAATCTCGTCACGCTCTTGTAGGAAGGCTGCGGTTGCGTACAAGGCGGACACAAGGCTTTGTTCTACCCTTGTTATGGGGTAATCATGACCTAGTAGAGGGCTTGTGGGGACGTTGTCAGTCATTGTCTTTGCCATGTAGGTTAAGTTACAAGGTTTGTACAACGTCCTCTAGCAACCCTTGTCGTACTATGGTTCTACCATTGTTCTACATGGTTTTTCCTTGTATTTCCCTTTGTTTTCGTGGCATGGATTTTGAACGTACAAGCTTTGCGTTTTACCCTAGTAATTTTCCATGTAAACAAGGGTCTGACAAGGTTTGCCCTTGTAAAAATTTCTTTCTGTGCATTCAGAAATCCTCAGGTACAGGCAGGGGCGCCGCCACGGACTTTTTACAGAGGGGACGGACCTGGGCTGGTGCTGACGGGGGAGGCGAATTTTGAGCATATTCGGTACCTAATAGCATCAATGATGATGGACCAAAAATTTTTGGGGCGACATCCCCTGGTTGGCCAACAGGGGGACGCGTCCCCCAACCGCAGGGCAATTTTGAAGGAAAATTCAGGGGGGGGCATTTCTTGTGCTGGCCATTGTAGTGTCTTCAAGGGGCCAATACCCCTTTTTGAGGGGGTTTAATAAAACTTAGACGCGTTAGTGTTAAAAAATATTTCTCAATTTTTTTGTTATTCCAAGTTTAGAGATTATAGATGCTGCCCAGGGCTGCCAGGTTTTTTCAGCGGAAAAGGTCAAACCGAGTTAGAAAAAGGGCCAAAAAGGGCAAAATTTTATTTCCACTAAAATAGCCAAATAAACACCACAAAAGCCAGATTTGAGGCTAAAACGACCCCTAGCGGTAGTCATAAAACCCCAGAAAATGCGACTTGCATCACTGTTTAAAACTAGTCGTTGACAGTTTGATATTGACTTGACGCAATATATTTAGCACACTACCCATCTAATAGGAAGCCAGGGGTGCCCTTCCAACCCCACGTGGCAATTAAATGACTTTATCCACATAACCAGAACATGTTTTGGGATCATCAATCACCCCCCCCACTTTTTGACGAACCATTTCCTGATCTCAGTCAAAATGGGAGTAAACCGAAAATTTGTATAACCAGCCGCTGCGGAAGGCAACGAGGAGCCCAAATTCGAAAAGTTTTTGTTACTAACGTGGAAAGTTTGCTGTCAGCATCAGGTTGAAGTTTGGCTGACCCCCTCACTTTTTTGCCGGTGGCGACGCTTATGTATGCTACCACCACAATAATGAATAAAAAGGCTAAGCACTTCATACCGCCACACCAGAGCCAGTCTTACACACTTTGACTACACCGTGTTCTGTCTTATCCACGAACGAGCTCTTAGCGCTGAACACTGACTGCGTGTGAAATGAGAGCATCAAGCAATGTCACGGTACTGGCTGGGATGTGGGCTTTGTGGTAATATTCTTCTCCAGCGTTGTGATTAGTTGATGTTGAGGCTGCTTTGCCGGGATTTCCCGTAACTACGCGCTTTATTTCGTCTTTGCACGATGGAGTAGACAGCCACGGGTGGAAATTTCGTAACACAATTTTTGTGGATTGCCAATTTGGGACCAGAAATAGAGCAAACTTATAATTATCGGGTGGTGTTCTATCTTTTTCCGTTAGGAATCTGCATTTCGTCAATTTTAAGTCATCTGTCTATTTCACTGGGGGCCAATTTCCGGGCACTGGGGGGGGCATTTCGGCCACCTGGGGGGGCAAATGGCCCCCAGTTAACATGTTAAAAAATGGCCTGCCCCACTGTCCCCCGCGTTCGGCGCCCATGGGTACAGGTGAACTGATTAGCCCAGCGCACAGAACAGTTGGAGCAGTCGGCATGCCTCGCCAGCCTTAATCATATGCTTGCTCAGTCAGATTTGGCACGAGCCCGCAGGGCCCTGCAGCTGCTTGCTTATTTATTTATTTCATTTATTTATGAATTCAATCAGATCACCAACTCAGGAATCTCCGCTAACAGGCGAGGTCAGACGCATCAAGTATATACAATATCACCTAAGCAAACGACATGCACATCGCATCAACAAAATGAGATGTATCGCCCTAGGTTAAAATATTCCATTCCTATGCAAAACGCTTCTGATAAAACGGGAATTTAAATGTAGAAAAAGGCATGATCTACAACTACCTACAGCGGCCATAGCACTAGTTGGCAACAAGTAGGTACATAGGGTGAACGCACGTATGCTAAAACACGGGCTTTAAATTCGCTAGAAGATTATACAAATACGTCGAAACCAGAGTAGTATCAATGGGCATTCATTGCCTCCAGATCCGACACAGAAGCCCCTGGCTCCGTGTTCGCGCGGCCGTGGCGCTGTGTTTGTCTCGGTCGACCGTTCTGGGCGGCGGGGAGGCCGTGCCTGGAGCTGGGACGGGTATTTCTGGCCCTCCCCGGACGCCCTCCAGAGTCGGAAGCGCGTCGGCAGCGACGCGACGCAGCAGCGCCGGATGTTTGCTGTTTGCGCGACAGCAGGAAGCTGACGGCACAGAACATGCCGCCCACACGCTTATTCAGTGGCTTCGAGGAAGCGCGGCGCCGTTTTCCCCGCTGTTTGACGTAGTCTCCGCAGGAAAACAAGTACATACAAGGAAGCTGGTTTTTAGACAGGGTATAGCCACAGGAAAGCAAAGCACATCGAACACAACTTCTCGTGGTGTAGTGACCAAAGTATAACGCAGGAGAAACTTTTTCGTGTTGAAGAGCGATAAGCGAACCCTGCTTTCGCAGCCTTATACTTTCCCTGCTTTCGACGATGACACAAAGAGATATATCACTCGACCCGACAGAGGCCATTTTCCTGACTGTTAAAATGGTAATCAGCAAATTTCTATATAAGGCCTACCTCACCACCGTCGCCAAGTCCATCTGTAGAGTGCAGCAATGTGGAACAAACAGTAGCAGTCACTTGCGATCAGCCATGACCACCGCTGACCGGCAGTGACCACCGCTGACCAGCAGTGACCACCACTGACCAGCAGTGACCACCGCTGACCAGCAGTGACCACCGCTGACCAGCAGTGACCACCGCTGACCAGCAGTGACCACTACTGACCAGCAGTGACCACCACTGATCATCAGTGACCACCGCTGACCAGCAGTGACCACCACTGACCAGCAGAGACCACCGCTGACCAGCAGTGACCACTACTGACCAGCAGTGACCACCACTGATCATCAGTGACCACCGCTGACCAGCAGTGACCACCACTGACCAGCGGTGACCACCACTGACCAGCAGTGACCACTACTGACCAGCAGTGACCACTACTGACCAGCAGTGACCACCGCTGACCAGCAGTGATCACCGAGCAGTGATCACCGCTGACCAGCAGTGATCACCGCTGACCAGCAGTGACCACTACTGACCAGCAGTGACCACCGCTGACCAGCAGTGACCACCGCTGACCAGCAGTGACCACCGCTGACCAGCAGTGACCACCGCTGACCAGCAGTGACCACCGCTGACCAGCAGTGACCACCGCTGACCAGCAGTGACCACCACTGACCAGCAGTGATCACCGCTGACCAGCAGTGACCACTACTGACCAGCAGTGACCACCGCTGACCAGCAGTGACCACCGCTGACCAGCAGTGACCACCGCTGACCAGCAGTGACCACCGCTGACCACCACTGACCAGCAGTGACCACCGCTGACCAGCAGTGACCACCGCTGACCAGCAGTGACCACCGCTGACCAGCAGTGACCACCACTGACCAGCAGTGACCACCGCTGACCAGCAGTGACCACCGCTGACCAGCAGTGACCACCGTCTGACCACCAATGACCACTACTGACCACCACTGACCAGCAGTGACCACTACAGACCAGCAGTGACCACCGCTGACCAGCAGTGACCACCGCTGACCAGCAGTGACCACCGCTGACCAGCAGTGACCACCGCTGACCAGCAGTGACCACCACTGACCAGCAGTGACCACCGCTGACCAGCAGTGACCACCGCTGACCAGCAGTGACCACCGCTGACCAGCAGTGACCACCGCTGACCAGCAGTGACCACCGCTGACCAGCAGTGACCACCACTGACCAGCAGTGACCACCGCTGACCAGCGGTGGTCACTGATGACTGGTGATGCTCGCTGGCAGTCGGCTGCGACTGGTACGGTTTTTTCGACGCACCGTTAGTGGGACTAAAAAATGGCGCGGCATTGCGTGCACCATCAACACTGAATCAGTACTGGGAAAAATGGTCGACCCAGCAAGGTAATCCGGACCAATTCTGCTTCCAATGATAACGTTTTCTTCTTTGTCAGCTTTCGGCAGCGGGAAATTCAGGTGAGGTTATTTCACCGGGCGCCGAAAAAGCAGCCTTATACAGAAGCGGTGGTGGTAGTGCTATGTTGGCCACACACATGTGGCAGTTATTTGCGGTCGTGGGGTACCTTGCCGTCAAAACTCATGCTGCGCCCAGATTTTTCACGTAAGAGGCGTCATTTTTATGGCGTATCCAGGGACCGTACAAGCCGGATGCCCCTCCCCCTGTTATAAAATCGAACACTCGGCTCTCTTTAAGTGGAGCCCTGGCATCCCCTGAAGCTATGATATCCCCTCCCCCCAGGATGCAAGTATTGGAGCCAAGACGATAAGTTTTGGCGTCCCCTGAAGGCTCTCAGCCCCAAAAATGGCGCCCCTGGAGTTGGAGCCTCATCCCCCGAACCAGAATCTTACACCTGCCTACGGTGGTTCTTCTCATTCTGGATACTCACCCGAACGGGATGCATAATTACCGGAAATAGAAAAACCAGAATAAAATATCAGCACTTAAATGGATAGGTATATCGATCGATAAAGACCAATGGGACTGAAAAATTGTTCCTGGTTCTGGTTAACAATAACTTTTTCGTCTCTGTCCGTAGTGAATCTCGGAACGCAGTACCAGACTGTCAGTGATGGCTCGCAGCACCAGACTGCCAGTCTCGGGATGGCTCGCAGCACCAGACTGCCAAACTTGGGACGGCTCGCAGCACCAGACTGCCACTCTCGGGATGGCTCGCAGGCATCCAAGGAGTGTTTGCAAGGTGACTTTTCATAGGCCAAGTTTGCCCTTCGTGCGCCTTTGCCCCCACGCAGGGTTCACTGTAGACATCGCCTCTGAATAGCGTCCGGCGCCTCACCCTCTGCATCAACAACTGACAGCTTATGTCAGAACCAGTGAGACTGTGAATCCGGCTATCCGGCTATCCGGCTATCCGGCTATCCGGCTATCCGGCCATTTACCCCGGATACATGAGCAGCCTGAGTACGGTACCGACCGCGGGAACGGCCCAATTGACTCATGTATCCGGGTGTCTGGTACGTTTACACCACCCTGTCTTGGTCCTCTCCGAAAAGAAGGACCATGAGTGTGGTCCGTACCATTGGATAAATTTTGGGTTCAATATACAACATTTTTGTTGCATATCAGAAATTTGACAAGAAATTATTTATTAGAAAAGACAGAAAATAAGTTTCATGAGCTTACACGAATGTTCCATTAAAGCAAAATGAATTCGCTCCTCACAACGGCACATTCCGCGTCGCCACATTCGTCTAGGCCGCGCCATATTTCGTCGGGACGTTATGGTGCGTACCAAGGGCCTGCGTACCAGGACTGCTCATGTATCTGGGGTAATTGTCATCGCCATCTCTGCCATTGTTCCCCTCGCCATAGAAAATGCGTAGCACGGTGTGTTATTGTTCTCTGGATCTAATAGTGCGGATGAGACTGAGCCGGAGAAACTGCTCCAACGAGGCGGGGTTGGCGAAGGAGGCGGAGCGGTGACTTACTGTGCGGCGTGAACGGGTTACTTCCTGGGGTATAGCCAAGGGCTTACAAAAAGCGGAGACAAAGCCATGTTTAGTTTTAGTATGAAATAAGAACAGGCAAAACCCCTCGACCAACATTATTAGTTTTCACTTCCATTTAGTCAAGAGGTTAAAGGGAATAGACCACTATCGAAATTCTAAAAAGGACTATCTATGAACAAATAGGTCTAAAAATCACGAAACCAAATTTTATTTCCAGTTCCAATCACTAAAAAAAGATGTCGCTTCTTGTCTTACTACCCTGGGTTGACCCAAGCATCGTCCGTGATCACGAATCTGGCAACTTGCGGCTGCTTACGACATGTAAGGTTGCGTGACCATGTCATTTGTTAACATTTATCACGTGACATGCACTATCAGATTGAAAGGCCTGCTTTCATGGTTTGAAATAAGGCAAAAACCCTTCCTGCTTTGAACTTTAAAGCGTGTGGAAATTGTATACAGAGGGCTTTAGGTGAAATGAAGTATGCTAATAGTGGTCCCTCGACACGCTCTACAAAACTGCTATCTCGGTTTAAAACCCACTATAAAGGTTGAACACTCCCTTGAACAGCTACAAGTCAGGCATCCCGAGTTTCACTTTGGATGTTCCCTTCATAATCCGCGTATCCGTGTCCGCGAAGTCCTATCTAAAAGCTCAGCCACCAATAAAGTGTTAAGGGTAGTAGCGAAGGACGGCCTTGTCCAACACGAGGCTGGTAATTCTCCCACTTCAAGATACGGGCGGTAGCCCTGAAATTACTAGGCGGCGAAATTAAACAAATAATTTCCTGGCTCTCTAAGCATGCTGTACAGACAAACAATAACTGAAGTAAATTGGAATTATTCACTGAAGGTATTCAGCAGAATGCAGACCCAGTCACTAGTCAATATATGCAGAGTCGGACCCCAACCGACGGTTCGGGGGGGCGGCCATGGGGCCCAAACTCGTGAAAAGCATATATCAATTGAATAAAATCAGCAGAATACGGGGGTTTGGGGGCAATTTCCCAGATAACCCCCTGCCCTGGATCCACCAGTAAATATATGCTAAAACCTACTCCTTCGGATGACAAGTTTCCGAGACATCTCAGTGGATAACTATTTGTCTCAATTGGTCCGAAATCAAATACTCTGAAAGCACAACGCATTTTGTTTTGAAAAAATGGCCGGTAATATTCAAATGAGAACAAAGAGTTTAAGGTTGCTCCGGGGCTTTAACCCTCGCCCCACCGGGGGCCATCGATGGCCCCCCTAAGGTTTTTCCGGGATAGCAGAAAAACGACGAGGCGCAGCACCGCGGTTGAGGGCTCTACCTCTCACTGCATCATTTTCCCATCATCCCTGAAATTTTTGTCCCCGGGTCACCCAAGGTCAGGTCACCAGACGAGGTCAACCAAGGTCACCTCACTTCACCTTTAGAGCTCTGTAAGAGCTACATTTCAAAGTCGATCGATTTGAAACTTCCTACACTTTATGACCCGTCCAGGGTCTACAAGGTGTATATCCGGGATTTTTCGATTTCGTGCCCTGAGGTCAGGTCACGAGGTGACCTCTCCCATTGGAAAAGCATGGGGAAAAGCTATTTCATGATATAAAAGCCACAAAAATGATTGCAAATACTCAGACTGCTCAGAACAACGTTTTTGGACACCCTTTCACAGATCCCAGGGGTCATATTTGCCCTTTGACTTTTCCAAGGTCATCCAAGGTCACCAGAGGTCAAAAACAGTATTTTGACAATAACTTTTGACCTAATTGAGCTAGAGCGGTGCAACAAACACCATCGTGTTTGTCTTGTCACTGGCTTTCATTTGATATACGGCAAGGTCACTTTTTGACCTTTCGTGACCTCAGGTCATGTTAGGTCACGAGGTGACCTCTGGCGGTCAAACCACTGGCGGGAGGTCTTTACGTTCCACATAGCGGAAAAAGTGCTGGCAATTTGCTATCAAATATACTTTACCAGGCCTCAATAGCTCTAATGACATAAGAGTTATGCCTAGTTTGCTTAATCATTGCATATTTGAGTGAAAATAGCCGATCTTGACCTAATTTGACCTCTGGAGGTCAAACCATTGACCTGAGCACTAAAACATGCGAAGTAACTTCTTACTGAATTCACGCGAGCTTTCTATTGCACTTTGCAGATTTGCGCTAACGCCCATATTTTCGGAGTTAGAGGGGGGCCATCGATGGCCCCCCGGTGGGGCGAAGGTGGCGCCGGACCCCCGGTGGGGCGCGGGTTAATGAATCGCGAGCACTGACATCAGATCCCACAGTTTAGCCATTTCAGCTGCGGAATGCCTGCTGTCGGTATCTCTCAGATGACCAACCAGCGTTTCAAATTGTTCCGATGAAATACAAGCACTGCCATAAACAATGCTAGCTCCGTATTCTCGGAGGCAGCTGGAGTTGTGAGATGTCCTCTCAGACGGCCCGTCAGCCTTCTGATCCCTGGAGTTGTTACCGGTGGCCTTGTGCTGCCGACTAGGCCAGGTGCCTGGCTGCAGACGTGGGATGCTATCTCAGGCCCCACACGCGACACACTTATGAATCACCAGCGGCGTGGGACGCAGTGTGTGATGCTGGCGTTACATCTGCGTAAGTGACCTTGAAACGGGAGGGACATGCCTGACTTGGGGTCGCGGTGGCCTTCATTCTTACCAGAATTTGCAGTAACCACGCCGTGAGAACTGCTGGACACAATCAGTCGCTGTCGCGATGGTGAAATGGTTAATCGACTCGTCCTAATTTGCTCTAATATTGCCAGAGCCTCAGCCTTTGACCGGTACAAGTGTACAGACATCAGTCGAGATCGTGAAAGCAAAATACTGCGCATGAAGCCCAGTGTCCATATACGGGTGAGTGTGAATATGTAATTTACAGGCTCATTCAAAGTTTCATATTTAAGAGGCTTGAATGTTCTAAATCATCCTTCGTTAAATTAAAAAACGATGATCAATCCTGGAAAGAAGGAAAATAGAAGAATCCTGAATAGCAGGATTTGATGTGAGGTTTTTTTGGAGACCATGCTACTCCTTTCTGTGCCGATCTACGCGATTAAGTAGAAAGGATAGTCGACCTAGACAAATTTCAGACGTGTGGTTCCGGGCAGACTTCTACAGATCACTAAATCCTTCTGGTGGGGAAATACCCCTCGTCGGATTTCTCCAAAGCCGTAGAATTCTGATGAGATCCTTTATCTGTTCTCTCGGCGACCTCGCAGAGGCCACGGAGCAGAGCAGACTTCCGCGTGGCCGGTGTGCGTTCTTGACCCGATAGGACCCGGTTCAGACCGGTCCAGCCCCTGTCCGCTGCCACACTTCTACCTGCTGACACTGGTCACACTTCTGTCTTCCAAGTACACGGAAAATGACCAACACGGAGGGCAGCCCCCAGTCGTGCTACAAAACCGGCAGTCGGGCAATGGCCATTAGAGCACCTGTTTCCTTCATATCGAGGTAAAAACGTTTTCCAGCTTGGCAATAAATAGAAGTCTGAAGTGAGCGCTTCTAAACGTTCAGTGTTCTAACCATTGCAAAGCTTCTCGGTCAGGCCTAGATCGGCCATGTATTTAAAAATCATTGTTGAAGCGGCGGAAAGTCTCGTTTTAAATATAGAACTGAACTGTAACCGGCGAGAAAGGGCAAGGTCACGGCCTGTGAGCAGGTCAGCCATTACCAGTTTCCGCCCCTGTTCACATCGTTAGGACAGAGTTGGGTGGGTTTAGCGGGCGAGCCTTCCCGCCGCTCCGTTCCCTCATGACGGGGGAGGGGAGGGTTGAAGCCGTGCGCGGGTAGTCGCCACTCATGTGGCGATGACAGGTGACGAGCAGCGACTTTGAACCGTGTCTCCCGTCTGTCTCCAAGTAACAAATCACCGTGGAAGATGAGGACATGGCCTCACTGGCTGGTTTGAAAGCCTGCCGGGCCTAGAGACTCGTGCGCAGGCACGTCATGGCTTTCTTTGCCCATGGCAGGCTGCATCATGCAAATCCCTGGAGATTGCATGGTCAATGACGGAGAAAGCGGAGCGGTGAACCCCAGGACAACCTGCTGCAGCAGTTATCGATGTAGGGCTCAACCGAGCCAGCTGAAATGTATACAGCTGGATGCCTTTTAAACTGCAGTGCTTGGCAACCAAGCGATGAGCGATCACTCGACTGACGCGGATACAGGCAACATTTGGGGATCCGATTCACTTATCTCTTGTTGCCAGTATTTATAAGTAAGCTACTGTTTGAATAATGTATTAAATGGAAATGAGACTAAAAATATGCCAAAATCACCATGTTACCAAGTAAAACATTCGAGATACAACACCATCATCGAAGTGGACACTAGACATCTGTTTTGACAAAAAATTGAAAGCGAATTCAACAAATAGGCGGGGCACCCACAAGATAACAGGATAGTGTTTTCCAGCGTGAATATCAATGGACTGCAGAGTTCAGTGCATCTGGCTCTGCAAACAGGGTGGAACCACACATTTCGCCGCGCTGTGGAGTTGCACAACGCCGGGGCTTTGGCCCCACAATCACCGTTGGTCGAATCTGGCCCCGGGGCTAGCTGACGCACACGCGCAGGCACGCACACACCTGCGCACCGGCCGGAGCAGGCTCAGCGATGGCGTGTTCAACCCGAGCAGGTGCCGAGGCGGGCACAGAGGCGCGTCCCTTCCAGTGTTCCACTGAGGCGGCGCCAGTTCAGCAGTTCCAGCTCAAATAGAGCTGTTGCTAGGAATTAGCCTCCAAGAGTTGGCACAAATACCCAGTCCGGATGCCCCCCGCCACTACTCTGAGCTACATTACCATCTCCTAAAATCCCCCGGAATGGGAGGTCAACGCAAGGCGTCCACAAGGTAATTGTGCGTCATAACGAGGTTATAGTCGCGTTTCGAGGCTTCACTCACAACGGCACTGGAACAAATACATAAATTATGTCGCGAGAGGAAAGAACATTCTCGCAAGGTTTGACGCTTGAACAAACAAACAAAAAAACGATGCTCACACTCTTCGTGGAGGAAATTGACGGCACGAGGTCCCACCTTTTCACGTTACACGAAGACACTCTCAGGATGCGTTGGGTCCCGCACCCACATCACGCAGAACCCAGAATCACAGAAGCAGGCAGGAGCAGTTAAATGGCGTACCCCCGCCGCTCTCCCCTCTCTGGGAGGCGTGCGACCAGTGGACGACGGTAAAAACAAGACGCGCGCTCGGACTCGCCACGGGTGGCGGGCGCGAAACGCGGCCCGACTTCCCAGCACGCCACGCCGAAGCCCAATACCTCCGGCTGAGCGGGGTTGAACGCCGCTCAGGAGAAGAGGTGAGGAGGGCTGGTCGAGGCGAGGCGCAGCTATAATTACGAAACGGAAACATACGAATATTGGCACAGTCTGTTCAAACACAGGCGGCTGTACATTAAAGCCCATACTTTAAGTCAGGAGACGATTTAAATATGATCATTTTCAATATGCCCTGAAAAAGAAACGCATGCAGCAAAAAAGGCTCTATGGGAAACCAACTTACTGCAATTAATTTCATTGATCTGGAGACATTCAAAATATGTAGAGGACTTACCGCCCACGGTCCCACCTCCGCTAACATGTTCGGGCGGCGACTCCTCCCGTTCTGCTAAACCACACGCACGGCTGACCTCCGTTCCATCTCTGCTCCGTCGCGATTTTGTCAATCTCGCGTCTCAGCTGAATTGGCGCGGAGGGAGCCCGACGCGCTCCCGCCTCCCCGACGACGGAGAAAGTTACCGAGCGAGTGGCGGCCGCTGGCGAGCCAGCCGGCGGCTGCCGCGCCAGCGCCACTGTGACGTCACGCAGGGGGCGGTAGTCAGCTGAGCGGCCAGAGGTGAGCAGGGCACCCCGCCGACCCAGCCGCGCCGACCGCCGCCGTTTCACGGTAGGTCTGTTTGCATTGAAGCGGCTATTGTCTTTAAACAGGGGTTTGCTAAGCCAGTAAAGAAAGCAAAATGCATGGCGCAAAAATCAGTCGGGGAGGTCTTCTCAATTTTCAGGACCCGTGGACAGCACATGCTGACGCCTCTGAAGGACCGGACGTGCACGCCGTGAGGAGATGCTGCAGGAAGTGGGGAGACGCCTGCTGCCGTGGATGGCTCGGACAGCTGGTATTCGGGCAGGGGCGGGGCTGGGTCCCGGCCTGCAGCCGCCGCCGCCCCTGGTCGCCTGCTGTCACTGGCACCCAACCTGACGGACGCGTGCAACAATACCACGCTGGAGAGTAGAGACGCCACACTGTCGTGCACCGACACAGGCACGTGGTCATGCATGTGCTGTGACGTGTTTGGCTGCAGTTCTTCGCGGCTCTAAGTAATGAAATGGTGTTGATGAAACCAAACACGGGACCACCCATGTTTCCCCGGGTACCATTCTCAGTGATGCGCCGGTCCCATTCCCAAAGATCGTTTCTCTTTCCCAGTTTTCCTGTGTACGGCCTTACATGTACACTCACTTTTTTCCAACGAAAACAATAGCACATAATGATGCATATGACATACCTATAGTACAAACTTACCATGGACAAACGGTACACCGTACACCCATACGAAAAGAAAATGCCTAATAGCACTCTCACCTTACGGGTTGGTAACATGACCACCAGAGTGGCGATTTGTGGACCACCAGAGTGGCAGGACCACAAATCGCACTTGATTTCCTGTTTAAGTATTCAGGTTGCGCCCTCGCAGTCATCTCAGCCGGGCCGTTAGTCATTCTCTGGACGGTGCCAGGTCGACCGCGAGGGGTCAGAGCTTGCTGCGTGACCTCCCCGGGCGGGCTGCGGCCGAGGTCACCGCTGCTCGAATTGCAAGTCACAGAAGCAATCTCCTCAATGTGTACTGGGCTGTGTTGCATATTGTTTACCCGTCAGGCGCGACGGACACTTGCAAGAATGGGCAATAATGCAGTTGGCTGGCGGGTGACATGGCCCATTTGTGATTGCAAGAACCGAAAATAGTGCTAGTGGGTTAGGGGTGACCCGGCTTCTACCGTTTTGAAACATTCACTGATCCCCATTGATTTCGCGAGTGAGGTGATAAAAAGAATTCACGTTCAGAGGGGAACGTAGTCACTCTGGGGTCCCAATATTACACACATAACACGATTCATGGGCTGTAAGAAAAGGATATCACAAGCATACGCGTCGGAAAAGGGGGGCCAGGGGGGCCTGGCCCCCCACTTTTTGGCCAAAAATTTCCTGATCTCAGTCAAAATGAGAGAAAACCGGACATTCTTATATCCAGCCGCTGCGGGAGGCAACGAAGAGCCCAAATTCGAACAGTTTTTGGTCCTGACGTTGAAAGTTTTGTGTCAGCATCAGGTTGAAGTTTGGCTGGCCCCCCACTTTTTGTCGGTGGCGACACTTATGATCACAAGGAAGTCCAATCGCAAATACAAATGCTGTACATGCATATGACATTTATTTTAATGTCACGATAACGGATGGAAGCTATTTGATAACGCCACTAAACGTCCATCGTCATGCTTCCATCTTCAGTCTGGCCTGGTCTCCAGAAGAGCACATCCATTCCATGGGACAGCATGTTAGACCGCTACTACTGCGGACGTGTCTGGTCCAATGGTCCCGGCGATCAGGCTCATTCACGGCGAGCGCTCAACTGTGTCCTCCAGCACGGGCCACTGAAACCGCGCTCGCCTCCTCGTGCTATTCATTGGCAGCTGATCACTTGGCATCCCAATACACCAGCTGTCACAGCAGAGGAGCTATAGACGAACATTTTCCAAGCCGGCTCGCCACACCAGGCCGTTGCTTCGACGACAAAACCTGCTGAACTTTCAACAAGCTTCCATCTTTCCGAACCAGACCAGGGAAAATGGAGCTCTTTCCTTTCGAGCTTATTGTTTCGGCGAGACAAACGCCCTACCTTTCGAACTGGAGCTTTAAAAATAAATGGCTCGCAACAAGCTGTTCCGTTTTCCACCCACCGATCCGAACAAGAGCGATCGCTCCAGACTTTCAAACCCTCAAACTGTTTACGATGAAGTGCCAAATCCCATGTCATACCGCAAACCTGGCTCATTTAAAATCGCCTTCAACCATTATGAGCATCGTTGAAAACATTCCAAAACTTCACCGATGAAACAACGGTGAGCCACCCAAGTTCCTCGGGCCGATTTCCGCGACAGCTCCCGGTGGGAACTGGCCAGGGGTCGGGGCCACCGTTCGGCGCAGTCTGTGAGAGGGCGCGCCATGCCGTGGCGGCGGCTCCAACTTCCCTCCAGACGCGAGGGTGGTTATTTGCAGCCCAGGGACGTGACATTATGGAGTCAAAACTACCCCGTCAGTATGTGCCTGCAGCCACGTGCAGCACGGGCCAGCGTAGACTCCGTGCTGCGAGTAGGAGAGCGGCGTGAAGAGGCGATAACTCAGCGGTGCGGGTGCGGTTGTGGATTTTCTGTCTGGTGAGTATTGGTGCAGACCTGATTTACACGTTTCAACGCTAGTGTGAAAAACAAGATGATGATGGGGAAGACGACCCCAGGAACTTAACATGTGAGTGAGCTACAGCACATCCAAAAACACATTGATTTATCGCCGTTATGTATATGAGATCCAGCAACTCATTTTAGCGTCTGTAGCATTTTTCGTATCACTGCATCAATGATTTTTTAGGTGTGTAGGGGGGGCTTTCTTGATGCACCAACTGCCACGGTCATACGGCATGGCCAACTTTTTCCCAGTTGGAAGGGTTTCTGGGTACCCAAACTGTTCCTGGCTTAGGGTCTCCGCCGGGCCTCGAACCCGGGTCGGCCGCTTGGAAAGCGAACACAGTAACAATTACACCACCGCACCCCCCTCCAATCGTGCTCATTTTCTGACCATGCGCAGACAACACACCTAACTTTGTGTTCCCCTCGAATGTTTACAAATATTCGTGAACCATGGTTAATCGGATATTGCATCTGAAATCCCGCAGGCTTATTATCTGTCTTGCCGAATGGAAATGCATCTCCCACCCCGCAAATTGTACAGGTCATTAATTCAAATGGTTTAATCCAGTCAAAAATTATTTACCCCAGCTCATCATAATGAAACCTAAAGACCTCCATCACAACGGAAAGGGAAGCATGCTCCAAAAATCTGATCTGGTTTCAGCTGCTGCTGGTTTCGGTAGGTGCAGCCAAACAGGTCACGTGTTGACGAAGCGGAAAAATGAGACTGCTCCCAGTACACAAGCATTGTTTCTTAAAGTTCCTACTGACACAGCCCCAGTCAAGAGGCGCTTTCTGGCCTAGCATTGTCTTTGTTGCCAACTGGGCCAACGGTCCAGTGCTCAAATGTGTGTATTTTTCTTTAGCAACTCATTCTCTGTGCTTTTTACTGTCATGCATTGTGACAAAATCATTGTTTCACATTTGTATACCTACTTTGAGATGTCTTCGCCCCGGCCTTCATATCTTATTCTGTTCTTATAAATACAAATGGCCCCGAATCTTACAATACGCATGGTAACTTTTGGAAACGGTTCTTGACAGAGGGATTCATTACGTCACGAGATTTACCAGAGTTGCCATAACAATAGTGAAACTGAACAAGGCAACTGATTTCAACATTTGCTACGTGGTGGGTGTTGCACGCTTTGATACGAAATCCTAGCTTACATTTACATTCATACAATGAGTTTTAAAGACCTTGGAATAAATTACCAAAGCGAAAACAAAAGACCATAAAAGACCGAACACCACGTTGATAAAATGTAGTTCCCGGCCTTGGGTGGGCGGCCGCAGTCGGCCGGGTTGCGAACCCCCACAACTGCACCGTGCCGCGGAAGCGGCGATGGTAAGCCCGTCAGCCGAGCTCCGATCACGGCAGAGGCAGCGCTGCACCCGAGCGAAGAGAGAGAGAGAGAGAGAGAGAGAGTCGGCCACGCCAGCCGAGCTCCGATCACGGCAGAAGCAGCGCTGCACCCGAGCGGAGAGAGAGAGTCGGCCACGTCAGCCGAGCTCCGATCACGGCAGAAGCAGCGCTGCACCTGAGCGAAGAGAGAGAGAGAGAGAGAGTCGGCCACGCCAGCCGAGCTCCGATCACGGCAGAAGCAGCGCTGCACCCGAGCGGAGAGAGAGAGAGAGAGAGAGAGAGTCGGCCACGCCAGCCGAGCTCCGATCACGGCAGAAGCAGCGCTGCACCCGAGCGAAGAGAGAGAGAGAGAGAGAGAAGAGAGAGAGTCGGCCACGCCAGCCGAGCTCCGATCACGGCAGAAGCAGCGCTGCACCCGAGCGAGAGAGAGAGTCGGCCACGCCAGCCGAGCTCCGATCACGGCAGAAGCAGCGCTGCACCCGAGCAGAGAGAGAGTCGGCCACGCCAGCCGAGCTCCGATCACGGCAGAAGCAGCGCTGCACCCGAGCGGAGAGAGAGAGTCGGCCACGCCAGCCGAGCTCCGATCACGGCAGAAGCAGCGCTGCACCCGAGCGGAGAGAGAGTCGGCCACGCCAGCCGAGCTCCGATCACGGCAGAAGCAGCGCTGCACCCGAGCGAGAGAGAGAGTCGGCCACGCCAGCCGAGCTCCGATCACGGCAGAAGCAGCGCTGCACCCGAGCGGAGAGAGAGAGAGTCGGCCACGCCAGCCGAGCTCCGATCACGGCAGAAGCAGCGCTGCACCCGAGCGGAAGAGAGAGTCGGCCACGCCAGCCGAGCTCCGATCACGGCAGAAGCAGCGCTGCACCCGAACGGAGAGAGAGTCGGCCACGAGCCGAGCTCCGATCACAGCAGAAGCAGCGCTGCCGAGCGGGAGAGAGTCGGCCACGCCAGCCGAGCTCCGATCAAATACGGCAGAGGAGCAGCGCTGCACCCGAGCGAGAGAGAGAGTCGGCCACGCCAGCCGAGCTCCGATCACGGCAGAAGCAGCGCTGCACCCGAGCGGAGAGAGAGAGTCGGCCACGCCAGCCGAGCTCCGATCACGGCAGAAGCAGCGCTGCACCCGAGCGGAGAGAGAGTCGGCCACGCCAGCCGAGCTCCGATCACGGCAGAAGCAGCGCTGCACCCGAGCGGAGAGAGAGAGAGTCGGCCACGCCAGCCGAGCTCCGATCACGGCAGAAGCAGCGCTGCACCCGAGCGGAGAGAGAGAGAGTCGGCCACGTCAGCCGAGCTCCGATCACGGCAGAGGCAACGCTGCACCCGAGCGGAGAGAGAGTCGGCCACGCCAGCCAGCCTGTCCCCGCTATCGACCCCTGAGGCGCCACACCGCGGAACAGCCAGCCCCCGGCCGAACAAAACTGTGTAACTGAGCCAAAGCAAAATCCGGCCCTTCAGTGCAAAACGCGGTCAGAAGTGACGCTCTACGAAGCCCAAAATTAAGGAAAGGCCACGAATCTAAAAATGGCGCGTACAGTGACATAGCCGAAGTTTTCTGAGACAGTCTTCGTCTTTATTACAACAGAAATTCCAAATCTTCCTACATGAGATGTGGTAACTTATCGCCTTTTCTTATGTTTTAACGCATTTTCCAGTAAACAGAAACCTGTAATAATGAAGATGAGGAAATTTCCTTTTTGCATTGGTATCTCAATCACTTCTCTTTTTTACATCCTAAGCACTGAGACAGCACGCGCCAATTCCCTCTCCGGGGATGGGCAGGCAATGTAGGTCAAAGCCAACACAATGAGACAATCCATTACGTCTGATCGTAGCATGTCTTCCTCATTTTATTTGGTCCAGGTCCTAATTTGGATGTGCATTTCTTACACGAAGCCAAAGAGTGTCGTTCGACAAGATGATTGGTTGCCCGCCCATTGTAACAGGAACACTCTTCAACCTCGCCACAAAAACGGGTCGAGTTCATGCTAAATTTTCACGAGGAACGCGACAAAAACTGGGAAAATGGTTGTCAATGGAGTCCCCTTTACAAAAAGTGGACGGGTGGGATTCCATGGCTTTTTCTAAACGACTCTAAGGCTTATACAAACCATTTCAAACATAGTGTGATAATTCTCGTCTCCCCATCCCGTTCCGGCAGTGCTTTCAGAGACACTTATATTGCCGTGACCGTATAAGTTATACGGTCACGGCAATATAAGTGTTACTTATATTGCCGTGACTTATACGGCCTGCTTACTGGTTATACTATAACCAGTAAGCAGGCCGTGCTGTGCGCGTTGCATCTGAATTAAAGTTAGTTCTGGTTGCATGACCCAACTGGGCGAGTCAAAAGCAAGAAACTCCGTTGTTATATTTAGATGAAAATGTGTTCCCACTTAAGCTCACACTTCCACTAGTAAGGTTCAGAGTATAGGTTCTTCTTTTGGTTCCGGTGTCCCGACGCTGGGACCTGATGCTGGTCCCGGCCGGGACTTTGCCGGGACCAACTCGGCCTGCGCCGGGTCCTTGTCGGGACCTCGGGGGATTAAAGAGCCTGAAAATATTAAGTAAGACCTGCGTTCTTTGGGGCCCTTGTAAGATTCCAATCAATTTAGTTTTAGACAATTAAATTAGTTTTCTTTAAGATTTTCGAATAAATAGCCCAGAATCATTAAATGCATTCAAGATAATAGTCTTATTTCTTATATAAAATTATGTCTTATATAAAAGTAGGAAATCTTCACCGGTTTTAATTATTCAATTATCACTGAATTGAATAGGTTTGATATCAAAAACAGCCCTAAGTGTACTAAGGATGTCAATATGACAACTTGAGAGCCCCGAACAAAGTTAAAATTCCGCCCATAGTCACAGAAAATACGAATATGATTGTAAGCAATTCGTTAAAAATTGGTCTGAAATAGGAAAATTGCGCATAATGTAGAAATGAAATAAGAAAAAAGCCACTTGTTAATGCATGTATGAATACCATTCGGAATTTCTTCTTTTTGAGCCAACCTTTTTGCTGGGAGAAGTGTCGGGACCAGGTTGGGTCTCGCCGGGACCTTGACGGGACCAGTCAAGCCTTATCGGAGCCGGGACCAAGAATGTAGACAAAGATGAGCCTCTAGTTCAGAAGATTATCCTGCAGAGCCAAAAATGTGCTTGAGCTGGCGACGGGCCACGGATTTACGGTAGACTGCGGACTGCGCTCTAACTCAAACACGGTTTTCAGTCCCTATGGTTTTTTTGACTCAACACCATTCTGAAGATTCGAAGATTGACTCAACACCACTGTGGGATAAAGAGGGCAACACTAACAGGAATATAAAAAATAAATCATTTACTTTTTGACTCATCAAATTGGGTTAGGGGTCTAGTTTGCCCTCATTTAGCGTGAGTCAGCCTTTCTTAAGGTGGCACACAACTCTGCAATTATGAAAACACTATGTTTAGAATAAGCACGAAAGCAAACATAGGAAGGCGAGCAGATTGTATTTCAACAGAACCCTTTTTGCAATCTTTCTGATTATGCAATTCTGATACATTGCAATTTGGGCATCCACAGTTATCCTGTATTTAGAAATCAAAATTCATGACGGTGCCATACAATTTCAGCTCTTTAACACCTGATAAAATTTGTGACAGAATCTGCCAATTTATTATCGACAGACTATTTCAGCACGTACTTTCGTATCGTCGGTCAACAAGCATATCGAAGGATTTTGCCAGATGTGAGTATGATATGGTGTGGATGGGCATTTATGAATTTGTATCAGCGTCAGAAACAAATCGTCTTAAGCGATTTCAGACATCGCCCCTCGTAGCCGCATCAACAAGCCAAAAACTTCATCGGTATTGTATCCCTTGAGCAATATTTCTTATGACGAATTATTGTTAATTATTACTACAAAAGCTCCCTGATAAAGTGTTTGGCCATGCCCGTGGAAATTTAGGGGGGACAAAATGACTTCCTTCCAGTGGCGGCGCTTGAACATTATGACAGCTTAGGCACGATTAGTGTAGAGGTGGGGGCGTAGCCCATGCTTTTTACCTGATAGTGGACAGGGACGGATACAGCAGGTCGCCTGGAGGGGGGTCAAGCTCAAGTCGATGAGCAAAAAACAATTTTTATGTTTTAATTATATGTTTATGCATATATATATATATTATATATATATATATATATATATATATATATATATCCAAAAATATATGTCGGGGATTGTGGAAACGGTTATGCGGCAGTATATGAAGGTGCAAGGCAATATTTAAGAAGGATAGGTAAGTAAGCCGGGAAGGACAAGGTACTCACGAGAGCTTCCCATTTCAAGGACGGCTTCGGCACTTTATTTTTATGACATCCAATTTCTCGCTGTACGATCGAACGGATTTTTAACTTTTATCCACTAGATTTTGTGCCATGACTGACGTTCTTCATAAGGGTTTCCCAAATTAAATAGATATCTTGCTAATAATTGCCAAACAACTGTACCGCACTAGAGAAGGCTAGAAATCCTCGAATTCAAGACAGTCAATAAATGAATCCGCTGTAATCAAGGTCCTTAGACGCGGCATCGCACGTGCTAGCACTTCAGGCAAGCCTAGGTTGCTGATTTTACGAGCCAGTACTCGCGTCCGAATGAATGAAGTATTAGAGGTGTCAATAAAAAAGCACATGTTAGGTTTGCCACGGTGTTGGCAGATTCAGCGGATTCGCGAAGTGCCTGATATCCCAGTTGTTGACGGTAAAAACTGCGAACTTGGATTGTCAGAGATGCAAATTATCGACTCTGACCCAGTGATCCGAAAAAGGAATATTATCTGCCACTTAAACATGGAGTCAAGTTAGATTTCTTCCACATAAAATACATACATACTGACTTCGACATTAAAAGTGGCTAGGCAGTGCCTAATGTGCCTCTATGGAAGTGCCGCCACTGTTTCCTTCCGTGAAAAGAACGCTCTCAGATTGGGATATGAGGTCCTGGAGGCCCTGAACCAAAAGGGCTAGGATAGTAAAAATCTAATCGAGCATGTGACTTTTTCTCCTGAAATAATTATAGATATTCCAGCCTTCGAGACTGTCCGATTGGTATCATAATCTACCTTCATTGGAAGGATGTCCCATAGTAATATTAATTTTCCAAGGAGGTTAAGGAACATTACGCGCAGCTTAAGTACCCTGTCTTCCTCAACATCATCAAATACATGAGATAGTTTGTGACTATTTACGATTGTAACGATGCTTTTTTGTTTTATGTTCGAGTAGAAAAATCGTAAAATGAGCAGTTTTGCTCGAGTATTATTGTTACATCAGTTACATCAGTTATCCCACAGTGATCCATAACAGTGTATTTTAATTTCTTTGCAGCATTCTCTAAGTACATCCATCTCTGTTCACAGGCAACCAATCGTAGACTATACCAATATGCCGACGAACGACCGAACAGTGGGCATCAATAGTGACATCTATCGGCAGAGCGCCGCACTACGGAGGTCCGTCTGCCGGTAATAGACGCGCGGAGCGGCAGGTGACGCCACTGGGTAAAACGGAAAGCGAGAGTAACTTGCAGGGAAGCATTATGTTTTCAGACCTGTATAGAACATGTCGGGATATTCTCCAGCGCTTCACTGCTAAATGGATTCGACATATACATCCGAGCCAACATGAGATTTTGATAAGTTGTCAAGCGTCTAAAGGTGGTAATGATCTGCTGTGCTGCCCTGCAGTGCACACCCATAAATGTGAACTTAGGGCCTGTTCACATATGACGTCAGCGACCAAAGGGGTCTGGCGTTTTCTGTCTTTTTCTGAGGGATGGGGAGGGTGTTTGAATTTTCTGACAATTTCTGACGGGGGCGGGTATCATTGGCAGTCATGCAATTGCTTTTTTCTTGAGCGAGAAGTGCGCAGCCCCCCCCCCACATAGTTCAAGAGTGGATGCTTCAATGTTCCGTAGCCACATCCCGTGTCCACTGTTACCAGCTGTCTGTACCCCCAAGCATTGGAGTCTGCAGCATCTCTGCGTGATTACTCATGTCGACCTCAGTTGCTGTCGAGAGCGGAGGGGAATTCGACAATTTCTGACGATTGCTGACGGAAGAGGGAGGGGTCAACCCTCGAAACGCTTCAAGGGCTTCGATTGGCTGATGCTCATCGTGACGTCAGCATATGTCGTCACACCAACAGCCATGACCACTGTGGCCTGCTGCTAAGGGTACATGAGGGGTACATTACAGGTAGGTGTTAGCTTTTTTTACGGAAATCTCGAGTTCCAAGACAAATTATATATTGAGTACCGGGTTTTCCGACTTGCTTTACAGTTTGGCTATCTCAGTTAAAATCACATTATGAAGGTGCCACATTCCCTTTAATGCGCCACTCTCAGGCACATCGACCTCGCCGCCCGCTCACCGTAGTGGTTGCATTATTTAAAGCTCTCCGCAAATCGATGCTCTGCATCCGGCTCTGATGGCGTTCACTCGTGTTGCTGCTTGTGCTGGAAATCCCACCGTCAAACAAAGTCAGGAAAACTGCCTTACGGAGCGCTTCAGCCCAATAAAAATAGTATCACACGAGCTCCTGCTACCTGGAACATGACACCCATTGAACAGACTTCCGTCTGTTGCAGAACTTGTCCTGGAATAAATAGATAATTGCCTGGTCATTACTCACATTAACGGCACCCGGATGATGTGGCCCACAAGCTGGAACTTACTCTTCCTTGGTGCTTAACACAACCACGTGAGAGGGGTCTGGCACTGACGCTCACTGGTGAGGGACCTGGCACTGACGCTTATTGGAGAGGGACCTGGCACTGACATTTACTGGAGAGGGATCTGGCACTGACGCTCACTGGAGAGGGACCTGGCACTGACGCTCATTGGAGAGGGACCTGGCACTGACGCTCACTGGAGAGGGACCTGGCACTGACGCTCACTGGAGAGGGACCTGGCAGGCCCCCACCCTGAGATACTAAAAGCCAGGAGGGCTAGGAAAACGCCCATTTGTGGGTTTATGAGGGCTATGTGATCTTCATTATAGCCAACTTTTATTGAGCTGGGTTAATATCTTCACGGTCAAAGAGGTCATAGAGGTCAAATCCTCAGCCGTGTTGGGGACCTGTTTGGAAATGCCACGATTTTGCAGAAAAGGCTCGAATAACGAAAAGCAGACTATAGTCATGGAGGGAAAGCCCCATGCAGTGGCCTCTGAAATATTGGGTTCAAGGTCATTCAAGGTCATTTATCTATGGGTTCCGATATAAAACATTTCGTATAATGTACACTATAACTAGCATTAAAAACCCTTTTGCAGCTCATGATCTCTGACCTTAACCTGTGACCTAAACCTTAACATTGAGTAGCCTAAAATATGACGCAATATCTTAAAAAACGTCATAAAGGGTGACTTCATCAGAACGAAAGCACTTTCGGGTTAATGACCTTGAAGATGGTGGCATGACCTTGCCCTGTGACCTTTTGGTCTTGGCTTTCATGTGAGGTGAACTTAACACGCGCATTTACGGGGGTCTGCACCACCTTCGCTTTGACGAGGGGCGGGTACCCCTAAGACCTCAAGACGTCAAGGTCATATATAACATGACCTTGCTGGGGTCAACTCTAAGATTTGACCTGACCTGTGGTCAGGTTATGGTCAAATTAGGCCAAGATGCATATCATTAGAACCACAAGGATTAGGCAGACCTGATGCCGTTAAAGGGAATGTGGCACCTTGGTCAAATCCTGGAATTTGGTGTAATTAGGCGTACCTATAGTCAAAAATAATGAAACCACTCATGATTTCTCTGAAAAATGTACAATAAGCGCAATATTTGGTTTTTAAAAATACTCCTCTAGAAAAAGAAATAAATATCAGCCTGTGGATGATGTCACGATCTGGCAACCACTACCATACTTGAAACGCTTCAAGGGCTTCGATTGGCTGATGCTCATCGTGACGTCAGCATATGTCGTCACACCAGTAGCTCACAACAATGGCCGCCGGCGACGGGGGCTGAAGGGGCTGGTGTCAGGTAGGTTTTAGTTTTTATCTACGGAAATGTCGAGTTCCAAGACAAATGAAATATGGAGTACCGGGTTTTCCGACCTGCTTTACAACTTGGCTATCTCACTTAAAATCACGTTGTGAAGGTGCCACATTCCCTTTAAAATAAACGCTCTACCACCATCCACTACTAGTTTAATCCATTTTTCCTACGTATTTCCAATGGAGAGGTCATGGCTCGTACCGGACCTTGGGGCATCGATATTAAAAATACCGGAACAATTTTGCAGAACTCGGTGGGGCCATATGTGATGAGTTTCAATCGGATAGTTGTACCCTGCTCTGTCTTATGCTATCTTAAACTTTTTTGAGGTGAGGTCACTTGACCTGCACTGGTGACTTAACCTGAGATGACCCAGCCTTAAAATTTTGTCAGAAGTCGTAAAAATTATCAGAACAAAGGTATGCCACGTACGGCGGAGCTAGCGCCCCGGGTTTTTATTCTGTCTCTAAAAAAACCTGACGGGGAAGGTACCTGCTCCCCCGTCAATGCGCGTATTAACATATCACCGCCGTTATTTGGCGTTATGAGATCATCACCCGGTACCTATGCAATGCAGGTGAACTGGTGCAACCGTACAATTATGGCGATCTAAAAACTGTGTCTGACTCTGATAGCTCTTTCCTGCCAAGAATGGTTCTCCAACCACATGGGAACAATAGGGGAGGGGGTACCTCTAAGCCTACCCCTTCAGGGTGCGTGTTAATGTGTGCGCCCCTGAAATGGATCTAGTTCACTCAGTGGGCCTTTAAATTGCACGTTTCCATGAAACAAAATGACCAAACGAACACGAGGCGGCATTTCTCTCCAATGGTCTCTACATGATATAACATGCGTCAGAGTATGATGGTGCGTTTAAAGGGAATGTGGCACCTTCATAACGTGAATTTTAACTGAGATAGCCAAGTTGTAAAGCAAGTCGGAAAACCCGGTACTCCATATATCATTTGTCTTGGAACTCAATAATTCCGTAGAAAAAAGCTAAAACCTACCTGACACCAACCCCTCATCAACCCCTCGCCGGGCGGCCATTGTTGTGAGCTGCTGGTGTGACGACATATGCTGACGTCACGATGAGCATCAGCCAATCGAAGCCCCTGAAGCGTATTAAGTATGGTAGTGGTTGCCAGATCATGACATCATCCACAGGCAGATATGTATCTATTTTCCTAGAGGAGTATTTTTTAAAACAAAATATTTGGGCTTATTGAACATTTATCAGAGAAATCATGAGTGGTTTCATTATTTTTGGCTAAAAGTACGCCTAATTTCATTAAATTCCAGGATTCGACCAAGGTGCCACATTTCCTTTAACACAAAGCGTAGAATGACCTTAAAAACAGGACGGCTTTATCAAACACAGAACCACGCGACAGGTCAGGATTAGGCAGCGATATGCTAATCGTTTACTCCGTGGGCTGAACATTTTGAATTAATTATCGAGACAACTTGTGCTGATAATCATCGATACGCGGTGGAGTTGGACGTCCACACAGTCGCCGGTTTCTTATTAATTAAAAAAGTTTATCGCTTAAATTGTGCTTCTATTATTGACAAATATCAGAATTTGGGTATGATTTTAGCAATACTTCCACCCTTTACACAAAAGATTTCATTTTTTTCTAAAACTGCAGATATTCTAGCTCACATGGTAGAGAAGACACCAGGCGAAACGGAAAGAGAAAGTTAGTAATCCGGCGTGGCCGACAAGTCGGCGCTTTTCCCCATAAGGAGACGCAGCACTCCCAATGCAACATTTAAATGTAAACCTCCACTCCTCTTGCAACTTCTGCTACCAGCAATAGTTATTACCATCGATACAATCCCTTTAAACCAAACATGGCAGGAGTTTCAGGTCATTGTAGTCCAGTTCACGTGTACTTGCAGCTAAGTCCGAGATTAAATCAGTAGCGAAGCCCGCAAGCTCGCACGTGCAGCCGTCATCACACCGACCTGCCAGTCGGGGCGCTCCCCACATGGCCAGTAACATGATCAGTAACTATCGGACGCCAGCGTCTCCGACGGCCATAAAGCACGCCGCTCCGCCACAACACAGCCGCCTTTCACTTACGCACAGGCACGCGGCTCGCCGCTCATAGGGGGACCGCCGCCTTATACGGAGCGCTGTCCAAAAAGACGAACACTGCGCCAACAGACGCCACGGCACGGTTGTCGGCAAAGTGAAAACGGTAGGCTAAAGTGATAGACGTGGCAACTGGCGAAGTTTGAACAGCGATCAAAGGCTGCAGGGAATAGTTTAGCTTGCTCTTTTTTGCCGTGCCGACTTTTGTATTCTGGCCGGGGCACGTGCAGAACTGGTCGCGTCTGTGATATTGGGACGTGACAGCATGCCAGACCCATCACGCTTCCATGAAGGACGTGATGCCCCTCAGAGCCGCTGAACGGGGGCCGTCTGGAAGCTGCAGTCACGAAGCTTTTACAGCTTCACCTCCAAAACCATCAAATAGCTCGGGCGTGTTTGATGCATCGAGATTACTTAGTCAAGCTTCCTTGGGATTCACCGTTTGAATATAAGTCGGCAATGACGGCAGCTTGACGCGCATCACTTAACTTCGTTTCCGTAACGTTTTTCTTCTTTTCAAAATCATCATCCAACAAATATATTTTGACAGGCACCGTTCTAAAACATAATTTCCTTTTGGTACGAGTTTCGTTCGTGTTAGTATTTTAACACTTCCCCGCCTGTGCTAGGTTTTTTGTCTCATATCAATTGATAGCTTTTGTGTTAAGCTACGAAATTGAGATGATCTTGGGTGAAATTCAGAGCTGAATTCATCGCAAATAAGCATCTAAGGACTGAAAAAACCATACACGTCGGAAAGGGGGGCCAGGGGGCCTGCCCCCCCCACTTTTTGGCCAAAAATTTCCTGATCTCAGTCAAAATGAGAGAAAGCCGGGCATTCTTATATCCAGCCGCTGCGGAAAGCAACGAGGAGCCCAAATTCGAGCAGTTTTTGGTCTTGATGTTGAAAGTTTTTTGTCAGCATCAGGTTGAAGTTTGGCTGCCCCCCCCACTTCTTTGCCGGTGGCGACACTTATGGAAAAAACATGTCCGAAGAATTTGAGATACTGCAGGCCAATCCCAGGTTAGGCCTCACTTTTACTCCATCTATCTTCCCGGCCGCCACTTGACGATTTTCGGGTTCACAAAACACCAGAGAGTTACAGAATACTTGAAAGAGGCCGACATCGGCATGCATAAAACAATGTAGAGACTGCAAAGCGTACGGCTGCGCTATAGTTCTGCGTACATATCTTGGGAGAACTCGTGATGGTGCACTTCCCCGCTCTCTAAAGATGCGCGAAAGTTCTGAGTGACCACATAATTGCGAACGGTGATCTCAGTGACCGCAGTAGCCCTACGGCGCCGCGGTCGTCACACCTCGCCGCGTCACGCACCAAACGTGACGGCCGCGCCACGTTAGCGATTAAACCGCTCGGCTGCACCACGTAACGGGACGACGGGGCGAGTATCGCTGCGCTGAGATTTTAAACAGCGCGACGATTCTGTAATTCATTTGTGTCCCTATGGCGCCACCGCTATAAAAAACTTTTTTCTAGTCATCGGCAAAGGAACCTAGCGTCCCAGATAACTATTGGGGAAAGGGGTGTTTGTTGTAATAGTTTTCCTTGTTTTAAAAAAGTTCGTCCTAGGGTTGATATTTAATAATTTGAGCATCGAGGGACCAAGCCCTCTTGTTCCTACGCCTATTTACTTTTGGGGGAATTGAGTGGTACAGTGGAAGCACTTTGGTACATCCATGGCAGTGACTCAGGTTCAAAACCCCTGTGGGCATAATGAATAAAGACATCCTGATCCACCATATACCCTTGTAACAAGACGCGAGCTGGCGACGCCGTATGATCTCAGCAGCTGGTGCGTCATATTGCCACCAAGGCTTCATGACGTCCACTTCCATCCATATTGGCTGGGAAAACATCCAGTTCACACACGTGCCAAGGGTAAAACTAAGACCGTTTATAACATTCCAGTTCTCCTGTCGCGGAGAACTGCCCGTGTATACCCGCCGGCGCCGCCTCCGGTCGCCTGGGTACACTCCGTCCCGGCCGGGCCAACTTTCGCTGGAGGTCGGCAGCTCGGAGCCGGCGCGGACTGTGGGTCAGCGGTGCAGGGGGGGTGTGGACGTAACTACATGCACCAGCTGACTCACTTGTCATGCGGGGCCCGTCACCAGGCGGCGAGCGGCGCACTGCGGTACCCATCGGAGCTGCAGCGGCGCACTGCGGTACCCAGCGGAGCTGCAGCGGCGCACTGCGGTACCCAGCGGAGCTGCAGCGGCGCACTGCGGTACCCAGCGGAGCTGCAGCGGCGCACTGCGGTACCCAGCGGAGCTGCAGCGCCGCTGCAACGGCCGCCCATGGCGACAGCCGCCCAATTAGAACGCGGCTAAACAATCGACACTCGCAGCCGGGTAGCTGGCCAAAATAGGCAGAACAGTACGCAGCACATTCGAGGTCTGTACAGTGGCGGATCCAGGGGGAGGGCAAAAGGTATTTTCTCCCAACGAAAAATATCGGGACAAAACTATGTTTTAGCCCACCCACCCAAAGCTGCCAACATCCTTCTTGCCCAGACTCCTTTTAAGTTTATAAGCAAGCTTTTTGTGTTTCAACTCTCAACGTCAAACAGAAGCAGTCAACTTCAGTGTAAACATTAGGCCTTGGATGGCAAAAGGAAGCATCTTGTGGCCACCCCGTAACGTTTCTTTTTTGTTATCGACTCTTGGCCTTATCCCTAAAACCTACTACCTAGTTAAATTGTGACAAACTCTCTGGGGGCGACGGCTTTTTTGCTTGTCGACAGGTTTGCCCCCTCCCCCATTAAACCTACCGGCAAGATCCGCCACTGGGTCCGTGTGGGACGGGAACGGGGTGGGAATTACGGGACTGGATGACATGGAACGGGATAGGACGGGATTTCCAGGTCTCACCCGGGACGGGTTGGGACGGGATTTTACAGGTGTCACCCGGGACGGGTTGGGACGGGATTTTACAGGTCTCACCCGGGACGGCCTAGGACGGGATTTTACAGGTCTCACCCGGGACGGGTTGGGACGGGATTTTACAGGTCTCACCCGGGACGGGTTGGGACGGGATTTTACAGGTCTCACCCGGGACGGGTTGGGACGGGATTTTACAGGTCTCACCCGGGACGGGTTGGGACGGGATTTTACAGGTCTCACCCGGGACGGGTTGGGACGGGATTTTACAGGTCTCACCCGGGACGGGTTGGGACGGGATTTTACAGGTCTCACCCGGGACGGGTTGGGACGGGATTTTACAGGTCTCACTCGGTACGGCTTAGGACGGGATTTTCCAGGTCGCACTCGGGACGGGTTGGAACGGGATTTTCCAGGTCTCACCCGGGACGGGTTGGGACGGGATTTTACAGGTCTCACCCGGGACGGGTTGGGACGGGATTTTACAGGTCTCACCCGGGACGGGTTGGGACGGGATTTTACAGGTCTCACCCGGGACGGGTTGGGACGGGATTTTACAGGTCTCACCCGGGACGGGTTGGGACGGGATTTTACAGGTCTCACCCGGGACGGGTTGGGACGGGATTTTACAGGTCTCACCCGGGACGGGTTGGGACGGGATTTTACAGGTCTCACTCGGTACGGCTTAGGACGGGATTTTCCAGGTCGCACTCGGGACGGGTTGGAACGGGATTTTCCAGGTCTCACCCGGGACGGGATAGGACGGGATTTTACAGGTCTCACCCGGGACGGGATGGGACGGGATTTTACAGGTCTCACCCGGGACAGGTTGGGACGGGATTTTACAGGTCTCACTCGGGACGGGTTGGGACGGGATTTTACAGGTCTCACTCGGTACGGCTTAGGACGGGATTTTCCAGGTCTCACTCGGGACGGGTTGGAACGGGATTTTCCAGGTCTCACCCGGGACGGGTTGGGACGGGATTTTACAGGTCTCACCCGGGACGGGTTGGGACGGGATTTTCCAGGTCTCACCCGGGACGGGTTGGGACGGGATTTTACAGGTCTCACCCGGGACGGGTTGGGACGGGATTTTACAGGTCTCACCCGGGACGGCTTAGGACGGGATTTTCCAGGTCTCACCCGGGACGGGATAGGACGGGATTTTCCAGGTCTCACCCGGGACGGGTTGGGACGGGATTTTACATGTCTCACCCGGGACTGGTTGGGACGGGATTTTACAGGTCTCACTCGGGACGGGTTGGAACGGGATTTTCCAGGTCTCACCCGGGACGGGATAGGACGGGATTTTCCAGGTCTCACCCGGGACGGGTTGGGACGGGATTTTCCAGGTCTCACTCGGGACGGCTTTGGACGGGATTTTCCAGGTCTCACTCGGGACGGGTTGGAACGGGATTTTCCAGGTCTCACCCGGGACGGGTTGGGACGGGATTTTACAGGTCTCACCCGGGACGGGTTGGGACGGGATTTTCCAGGTCTCACCCGGGACGGGTTGGGACGGGATTTTACAGGTCTCACCCGGGACGGGTTGGGACGGGATTTTACAGGTCTCACCCGGGACGGGTTGGGACGGGATTTTACAGATCTCACCCGGGACGGGATAGGACGAGATTTTCCAGGTCTCACTCGGGACCAACGAAAAATATCGGGGCAAAACTATGTTTTAGCCCACCCACCCAAAGCTGCCAACATCCTTCTTGCCCAGACTCCTTTTAAGTTTATAAGCTTCGGACGGGATTTTCCAGGTCTCACTCGGGACGGGTTGGGACGGGATTTTACTGGGGAATAAGATGGTATAGAACCACTTGTGGGATAAATTTTCTCCGACAGGATAGGAGGGGACAGTCTGATGTGGCAGGGGTGGGATGAAGGCCAAGACGTTGTCCCGTGTCGACCACTACACTTATATACGTGTTCGCCACACGCAGCCTCGTCTCCAAAACGCAGGCCAAAGCCGACCTCAGCCATTTCGACCAAATATAGGTGCTATTTCCCCCTCATTATCAAAGCAATTGCTTAAAACTAGTGAATTTGACCACAAAACAATTAATGGGTCCAGGGACGGACCCAGAGATGGAACAAAAGTGGCATTTACCCCAAACCCACCCAATTTTCGCAGATTTTTTACTACACCTTTTCCCGCGATTTCAGGCTCTGTTGTCCCCCTTCCTAGAAAAACACTGGTACACATCCATCATTTGAAGTTTTGTCCACTCCTTATGTCTCCTATGAAGGCTTGGACAAAAATGACGGTCGGGGAGCTGCTGCGGATTTTTAAGTAGGAAGCAGCGGCGGACACAGGAGCGCCGTTTGGGGGCCAACTCAAGAGAAATCGTTAGAACATAGTGCTTTTTTAAAAGAAAATCGGCCAATATTTCGAGATATGGGGACACGGCCCTTGCCCCTCTCTGCGTCCGCCAGTGGTTGGAAGGGGTCAGAACTAGTAATGAAAGCCCATGTCAGTGGTGAAATCCTCGAAACCCCTACGTCCGCTTGAATGCGGAATTTTCAATGGTATTTCCGGCAAAAGTGGGGGGGGGCGAAATTCAACTTTTCCAGCAAAAGTGGAGCCTCAGCCTCACTTGCCAAGAGTGGGGGGGGGGTGGTCCCCCGGTCCCCCGGTGGTGACGCCCCAGGCTGGAGGCCCGCTGCCGAGACCTCGGGAGGGGCTGACCGCAGCTGAGTCAGCCGTGCTGACGGACCTGTCAGAGCACGGGCGGATCCAGCGGGCGTGGGCGATGGTCCACTCACTCCCCTCCTCAGGTCGAGTCTCGACGCCCCCTGAAATAGCCTCAGCCCCCCCCTGAAACGTCCTTGGTGCCCCCTGAAATGTTGCTTCTCCCGTGATGCGAATGTCGGCACCCCAACGAATACAATTTGCTCACCCCCCCTTAATAGATTGCACCGCCCAACCGTGGTGCCCCTTTGATCCGTAAGGCGCCCCCCACCCCCAGACCGGGTGCACCTCCGCCCCCGCATAGGAAACCCTGGATCCGCCCATGCATCATAGCCCTTCCTTCGTGGTGAGACGGCTCCTGGTAGTGCTGATAGACCCTGATAGTGGGGAGCTGTGAGGGCACCCACGAACATTGAATGAGAAGAGAATTGTACTAGAATTATAATTGAGACAAGATTAGAAGACTAGAAGGTTACAGGGAAGTTTTAACGGAGTGGAAGTCATACCATTAAAGGGAACGTGTCACCTTCATAAAGGGACTTGAACTGAGATGTCCATGTGATAGAGCATACCGAGAAACCACTTGATCGATATTCCATTTGTCCCAGAACTTGCTGCTTAAGGTGGAAAAGGGTAAAAAGTACACACCTGTCGACCCCGCCCCCACAGGGTGGTTCGGTGGTATGAGACAACCATTAAATACCCTGGCACAATGACCTAATAAGCTACGTTGCATGAACAAATCTTTCCTGACTGGACGTCTTTACAACCCATGACTTTACTACTGGCGATCATACCTAAACGCGCATAACTTGCTTCAACGACCAGTTTCAAATGTCAAATATGTTTTAATATCTGTGTAAGAAAAATAGCAGGGATTCATGTCTTCCGGGTCTTAATTATAGCCTTTTTTAGCTAAAAAATACTTCATATGTATTTGTACTCATTTGTGGCACAACTAAATGGATTTAACAAAGCACAACGCGTTACCAAACCATGATGTCACACCGATAGGGGAAGATGGTCATTATGCGCCCCCTTAAGCAAAATTGTCTGCTAAAAATTACGCGGTTGACTTTTATGCTACTTCTAACCTGAAAAATATTTTGTGATCACTTTGCTTTTATTTTGCACTGCCGTAACTTATTAAGTTGATCAAACATTTGAGTGATTGAAGTTTGTGAAAAACCTTGCAAATGGCGCAATTATGAACAGGGTATCTAAAATGCGCCCACGAAGGTTCACAAATGCGCCCGGGTTTATTATGCCTCCAGGATACGACTGTGAGTGATTGTTGAATTTCATTAGCAGCCTTTGGAGACGTCAGCATTTCAGAGAAGTCGGTGTAAGCATACTAGTGGCTGATGGCCGACAGTTTGGTTCAGAAATCCCAGTGACATGCAGAGTAAAAAACCATTCCTAATGGAAGAAGTCCAAGAGGAAGACCAGAAACAATTTATATATGTCGATGGCTTGTTCTGCTCTGCGTTCGTATCGCTCCCGAATTAATACATTTGCCAGAAACAGAATTTCCGACTGAGACTGTATTTTTGCTAAGAATCAGAACAAAGAGCCAAGGATCGAACAGCGCTGTTTCTAGTGACAACAGTGAGTAACGACCTCATTCACAACATAAATCACACGTAAACCCATTGGATCCACCGGAGCAAACCTCGTGAAACCAATGCTCACCTCCTCACTCAGCCCAGAATTCAGATTTCTGCTTACCCTGGGGTCTTATCTCTCATCCATCATTTTCTCACCATCCCTAAATTCTTTACTCGGGGCCACAATAGGTCAGTTCACCAGGCAAGGTCAAATAAGGTCACCTTAGTTCAAATTTAGAGCTCTACCATAGCTACATTTCTAAGCTGATCGATTTGAATCTTTCCACACTTTATGACCCTTCCAGGGTCTATAAAATTTATATCTGGGATTTTCAATTTGTTAACCTGAGGTCAGCTCACGAGGTCACCTCTCCCATAGAAAAAGCATGCGGAAATATGTCGTATGATCTAGAAGTCAACAAAAATGATTTCAAATGCTCATATTTCTCTGAAACGCACTCTTGGCCACCCTTTGACGGAGTCCAGGGGCAATATTTACCCTTTGACTTTTGAACTTTTGACCAAACCAAGCTAGAGCGCTGAATTAAACGTCATTGTATATGTTTATAAGGTGATGATAAATTGATAAGGTGGCCTGTCCCCTCGAATCCGGAAATGTAAAAAACACTGAAGATTGTATATTCGGGCACAGCCCTTCATCAGAATCGTGTAGAAAATATCAAAAATTCTCGGTCATAGTGTAGCCAGACCTCGAATTGAGCTTCACACAAATGCCTTTTAGAATGGAAAAAATGGATGTCGTGAGAACGATCTTGGTACCTCTAGCCTAAGAGTAAAGTCGACAATGCAACAACAGTAGACCATTATTTGTGTGACAGACTTTTCTATTATTTCAGCCAAACACTAGGTTCTCAATAGCAATGAAAAATTCGCTGAAGTATATTAATCGGTTATTTGCAAGCTTCTGTTCTTATCATTTATATTTTTTCTTTGACCGCAGATAAAATGCTCACAATAATTGCTTCTTAGTACACGTGATACTAGATCGGTGTGATGACTGCAAAATTTCCCCTTTAATTCATTCAGCATAAGGCATAGCCTTTTTAACCATAGCCTTTTTAACCATAGCCTTTCTAGGTTTTTAAATGCAGTGCGTCCAAATTTAGTCGACCATTGCACACTTACCAGCCAGCGTACTCCTATGCTTAGGCATGCCATCTCGTACGAGACATGTCGAATATATTCGTCTGGGATCAGGACAGGGACGGATTCAGCCGGTTGGTTAGAGGGGGAAGGGGCCATGCCAGCCTCAGACTGTAAAAAAAGGCAGCGAAGGGGCGGAGGCGGCGCTTGACAGGGTTGCAGTGGTGCAGTGAATCCATATTTAACATCAGCTTCAACTAAGCGATCCCTTCAAACCAGGGCGCCCCTCGAATGTCCCAAGCGCGCCATGACAAAACATTTGCATGCCAGATTACCTCGAAACTGATAGCGCTCAAAACGCAGAAAAGGCCTCAAGTCTGTCTTCCTCTTCAGAAGGAATTTATTTCATCTTTAAAGAGGTACACTCCAAACGGACAAAAACGCACACTTTTTCTGGGGTATTGATTAATTATGGAACACTAGTTTTCTAGGAGGTAGGCAAGACAGGGTTCGGTCCCCTCTTTTTCGCTTTAGGGGAGGGTCATGGCCGAAATGCTGCTCCCCTCCCCCTAGAACCACCCTAGAACCGACACATGGCGGGCGAAGAACTAAAAGTTTGACGTTTGCAAGGTTTATGACTTGATGAATCATTCATCTTGCATAAGTCTAATAAATTGTCCGGCTGCGTGAGCAGTGTTTATAGGGAGATGACAGAGTGGACAGTTTGGCGGGAGTGCAGCGCCTGGGAGGCACGGGGGACGGCGCGCGGCACGGCGCACGGCACGGCACGGCACGGCACGGGCTGCGGCGTCGTCCGGCCAGGCAATGGAGGCGGATGGCCGCCTCCTGGTTTCCGACCTGGATAAGGTCTCTGCATTTAACCAGATGTACTGCACAGTCTCCAGACAGGTCCGTATCAGGAACTTGGGCCGCGAGGCGAAGAGGAAGCTGAGGAACCCCCTCTTCAAACAGTGCCAGGACTGCCAGGGGCATCGCTCCGATTGCTGTCAAGCCTTCACAGAGGAGGAACTTGCCTTCCAACTGCAACAGGCGCAACTGAAGAAGGCCCCGGGCCCAGATGGTGTCTGTAACGAGCACCTCAAACACCTCGGTCCGGCGGGACGGAAACTTCTTCCCCAGACCATCAACACGTCCTGGTTGGCGGGAGAGGTCCCCCGGGAGTGGAGACGGGCTACAATAATCCCGATCCCGAAAAGTGGCAAGGACAAGAAACTCCTGAGCAGCTACCGTCCCGTAGCCCTCACCTCCCACATTGCCAAGCTGGTAGAGAGGCTGATCTCTGCCAGACTATCGACCGTGACTTCACGCAAAAGCCTAATACCCCCAGAACAAGTCGGCTTCAGCGAGGGACGAGGAGTGGAGGATAGCCTAGGTCGGCTGATTCAAGAAGTCCAAGACGGGTGGCAGCGCCCTAAACCCGACCCCCGTCGCCCACGCCCAGACGGCGCCACGGCGCAGAAGTTCCTCCTTCTCGCATACGATTTTTCTAGGGCGTACGACAAGGTCGACCACCGCCTGCTGCGGGCCAGACTACTTGAGCTCGGCGTCCCAGCCTGTATTGTTGACTGGTGCTGGCAGTTCCTGAGGGACCGACGCTGCAGGGTGGAAGTGAACGGTGTGTTAAGTGGCGAGAGGGTGTACAGAGCGGGCCTACCCCAGGGCAGTGTTCTCTCCCCGCCCTTGTTTTTGTTATGGGCGGCCCCTCTCGCCGCCACCCTCAAGTCCCCGGCCGTCCGACTGTTCTTCTTCGCGGACGACACTGCCACCCTCTGCTCAGGAAACTCCATCGCCGAAGCCACGAAGAGAGCACAAGGAGCAGCGGACCGCCTGGCCAGCTGGGCGTACAGGAATAAGATGACGATGGCGGGTGAAAAGACCCAACTCCTTGTTCTGTCGCAGAACGCCAGGGACTCCGACGGGTGCCACGTGAAGGTAGCGGGACAGACAGTCACCGCGGGCACCAATCTGAAGTTGCTCGGAGTTACCTTCGACAGGCTCCTGCATTTTGGCCTCCATACCCAACAACTCAAGAAACGCGTCCGCCCTCGGGCAGCTCACCTAAGAAAACTCTCCGGGAGGTCCTGGGGCCTCGGCGAGCGCCAGCTGCGAGCCGTTGCCAACGGGTATATTCGAGGGGCCCTGGAGCACGCGGCAGCAGCGTGGCTGCCAGCCACGGCCCGCACCCACGTTGAGACCCTCGAGCGGGAAATGCGCGTGGCGGCCCGCATCGTCACCGGCTGCCCAAGCTCCACGCCGTGCCATGCTGTCATGGCGGAGGCCGGGATTCTCCCGGTTCGCGCGCGCCAGAAAATCCTCGCGACCAGGATGATCACCAAAGCACACTCGCTCCCGCCCGGGGACCCCCTTCGAGTGGTGGCCGAAACCACCCACCCCCCCGCGTTCACGCCTGAAGGGGGTGACTGGTTGGCGGGAAATGGGACAGGCTGTGTGGAGAGACCTCGGGGTTGGCCCGCCCATCGAGCCACTCCTGCCAGAACGCATCCCCCCCTGGTGCGGGGCGGATCATATCAACTTCAACCTCAGCCTGGGTGCACCCCTACCACCGGGCGCCCCGGACGACCACCGCAAACGGACAGCAGAACACCACCTCGCGTCCCTCCCCCAGTGCGCGACGTGGGTCTGGACCGATGGATCAGCGACTGCCGGTACAGCCAACGGAGGAGCTGGTACCCTCATCGTCTACCCAGATGACTCTCGCGAGGAGCTCCGAGAGGCCGCCGGAAGTCTCTGCTCCAGCTTCCGGGCGGAGCTAGTGGCGCTACACTCTGCCACGGCTCACCTGCTGGAGAAACCACGCCACCGCAGCGACCCCATCGTCATATACACCGACTCACGATCCTCCCTGGCTGCGCTGCGAGAGGGCCCCTCCGCGCAGCGGTCACCTCTGGGAGTAGCCATTTGGAAGGCCCTCACCGCCCTGGCCAGTGCCAGCAGTCCGGTTTACCTTCAGTGGATCCCCTCACATTGCGGTATACCTGGCAACGACGCGGCGGACAATATCGCCAAGGAGGCGGCGCTCCTCAGCCAAGACGAAGTGCTACTAGACCTTTCGTCGGTCTATAGAGCCGCGGCCCGCAGAGCCCGCTCCCAGACCATCCGGAGCTGGCCCCCTGGCTGGTACGCCGACCTCATGCAGGGCAACTCGCCGCGCCCATCTACCATATCTGACCGCGCCACCGCAGTGGACGTCCACCAGATACGGGCCGGCCACTGGTCGGGCTCCATACAGTACATGCACCGGATCGGACGAACACCCACCCCCAGCTGTGCCGGATGCAACGACCTCTTCTGTCCGGCGGCACGCTGCCTAGCGTGCGCTGAAGAAGCAGACACGCCGCGCCATGTGCTGATGGCGTGCCCGGCACTGATGGGGACCAGACTGCGACTGCTGGGGTCCATCTTTCCCAGCCGGGAGACGATCCGAGAGGATGACGTGATCGCGGCCCTCCTGGCCGCCCTCCGGGCCCTGCAGAGCCCTCGGGCTACGCCGAGATGATCCGGCCGGAGAGAAAAACAACAACAACAACAAGAACCGACACGGACCTGCCACGAGATCAATGTTGGTGCCGAGCTAGATCAGCAGCTAATTGGGAAGTCAACATGTCTTGGTTGCAGAGTTTAATAATTGTTGGGGTTTAACGACGCGCCAACTGCCAGGGTCATACGGCGTCACCAACTCTCACCCTGTTGGAAGGGATTTTGGGGATCAGATCGACTTATTCAGAGGCTCCGCCGGGACTTGAACCCGGGACCGGTGGCTTAGAAGACAAGGGTGCTATCCACTAAGCCACCTCATCCCCTGGTTGCAGAGTTTATGGTTCCTGCACGCGGTATGTACATTTTGTGTTTTTGAAGATGATGAAGCACTTATGCGGTTCCAAATGATGCAATTAGGGGCCCTACCAATTCTTAAATGGGGAAAGTGGAGACAAGGGTATCTATTGTCACAGTTTTGCAGTCATACCCCGTCATCGGCAGCTTTTAACCCACTGTCGGTGCTGGAACTACTAATTAGGCTCTCCTGATTATAGGCCCCATTCTTAGACAACCACAATGGCTGGCAGCTCAATCCCGCCCTAGCTTTGTGTCGCAAAGCTCCGACAGGCTCACTGTTTCGACTCCGGCAAACTCTAACTCGCGTTCCACAACCCCAGGCTGACCCGAAGTTCAGGAATCTGGAGTGGGATTGTCACCAGAGAGTCTGCAGGCGGGTATTGATGACGCCGGCCCGGCCGACCAGCTGGGCACTATTACTCAGCCGAGTTTGGACTGGGCAGCAGATGTGAGGCCAGTCACACCGGCCCCAACGTCAGTTGGAGACGGGCCAGCCGGGTCCCTGACACAACCAGCCAGCGCCTGCTACCGGGCTCCTACAGTCAAACTCGCAGCTGGAGCCATAGTGACAGCTGTCTCCAGAGGCTTCCGTGCACCGGTCGCCAGGAGAAGTCCAACGGTGTTCGAATGCATTTGCATTTGTATTCATCGTCGTGGGCATTTGCTGAACACGCTGAGCGAGAGCCCGGCATGATGAATTGAGCTTGGTAACAGGTGGCGGACCAGAGGATCGAGACTCGAGCCTGGGTCAGACGGCTCCTGGTGAACCAAAGTGCTATGATAAACCAAAGGCTCTAGTTTGCTTAGCATTTGTTGTGCATCAGATAAGGTTTCTTAGAGAGTTTGAGTTTGGGACAATTATCTAAATATTTAACAAAACAGAACTACAAGGTTACCTATGTTTCGTATGGTTAGTGAGAATCGTAAAATTCATCATAATGGGATTGCAAACTACTCTTGCCAAAGACAATTTCAAACTTGGATCTCTCAGAAAGATAATAACTAGGTTCATTATTAAGCTTTTTCGTAACATCCCCAGGAGGTGTGTAATTTTGAGGCACAAATTGCTCCAAGAGACAATGCATAAGGGCATTTGATCATGCAGCAGATTTATTCCGGCTACTTTACTGCAGTGTAATGGCATGCACATATGGAAGCTCTTGAGAAACAGAGTGACTCACATCAAAATCAAACAAACACCGTTGTGTTTGCTTAACGGTGAAGAGGAAGACGGAGTCGCACGTTCGAGGTTGAGTTTTCCTTGGCTCCAACTCAGTTTATTGATAGGCCATTCAAACAGGCTCCACCGCGATCAATCAAAACGATTTTAATTAGCTGTCTACACGTTTTCAAGTCATTCGCATCGAAGGGAGATTACCTCTCTTAGCATGAAAGTCAAACGGCAGATAAACAGCCGTGGACGGCGCTACTCGTGCGAGCTTTCGAGAACAAGACAAAATCTTAGGAACAACTGTGTGTGTGTGTGTGTGTGTGTGTGTGTGTGTGTGTGTGTGTGTGTGTGTGTGTGTGTGTGTGTGTGTGTGTGTGTGTGTGTGTGTGTGTGTGTGTGTGTGTGTGTGTGTGTGTGTGTGTGTGTGTGTGTGTGTGTGTGTGTGTGTGTGTGTGTGTGTGTGTGTGTGTGTGTGTGTGTGTGTGTGTGTGTGTGTGTGTGTGTGTGTGTGTGTGTGTGTGTGTGTGTGTGTGTGTGTGTGTGTGTGTGTGTGTGTGTGTGTGTGTGTGTGTGTGTGTGTGTGTGTGTGTGTGTGTGTGTGTGTGTGTGTGTGTGTGTGTGTGTGTGTGTGTGTGTGTGTGTGTGTGTGTGTGTGTGTGTGTGTGTGTGTGTGTGTGTGTGTGTGTGTGTGTGTGTGTGTGTGTGTGTGTGTGTGTGTGTGTGTGTGTGTGTGTGTGTGTGTGTGTGTGTGTGTGTGTGTGTGTGTGTGTGTGTGTGTGTGTGTGTGTGTGTGTGTGTGTGTGTGTGTGTGTGTGTGTGTGTGTGTGTGTGTGTGTGTGTGTGTGTGTGTGTGTGTGTGTGTGTGTGTGTGTGTGTGTGTGTGTGTGTGTGTGTGTGTGTGTGTGTGTGTGTGTGTGTGTGTGTGTGTGTGTGTGTGTGTGTGTGTGTGTGTGTGTGTGTGTGTGTGTGTGTGTGTGTGTGTGTGTGTGTGTGTGTGTGTGTGTGTGTGTGTGTGTGTGTGTGTGTGTGTGTGTGTGTGTGTGTGTGTGTGTGTGTGTGTGTGTGTGTGTGTGTGTGTGTGTGTGTGTGTGTGTGTGTGTGTGTGTGTGTGTGTGTGTGTGTGTGTGTGTGTGTGTGTGTGTGTGTGTGTGTGTGTGTGTGTGTGTGTGTGTGTGTGTGTGTGTGTGTGTGTGTGTGTGTGTGTGTGTGTGTGTGTGTGTGTGTGTGTGTGTGTGTGTGTGTGTGTGTGTGTGTGTGTGTGTGTGTGTGTGTGTGTGTGTGTGTGTGTGTGTGTGTGTGTGTGTGTGTGTGTGTGTGTGTTGTGTGTGTGTGTGTGTGTGTGTGTGTGTGTGTGTGTGTGTGTGTGTGTGTGTGTGTGTGTGTGTGTGTGTGTGTGTGTGTGTGTGTGTGTGTGTGTGTGTGTGTGTGTGTGTGTGTGTGTGTGTGTGTGTGTGTGTGTGTGTGTGTGTGTAAAAGGGAGTATGTTTTTTGGTATAAAAATAAAAAAAAAAAAAAAAAAGTGTAAACCAGTAGAGCTTATTGGCAGTGATCGAAAGGGATTGTGTTCCGTGAAGAAAATTGTTTTTTTGAACACCGAGGCAAAGTATAAGTAAACTGGCCACCGCGTATACAATAATTCACTCATTCATGCATTCCCTATCCAAGAGACACCAACATTATATGTATACGAGTCCCTCGCTCGGCTAATTCACCACGCTGGCTGGGCACATAAGGTCATTGCATACTATAGAAAACGAGTCCATGCCTCAGCCATTCCTGTACCAACTTTAAATAGCAGCCCCAGCCTGACCTAAATGTCACCGGGGCCACCAACAATGTATGTTGGACTGCTACTGGAACGGTAATCACGTCGAATACGCGTTGAGAAAGTATATAAGACATACTGGCAAAAACGTCAACGTTTTTCTGATATCTTAAATCGTTGCAGATCATTCTAGATATATGCCTTGAGAATATATGCAACGACACATGTGAATTAAAACTGTTCCGAGAATCTCACAAAAATCAATGTTTTGCAAAAGCGTAATGGAAGCGTTTCTAAGTTTTGAAGTGCTGCGGCGAGGAGCATGGTGATGAGTTGCTGAGATGTTCCCTGGCCTCTCCCCTCGAATCCGGAAATGTAAAAAACACTGAAGATTATATATTCGGGCACAGCCCTTCATCAGAATCATGGAGTAAATATCAATAATTCTCAGTCCTAGTATAGCCAGACCTCGAATTGAGTTTCACACAAATACCTTTGAGAATGAATATAAGAATTTCATTTTCACAAATTATTGTGAAATTTCGCCTTTCATTCTCAAAGGCATTTGTGTGGAGCTCAATTGGAGGTCCGGCTATACTAGGACTGAGAATTATTAATATTTACTCCGTGATTCTGATGAATGGCTGTGCCCGAATATATAATCTTCAGTGTTTTTTACATTTCCGGATTCGAGGGGAGAGGCCAGGGAACATCTTAGCAACCCTAAGCGTGATGGAAACAACAAACCGTACCTCGAAAGCATCACCGTGCGTTCTCTTTGACTCTTGTAAGCTGTACCCAACACCTTCAAAGCGTTTGGCACTGCAAGATCATTACACAGTCCCACTAGAGGGAAAATCCGACGCACGGTCAAACTCGAAGCACTTGGCAGCAGCTGAAGGTGAAAGTGCGGGTCTTCTTCAGCGAGGTGGTCCGAGTAACAGGATAGCTGTAGCACTGCTGTCGCCGCCGCTGCCAACTGGCAGCCATTACAGACAGGACGTGGTGTGGGAGGTGTTGGGCACCCAGCTGTCCTTTGTTGTGCGTCGGGGAAGGAGCCGACACGCACCGACTGCCAGGGCGCCCAGGGATGGTGGTGCTAATTAATGGTGACCTGGCCGTGACCATGGGTGTCACAAACAGAGCGGGAGGCCCACCTTCCCACCTACCATTTGTCCGAGAAATTTCCCGTCTCAGCCGGGTTCCGACAGAACTCAGAAACAGGACCGCGAGTATGAGCGGAAAGGAACGAGGAGCCCAAATCTGAAGAGCTTTCCAATTTAGAGGACACGGTTTTGTCTCAGCGAGGACTGACAATTTCACTGACGTCCCCCAAACTTTTTTCGTCGGTGGCGGCGTTTATGGTGATGAGAAGCACAGTGGTGACACCGCAGCTGGCAGCGACAGCCCGATGTTGGCGCAGAATCAGCACCATCACTTCCAAAAGCCAGTTGACTTCGAAAGTCCCTCTGGGAACCTAAAGCACCGCAAAGGCTAAGTGAAAACGGAGTCACTTGATATGGAATCAAGATACTTTAAGTGGCATCCTCAGTCATGAGCAACATACCACCTGCGTCTGGACCATGCTAACGGAACCCATTCTAACGTTGATAGATTTCGGAGTGCTGAGGTTTGCTACACTATGACCAATAGTTTGTGATTTTATCTACCGTTTACCTACCTGATTCTTCGGAGATCTGTGCCCGAATAAATAATCCTGCAGTGAATTAGATTCATTTCGCATCCAGGGTTCGAAGAGGCAGGCCATTAAACATCCTGTCAACTTAGAGCCCATTTCTGTCTGTCAAATACGTACAAACCGCTATCTCTCTGATACAAGTGCATGGCTACATTTCCGTATCTTTGATCCCCAGCTACAGCTTCCCTTAAGCTGCCGCTGTCATTCAAATGTGGAGATGTTGTGGAGTATGTTGCAAACCAGGAGCAACAATTCACTCGATAAACCGATCTTTCAACCGATCACAAATACCTTTCGGTGGCTTTCAGCAGCCCCGTTCCAACGCTCCATGCGGCCGTCTCTGCTGGGTTGCAAGCTCCACTCTCAGCAGCTCCACAACTCCCCTAAACTGACTGGCAGCCCGGCCCGTGAACCACGACACAGGTCGCACAAGTGCGCAGCCTGGGCCACGTGAGCTCGCGGGCTGCCCCAGCCACAGCTGCTGCGACAGCTGCAGCCGGCAAGAACATAGTCGCCCCAGCTCGGACACCGCAGCAAACAGATGCACATGAAACAATGCCAGCCGCCCTGCCCCAGCTTATGGTTTGTTTTTGAAGATGCGGTCGGTGGTACAATGACGCGTAAATGCATCGTCTTTTTAATTCGGCAGTGCTTTGAGAGTGGGTGGAATTTACTCTCAGTACAGTCAATGCAAGAAAATTTAGGTGAGGAGGGGGAGTTTTGTTACAGGGGCAAATTGATACAACGCCGATAGCTCCTGAACCATGACACTAGATGCCTTTGGGCTCTGGCCATGATTAACTGATACCGGAAGCCAGCGACAGTCCCTTCAGCAGCTGTGTCGGTCAGCCGCCTACGGTGCTGCGGACAATGTGCATTTTTCGGTCAAAAGTACATTTTCAGCGATGTTATGTTTGCAGAATTTACACCTGTATCAATTTCTGTAGCAGGGCCTTTGCCTTTGTAAGAAAGCCACGATATCGATGTTTCAGGTGATAACTTTAAATTCGCTGAGGAATTGAAAGCATCGCCGTCATACTGGTTTTATGAAATGCACTTCTGGTAAAATATGGATGGGGCACGTTGTTACTGGCTGTATCAACGTACCCCGCGCTGTATCAACCTGTCCCAACGGTATTCCACGTTAACACAGCTAATTAATAATGTTTAAAAATGTTTATGCAACTGTATTTAATTTATTTCTACCAATGTTGTCACAAATTCGGATTCCGTAAACCTATCGAAATGGGCTATTACATGCTGACAAATACATCGTCAGTTTTACCGAAACTTCCGCCAGCTTTACGTAAATGATTTAAGAACATTCGAATCCATCCAAAAAAATTCAACCACTGAAAAGGTCCAATAATATTGCATAATTTATGGTTATGAATTAATTTCTTTGTGCTTTACCTACATCTTACATCCAATTTCCTAACACCATCCTTTCCTTTTGTTAGATGGTGCGGACATATGTCCGAGAGACAACCCGACGAGCCCCTCCGGTCGGCGTTTTAGATGCCGCTACGGAGCAGGTCCGGATCGGTACCTCGATAATGAGGGTAGCAAACAGTTGCGGGATTCAATTTATGACACTCCGGTGGCACTGTCATGCTGACGGTCAAGATGGCTAAGAGACGTTTGGATATAATCAAACTTTGTATTTTTTTCAGATGAGATGGAGCCTCAACTGGCAGAACATCTTCCGCAAGCATGCAAAATAAACCATGGATTGTCGACAGTCGCAACTCGAAAATTGGCGCATCAATTTGCTGCAAAGAACGAGCTGGGAATGCCTGACACCCATTTGTTTTTAATCTAATTGATTAAAAATTAATTTCATTTCATTCAATAAGAAAAAAATGTACTGGTGCAGAAAAAGTACGAAGTTCTTCTGCGACTTTAGCGCCGCTTGGTCGAAATGTAAGGAATAAATATTTCTGACGTTTCGGACATGTTTTCTGGTTAGTTTATAAGACAATATTCGTGCGTAACAACTTGCCCCGTGACCAGTAACAACTTACCCCGTAGTGGAGGCATGTTGAAAATTTTGACTTTGGTTCAAGTTTTCAATTGATTTAGTGTTTTCTTGACAAAGGGAAGACAATAAATGGTAACATCTGATAAAGAAATGAATAAGCTATCGAACGACACTCGCTTTATTCATATCGTAGTGATAATTTAGAAGGTACAGCTCATCCCGTGAAAACTGTATCATATGACACCATCCTCATCTATAATTTTTTAAAACTTATCATTCATGAAATGGCTTTGTTATTTTGTTGAACGTGGCTGCATTGCCCCGAATCGATGAAATTTGCAGCTCATCAGTCTTTGCAGATGTTTATCCTGCTTGAAAAGAGCAAGCAGATGATTGCGTACCACTCAATAAACTCTGAGCAATGACTTAGATGAAATTGGAGAAATTACCAAAAACTAAATGGATAAACAAATGTAAAGTCAATAATCACTGAACCTGTGGGATATGTGAAAACAGAGGGTGATATATGGACCGCCGGAATCGCAAGCCGCCGTGATTTGTTCCGAGTCCGCACATTCCGCAGGAAGACAAATGTGGTCCAGCCGAACCATTGTTTTGAGAGCGGAGAACAATTTGGAATGTGACGGAAAGACTAAAATAAAGAGGACGAACAGAGTCGGAGTACAGCACAAAAAACAGAGCACAAAGAATAAGCAAGTGAATTAACAATCACATTTATTAGAGCTTTTTCATATTTTATCACTTGGACAAAAAATATGAGCTTAGAAATGTGGTCTCAGGACGAGAATCCACAGCAAACCTGTCAAATTCAATCTTCAGCAACTGCTCAGTAAGAACTGTCCGTCGACTTTACAGGACATGAAGCTGAATTATCCCATTTGTCGCGACACATTTTTTTCACTTGTCAAGTGAAGGAGGCCCATCACCAAGGCGGATTGAGCACCAAAAATGGTCTTTAATGCTGGGACGTGAAGTAAGACTAACACGACGAAGCACCATTTTTGATAGCATAACGAATGGACTGTTTTCTACACAGTCATGCGGTACGGGGTGGCAGCTGAGTGACGTCTGGTGACTCGTCCTGGAGCCACGGACGCCCGCGTGATCTCGCTTGAAGTCGTTCTTCTCCTGACCTGAAAGTAGCCGTCATGACTGAGAGTGATGGGGGCTAGCCAGCGAACGGAGCGGGGTGCTAGCGGAGAGAGAAACCAGCCCAGATTTCAGCCCACGAGGCCGCTAACCAGCCATGTCCAGCGGTGACGGAAATTCACGCCCGCCATTCCATTAACCGCTTTTTCCGCACGACGGCGCGAAGCCTGACATGGAAACCCGGCCGGTGGAAACTCACGGAAGCGAAAGGCGCAGGCGCGCGGTTTCGTGGCAACTCACGGTAAGGTCAGTGGCAGGAGAGCTGGTGATCTCGTTTTGCGATCGGTGGCGGCGATCAATGGTGCTCCACCAACGGATTTATGCGCCACACGATAGCTTGAGGTCTACAGCTTGCCATATTCTGGTCTCCCTGGCACCATATTCTCACTCATCACTGACTTTTCCAAAAGCTGTGCCGATTTGTGACGATCACGCAAGCTTGAAGCCACCGCAGTCACCAACACCTTCTGTGCCAGCTACCACAGCAACGGCATTCGTCACGTTCCGGTGAAGACGCCCGCGTCTCGGTGTTCAAACTCACACCCAAAAACAATCGATTTCAGCCGCCGTGGGATGCAGACCGGCTCGGCGTGGCTGCAAAGACACTGCCAGTAGTAGAAGAGTCTGTGTCCCATCGCCACCGCTCACTGCCGACTGGCCCGCAGCGCCGTAACAGCGCCGCTTTCCCAGCGCACCCATCCGCGGATGCTCGGGTCACAGAGGTCACGGCGGGTGTGCCGGGGTCACCGAACAGTCGCAAAGAGGTCACACAACACTGCAGCTGTTTCCGGCATCCGCAGGCGCAAACGGAAGCGCTCACACAATGGGTTGTTCCAAGATGTTTGGAGCATTGTATCAGAAAGGAGGATAATGTTTTGTGGTGCTGTTTCAAGTACTAAGAAGCCCATCGGACGCCAAACTGGTTTTAAACTAAAGAAGCAACTACTGACACGGAGATGCCGTATGAGAGTTGCACTAAAGAATCTATAGATAATTTAGAAACAACGGACGGGCAGTCTACAGACTAGAAACTAGACTGTTGACTTAGAAACTGCTACAAACAGACTAGGGTGTCTAACATTTATATACCCAGTCAATATGTTTCTCTCTTTCTCTCTCCCCCCTCCTCCCCCTCTCCTCTCTCTCTCCTCTCTTTCTCACTGTTCTGCTGAGTGCTGAGGCGTCGCCGAGGTAAAAACAGAGTCGTTTTTGCTTGTGTGTCATCCGCGAAGCATTCATTCCGCCCGCTTTCAGCAACGCCTCAGGTGTGTGCGCCCACCCATTCAAGGTGAAGGAGGCCGCCGGGGAGCCGACCCTGACATTCGGAGACATCAAAGAAACAGAGCCATTCTCCCAATGCCACGCAGTGTTTAGATACCTTTCAGAGGAGACTCGAGGAAGGTCTCCAGGGATTTCACTGCTTACGAGGAAGAATCTTCGCGGAGTTTAATACCGGAGATACTTTATCTATTACCTCCGATTCATTCTCCAGCTGGTTGAATTAACGTTCAATAACAACGTCAAAACGATATCGCAGCTCATGCATGTCATTGTCGATGAGTTGACGATTCAACTGATAATGAATGCCCATGGCCAGTAAGCAGTTTACTGAAGGAATTAAAATGAATTTCTCGACTGAACAACGATAAGAATGGAAGCTTTCGGCCATAGTATTCTAGTACTGGAATCAATTCTACGCTGCCGAAGGCTAGAATAATGAGGCAGAAAATTTTCATTTTTGTTTTTCTTAGTGGAGACGACAATTTCAATAACTTCATAATTAAGTAGCTCCACTTATGTGTTTTCGTAAAGAAGTTTCCTTGTAGCAGAAGACATTCTAAAGAAAAGACAACGGAGAATGTAGACGAGACAGAATCAACAATACCGATTATCTTGACTGATGGACAAATGCCCTGCGGGTTGAAAGCTCTAAGAAATGTGATTCAAGCCAATAATTCAGCCTAAAAACGCCGTTTGGGGGCGGAGGGCTCGTGAAGAACAATGGACGACAGGCCCTGCCGCTTATGCTCGCCTTCACCCGACAATTAGCCACCGGAGCCCTGGTGACCTAGAACCCTGGCGCGTTTAAAGTTATGGGTTACACGCATTACACGCTTCTCTCCGCTTTAGGCCAAAGAGGTTTTCCGGAAAGCACGAACAAACAAGGTCAGACCATAGGATCCGGCTCTCCTGCTCTGATGTTGACGTACTAGGGCTGCAAGCAGAGAAGTATATTGCAAGGCCACCACGCACGTGAGGAAGATGATATTGTTGCCGTCGTAGTTGTGCATGTCTAAATGGGTAAAAACCATTGAGTACAGTAGGCAGTATTATACAGTCCCAATGAATCATTCCTCTGGATTCAAGTAGACAGTCTGCCATAGGCGGATGCAGGTTTTCTGTTCATAGGGGGCACTTTGGTGTGGGTCCAGCGCCACCTTCGCTCCACCGGGGGCATCGATGCCCCCTCTAACTCAGAAAATATGGTGTTTAGCACAAATCTGCAAAGTACATTAGAAAGCTCTCGTGAATTCAGTAAGAAATTACTTGGCATGTTTAAGCGCTCAGGTCAATGGTTTGACCTCCAGAGGCCAAGTTAGGTCACGATAGGCTATTTTCACTCAAATATGCAATGCTTAAGAGGACTGGGAAAAACTCTTATGCCATTAGAGCTATTGAGATCTGGAAAAATACATTGGATAGGAAAATGCCAGACCTTTTTCCGCTATGAAGAGCGTAATGACCTCCCGCCAATGGTTTGACCTCCAGAGGTCACTTCGTGACCTCATATGACCTGAGGTCACCAAAGGTCAGAAAGTGGCCTTGCCGTGTATGAAATAAAAGCTAGTAATGAGAAATATACGATGGTGTTTGGTTCACTGCTCTAGCTTAATTAGGTCAAAAGTTATTTCCAAAATACTGTTTTGACCCCTGGTGACCTTGTATGACCTCAGAGAAGTCAAACGGTAAATATGACCCCTGGGATCCGTGAAAGGGTGTCCAAGAAGGCTTTTATGAGCAAGCCGAGCATTTGCAATCGTTTTTGTGGCTTTTAGATCATAAGACAGCTTTTTCCCATGCTTTTTCAATGGGAGAGGTCACCTCGTGACCTGACCTCCGTTCACGAAATCGAAAAAATCCCGGATAACCTTGTAGACCCTGGTGGGGTCACGAATTGTACGAAGTTTTAAATCGATCGACTGAGAAACATAGCTCTTATGGAGCTCAAAAGTTGAAGTGAGGTGACCTTGGTTGACCTCGCCTCGTGACCTGGCCTTGGATGACCTGGGGCAAAAAATGTCAGGGATGGTAGGAAAATAATGGGGTAATAGATAAAGCCCTCAACCACGGTCCTGCGTCTCGTCGTCTTCTGCTATCCCGAAAAAAACCTTAGGGGGCTATCGATGGCCCCCGGTGGGGCGAGGGTTAAATGATTAGTCGCACCGAATTGCATCGCGTGGGCGTCAATACTTGCATACTGGGGGACGCAACGTTTCAGGGGGCGCAAAAACGTTCCAGGGGTGTCAGGTTGGTCGATCGGGGAACCTGCCCATCTTGGCCCCTGAATCCGCACCTGCAGCTTATGCCTATGCAGCACCCATTATTTCCTTCACCGCGTAAATATTATTACTGAATAATCATACCTAGGTCGTATACTTTTCAAGGTAAGACATGGACTAATTTTACACACATTCCGACAACAATATAGTAAAATTGAATAGCTAATGTCAAACAAAACAATATTTATTTTCCCTTCTGAGCGGCGACATTTGTGCAAACAGCTTAGCAATTCTTTAGCGCAAAATATCTTCCAAAAATAGTTTGACTAAGTTCGAGCACAAGACGGTCAACATCTCACCCCACCTCACGGTAGCCTCTTCCCGGACTCGCGCAGTCACGCCTCTGCAGGTAAGCTCGAATATCGATCCGGCAGTTCTGCACAGTCTGTATCGACACTGTCACATGTGACAGCCGTGAACTGCCCGCTCCGGAGCCCCGCCGGCAGCACAGGCTGCCGACGCCGCCTCACGACCTCTGTTTATTTTCGAGCCGGACTACGTGACACACGCCAAACGTGACTAACGCGCCGGTACGACGACGGCAAAACGAGGCTAACTCACCAGCTCGGCCCAGTGGCTGTTTCTGCAGCACATGCCGTCATCATCATCAGCCCCTGTTTGGATTTTTGTGCTCCTGGGGGTGAGCCGGTTTCTTTCATCCATTTCCAATCCCTTCTCCTCGGGTTGTGCGCAGCGCCTGAGGCAACCCTCCCCGGATGACTCTTGTCCTTTCTCCCTCAATCATTCCATCTTTATCATTGTCCTGCAGTGCATTTTTGTTTCTATTTGAAATTGTCATCCCTCATTTTCCTTAAGACGAACGTCATAATAGCCACCGACTGACCGTGGAGATGTTCCGCATGCAAAATAGAAAGTGCCTCCTAATACCACGAATGTGACGAAGCATTTAGCACAAGCACAGAGATAATATGTGACCAAAAAAAGACCTTTTGCAATGATTGAAATTGAGGTATCGCACAATGAATGGTGTCGAATTTCAACAGGGGCGTAGCCAGGATTTCGCTCAGGGGGGACGGCCCGAAGAGGGCCCCTACAACAGCGCCAAAAGGGCCCTGATGAGTAAAAAGAGCTCTGCTTGTTAAAGAATCGTGTCCTCAGGGGGTTCTTCGGACCCTCAGGGGGGGGCTGTCCCTACCGCCCCCCCTTGACTACGCCCCTGAATTGCAACACTGTCAACAGAAGCTCGTTCATGGAATGTGGAGCCTTGCAGCGAGAACCTCGTGCCCTACAATCAGAACCTCATACCTTTCAGCCCGACCGACTACGACCGACTGCGACCCGCAAAATGGTCCGACGTAGCGTGGGAACGGAACGATACGGTAGTTCCCTCTCAAGCTACCTGTCACTCGTAAACACGCCCAGTAAAGCTCGACACGGCGCTTAAAAGCCAGTGGGCTGCAGACGGCGCCGCGCAATGCCCCAGCTTCAGTTGTTCCTGCGTCGTCAAATGCACGGCACGAGCTGCATTTGACGAGTAGTGGTGCAAATTCCGCCGTAAACGAGACGGCTGGCGACCACTACCAACCAGCCATGAATGCACATAGCTGGTCATCACTACTTAAATAGACAAATAAGGAAGACACAAAGCCAGCATTTGAATCATGCAGCATTTTACTTACTACAGTGGATTGATGGCCACAGTAACACTTGTGCCATGGGTATGAATTTCTCTCCATCTGGGGGTGCACGCGCACCCTAATCAAAGATGATAAATCTTTTAAATCATCATGTGTCATTTTAGTGACTTCAAGGACTTGAAGGAGGTCAGATATAGTTCATAAAGTTTCTGGTAGGACTAACATAGCGCTGAAAATCCGCTCACCTATTGGGTGCTAGATCACGATAACTATTTTCGAAATGAATTTGGAGGTGCTCCCTTTTCCGCTTTGCGAAGCAGGGCGCTTCAGAATGCGAATACCTACCTGGCACCAAAGCAGTGATTATGACGGCTGAAAGATTAACCAACCTACTAAGATTAAAAAAGGCTTTTCCGTCGCATATTGCAAAACAATTTTGTAATACCTATTCCCAATTTTGGAATACCTAAAGGCGCGTTTCATGTAAATTCGAACAGGTTTCCGTTGCCCTCTGCACGTTTAAAAGGCAATCGGTATAACCGATAACGATTATACCTGGCAATCAGTCGTTCGACTCTCTCTCTCTCTCCCAGTCCCCACTCAAGTTGATTGGCAACATGAAACGTTGATGTCAGGGTTACAACACCGGTGGCGTTTCACAGCTCGGGCCTATGGGGAGTGGGTGCTTTTGAGCGGCCATGGAAAGAAAACTACTCCATCTATTCAGATAAATGTGACTTCGTTTAACACCCGCCCCGGTGGGCCTCCGAGCCATCTTCGTCCTGGTGGGGGGTTTTCAAACACCCCCATGAACTCGGCTCCTATACGGGATAGCAAAAAAGAACAATAATAGATAGCTCACAAAAATTAGTAAAGAAACTACATCATGCACTTTTTGGCTCAGGTCAATATTGAGATCATGACAGGTCAAAGAAGGTGACAGGTTAGAGAAGAGGTTCTGGGCTCTAGCGTCTGACAGAGCCAAGTTAAAACCAATTTTTAGGCACCATTCGCTTCGTATCGATACGGCAAATCGAATGATGTATGACAGACTAAAATAGGTGCAAACATAAAAATGGCATGACCAAGATCAGGTCAAGGTCACCATCTGACTTAGTATAGTCAATATGCATATAAATTGGCTCACAAAATAATCCAAACGTAATGGTACCAAAAATGAAAGTTTCTTCGTCATTTCCTGAAAAGGTATTCACCCAAGTCTGAAAAACAACTCAAATAGTCCTAGGTGACCTCCCAAAGGTCACAGGTCCAAACTTGCAACATGAACCTGGACAGGGGCCTTGGGTACTAGGATCTGTAGAATAGGAAGGTAGCATAGGCGGATCCAGGATTGCCAATCGGAGGGGGCACTTTCCCGGGGGGGGCGCCACCCGGACCAGGGGGCGCCACTTATGACCGGCAAACCTATCAGGTGGGCGCCAAATCCTATCGGTCGGCGCCGACTTTCGTATCCTGGGGGGCGGGGGTGGAAGCGACATTTCAGGGGGGCGCCATCGACCTTTCAGGGGGCGCCGAGGGTCGATCGGGGGGGACGTGCCCCCCTTGCCCCCCTGGATCCGCCTATGGAAGGTAGCCTAAGCTGTATCTACATTAATTGAGCCATTTTTTGCCCAATTTCCGTTTTCCCCATGCATTTCCAATGGAGACGTCATGATACGCACCTGACCTAGGTCATCGACATGAAAAATCCCGGAATATATTTGGTAGTACTCGGAGGGCTCACTATGTGATGTGTCAATTTGATAGATTAACCCCGTTCTTTATGCTATCCTAAAAGTTTTTGGAGGTGAGGTCACTTGACTTGCACTGATGACCTGACCTGAGACGACCCAACCTTAAAATTTTGTGAAAATTTGCAGAATTGATCAAGGATAGGGTGCAGCAAGTACGGCGGCGCATCATGCCACCCTTGTTTTGGTGCGCTGGTGTTCAAACACCCACCAGCGGGTGACGGTTACGAGCCGTGAAATTTTATATCCGAAACTTGCATTAGCCTTTCACCTCAAGAAAAGTGTAAAAAAAACTCTAGAACTTGAACCAACATGGTATTCTAGGGCCTTGGCCTCCCCCTCTCTCTAAGAGGCGGGTCTAGACCAAGCATTTAAGAGGGAAGGTGACCCGAGCAGCATAGCGGAAAACCAAGTGTTTTGGAAGAAAATCGTCGCAAAGTAGGTACAATTTCACCGCGTTAAGGAGCCATGGCCGGATCGATCCCCTCCACGGGATCTGATCCAGCTGTCTTTGACACTCTCGCTCTCTTGCTCTCCATATCTTTCCATCACCTTCAATATGCTGCTGATCCCTAATAACCTGTCCGTCTGCATTTATCAGCGTGCGCTCCAGCAATTAAGCGTCACCAGAAATTATCATTTCTAAAGCACCCAGGTGTGGCAATAATCCATTAAATGTTAACAAATTTCAAAGATGATTATTTTGACAGCTGAGCTGAAGTTTACTTGTATGCTTTATAAAAATGCAACCAAACAGTACATAACGCAAAGTATACCAACAAAACTATCCAACATTTGTACTCCTCTTTCCCGAGACATGTTTAATCTTAACCCAGGCTACGACAATTAGCGTCCATCTAACATCCTGCACATCACAACCGTCAACCGTAAAATGGTAGTCCAGCGATATGCCGACATGACCCGCTCCAACCACGGGCAATTACAACCGCGTCGGAAATGAGGTGAGCCAACACCCGTGCTAAGACGATGTTTTGTCAGAGCTGTTGTTCGCTTATGGACAAATAACCAGACTTAAGGTCTTGTTAGCGGGCTGGATCACAGTTCTCGGTCTGGGGGGTCATCGATAGTGGGCCGCGTAACGAGGCGAGAGGCGGGGCGAGAGCGCCGGCGCCGCTGGACACTGATTGCTTCAGAGAGAGAGAGAGAGAGAGAGAGAGAGAGAGAGAGAGAGAGAGAGAGAGAGAGAGAGAGAGAGAGAAGAGAGAGAGAGAGAGAGAGAGAGAGAGAGAGAGAGAGAGAGAGAGAAGAGAGAAAGAGAGAGAGAGAGAGAGAGATGAACACTGAGTGGGAAGGGACATATATTGACCGCCGGAGCATCTCAGGGGAGTCGATCCCAAGCCTGTACACGCACTGCCACTGCATGTTCCTGAGCAGCGGACTGGAACACAACGCTCTACCACCTGAGCTACAGGGAGTTCGGAGTAAGCCGGCAGCAGCATCTTCATCAAGAACAGTTTAGACAAACATACATTGTTATAGACAAGCATTTTCAGAATAAGTGTTACTATAAATTTATCTCGGTGATATTCAGCACCTATGTCTGCTCAAAATAACTTACCCAGTCCAAAAGTCTTAGCGAAATATCCGTTTACTTCAGCAGGTTATTTACCGCTCCTCATGTAAATCCGGCTTTGAAAAAAGGTTCCTCGTTTCCCTGAATAATCGGACAATGTTCTACCATTCCTGTCTTAGCATTAAATTGGAAACGGTGTAAATTTCGCGCCTCTGATATTTGTACACCGGGAAGTTATCTACTTCACGACTGCATGACCTGACAACGATGGATTTTTCAACACGGATAATTTATAGTGTTCACGTCCCGGTCCACTCTGGATTATGGGTGAAGTTACACAATGGGGGTGAGGATTCTGTGTGTAAAACATCTCACATCTGAGGAAAACCAGCACTGGATCTGCTGTCAGACTGAGAGGATCTACGGTCAGGACAGCAAAGTAAATTGACCTCATGGTTCGTTCAAGAGCGAAATCTGTTGAGCATTTGCGTAAGTGATTCATAGTGGTCGCACGGCTCGCTTACTACCCCGACGCAGACATCACGGCTCATTGGCGACGTCTCGGCGATCGCTATCCGCCAGTTTCACTTGTGAAGCGTGAATCTGCCGCCAAACAGCCACTTTCGCCGCTGATCACTCACTTTCCCTGCACAATCTGCATCTCATGATTGAAGCTGAACGATGAGATATAATGAAAAAGCCGATGCAGTATTTCCAACACAGCAAGTCTACACATAAAGGTCTACTCCTAAGTCTATACCTGAAATATCAGGTGTATATATATATATATATATATATATATATATATATATATATATATATATATATATATATATGAGATAAGATACAGCAGTGTTTCCAGGCTAGCACCTTCCTGCAGAAAAGCGTTTTTGGGCCGGTATTGAAACCAGACTTGTAAAATTGTATGTGAAGCGTGGACCGTGAAGGCAGTCATTGCTATTGACCTGAGGAATTTCGCCATTGGTCTTTGGCCCGAGGAACTTCGCCGCTGAATGATAACTTTCGCTGACGCACATCGACCTCTGCTCTAGGGCAGAGACTTTCGCCACCCTAGTATGATTGATGTCTTGACCACGGACTAAGAACATATCGCATAAAAAAGCAAACCACCCAAGCTCTGTCCAAGCAAACTCAAGTAACGTTTCCTGGGCTACCAAGTAGGTAACGATCACGCTCTCAGCTTCAACAATAGGCATGGTGTGCCATTTGCGGCAGTAGCGGGAGTGCTACCCTCTGCTAAAGACTGGCGCATGTATGAGTTTTACCTTTAGCCCCAAGATGACACTGCTATTCAAAGATGGGATGTTTTTGCCCCAGCTGGCGATGGGCCGCAGGGGCGCGCTCAGAATCATCAATTTAGGGGCCGTTTGATGTACAGGTTATGGAAACAACTTTGGCATAAAACCGATACTTCCAACAGAAAAATGGCTGCCCACCGGTCACAGGATTGTGTAATTATGTTACCAATCGAGATCATATAGCCATACAGATAAGACACCGCATATCACCATTCGGCGTGTCCGTCCCATTACAGACGGTCCGAGTAGATTTGAACAACACCGATGCCCCTGTTGACATACCACAGGAGTCGCGGCTTAGGGTCTCGGTCAGGCCGGAGGACGTGAGGCGTGTGGGTGAAGGGGGAAGAGGGGAGGAGGAGCTGGGAGGGGATTTAAGCCGCTGAGTGCAAGCCGAAATAATTTCGAAAGAAAATCACGTCATCCTCTCTGAACGGTGGGCAGGTCATTTAGCCTTTTACGATTAAGAGAAGTCCTAGCAAGAGACCCAATTTGTACAAGCTGTCGGATACGAAAAACACGGCTGGGTATCATTCGACCCTTTTACGAAAGAGGGAGGCCTCAGACTGTCAAATCCTTGACTGACGACACTATTTTGGCGACTCGCTTTCAGTTGACTACAATGGTCACGCACCTGCACCTGTGAGTGGGTTCGATCCCACCCAGACAACCTCACAGGGGATCGTGGCAGGAGCGGCGAGACGACGGGGACGAGCTTGTTTTCTTCCCGCCACGACTTTTTAGTCACCCTGACACTTCTCGGAATCAGGAGTGGTAGAAATAACACCTTACATAGTTCAATCAAATAGGCTAAGCTGATTTGTTGGTTTTGCGTTTCTAATGATATGCATTTTATATCATTTGACCCTGACCTGACCTCAGTTCAGGTCAAATCCTTGATTTGACCTAGCAAGGTCAGATTATATATCATTCGATTCGGCTTGCTGCGAGGATTCATAGAGTTTAAGTAGTTTTGTCCTATCTTTACTTGTTCAGATGTAATGGCCGAAAAACTGAATTTACATGTTATCCCTATGACGGCATGTTTTGACCTCTCGTGACCTTAAATGTGACCTGGCAAAAAATGGTTCAAATTATTTTTGATGGAGAAGTAGATGGGCTACTCAACGCCGTTTACCGTTTTTCGCTACCTACCGTGGTTCTCGAGATCTTAGGGGGGGCGGGTATCCGCCACCCCTCGTCAAAGCGAAGGTGGCTCAGACCCCGTCAATGCGCGTGTTAATACGGACCAAAACCATGATATCGATTCACGTGCATCATCCGCACCCTTTCTTTGATTGTTTTCTAATATTTGTGTATCAATGCATTTGGTTAAAACACACCATTTTGGGGGTAAACTTGCTCAGTACGCGCCATGACTCAGGATATGTTTCTCCAAGGCAACCTGGGTATAATACCTGCCAAACAGTCCATAAAATGTCTGCATACATGCTTCTGAGAGCATGGATTTGGAGAATTGTATGTTTTAGGGTGCGGGCAACCACCCGCTCCTTAACCCGCGCCCCCACCGGGGGTCCGGCGCCACCTTCGCCCCACCGGGGGCCATCGATGGCCCCCTCTAACTCCGAAAATATGGGTGTTAGCGCAAATCTGCAAAGTGCAATAGAAAGCTCGCGTGAATTCAGTAAGAAATTACTTCGCATGTTTTAGTGCTCAGGTCAATGGTTTGACCTCCAGAGGTCAAATTAGGTCAAGATCGGCTATTTTCACTCAAATATGCAATGATTAAGCAAACTGGGCATAACTCTTATGTCATTAGAGCTATTGAGGCCTGGTAAAGTACATTTGATAGCAAATTGCCAGTACTTTTTCGCTATGTGGAACGTAAAGACCTCCCGCCAGTGGTTTGACCGCCAGAGGTCACCTCATGACCTAATATGACCTGAGGTCACGAAAGGTCAAAAAGTGACCTTGTTGCATATCAAATGAAAGCCAGCGACAAGACAAACACGATGGTGTTTGTTTCACCGCTCTAGCTCAATTAGGTCAAAAGTTATTGTCAAAATACTGTTTTTGACCTCTGGTGACCTTGGATGACCTTGGAAAAGTCAAAGGGCAAATATGACCCCTGGGATCCGTGAAAGGGTGTCCAAAAACGTTGTTCTGAGCAGTCTGAGTATTTGCAATCATTTTTGTGGCTTTTATATCATGAAATAGCTTTTCCCCATGCTTTTCCAATGGGAGAGGTCGCCTCGTGACCTGACCTCAGGACACGAAATCGAAAAATCCCGGATATACACCTTGTAGACCCTGGAGGGGTCATGAAGTGTAGGAAGTTTCAAATCGATCGACTTTGAAATGTAGCTCTTACAGAGCTCTAAAGGTGAAGTGAGGTGACCTTGGTTGACCTCGTCTGGTGACCTGACCTTGGGTGACCCGGGGTAAAAAAATTCAGGGATGATGGGAAAATGATGCAGTGAGAGGTAGAGCCATCAACAGCGGTGCTGCGCCTCGTCGTTTTTCTGCTATCCCGGAAAACCTTAGGGGGGCCATCGATGGCCCCCGTGGGCGAGGGTTAAAGGGAATGTAGCTCCTTTATAACGTGATTTTAAATGAAATGGTCAAGTCGTAAAGCATGCCGGAAAACCCGGTACTCAATATATCACATGTATTGAAACTAAAAATTTCCGCAGAGAAAAGCTAAAAACCTGCCTGCAATGTACCCAAGCGGCCGGCCACAGTTGTCAGCTGTTGGCATGACGGCATTATGACGTCGCAGTGAGTAGTCAGCCAGTGAAACCCTTGAAGTCTATTGAATATGGCAGAAGTTGCCAGATCATGACGTCATCCACAGGCAGAGGTTTGTTTTTTCCCTTGAGGAGCATGTTAAAAATAAAAATATTGAGTTTGTTGTACCTACATTTTTCAAAGAAATATTGGACGTTTTTATGATTTTTGGCTAAAAATACCTCTACTTACACTAAATTCCGGGATTCGCCCAAGGTGTCACATTCCCTTTAATGAAATGTCAAAACAGTGTTAAACTGTCCGTAAAGGGAATGTGGCAACCTGGCCGAATCCCGGATTGAGTGTAATTAGGCGTAATTTTTGGCCGAAAACAATGAAACCGCTCATGATTTCACTGAAAAAGTACAATAACTTCAATATTTGGGTTTTTAAAATACTCCTCTAGGAAAAGAAATAAATATCCGCTTGTGGATGAAGTCATAATCTGGCAACCACTACCATACTCAAAACGCTTCAAGGGCTTCGATTGGCTGATGCTCATCGTGACGTCAGCATATGTTGTCACACCAGCAGCTCACAACAATGGCCGGCTGGCGAGAAATACATGAGAGGTTCATTTCGGGTAGGTTTTAGCTTTCTTCTACGGAAATATCGAGTTCCAAGACAAATGATATATAGAGTACCGGGTTTTCCGACTTGCTTTACAACTTGGCTATCTAAGTTAAAATCACGCTATAAAGGTGCCACATTCCCTTTAATTATCAGAGCCGCATGACGAAATCCGAGGAGCGAAGTGGATTGATATTTCTCAAGCGGCTCTATACTGGCCGCTCGGCGAGTCCCGTTGTGGTCAGAAGCCGGTGACGAACGAGGTGAGAAACGGCTTCTCTTCTAATAGTTTTTCCGGTCTCGTCTCGTCGTCGTCACTGTTGTCAGAAGCCCGTGACGAACGGAGTGAAAAATGGCTTCTATACTAAAATAGGGGGGGAGGTGCGGCTCAAATGTAATTGGAATATGAATAGACTGCTCGCAAGACAGCTGGTAAGAACAAAAGTAGCCATACTATACTCCCAACCCTTTGCTTTATTACTTTAGAGGCGGGCAAAGGTGCCTTCACAGAACGCCCTATAAAAAGCCCGTAACTTACTAACCTTTGTTTTATTATGATGAGTTGCTATAGGCATGCTCAGGTTTTGTGATTAAAGGAGTTTCGCGTTTATGCTAGCGTATTTTAATATACTAAGTACAATACATGGGGAAAGCATCTAAGACCGAACAGAGAAAAACATCTTTCACAGGCAGATCAAAGTGAAAATATTCAGAGTCCCCACCAGGGCTTGTTAAAGGTTGGGCAATATCACAAGTATAAATAGCCCTTTTATACATTGGAAAAAGACTTCCTATGATGTATAAATGACTACTTTCCAAAACTATGTCAAGTTTTCTACGCCCGCTGTATCCCTAAAGTGCGGGCATCATGACACATTTCCAGGTCGGTACATTGCGCTTGCTAATGAATTGGCTGCTATAGGAATGCTATATTTTTGTTTAACTTCAGTGGTTGAAAAATAATGGGAATAGAAATTATCCGTATAAATTGTTCACCCCAGTGCGGACTCCAAAATCCAGTTAGACGGGGAACAGTATCATAAAACATATTCCATTTTGTTCATGCCTTCTGATTTTAGTTCTGAAACCCGTTTCCCAGCAGCCTTGGCCGCCATGGAACCGTCCGCCGTTTAAAATTGTCGCCGAGCCGGCGGTCCCGCTCGGGGAACTGAACAAACGCCTGAGTGACCCGCACGAGATGGAATGCGTACCCACCCTTTCATGACAATACGTACGCGCAGTGCCCTCCCGGAATTACGCAGCTGAGTCTGCCAGTGTCAAAAGTCAACACTGTTGGACATCTAGTGAGCGTTTCTGAAGCTGGAGAGATGGCCAGTCACGCACACGATTTCTCACTCTGCGGGATTTAAAGTCCCTCAGCGCAACTAAAACATTTGCTGGCGTTCAGCAGGATTCCGCGCAATGGAGTAGTTTTTAGCATTTTACAAGCCAATGACAGGAGGCTAAGCGCACGATATGCATACTTTTTTCGAGTGATGAATGATGCGGCGTGTAAAATGTCACGCCAAAATTATGCCACTTCAAGTAACCACCAAGACGGCCGCAAAACTAGCCTGATTTCAACTTAAAAAGGCGGCTGCGAGAAATCAATAATGGTAAACATGTACTCAAAATGTTTTAATCTCACAACCTGGTAAGAAAAAGGTGCCGATATCTATTTATTACACCATCCGAATGGTTTGGCTGAATTCCCGCAGAGAAGCCAATGGGGACACCAAATACCGCTTCAGGCCCATGTTAAAAGGGCTCTGCAATGTCTCACAGGAATCCAATCGGCGGGTAGTTCGGTTAGCATAACACAATGAAACGGGATCTTTCTAAATAACAATGAACTGTTTGTTATAACTTGCTAGCTGTATATACCCGAAATTTTGCCATTTTCTCATCATTATGATCTTTCCCCAAAAAATCGACCGTTTTCCCTATGACGGGGCGTCCTCAGCGCCGCTGCGCGCCGTCCCCGCTAATGCCGCAAATGGCACACCATGGTATGCCTCTATACTAGTAATCTCTTAGGTGTTTACAAGAATATCATCCGTGCATATCCATCTAACTTCGTACAATCACCCAAATCATTTCACTGGAATTTCTGCACAATCATTCGATTCCGTTTGTCGGCCCTGTGCTCTGCTTTGTGATCCGCCGCGTGTGTTGGCGACCGCTGGCGTTGACGGCCGGTCCCACGATCCGATGACCGGCAGGCGGCGCCGCGGTGTTCCCACGGGCGCTTTCCCGGCGGTCCCAGCACTATCCTCTGATCGAATCCCAGGTCAGCGCCGGCATATGGGACAATCCGACCGGCAGCGCTTTATAATCGGCGCCAATTACCGATAGTTGCGTGTGAAAATGGGACGCCGATCGGCGCGCGCAGGTGCTAGGGTGTTCTCATTTTTCGACTGGTTTAACCCGCGCCCCACCGGGGGTCCGGCGCCACCTTCGCCCCACCGGAGAGGCCATCGATGGCCCCCCTCTAACTCCGAAAATATGGGCGTTAGCGCAAATCTGCAAAGTGCAATAGAAAGCTCGCGTGAATTCAGTAAGAAATTACTTCGCATGTTTTAGTGCTCAGGTCAATGGTTTGACCTCCAGAGGTCAAATTAGGTCAAGATCGGCTATTTTCATTCAAATATGCAATGATTAAGCAAACTGGGCATAACTCTTATGTCATTAGAGCTATTGAGGCCTGGTAAAGTACATTTGATAGAAAATTGCCAGTACTTTTTCCGCTATGTGGAACGTAAAGACCTCCCGCCAGTGGTTTGACCGCCAGAGGTCACCTCGTGACCTAATATGACCTGAGGTCACGAAAGGTCAAAAAGTGACCTTGTTGTATATCAAATGAAAGCCAGTGACAAGACAAACACGATGGTGTTTGTTTCACCGCTCTAGCTCAATTAGGTCAAAAGTTATTGTCAAAATACTGTTTTTGATCTCTGGTGACCTTGGATGACCTTGGAAAAGTCAAAGGGCAAATATGACCCCTGGGATCCGTGAAAGGGTGTCCAATCATCATCATCATTATTGGTGTTTAGGGGCGCGCCGACTACTAAGGTCATTTTGCGCCCACAACAAAGGAGAGGTTAAAAAAACCATAAAAGGTACACAGACTTACAGCGTGGTTCATATCAGACTACGACCGTGCTAGCAGTCGTCCAACCAAAACTAGAATAGAAAGATGGTCTATAGAATAAAAGGTGGATGAGGAACTTTATAAAAGGGGTCAGCCCTAGCAATTTCAAGCAGGTCAAGTCATACAAAACCTAAACAATTACGAAGGCGAGTAGATGGTATTAAACCCGATGCTTTTCAGATAGCGCATTATGTTGCTGATATCAACGGAGGGTTGCTCTCCTAAGAGACAGTCTAGCGTGGGAAATCTCGGTAGACAGCGGGCTCTCTCGATCTCAAAGTCCCGGCATTCTATTAGCACATGTTTAACTGTTAGTCTTTCACCACAGCGCGGGCACTCTGGCGGGACGTGACTGGCTAAAAGGTAAGAGTGTGTAGAGTGGGTGTGCCCAATTCGCAGTCTACAAAGTATCACTTCTTCCCTTCTGCAACCCACGTTGCTAGACAACCACAGTCCCAGCCGGGGTTTAAGTTCTCTGAGCTTCCTGCCCTTGGGATCGCCGTCCCATCGACGCTGCCAAACCTCGGTCAGGTGATTCCTAACGTATGGAAACAAGTCAAAAAAGGGGACTTTAATTCCCCGTGGGGCTCTCCTTTCGCCGCGTCTTTGGCTGCACCGTCCGCCCTCTCGTTACCAGAGATCCCACAGTGGCTCGGCACCCACACAAGCGTTATATGCTTTCCCCGGCTCATAGCTTTATGTATCTTTTCTCTAATGAGGGGTACAAGGTATGAGCTCGATGGGCCATGGTTACAAGCTTGAAGTGATTGTAAGGATGACAGTAAGTCACTAAAAATTACGCATCGGTTCGTTCTCAAGCGTAAAACCTGGTCCATACATCGAAATATCGCATATAACTCCGCTGTAAAAACTGAGGCCATCGGCGGCAGAGTGAAACGTCTTTCAACATCAGCACTGATGAATGCGCATCCAGTTCCATCAACACTCTTCGATCCATCCGTAAAAAATAATGTGTGATTTGGGTACGTCTCCGAGCAGTATTCCAGAAAACTTTGTCGAACTGCCTCTGGCATCAGGCCCCTGGTCAGCCCCAGGAGCTGCGTGTCTATAAAGACCCTGGAAGTCCGCCATGGCTCAGCAGCAGGCAGCTGCATCGACTCAACGTCCTCAGGATCGACACCAGCCTCCTGAAGCCACGCACGGACTCTAATTCCGGGGTGTCGAGTGGATGCACGAGAGCCATTATCTATTTGCCTCAGGTTAGCGTTGTTAAAGAAAGTGTCGTAAGCAGGGTGTTCCGGATTCTGTTTGAGTTTTAATGCATATCGCATTGAGACGTACCTGCGGCGTAAATCCAGCGGCATTTCGTGCATTTCTGTGAGCATACTTGAAACGGGTGAAGTGCGGAATGCACCACTTATAATTCTCAGGGCCTGATTTTGGATCATATCCAGCATTCGCTTTGATGCTTCTGTCGCACCATCATATACCGCACTCGCATATTCTAGCTTCGATCTAATTAGGGATCGATACAGTGTCAACAGTGTTTTTCTATCGGAACCATACGTCATGCGAGTTAAAACCTTGAGAATATTGAGGCAGCTAAAGCATCTCTCCATTAGCTCCCTGAGATGTGGAACATAGGTAAGTCGGCGATCAAGTACTAAACCGAGGAAGCGTGTCTGTTCAACTACTTCTATTTGCTGTCCTCCGATCTTTAAGGGTGCGTTACCCTCGACCCATGCACCACACGACATGACCCATCAGAACTAATACCCTGTTTCCCCAACAACAGATGTCAGGTCATTCGTTCATTCATCCTGATACACAGATCGCCCACGTGACACGTTGGTTGTAAACTGTAGTACGCTGCGCATTCCACGCATTACGACCCTTCAGGTGACCAAGAACCGCTGCGGGCAAGGTCAGACGCGTCGCAGTAACAGGTGCTCTCGCAGAGGCGGGCCCAGTATTTTTCCAGGGGCAGACTGCTATTGGGCAAATGTCTTGATTTCTCTAAATGAGAAAGCGGTTGTAGCTCGCACCATTGTCACCTGGGATGGACCAAAGCTAGCCAAATGGCAGTTCAAGCATGGCTGTGGATTGGCTACCCTTTTTTACGCTAGTTAGCAGCTAGTCAGCGGTAGGATCCGCGCCCATTTCCTTCTTCCCACTTCGGCCACTTTCGTGACCAAATTGTATGTTCTTGGCCCGCCTTGCGTCGGTGGGTCGTCATTCTCCGCGCGTACACACACATGCACATAAACATGACACATGGGCAGGGCGCCCGCATTTGTGACCGCCTTGGCGGATCTTAGGGATCCCCCGCCTCGTAGCGGTCATGAAAAGGGGTTCACTGACTCACTCACCCACCGAACCCTGAGGCACGCAGCTCCATGTGTTTGCCCAAGTATTTATTGTGGAACATTTTTCTGGTGCTCGGAGAAGGGGTAGCGTTCTACCCCTGATCATGTGCGGAGTTGTCCTCACTGTGATCGAGAGGTGTTTCTGATTATAGGATAGTTTGTGTTGTAATCGAAAATACACGTGTACGATCTCAATCCCGTTCAGACCCTTCCTGACCACATCAATTCGACATAAACCGAAGCTTTTGTAATGTATTGGAAGCAGTTTCCCAAGTTATAGGCCCTGACCTAGGTCAGGATCAAAAGATGATCTAAACAAGAGACCGTCCATAAAGTACCTAAGGAAAAACAGGGGGGGAAGGCAGCAATCGTTTTGTTAGACGTTACAACAGGGCGTAAGGAAGTATTACCATGAGGGAGGGGGGTTAAAATTATAAGAACACATGTTACGTATTTTATGGATAGGCCCTCAGCTCTGACTGAAATGTGTCCTGATGTCCAAATAACCCTCACATACCTCCAGTCACGAGGCCATAGTTCCCTGATGTTAAGAGCTAAAGGCATGTTCTTGCACAACACGCACAATAAAAGTTGTATAGTCCGTACCGATTTTCAAGAACTGAACGACGTTACTGCAATATTCGGGGCATGTTCTTGAACAACACGCACAATAAAAGTTGTATAGTCCGTACCGATTTTCAAGAACTGAACGACGTTACTGCAATATTCGGAAGCATTAGGGGGTGATGCAGCACGACTTCCCCGCGAAATTTCAGTGGGGTGTCATCGGCCTTTCAAGTAGTATTGTGATCATTTCAGGGAAGGCACTAGTTCAATTGGACGAGAAAATATTATCTTGCTGGAAATTTATAGATTCAAGAATGACTTTTATGGAGTTTAAAGGAAACAGGAAATACCGTAATATGTCAGGGAAGCAAAAATGTGTATAAACAACAGAAAAAAGAGGAATACATGGTTATTTTGCTAAAGAAATTCCAAAGTGGCAACATCAGCAGCAAAAAAATGAATCGGGCTTGAGCTTCAAGCACCGAGGGTGAAGACAGTTTACCGTTTGAAAATTCGGAACATTGAATGCAATAAAGCTGATGGACTAAGGAACGGGACACGCAATTCCTCACATGGCCACCCCAAAGTGGGAGAATCAATCGCGGATCCAGGGGTGCAAAGGGGGCACATGCCTCCTTCGTTCGACCCTCGGTGCCCCCTGAAATGGTCGCGGTGCCCCTCTGAAAGATCGATGGCTCCCCCTGAAAGGTCGCTAGTCAGCAGCCTCGGCGATAACAGGTGCTGGCAGAATATGACACAGAAATCTGACTCACACAATTGTTTGCCTTTTCTTATGAGGAGTGTACTATGGGGACACACTAATTGAGTGAATTCTGCCCTGTGGTCGTCGTCGTCATTTTTCCACTCTGCTCCTGGGACATCGCCGCTTTCTTTTCCCTGAAAGTTCTTGTCATTCCAGTTCATGGCGGCCAGAAATTGGTCTTACTGATATTGGTAGAGCCTAGTGTTCTGCCGTTTGTATTCCTCTGACACGAGAGTGTCATCCTTGACCATGGCGATGGAGGCACAATGATCCAAACCCTAGAATGCTTAGTAGAGAATGACACCTAGGCGCTCTGAATTTCCCATTCACTTTTTCTTTCCCACTTTTGGACCCACTTTTTAGTGAACTTATTTTGGCATAATTCAATAATCCTAGTGTATAAAGATCATCTAGTGTGGAAGAAAGGAAAATTTGGATGAAAAATGAGCAAACTTTAAGTAAGGGATGCAATTGAGTTTAAACTAACTCCTACAATATTACACCGTTTGGATTTGCCACTCGCCTACCATATTTTCAAATGTGAATTTTACACTCAGTATCCCAGTGCAAAACCATTTTTGAGACACTGCGGACTGCGGGGCGCTGCGACATCCCAAGGATTAGCCAGCATACTAAACGCGTCTTTCATTTTTTACCGTCACCCTCTCACTCTGTTCTTTGTCAGAAAAAATCTTCCATCCAGCAGCCGTCGCAAATTCCCCTTGCAGTTATATTCCGTGAACGACATGGCTCAAAACATATTCACATTTACACTTGCACTGGTAGCAGTGGCATCTCCACAAAGGCGAGGATGTTCCTGCTGCTGGTAAGGTCGTATTTTAGCACCTCTCGCTTTGTTGGAAGTTTTGCTCTGCACTGAGGGAGGATGATGGGCAACAAATGAAGAAGGCTTCTACAGATCTTAGCTGACCCTGGGGGATAATGTTTTGGGTTTTCACTCGTTGGAACAGCTCTCTCGCGGCGGCTTTTGCTTCTAATGATCATAGGCCAATCAATTTCTAGATGTCTCCAAAAATCCATTACTTGAGTACATAAGAGTTCGAACAGGATTCGGGCGGGCTAATTCGGCTTAAACCTCCCTCAAGATCGTTCCCTGTCACCCGCCTCTCCTTGCTATTGCACTCAGCTCACGTCGGTAAAAACACCGTCTTGGGTCAGCCAGGCTATTTGACGCAAATCAGATACAATTTAACAACGTATTCTTCCTTTGTACTTTAACCCGCGCCCCACCGAAGGGCCGGCGCTACCTTCGCCCCACCGGGGCCATCGATGCCCCCTCTTCTAACTCCGAAAATATGGGGGTTAGCGCAAATCTGCAAAGTGCATTAGAAAGCTGGCGTGAATTCAGTAAGAAATTACTTCACATGTTTTAGCACTCAGGGCAATGGCTTGACCTCCAGAGGTCAAAGTAGGTCAAAATCGGCTATTTTCACTCGAATATGCAATGCTTAAGCAAACTGGGCATAACTCTTATGCCATTAGAGCTATTGAGATGTGATAAAGTCCATTCGATAGGAAAATGCCAGACCTTTATCCGCTATGTGGAACGTAATGACCTCCCGCAAGTGTTTTGACCTCCAGAGGTCACCTCGTGACCTAATATGACCTGAGTTCACGGAAGGTCAGAAGGTGATTTTTTCGTATATTAAATGAAAGCCAGTGACGAAACATACACGATGGTGTTTGATTCAGCGTTCAAGCTTATATAGGTCAAATGTTATTGTCAAAATACTGTTTTGACCCCTGGTGACCTTGGATGACCTTGGAGAGGTCAAAGGCCAAGTATGGTCCCTGGAATCCGTGAAAGGGTGTCCAAGAACGCTTCTCTGATCAAGCTGAGCATTTTCAATCGTTTTTGTGACTTTTAGATCATAAGACAGTTTTCCCCATGCTTTTCCAATAGGAGAGGTCACCTCGTGACCTGACCTCAGGTCACGAAATCGAAAAATCCCGGATATACGGCTTGTAGACCCTGGAGGGGTCATGAAGTGTAGGAAGTTTCAAATCGATCGACTTTGAAATGTAGCTCTTACAGAGCTCTAAAGTTGAAGTGAGGTGACCTTGGTTGACCTCGTCTGGTGACCTGAACTTGGGTGACCCGGGGTAAAAATTTCAGGGATGGTGGGGAAAATGATGCAGTGAGAGGTAGAGCTCTCAACCACGGTGCTACGCCTCGTCGTTTTTCTGCTATCCCGGAAAAACCTTAGGAGGGCCATCGATGCCCCCGGTGGGGCGAGGGTTAGTTATATTTGGAACGCTCTATTCTGTCAATATTATTTGGAAAATACACCCACGTAGCTTTCCGGTAAGATTTTTGATGAGCTGCGAATATGAAACATTTACTTCAGGCTGATTTTCGACTGCAGACGGTGATCTGATTGCGACGAAATTTTGAACGGATGTCCAAAATGATCCAAATAATGAAAAATTTTCGGGGGCATTATTAAAAAAGTGCAAACTATAAAGTCATATTGCTTATCAAAACACCAACTCAGCAGCATTTCAACGTTTCATATGTTAGTAGATTCATGAAGGCTCACATTGTCCAGTTGCAGAACGGTGTGCGCCATCCAGCGTCGGCCAGGCAGGTCGCAACTGGCCAGAAAGTAAGAAGGACCATACAACTTTAGCTTCCAACTCTGACCCTACATTTTCCACAGCAAAACGGAAATTTAACCAGATTCTGACCCATTTTTGCTACCAGTTAAGTACATTAGAACATTCCCTGTGCCGCCAAATCCGTTAAATACGAAATATAAATTTTTGCTGGAAGTGAGCGGCCTAGCCTCAGGAGAGGCTCTGTTTGTGATTTCAGCATATTAGTTACCCTCACTGGTCCACAAGAGCACGTAAGACCTGAAAGAAAGGACGTGATTGAAATGTGGTCACCAGACGGAATAAGCTTCCGAGCGAAAGCAAGGAACTGAACGCAGGAATGCATTTTACAAATTACTACTTTGTGCTGAATCTATTTTGGATGCCATGAAGAATAAACTCCACCCGTCGGATCTATGGGACCAATTGGAACAAGTGTCACATCGAGAGATTCATGATTTCCGGCATTGTTGCATAGGCATAAAACCACATCCATGACGGTGACGGAGTAGGGTCTTCACATAAGTGACTATTTTGGGGTTCAAAACATAACACCATGTGGTAGCCATCGGCTCAGTTATGATCCTCAGTCCCTTTGATCATGCTATGATTTATTAGTCAGTCACATAATTAGATAATTACAGCAATCGTAAAGTAAAAATCCAGGTAGAATTCGCAAAGCTCCATTCATGTTTTTAATGAGACTCTTAGCATGGATGCCGAAAGCGGGGGGGACGCGTCTCCCCTGTTGGCAAACCAGGGGGATGTCCCCAAAAATTTTTGGGTAAATCGTCATTAATGCTTTCAAGTACCGAATATGCTCAAAATACGCCTCCCCGGTCAGCAGCAGCCTGGGTCCGTCCCCCTGCGAAAATTTCGTGGCGACGCCCCTGCTTCTTAGGAAATACAAATGTGTGATAACTGAAAAGTGTTGTCCCAATTTCTTACTCCTACCCAATTTCAAAATTGTGTTATTCTATTCATGGTGTGTTTAATAGCACAAAATAATACATAGTTGTTTTGATTTAAAACACCAGTCCCATTAAAAAATCAGAATTTTGCTATGGCTTAGCTTCGGCTGTTTTCGACCTAAAAATCACCCCCTGAGCAAGGCTTCCCTGCACAGGTAAACACTCCCCGTCTGACTTTTTGTCTCCCCCCCACTTTCTCTCTCTCTCTCTCTCTCTCTCTCTCTCTCTCTCTCTCTCTCTCTCTCTCTCTCTCTCTCTCTCTCTCTCTCTCTCTCTCTCTCTCTCTCTCTCTCTCTCTCTCTCTCTCTCTCTCTCTCCTAGGTAGTTTAGTCATTCTAAAACTCCCACATATTTATTCTGGGGAACGTTTGCAAGGCCGAATCAGCTATTTTCGTCTCATTACCACAATATTATTTTATAAAACAGGTTGTTATTTCTCTGGGTAATGGAATACAGAAGTTACCGAGATATCATCAATCATGATTGGATAATTGGTCGGGTGAAGTCTGATGCTTTCGAGCTCAGTTTGGCGATTGTAAAAGCACTGATCATGGTTTTTGAGGGACAGCAAATTGTTAGACTGACTTAAAATGATGGAACATCAGCTGCCAGATTTCACTTCTGGGTACGAGGAGGTACGAGACACCCTTATAGATTGCTGGCAGTTTTTCAAACACAAAAACTCATTGAAACATCATTGTAGCTGACCTCTCGCTTGCTTAGATTATCGATCCAATAAGAGAACACGTTGCTGAGATTACTGAATGTGGGGGGGGGGCAGTAAAAACCGAACCAGTTTTGATGCCCGGGATCATGTAATATTAGTAAGGGTCATTCCCATTATTTTTCTTTACAATGCCTTCATATTTCCCCATTTCAAATACTTGATTTGAAAACACGTTAGTCAAAGTTCATGAAGACTCTATGGCTGTGGCGGATCCAGAAGGGAGGGGCAAAAGGAATTCAAACCCCTAACGGAAAAGCTAGGAATAAACTACGCTTTTGCACCCTCCCCCCCACACACACACACACACACAGCGATCGACCTCCTTTTTGCCCCGACTCCTCTTGAGTTCATAAGCAAGAGTTTTGTTCCTTTAACTCTAAACTCCAAACAGAACCAGTCAACTTTGGTGTAAACATTGGGCTATGGATAACAAAAGCTAACCATCTTGTGCGTATTTTTTCACCCCGTCACGGTTTTGTTTGCCTTTCGCCTTGGATATCCCCAAAAGTCACCGTCAAGTTATATTGCAGCAACATTTTTCACAGCGTGACGTTTTTTTGTTGCGACTTTGGCTTGCCCCCAAAACCGACCGGCTAGATCCGGCACTGCTCAATGAGACGTCCTTGTCCACTCAGCAGGGCCTGAGCAGCTGGATCATGTCCCCAGTCGGCTGCCACGTGACCGGCGCGCGCCCGGGGCGCAGAGGCACCGGTCACGCCGGTAAACAGGTGTCCGTGTGCCAGTGGTGTGGCCAGGGATGACCAGGCTATAGGCTCTCCTTTTGTTCAATACTTCCTATCCACGTTCGTGAAGGTATTTACTTTGGCTTCAAACTGCAGATTCTCTGCTATCAACTACCTTGATGAATTTCTGGCTATGCCACTGCTCCCGTCCCATTCACCAAAGCATGGATGAACAGACCTACCACAGCGGCCACTCATGCGAATCCGGTACTGCCAGTGCCATCTATTGGGAAAGTTTTATAAAACTTGAAATAACTTTTTCGCCGAGCCTTTTTTGGTTTTGATTCTGTATGTAAATTGTATAGGGGAGATAGCCGCAAAACTCTGTTGTTTCCGTTTTCCCGATTTTTACCCTGAATTTTTTGAAAACGCTTTCAAATTTCAGCTTCTCATATCTTTCTTATAAGACAAAAATTCAAAAAAGTACAACAACAGAGTTGTGGAGACTGGCTCCTAGAACATAGGCCCACCCACACTCTTTCAATGATTATATCGTGCAAGAAGTTATTCAAACTTTAAGTTTGAGAAATTTGAAAAAGAAAGTCAAATTGTACAAAAATAGAAATGCATCAGGCCTAAAAAGCAACTGCCGTAAGGATACACTTGTTATCTACATCTGGTGAAAAAATCACGACGATAGCCACGTTACTTTCCGAGATATTTCACGAAATATGCTCCCATAGGGTTAACATTGATAACGCACCCTTAAAACAGGATCCTCACAGACTCTCCGCCGGGTACAGAAATGCATGCACTTTGTTTTTGCTGTCGAAAAGGTCAGTCCGTTCTTTTCGCTCCAACGCTGCAGTCGGTCAAGGCATAGTTGTAGCTGCCTCTGTGCTGTGGGAGTGGAAGACGTGGTGACCCATATAGAAAAATCGTCTACAAAGATAGCACGGGATACATTGGGCGGCAGAGTGTCCCCTATATCATTTATCATCACCGCAAACAATGCTACGGACAAAACGCTGCCTTGTGTGGTACCGTTCTCCTGCATGTGCTGCTCCGACAGAAAGGGTCCGACCCGAAATCTGAAACGCCTGTCCTTCAAAAAGTTAAGAATAAACCAGCCCAGATGGCCTCGAACTCCCATTCCAAAGAGCTTTTTTAAAATTCCGTACCTCCAAGTCAAATCATACGCTCGCTCAACGTCAAAGAAAACAGCGACTGTGTGTTGTTTGTTCACTAAGCCTTCCCTAACTGCTGCATCGAGTCTAATGAGGTGGTCGAGGGTGCTTCTACCCTGGCGGAAGCCACACTGCACGTCGGATAGGAGACCATTACTTTCGAGGAACCACATGAGCCGCGCTCTTACCATTCTCTCAAATAATTTGGAAACACTTGACGTCAGTGAGACAGGACGGAAATCCTCGGGCGAGTCTCCCGGTTTTCCCGGCTTCTGGATAGGGACAACAATCGATTCCTGCCACTGTTCTGGAAAATCGTTGTTCTCCCACATACTATTGAAAATATCCAGCAGAGATGAAAGTGATTGTGCAGGAAGATGTAATATCATTTGATTGGTTATTTTATCACTGCCAGGGGCCACACTCTTGAGCTTTTTTACTGCCGCTTCCAGCTCCTCCATGGAGAAAGTGAGATTGTAAGGTGCTGAATTGTTGGTTCCAAAGTTTATTGGCTTGCGCTCTTGAATTTGTCGGTGTCGTAAGAAATGTTGACTTTGGGAGGCGTTGCTACAACGGTCTCGAAAGGCTTTTGCCATCAGGTCAGCTACATTCTTTGGGTCAGTGATTTTTCCCCGTTCAAAGTGAGGACTGGCGTAGGTACAGATCGTCGCTTGCCCTGGATACACTGGACGCGGCTCCACACCTGTGTAGATGGTGTGAAACGATTTACTGTGGTTACATAATTGACCCACCACCTTCGTTTTGAGTTGAGGACAGTCCGCCGAGCCATGGCTCTCGCCCGCCTGTAACTGATGAGATTTGTGTTTGTGGTGTGTTTGTTAAAAATCCGGAAAAACCGCTTCCGTTTTAGAATCGCAGCTTTACATTCCATGGACCACCAAGGCACGGGGATGTGCTTCGGCTGCCCTCGCGTAGTTGGTATACAATATTTAGCGGCTGTTAGAATCATTTTGTTGAATTGCTCGATAGCTTCCGTTGCCGAGGCCTCCGAGGGAGGAGTCACCGTACCGCACGCAGCCTCAAAGCCCACCCAGTCTGCACGCTTGTGGTTCCACCTGGGGGTCGTGGATGTCGCTCCACCTGGTAAGGTCAAACTGATGAGGATAGGGAAATGATCGCTACCGTAGGGCTCGTCAAGAACCCTCCACTGGACCTGGGTGAGGAGAGAGGGAGAACAGATGGAAAGGTCAATGGAGGAGAGGGAGCCAGAGGGTAGGGTTATATGGGTGGGGCTGCCTGAATTTAAAAGACAGAGAGAGTTTAGGTGGAGAAAGCGCTCGACGGTGCGGCCGCGGGGACAGGTGCGGCCGGTAGCTTCCCCCAAACGACATTATGAGCGTTGAAATCGCCTAATAGAACAACAGGGGTGGGAAGTTGATCCAAAACATTGTTTAGAGAAGATATATCAATAATGCCACTTGGTGGTAGGTATATGGAACACACGGTTAGTTTTGTTCGACCCAGATCAACCCGGGCGGCAACGGCTTGCAATGGGGTGTTTAATGGAATACTATAGCAGGGGGCGGAGTGGTGGATCGCCACCAGTACTCCTCCGTATGCAATTGTTGTACTGAAAACCTCTTTTCTAAATGCCTTATAGTTCTTGATTTTAATATTTGAGTTAGGGGACATTTTTGTTTCTTGTAAACATATTATTATTTTTTTATATTCTGACAACATATATTGGAAATCTGAAAAATTTGCACGGAGGCCTCGGCAATTCCATTGCATTATTGTGTTCGCGTTCATTATGAATTATCTATGGAAGCGGCCCTTTCGGGTTAGTGGGAAGGCTTACGAAACCTACCTCCAGTGAGTGACAGTCACCCCTTGGCCCCTTTTCCCCGTTCCAGGGGTGGGCCCAGTGTACATTTGGCGTGAAAGGGTGTCCAAAAACGTTGTTCTGAGCAGTCTGAGTATTTGCAATCATTTTTGTGGCTTTTATATCATGAAATAGCTTTTCCCCATGCTTTTCCAATGGGAGAGGTCGCCTCGTGACCTGACCTCAGGGCACGAAATCGAAAAATCCCGGATATACACCTTGTAGACCCTGGAGGGGTCATGAAGTGTAGGAAGTTTCAAATCGATCGACTTTGAAATGTAGCTCTTACAGAGCTCTAAAGGTGAAGTGAGGTGACCTTGGTTGACCTCGTCTGGTGACCTGACCTTGGGTGACCCGGGGTAAAAAATTTCAGGGATGATGGGAAAATGATGCAGTGAGAGGTAGAGCCCCTCAACCGCGGTGCTGCGCCTCGTCGTTTTTCTGCTATCCCGGAAAAACCTTAGGGGGGCCATCGATGGCCCCCCGGTGGGGCGAGGGTTAATACGGGAGCAGAACTAGTCTAATTACACGAACAAGACACAATGATCGTATCATTGAAGTTGTCAACAGCAGTGCAGCTGTGCTCCCCAACGGATTCACTTGAAAATATTGAATTCAAGGTTGCATCAAACCATCGACAAGTTCAGCCTACAACGCGGATTTATACAAAAGCGAAGATGATGGATTTCCGCCTGGGCTTTCCGACAGATTGGCGGTCGTTTTGGGTGCTGCCGGATCGAGAACCGGACTCGGGGGAGTCAATGCGACCAGACCGTTGTGTTTGTGGGCCGGGAGTAGAAGGCGCCGTGAGTTCATGTCGCTGACGCGAGGGGAAGGTAGTGAGAACGAGAAAGAACAGTAGGAGATAAGCGGTTTCCTCTCACGGCTCCGCAAATTGTTTTCTTTGGGCGCACCGTTTGGGATGAGGGCAAATGGTCACTTTGGTTCGTATGGTGGGGGAGATAAGGCCATGTGGACCCTTTTTCTGACCGCCCAACTACGTGTCTGCTATATATAAAAGAGTTGCTTATTGCGGGCCAAAGTGGAATAAGCAAGAAACAAGAAGAAGCAAACCTGGTTCTAATATTGCGGGAGCAGGAAAATCATATCAATCATGGAACTAGTCAAACAATCTTCCGCCATGTAGCGTCCTTTGTTTGAAGCACCGCAAATGTATTACTTCCAGGTGGAGGGCACTGGCAGCAGAACTGGGTGGGGGGCACGGTTCCCCTTAAATCATAAATTTAAACACTAACTATATGGCGTTGACTGGATGAAATGTGTTGAAAAGCCCATGGTGCCCCCCTTAAATTCCGACGTTCCGCCGTCACTGGGGAGGGGCAAATCATGGATTGCCCCCAAACCCCCAATTTCAGGTCTATTTACATTTTTCCACGATCTTTGGTCCTCCTCCCTCCTCCAACCTACCGGCCTAAGCCCGACACTGTTGCCGGAAGCACGTGTTCAAGTACCATCTAGATTGGAGGAGAGCGACAGTTATGCGCGCATTCAACTCAGCGCATTACAGCTTCACTGAAGTGACACTAATGCATCGTTCGATGCGAGGCCACTCGAATCAGTATCTATAGCATCAAAGCCGTTTTTAAACACGGCAGCCAATCAATTAGCTATTATTCCGGATACAACACGTGCAAAAGAATAAATGAACGTCAATTGGGTGTTTGAGCAGTTATGGTGCGGCCTATACCTTTGAAGTTGGCCATGAATACCGAAGAGCAATTCGCGGTCTTACCAGTCCCAATTACAAAGTACCACAAATCCGGGATCAGCTCGTCAAAGAGCCTGACCAAGGTCATTTCTCCAAAACCGCAGGTTTTACAAATCTTACCGATTACGCGAGCCTACGAGCAATTAGCGAAGCTACCAGTATCTACAGAACTGCGAGTTATCTTCACCTGAAACGTCCATCACCACAAACATACTATTTTCGTGTGAGCGAGCTCCACCCCGATAGGACCACAGGTCTACCTTGCACGGTATCACCGCCCTCTCGTGCGGTGTCTCCGGATGGATGGAGTCCAGACCACTCCAAAGGGCAGCGACCTCCCGCCGCGTCCACTTTCCATCTCGCATGATAAACGACGCTCCACGCACAGCAGCCGATGGTGTGTTCCTCCCCGTTGCGTAACAGAGAAATGCCAGCCGGCCAAAAAAAGAGATCGGCAGAACCGCGGCAGAAAAGGGGATTATATATTCAATAATTCAGCCTTTGCAGCCACTTTAGGCTAAACGATCACCTCATTTTGAAAGTAAAAGGCATCCCGATGAAGGTCAGTAAGGTCAGAGTCCCGAGCTTAGAGCATAAATAATATGGTATCAATAATTCACCATAAACTAATAGATTTAACTCCTTCCCCTGCACCCTTCTCGCAAACGTTTCTTAAGAAAAGCCAGCAACTGAACCAGACTGTCTCACCACGGTAGAGCAACACAACGTCACAAATTGTGAATATACATCACGTGAGCCCTCACGGCGGGCCGCAGCCAACCAGGTGCTCCCGTACATCACGACTGCATTAGCATAGTTGGCGTGCGATAATGCGCGTCCCTGGGTAGCAGCGGCGTGGGTGCAGTACGGTGATCACGTGAAAGTGCCGCCAGCGTCGCGACGCGACGCTGGCGGTAAACAGGCGCAGCCGACGACCCGCAGCGGGGCGTCGGAGACGACGCACACCGGAGCCGGCGGGGTTCACGGAAACCCCACGGAAGCTACAGAGGGTTCACGGAAAACCCACGGAAGCTACAGAGGGTTCACGAAAACCCCACGGAAGCTGCAGAGGGTTCACGGAAACCCCACGGAAGCTGCAGAGGGTTCACGGAAACCCCACGGAAGCTACAGAGGGTTCACGGAAGCTACAGAGGGTTCACGGAAACCCCACGGAAGCTACAGAGGGTTCACGGAAACCCCACGGAAGCTGCAGAGGGTTCCCGGAAACCCCACGGAAGCTACAGAGGGTTCACGGAAGCTACGGAGGGTTCACGGAAACCCCGTGTAAGCCACAGATGGTTCACGGAAACCCCGTGTAAGCCACAGAGGGTTCATGGAAACCTCGTGGAAACTACAGGTGCCTGATGCATAAGCTCCGAACACAGCTGCCTAGCTTTTCATCGCGCTATCAATAATGTAGAAAACGGGCATTGGATGCAGAGCCAAATAAGCAACTACCGCGTGAAATGGAAGGCAAGAGACTTATAAGGAAGCTTTTTCCGATGGATACATCGGGAATGACTGTAACATCTACGTAATTCTGTTTCCTTAATGTTACCTACTATATACCACGATCTCCTTACGCCCTCAGTGTCGTCGCCACATTGGGGTCATGGAACTCATGACTCCAATGATCCCCTATCCATGGGGGCTTGACCCCCAGACAATTTCAAGAGACCCTGTGCTCGACTCAGGGGGCCTTTTAGACGCTGAAATTATGTATGTATGTATGTATGTATGTATTTATTTATTTTATCTCTCAGCATACGTAAATTTAACATTCAACGGGCGCGATCGGCACAAAAGACCCATAAGGGTCTTAAATCGCGGTGCCTATCGCTCGGTTTAATTTCATAAGCAGTACGCAATGCTCCACCACCAACCAAAACGGGCTACCACCATTCGCGCCAAATCACACAACACTTGGGACAACTTATAATACAAAGTCGGTGATAGGATCGGGTGCCTGGTAAACTATGAATGTCTAATCAACGGGTACGTAATCAGAAGTACAAATTTGACGTTGGAGCTCTCTTGGCTGTGCCAGAAAGGCTCATAGCCGGAAAAAAGTCCCTGAGCAAACCAAGGTAGCCCTATCCGATGATATACGTCTAACGTGGAGCAGGTGGAGGTGGAACAGGCGGAATACGTGGAACAGGTGAACACTATGGACAAAAGTGGCCTCACTCTCAATGATTCCTACTCTTTTTTATATTTCAGGTCCCTGACATGCGTGGGCGGTCCCCTGACTGAAAAGGGAGGCCCCTAGAGTGTAGAATACTGAGCGACTTGTGGCTACCTACGGTTAGCCAGAGGAGGTGACGTTTTTAACCTTCCAATGTCAGGCTCCTGAAGAGGCCGAGGAGGTCCCGTCTAGTGACGTCAGTGGAGCGCAGAGAACCCACTCAAAACAGAGGAGTCCCTCCGTGTTATTGATATGTGCCTAAATTTGAGACCCCGGAACTAAGACACGACGCTCGTCAATAGCAGAAGATACTCTGCAAACAGCAACAAGGGCTAGCTAGCCAGTTCAATATTTCAAGGCTGAGCACCTAAACTAAGTCCAGCGGACCTCTTTCGACAAAGAAAGAGACCAGTGGAGGGCCCGATTTCGCCAGCGGAAGCCCCAGCGTCATTGCCAGCTGCTGTATTTATATTTGAGGCATTTTGTGTACCTTGCAGATCTCCATACAGAGAAAGCAGATCTTCATGAATGGAGGAAGGTGTTCCTAGGTCAGCAACAAGTACAGACTTCCTCATATTTAAAGATCGCGCCACCGAAAAGGACTAAAAACCTACATCCGGCGAAGAAAGTGGCACTTGGAGCGCACCTAATGACAGAGGAGGCCCCAGCGTCATTGAAACGTATTTTAATTACAATAAAGGTCCCTTTATATAACATCAGATACTTTCATCTGAGCCGCCAGAGCGCGCTCGGCTCAATATTTCAGATACCAAACGCCCTGAAAGCAAGATCATGCGCTTGTTTCCGCTCTACAAGGTAGCTAGGACAGGGGCGTATCCAGGGGGGGCAGGAACAGTCGCCCCCCCTCCTGAGATGAGGACATGATCCATCAGGGCCCTTTTGACGCTGTCTCAGGGGCCCTTTTCGGGGCGCCCCCCTGAGCGAAACCCTGGCTACGCCCCTGAGCTAAAATAAATGTATTTTGCAGATTTTCTGAAATTTTTGTGCAAACAGTGTCGGCGTTGCAGCGGGCTAGCCAAGATTGGTGCATTCGAAGGTCATTTTTACACTTTTTACCCACATTTTGAGCAATTATCTGTCACCATTGCTCAAAACATGAATGCCAAATTTTGAGGAAAGTATCAACGCCAGCATGTTGTGTGTTTTTCCCTGGTTAACTTACCTTGATGCTTTTGACACGGGCTCAATAATAGCCATCCTGTTTATGGATGGGTACCACGGAGTAAAATACAATACAATACAATACAATACAACGTGTTCAGTTATACTTATGTGTGCACGTATACATTCATATAGTTAACCATGTGTAACGTTATAGGTGCTTCATCCTTGCCACAGCTGCACACGCTCGTGCCATTGCAGCGTACTTAAGGGGTGAAGTGTCAAGGCGCACTCGAAGCCATCTATCTCCAAATGGAGATGGGTTCAGTGCAGTTTAGGAGAACGCTCACGAGGCGGCACCATCACTCGGCCTCAGACAAAAACGGCTTCAGGGCCACCTCACAGCGCGGCTGTGACAGGGCAGTTACCATCTCTCATCGCTTCTTATGCGTCCAATCACGACTCATCCCCGGCCGCCGCCCGCCGCGTCGGGCCGGAAGGCCGCCTCGGCTGACCCCGCGCACTCGGCGAACCTACACCACACCAATGACAAGGCCAGGGTGAGATCACGCGCCCAAGGTCAGCCATTTCGTGACGGGCGCTCAGGAGGTGGCGAGCCATCTCAGACAAATTGACGGCAATTGAAAGAGGAAATCTCACACCAAGGCGCCACAGCGACACAGCAGATGCCCTGTAAGTATAACTACAAATGGAAAATCACCGCAATCGTAACCTAAAGTCGTAACCAAGGCATGCCATTGCGGCGTCGTCGGCTCGCCTGTCTGATAGAATGTCATTGGTTCAAGGGCAGAAACCTTCTCGCTGCTGGTACCTGTGATCGAATAGATGCCCATATTCATCAGCGTATTCTGTTACGATTTCTTTTACGGATGCCAGGGTAACAAGATCGGCCTCGATCCCTCGGAGAGACGCCTCGTGTTTTCTCCGAATCGATTGTTTTTCGCGGCCTTGCGCTGGCCCGTTTTGGCTCCAGCTGATACAACCCGAGTAAAGAGCTGAAGCGTTCTGATGCGATCTGACTCTGTGGAACCGCTTCAAAAGGCAGCCCTCTGAATGTGCATAATCCGATACTCAAATCCTTCACGATAGGGCTGAGTGGCGACACCACATGGCCTTATCAACTCGTGCGTTCTTAAACACCAAACAAATTTTTTTCTCATAACACACCAGATATCGAGACGGAGTGAGCACCAACAGAAAATGGCACTTCCGGCGAAACGTAAAGCTGCCTCATTTAGCTATTAAAACACATGTTCTCAAGGTTCTACGCAGGGACGTTGGCACGAATTTTCACTATGGAGGGGCTGACCCCGAGCTGAGCTGGTGACGGCTGTGGCGTCAGCACAGATTTCTACTGGGAGGGGGGCTGACCCCTACCTAATGACGGCCGGGGTGTCACCACATATTTTTACGGAGGGGGCGACCTGGTAACGGCCGGGGCGTCACCATGGATTTTCGCTAGGGGAGGTGACTCCGACCTGGTAACGGCCGGGGCGTCACCATGGATTTTCGCTGGGGGAGGTGACCCCGACCTGGTAACGACCGGGGCGTCACCATGGATTTTCGCTGGGGGAGGTGACCCCGACCTGGTGACGGCCGGGGCGTCACCATGAATTTTCGCTGGGGGAGGTGACCCCGACCTGGTGACGGCCGGGGCGTCACCATGAATTTTCGCTGGGGAGGTGACCCCGACCTGGTGACGGCCGGGGAGGAAGAGAGGGAAAGGTAGATAGAACCCGGAACAAATATCAACCAGATAAATCAAGGAATGGGCCAGAACAAATATTGCATGGCTTCTCTGGTTTATCCCTCATTCGGTGAACGTCACAGCACGGTTTCAACAAATATGAGAACTCATATCGATAGTGGCCACTATGCTTTGGTTAAGTTAAGACTGATGTCAAATGAGGTCAAAGGTGATATACTACCATGCTATGGAGTGCTAAATGGTTCGGTAATAAATTGCAAACCAAACAAGAAACGGTCATTATTGAGTCACCATCCTAATTATTTCGTTAATATGAATACAGTGATACACGGTTTTACAATGTTAAGTTCAATTCAGGGCTGACTTGAGCTAAGATCAACGAATTGAGCCGACGTAAACCTGTGCCATGATATACATTAGTCGGCCCAGATGAGCAATGGCTGTGTTGTGGATAATATTCTCTAGGCTATACTTTTTAATGCCGAATCATATCATGCTCCATTCATTCTTCTGATATAAATCATCACTTCCATTATTCAAACATACTTTTTTTAACCAATGATATACAGTAAGTGACAGTTCGTAAGGACCGAGCTGGTTTTTCTGTATATGAAAACTGGATTTCTCTAAATGCTGGTTTTTCTCTATACGGTCCCCTGCACCCTGGGCCATGATCTCGCCAGCCTAAAGTCCTGTCAAACCTCTTGTTTAATGGAAAACTTAAGTATGTACTTGATTCGCATGTGAACATTAATTTTCTTATTAAAGCATCATTAAGTTTATTCATAGCAGAGGGGATTTCTCGTTTGGGCGTCCCGAGGAAGAAAGTATGATCTATAAATAATGTCGAGACCGCATTATCTGGGAGTCCAGTCCTGTTCCATCTCTGAGACCACCCACCTGAGTGAGATCTTCAGTGACCTCAACCCGCGCACGTGACGCTCCGGGCTTGTCTGGGTCAGCAGTCAAGGTCAGGCCGGTACTGAGCCAGCGCAAAAACAACCACTCTGTAGCACCACGTCATACCGAGGCCGTCACGTGACTGCATTCACTGAGCGATTCAGGCACGGATAGAGAAAGAAACAACACTCCCGCTCTCGTTTGCGTTCAAGTTCACTGCTGGTAAATCTGAAGTTGATTGTAATATTTTTGGAGTCGTGTCCCCGGCGCGTGTGTAAAATCACAGGCGGTATTTACCGTGCAGGGGACATTAGATCCAGTGCAGCCCGAGAGGTTGCACTGGACAAACAAGCCAGGCACGCACTGGCCCTTTTCGAGGACTGCATCATCCCAGGATGTTTATGCTGGCTACACCTTCTAATTGGAAGTCAAATTGACTCACTGCTTACGCAGATATATGAGTTGAGTTGATACTGTCTCCCGATTTGCAATACCGCACTGAGATAATCTCCCCGCCAATCGTCTCCTTTATAATTTTCTGGATCATATAGCATAACTGTCCGCTCTTCTAGCCAATGCGAATATTGCTAAGAAATTGGGAGGAAACTATCCTTGTGAAAAACAAGTCAACCACGAGGTTAAGCACTCCCGGAAAATGATTTTCTTCTGGAGCAATCATAGAGCCAAGAGTGTTAACATCGCATTCCATACACTTGCGGTGATGTGAGTGTGTACAGTCTCTGATAAGTAACGAGCCTCATAACGGCATTGCGGGTAACGCCGATATTTTTAGATGTGACTGATCAGTGTCTGAAGAGCCGCCACCAAGACAGTGTGGCTGACAAGTCCTCCCGCTTACATTGCCGCGCTCTCGCGGACGAGATGTCACTGCACTTACACACACTGAGCATTACTGGCCTTGTCATGCGGCAGTTTGTGTGTGAAGTATACGCAGGTCCTCGGGAGGACTCATTTCGCACGCTCGCCTGCACCCTCTCGGCACCGCGTTAACCCCGTTCTCCACGCGTTCGCTTCATTTGTCATGCGCGGCGTGTCGGCCCGGACCCGATGCCGGCCGGCCGACAGATACTTCAGCGCCACGTCGCACGCGCCACGTGAAAGTCGACTCCGACGGCCGCCGTTTCTCCCGAATCTTTGAAAGCGGCGCGGTGGTGTAACGACTGAGAGTGACCTCGACATGGCTTCAGAGGGCCGCCGCCGCCCCGAGATAAGGATCGACGATAAACGTCAGGAGGCTCATCTCACATTTGGTGGAGTGGACGTTAAAATTGGCTTCCAGAGAAATGCGCAGTGACCCGACCGCTGGGCGCCTCCTCAGAATTAACCTTCGCCCGGGTGGGGGTCTTTTAGACCCCCTCGGGTTTTTGAAGTGACCAAAAACGGCGGCGCGCAGGCCACCAAACTTGGTCTAGCTGTTCCTTCATCATTTTTACATCTTTCCTGAAAATTTTGGCTCAAGGTCATATCAGGTCAGGTCACCAGGTCAGGTGAAGTGACCTCACCTCAAAAATACTTAGGACGGCATAACTCAAAGAAGGGTTAATCGATCAAGTTGAAACTCATACCACATCTTGGGCCCACCAGGAGCTACAACATTTGTTCCGGGATTTTTGATATTGGTGACCTAAGGTCATGTGCAGAGCATGACCTCCCCATTGACAATGCATGGGGAAAATCACGAAATGAGCTTTTCTCAGTAAGTATGGAAGGAATCAACTTCAAACATCGGTTGCGACTTGCTCTTAGCCCATTTCTGAAGCTGATACCAAAATTTTTGACTTGTGACCTTAAAAAGGTCACCTTAGGTCAAATAAGCATTTTTTGGTGTTTTTCTCTATAAATTTTGAATAAACTAAGATAGAGCTTTTATTTTGTCACCAAAGTGTTTGTATAGTCACTGGAAGTCAAATGATATACATCATGACTATACCAGGTCAAGTTGGGTCAGACCGTTGACCTGGGTCAGGTCAAATTCTTAAATTTGACCTGGCATAGCAATATCATATATCATTCGATTCGTATTGACGAGAGGATTGCAATGGTGCATAAACTATGGCTGTATCTTGTTTGGTTTGGAAGCTATTAGCGAAAAAGTAAACGCCCTTATGCATGGGTGGCTATGGACATTCCCAAGAATATGCCCAATATTTAGTGACCTGTAGCTCCCTAGGCTTTGACCTGACACGAAAATGAATGTCACTTTAATGAAAGCGCATCTCAAGAGCTTTCGAATGGTGTTAGAAAAATGTTTCTAGCTATCATAGTTTCTGAGATATAGGAGGTTTTCTTAGTACACCTCATATTAGCGATTTTGACCTATTTTGACCTCTGGTGACCTTGATATTGACCTGACAAGAAAAACGACCGAAGTATTTTCGATATCATTTTCGAAGAGCTTTCGATTGCTGTTTTGCGCTTTTTCTAGCTCTCTTAGTTTTTGAGATCGTGGGAGGGTCTTTTAGCCCCCACCAGGGCGAAGGTGGCTCGTCCCGCCACCGGGGCAAGGGTTAAGTGGGTCGCCTGAAAACGCTCGTGCTGTGTCGAAGGTGTTACGCCACGATCCAATCTTCTGGTGCACTGCACAAACGAGACAAAGCTTCATGTTACTTGTGACAACGGTGCATTTGTATGCCCAAAGATTCCTTCAAGACACACAAAGTATTTATTTAAGACTTTGTGTGTTTCATATAAAACATAGTTTGAAATACGTTAATATCAAAAGCTTAAAATGCATGTATCGAACATATTAATGAGGTTGAAGAAATGATACTTGGTAACAAATTTATGCAGCATGGAATCCAACGCGAGAAACATACTGACCCCAAAATGTGATCTGTGGATACCACTCGCGGTTCCACGGCAGGCCAGAGGGGCCATGGCTCCTCCAGAGCCTGAAGTAAAAGATCTTCCCCCAAGCACCAAACTTTAGCCGTTTTTCTTAAAAAAGTGCTATGTTTTAGCGATTTTTTCTCAATTTAGTCCCCTCCAAATGTTGGTTTGGCCCCCTTCCAAAATTTGCACCTGGATCCGCCAATATAACATATATTTCGTTACTGCATGGTCCAAAACAGGGAGTAAAAACGCGTTCCACGAAGAGGGTTTAGGGTTCAGCAGAAGCCTCCGCATTTGATGGATTGCGTATAATCACTATAATCACAAATAACAAAAATAAAAAGGTGCAAATTCAGCGCGCGCCTGCGTCCGCGGCGTAACTACTAGTCTTTATACCAGGAATGAGGCGCTTCTGATTAATTGCGGAGGTCACTGAATAAACAGCTGCTCAGTGAGTGATGAGCCAACCTCATACCAACTCGAACTCTCTTCCGGCGTGCTTTTGGCTCGCAGTCCAAGAACCCTGCTTTCAATTAGCCGATCGAGCCGCAAAAACAACAGCATTCAAGGGCGTCATTCCATATTCTTCACAGAAAGCTTGCATCTTTCAGTTTCAATCTGGAAATATTGAGCAAAAAATCACAGAAAGAATTGTTAATCTGAAATCCATTTGAATTGTTGATACACAAGCTCAGTCAGCATTTACAGGAAATAAACGCGAGTTTAGACAGAAATTCATGCGTAATGTTTCCAGGAATCATTCTGAAAAAAATCATTACCACAGACCTTTGTCCAATCTTGGAGGAATGTCATGCTTGAAATTACTAAAGGTGTGCGCCGCTACCACATTTGTGAAACCGCTATCGTTACATCCAGTACCACATTTGTGAAGCCGTTATCGTTACATCCAGTACCACATTTGTGAAACCGCTATCGTTACATCCAGTACCACATTTGTGAAACCGCTATCGTTACATCCAGTACCACATTTGTGAAGCCGCTATCGTTACATCCACTACCACATTTGTGAAGCCGCTATCGTTACATCCACTACCACATTTGTGAAACCGCTATCGTTACATCCAGTACCACATTTGTGAAGCCGCTATCGTTACATCCAGTACCACATTTGTGAAGCCGCTATCGTTACATCCACTACCACATTTGTGAAACCGCTATCGTTAAATCCAGTACCACATTTGTGAAGCCGCTATCGTTACATCCACTACCACATTTGTGAAACCGCTATCGTTACATCCAGTACCACATTTTTGAAGCCGCTATCGTTACATCCACTACCACATTTGAGAAACCGCTATCGTTACATCCAGTACCACATTTGTGAAGCCGCTATCGTTACATCCAGTACCACATTTGTGAAACCGCTATCGTTACATCCAGTACCACATTTGTGAAGCCGCTATCGTTACATCCACTACCACATTTGTGAAACCGCTATCGTTACATCCAGTACCACATTTTTAAGCCGCTATCGTTACATCCACTATCACATTTGTGGAACCGCTATCGTTACATCCAGTACCACATTTTTTAAGCCGCTATCGTTACATCCAGTACCACATTTGTGAAACCGCTATCGTTACATCCACTATCACATTTGTGCAACCGCTATCGTTACATCCAGTACCAGATTTGTAAAACCGCTACCGTTACATCCAGCACCACATTTGTGAAACCGCTATCGTTACATCCACTATCACATTTGTGAAACTGCTATCGTTACATCCAGTACCACATTTGTGAAACCGCTATCGTTACATACAGTACCACATTTATGAAACCGCTACCGTTACATCCACTATCACATATGTGAAACCGCTATCGTTACATCAGTACCACATTTGTGAAGCCGCTGTCGTTACATCCACTATCACATTTGTGAAACCGCTATCGTTACATCCACTACCTCGGCTAGCTGAAACGCTCCAGCTACTGGCGCTAATTTTTCAAACTCGCGAAACCGCTACCCGCTACACCGCTATCGCTACTTTTTATAAAAACGATTTTAGAATGATCAAAAAACGTTTTTATTGTTTTTTATCAATAAATTTGAATGAAATCTACTGTTTATATATGTAAATCATGCCAATTAGCAGCTTTATGTTATGATATCCAAAATAAATCAAACAAAAAACATATTCATTCACTCTGCTTTTGTTTCCCTGATGGAGGAAAACCTCTCTCTCAGTCTGCCTTTCATAATTGCTATGGGAGGCGGTTCCCTTAACAGACTGTCCGTAGCGGCATCGGTTTTGAATTATCAAGAGTCCACTACCTACCTGATACTCCGCTAATTTTCGGCCATAGAAACCACTGCCTCTAATCCATTACCATTTGGAGAGTCCGCAAGTAGTGGAGTAGCGGACCTAAATAGCGGATCTTCCTGTTGTGGAAACTACATGCAGGTGCTTTCAACTTTTGTATAAAAAGTCCGTGTGCTGAGGTCTCGGGTCACGTTTTGCGGGGTTTTCCGAAGCAGAAATAATATTTTCATCCAACAGAGCTGGGCACTGTGCGAGTGTAAGGCGACCACCAATTTGACACGGAGTTCACCGGACCGTCCCCGCTGTCCCGGCTTGGGACAGGTCCAAGGGGGTGACACAGCTGGCGCGGCGCCGCTCCGGACGTGACCAAAGTGGCGCTCTCGCCAACCCGACCACCGCCCGTCGCCCGGCCGGCACCGGGAACGCCAACTCTCGTTAAAACTCTGTCTTACGCAGATTAAGTCAAGTCCTTGTGATTCTCTGAGTAGAGTGCCTGACGCTAGCTCAATGCAGGGGGAACGGGGATAGGTCGGGGAGCAAGGTGATACTGCGAAAACTACCTGCGGTTTCACTGGAAGAAGTATTCATTATTTTTATTTTAATAGTCCCAAATTATTGGGCACCACTACTTTGAGTTATAAACGGCTAATGAAGCATAACACCAGAATTTTGTTTTTCCCTTGTTCTTTCAATGAATTTCAGTTCCAAATTTCAATGAAAATGCTTATTCATGCATTGTTTAAAATAAGTACTTTTCTTGTAAGAGATACAACAAACAATCACAAAAAAAACATTTTAATCACTTCTTGGTTTTGCGATCAGATAAACACGCCTCTCACCCGCCATCTCCTATTTTTGGGAGATTGATGGTCTCCTTAACAGGCTGTCAGTGGCGGTAGCGGTGCTGAATTCTTTTGAGTCACTACCTGCTACTCCGCCAATTTTCGGTTGTACAATTCACTGCCGCTTCTTCGCTGCTATTTGGAGAGTCTGCACGCAGCAGAGTAGCGGACCATCCGGCTCTGATGAGTGCCCTGTATTCCCGTATCGGCCAGCAGGGCCTCTGCCTGATTCCAAGAGGGGGCGAGTGCCTTATGTTGCCACCTTAGTCAACAGGACCTGTGCTTGATTTCGGGAGATGATGTAAGTGCCCTATATTGCCACATCAGCCAGCATGGGACCTGCGCCTGAGTCCAGGAGCGGTCTGAGTACCCTGTCTTACCGCCTGTCAGCAGGCACACTCTCGGATGGATCAGCGTGGCGAATTAACGGCGTGACGGCCCACAGGAGCCGGGCATGGCTGCGTAATGAGATGGAGACCGCTGATAATCACGCTCTGTGGGGGGCCGACACAGGGGAAAGTATCGGGTCAAACTGTTTCCCTGCTGTCCTCCTCTAGCACAACATGGGGTTAGTCTTGGTAGAAGTTGACCTTTGTGACCGGCCTTATGTGATGATCGCCACGTGACATCCAGACTTTGTCCCCATAAATAACGTCTGCATAACCAAGGACAGCTCTCACTTGACCATTTCCATGGAGGCGGGCAAATATAGCATTTGGGGTTTCAAACAATGACTATGCAGAGTAAAGACGCGAACATAATCGCAACTCCAAGTACCAAAATGAATCAGCAGTCCTCGCACTCCACCTACCGTATCGCTGATGTCTCTTTCAAAGCGCCGCTCTGTCTTCGGTGGATGTCTGGCCTCCGCTGAAGGTATGGTTCTAGAAGAAGTTTCTGCCTTTGGTGGCAGTCCAGTGTCACGCAGCAACACTTCCAGCAATTCCGATCCATCTTCAGGAAGAGATGGGGCAGGGGCCGTCGTGTCACTCCGAGCCTTAGGCGAAGGCTTGCGCCTGGCAGGCGGTTTCGCCTTGAATGGAGCTTCAACCTCAAGAGGTTTAGCCTTCGCAGGAGGTTTAACATTAGTGGGAGGTTCATCCCCACGAAGAAGCCCTCTTTGAGGCTTATGACTACCCTGAGGTGCAGTGGAGGCCGACTGAGGAGGCGCTCCCTGACGCCGGTCATCAGTCTTTGTCGCAAGCTCAGTCGGTTGAGGAGGCAGCCCCTGGCCCTTGAGACCGGTCTTGGGTGCAGTATCGGCCGGTTGGGAGCCTCCTGCAGCCTTGCGACCCGTCTTGGGTGCCGACTCGGCCGGCGGCCGGCGGCGCCGGGAGAAGAGCGCGCCCAGCCCTGGCAGCATCACCCTCGGCCTATCACCCGCGGTCTCACCTCACCACAGAGCCCGTCCAGCGTGACTGCGGGTCGTGAGCTGAACTCGGCTTTGGCAGCCGTTCTGAAGGGCGCTCAGAATAACGCCCACCACTATTTATAAGACATCGGTAACCTGGTGAGTTGTGTGGCAGAGCCTGACAGTTCGAGGAAGGCAGAGTCTGCTAGTTAGTCAGTCTTATGCCTATTTGATGTTGTGCATGTCTCAGTCCATACTATTGCATGTATGCATACAATCATACAGGCTTGGAAGCAAAGAAATAAGTTTGTTTGCAAGTATGTCTGTTTGTCTGTATGTCTCTGTCTTTCTACCTGCCTATTTGTCGGGGTATCTGCAATTCTGTCTGAGGTGGATCTGTCGGGCGGTCGGGTTATTCAGTTAGCTAGTTTGTCCTCCTTATATGCGTTTAAAGGTAGATTTTTAGTCGGCACGTTTTCCACACTCTTCTCCGTCAGTCTTTGGTCGCTGGGTCGGTTTGTTGGCCAGTCTTCCCGTGTGTGTGTCCGTCCGCCTGCCTGTTAATCTCTCTCTGCCACACTCTCACCGGCTCTCAGGACCCCGGACGCACACCACAATGTCATCTTTGTGTCAGGCCGTGCAGGCGCCAACCACGCCCCTGAGGCTCAGTCACATCGCTGGCCGTCAGGGCGACCCGTGCACCGTATCGGTCTATCACTGACTGTCACGCCACGGTCAAAACTGTCATCCTGTGTCAGCATGTGTCACTGCTGTATCGCGTTTGTGTCCTAGCCACGCCTTCGTAAAAATTCACTTTCCGTCGCTCAGCATTCACTGGCTAAGACCACGTGCACAGCCATGCTCACCCGCCAACAGGATCCCACTGGTCCCCAACATCAGCACACACTGTATCACAGTGGGTAGTACTCCTCCGTCCGGTAATGACCCAGCTACCCACTCCGTCACGCAGCACACGCGATACCCACGGCTTCCCACACGCGGAGGCCCCGGGGGTAGCAGCCAGCGCCGGCGCTATCGGGCCAGCTCTAATCACTCTGGCGGCACCCGGTCACCGTCGGAGGCGGCGCATCCGACCGCCTGGAACTCCACCAGAATCAACAGCACACCCAAATAACCAGCCAGGCCAGCTGCCGGCCGGGGCCACCTCAGAGCAGCTCTCACGTCACAGGCCAGCTACCAACAGGGGTTACCTCAGAGCAGCTCTCATGTCACAGGCCAGCTACCAACAGAGGTCACCTCAGAGCAGCTCTCACGTCACAGGCCAGCTACCAACAGAGGTCACCTCAGAGCAGCTCTCGCGTCACAGGCCAGCTAGCAACAGAGGTCACCTCAGAGCAGCTCTCACGTCACAGGCCAGCTAGCAACAGAGGTCACCTCAGAGCAGCTCTCACTCAGACGCCAGAGGAAGGGTTCGTTAGTGTTCACAGAAGGGCTGGGCTGAGCCGCAGTGGCCGAGTGGTGAGCAGTTGACGGACAGGATACCGACTGCCCTCTCAGCATGTCTAATGCGAACTGACAGGATATGACGCGGAAAGACGGGAAAATTGGAGGCACACTGGCCGACGAGCAACTTCTGAAGAGTGGAAGCCTAAAACTGGACCTGGAAGAGCTAGACAATGGGAGGTTTCGTAGGTACGCAAAATATAATCATTTTCTCTTGTAAGCATGTGAAATAAATAAATTAATTAATCTCCTTTTAACCACTTAAATGCTTCTCCGCGAGCATGTCATCAGCCATTAGTGTTATAACATGTATTGCTGCAGCTTAGGGAATGTTGGCAATCATTCTCCAACCAAAACCTGAACTTGCGCAGCAAAGCCAGCGGCAGATGAAAGGTTTATTCAACACCTATTCTTCGCACGATATCTACGTTGCTACGAGAAAAATGTAGCAAATATAAACGATACATCAGGCGGGACGTGATGCAGCCATTCAGTTCCGCGACCTCGTCCGAGCCTATATCAACCACTTGAACAAGCCAGTGGGTGTTATTCACCCTGTACCCTCCCCTGGACCTCTGAGGTACACAGAACTCCAGATGAAAGTAAAACCCGGTGCCGTGAGTCCGACTTCCGTTTCCGGAGTATGGGCGCCGGCTGCACCTGGCCACTGCGTGGTTTTGCCGCTGTATCTCGGTGTGCGGCGTGTTTTTGCCTTGGCGCCGCCTCCGACGCCGCCGCAGACGTCCAGAGCAGCTGGCCCTGATGACGGCGCCGCCGGCGGCCGTGCCAACAGCGTCCGAGGGAGCCGGCGGCGGCCGTAGCGACAGCGTCCGAGGGAGCCGGCGGCGGCCGTAGCGACAGCGTCCGAGGGAGCCGGCGGCGGCCGTAGCGACAGCGCCCGAGGAGCTGGCGGCGGCCGTGCCAACAGCGTCGAGGAGCCGGCGGCGGCCGTGCCGACAGCGTCCGAGGGAGCCGGCGGCGGCCGTAGCGACAGCGTCCGAGGGAGCTGGCGGCGGCCGTAGCGACAGCGTCCGAGGGAGCCGGCGGCGGCCGTGCCGACAGCGTCCGAGGGAGCCGGCGGCGGCCGTGCCAACAGCGTCCGAGGGAGCGGGCGGCGGCCGTGCCGACAGCGTCCGAGGAGCCGGCGGCGGCCGTACCGACAGCGTCCGAGGGAGCCGGCGGCGGCCGTGCCGACAGCGTCCGAGGGAGCCGGCGCGGCCGTAGCGACAGAGTCGAGGGAGCCGGCGGCGGCCGGCCGACAGCGTCCGAGGGGCGGGCGGCGGCCGTGCCAACAGCGTCGAGGGAGCGGGCGGCGGCCGTGCCAACAGCGTCGAGGGAGCCGGCGGCGGCCGTGCCGACAGCGTCCGAGGGAGCCGGCGGCGGCCGTAGCGACAGCGTCGAGGGAGCCGGCGGCGGCCGTAGCGACAGCGTCCGAGGGAGCCGGCGACGGCCGGCCAACAGCGTCGAGGGAGCCGGCGGCGGCCGTGCCGACAGCGTCCGAGGGAGCGGGCGGCGGCCGTGCCGACAGCGTCGAGGGAGCCGGCGGCGGCCGTAGCGACAGCGTCCGAGGGAGCGGGCGGCGGCCGTAGCGACAGCGTCCGAGGGAGCCGGCGGCGGCCGTAGCGACAGCGTCCGGAGGGAGCCGGCGGCGGCCGTGCCAACAGCGTCCGAGGGAGCCGGCGGCGGCCGTGCCGACAGCGTCCGAGGGAGCGGGCGGCGGCCGTGCCGACAGCGTCCGAGGGAGCCGGCGGCGGCCGTAGCGACAGCGTCCGAGGGAGCTGGCGGCGGCCGTAGCGACAGCGTCCGAGGGAGCCGGCGGCGGCCGTAGCGACAGCGTCCGAGGGAGCCGGCGGCGGCCGTAGCGACAGAGTCCGAGGGAGCCGGCGGCGGCCGTAGCGACAGCGTCCGAGGGAGCCGGCGGCGGCCGTGCCGACAGCGTCCGAGGGAGCCGGCGGCGGCCGTAGCGACAGAGTCCGAGGGAGCTGGCGGCGGCCGTGCCGAAGCGTCCGAGGGAGCCGGCGGCGGCCGTAGCGACAGCGTCCGAGGGAGCTGGCGGCGGCCGTGCCGACAGCGTCCGAGGGAGCTGGCGGCGGCCGTAGCGACAGCGTCCGAGGGAGCCGGCGGCGGCCGTACCGACAGAGTCCGAGGGAGCCGCTGCCACCCGATCTCACCACCAGCAGACGGCGCCGCTGATTCAGACCGCGCCCGTACCCCGCACCTGCCCCTGCTGACTCGGTGTCTGCAGAGACCGGACTCGAAATGGCCAGGTTGGATGTCTAACACAACTCAGCGTGTCAGCATTGCCCAGCTAATCCATTTCTCTCGAAAAGAGGCGCACATCGAGTTGTAAACTTTGAATAGTGAGCCTGCGCGATTTTTTGCAAAAGAGAAACAACACGAGAATTGCGTTTCCAAGATGTGTGCAGCGCACATAGAGTAGGTGTGAACCGATAGCCTTGGCGCGCTGGGCGAAGGGGGGGGTTGGGGGGGGCAGCGTCACCGCAGGGACGGGCGCGAAACGTGGCCCCAGGTAGCTGGCCCCTGACCTCCGACCTCCACTGTCGGATCTGACGTAACGGGGCATACCGCAGGCGAAGTGGTCCGTACAGTGCGCGGGGTTGTTGTTTTTCGCTGCCGGTAACGTTACTGTTGGGAGTAACGTGGGCGCCTAGCATTGGGATGATAATGAGTCAGGACGTGTAGTTAATTAACACTTCGAATTCTACTGAGCATGAATCAACACAACCATTGCGCGAAGAGGCGGTCTGGGGACCACCGTACCAATTTTTGAGTCGAGTGTGTTGCGTTTCAATATTAACGGCTGTGCGAAGGACGGGCGTTTCGTCGTGCTGCTGCCACTCGTTACCAAAGTCAGGAGCGCTAGGCGTTATCTATTGCTGCGGTCACGGCCTGTGCTAAAGAGAGAGCCCTTGTGTAAGTATACCTGAACTTGACTTAGCCCCCACTCGGTGGCTATGTTGACGGTGAAGTCAGCGCCGGCCCGTCACCGTACACTGGCCACAAACACAGGCGTCCGGTAACACAATCACTCCCAAACAGGCACGCTCCCCGTGCAAAAACCCACCGCATACCCGGTCTACTGCCTTTTGCATTCAAGCCAGGGCCGCCTGCGTGTGTCGGCCATCCATATTCATACGCGGCGAGCGCTCGGCTCCTTTTCCCGTGCCGCCCCCAACGTTGCAGTTCTAGTGACGGAACGACATCGGATCTTTTGCAAAGCACGCGGCCTTTCAGCACGCCGGAAAATCGAGCACCACGCCTCCGTCGGCGGCAGAAAAACCCGAACCAGCCGTTTGACATCACGGCCCATCCTCTATCGGCGCTACGCGGGTTATATGCGGAAATGAAGTTGCATCAGGAGTGAGGTATGTAAATTGTACGGCTAGCTGCATCACGCGACATGGAACGGGGCGGCGTGATGTTCACCAACGGCCAGCGCTGAGCTGTTCTCCTTCTCTGTACAACTTTCGCTGGCTGGGTGATTTCCCTCGTGGCTGAGAAAATGTCAGCGTGACAGTGCACTCACGACATTTACCGACCTGACAAACCCACGCCGACACGAACGGACCGTGAGACGTATCGGAGGCCAAATCATGAAGGCCCGCACCTACGGAACCGTGGCCCGCCAACATGCCGTCAATCTAGACACCCATGTCTGCACATTACACAGAGGAGTGAGTGCACCGATTATTGGTGTTTAAGGGCACTTCAGCTTCTTTGGCTATATGTGCCCAGCATTGTCAGGTTAGGTCAGTTCAAAATGATCTTGGTTAGCTAAGAATTTTCTATGCCGGAGGTTTAACCGCTAAAAAGCGCTGTGAGGGCTATAAACGATGTCAAACTTTATTTCTTTCAGGTAAGATAAAATGTGTTTGATGTCTACGACAGGATCGTTTCCAAGACACTGCTCTAAAGAGACCGGTGGGAAGAATCGACGCATTTGCTTTTTCAGATTGTCACAGCAGTCTACCTCGGATAAAACATGCTGGACAGTAAGGCGGTTGCCGCAATGTACACACAGGTTAGGAGCAGAGCTATTCAGGTGGTAGGCATGAGTGGCATAACAGTGCCCGATGCGGAGTCTAGAGAGGGCCACCTCCTCTCTTCTGCTTTTTCTGTTGCTCGACTCCCATCTCTCAATGGAGGTGCGCAGACGTTTCATGAAGCACTCTGGCTCAGCAGCCCACCTTGGCTGCCATTCGGTCTCCAGGAGTGAGTGCACCGCCCCGCGGGACTGCTGCCCCTGGCGATGTGGACGACACTGAACCAGTCTGCTCCGGGGCCTACCGACCGAGCCAGAGGGACGAGACCGGGTGGGTCTACTGCTGCCCCCTGGCGACGTGGACGACACTGAACCAGTCTGCTCCGGGGCTCCTACCGACCGAGCCAGAGGGAACGAAGACCGGAGGTGGGTCATCACTGCTGCCCCCTGGCGACGTGGACGACACTGAACCAGTCTGCTCCGGGGCTCCTACCGACCGAGCCAGAGGGAACGAAGACCGGAGGTGGGTCATCTGCACAACTCCCGGAAGGATGTTCACAAAATGATGAACTCCGCCCATCTGATTAGCGTTAGGTTGGGACGGGATGCCGTGCAAGCATGCATCTGACGAGTGGGCACATGTGTTGGATGACCTTCATTTAGAATGCATTCCATATTTTCTGGCATTGCATACATAACTTCCACCTAAAAATGGGCTGAGTACATTCTGTTAAAAACACCAATGTAATGTCGGCAGAAATTCCCGCTCCTGAGTTTCAGGGCATACATACAAAGTAGTATCAAAGCAGGTATACAACTACCTACCACTGTTTTGCTTTCGAAAATATGTTCCACCTTCTGATCAGACAAGACAAAATGACTGCAGGTTGGTGCCGATTCTATTAAAGTGCCTGGTTAAACGAGTCAAGCTAATGAAAATCAATGAGGGTCACAGAAGTCAATGGGTGCTACATGAGTTCGAGATTAGGAATCATCAAGACTCACTAAGTGACAGATACTAGGCTCAGTTCAATTATTCATACAACCCGAATAATTCATGCCCCGAAGAACACACATCTAATGCGAAACAACGCCGAACAATGCAACCCAATAACAAACCACATGCTGCTAAAGCTCGCGGTGTTTTCACATGGTGCTATTTTTCACAATGGGGCCAGCGAAACAAGCGCGGGGTATGGGTCCGGCGTTGCTGTCGGAGCTGACAGCAGGGCAGTGCTGGACGACAGCTGGTAACTAACAGCTCTGTTAGGAAACTGGTTGGCGGCCCAGATTGTCCGGCCCGCCTCGCCGCGTCGGCCCAATTATCGCGGGACGGACGCCGGAGGAGGCCGCAGGACTGGGTCAGTGAGGCTGACGCGGGCCCTGCAGGCCAGACACAGCGAAAAGGCTGCAGAGGCGCCAGATGGATAAGCGAGACTGCATCGGACGCTAAGTGGACTTAATTGTAGGAGCTGGATAGATGGTGATAGAGCGGTGACCGGTAGCGGTGTGGACGGTTCCACAAACAGCTTATGGAGATGCTTCTCGGCAGCGTATGGTAATAGTTATGTTAACTTACCCAACTGACCCTGAAAAACGGCCGTCAACCTTGAACAAATGCTGCCGTCAGAATATTCGGTAGATAAGCATGCTAATATTGTCAGCCACCGCGCCAAAACGCCGGCATAGTGACGTCAAAACATCGATGACGACGTAAACAGATGATTTGGCTACCACCGGACAGATGCCCTTCTAAAAGCGACTGATTATGCCTCGTCAGCGTCTGCGGCATCCAGTTCTCCAAAATCAGCAGGGAGGCGATGTTATCACCTCGGTAGAATGACGGAGCGGGGCGGCTTTGGCAGCTGCTGGGATATCGCCCGCTCCGAGGGCGACACTGTACCAGACCCCATTAGCTGCCGCGACACAACAAACGCCTGAAAAACACCGCAGCCGGCGTGCCGCGCAGCTTTTTGTCGCGGCAGGCGCCGTTATTTCCGACCGACGAATTCATGGCCGCATGTCAGCCTGGTCTTGGCATCCCAGATAGCCGGACGCTATTTCAGGCTTTGACCTTCCTGTTGGCCCGCCACTGCGACGTTTCAGAATACCAGGCGGGAATGGACGGGTCTGGTGTTAGCCAAACCCGTTCCCAAGCGGGAGATACGTGTATTGGGAAGGAAATGGAAAGAAGCGCACGTACAGAATACAGCGTTTACAGCGGATTCGAAGCGTGAGGATAACCAGGTATTTCACGTTTTGCCCAACGTCTGGTACAATTTTACCCCATGGAAAGCTGCATACTCAATTGCGCCTCTTCGACCGTAATGCAAATCACTGATCTATGATAAGTTCTCAGAAAGCCTACAGAAGGTAGAGTGCCATAAATCGCAGAGCGTTGAGGGAGTGGCCTTGGACACTAAAAAGGTGATAAGCAGAAGGCAGTAACACCCAAAAAAGCCCACCCGTCAGCCATAGGCGGATCCAGGATTTCCGATCGGAGGGGGCACCTTCCAGGGGGGGCGCCATCCGGACCAGGGGGCGCCACTTATGACCAGCAAAACCTATCAGGTGGGCGCCAAATCCTATCGGTGGGCGCCGACTTTCGTATCCTAGGGGGGTGGGCAGCGACATTTCAGGGGGGCACCGAGGGTCGATGGGGGGGCACGTGCCCCCTTGCCCCCCCTGGATCCGCCTATGCCGTCAGCCAAAAATATAAAATCTACGACAAAAACAGCCCAATAAGACAAAAGATGAAAAAGGACCAAAAAATAAACGCTTAAACCCTGAAAACCCCCAAAAGGCTAAGACAATGATTGATTGATTATTGGGGCTTAAGGGCGTACCAATCTTAGTGGTTATATAGCGCCCAGAAGGCTAAGACAAGGTAAGAGGTAAAAGGTAGAAATAAAGAACGTGGGATGAGGCAACCGCAACGTTTCGGTCCTTGACCTTCGTCTGGCGAGGAGTCAAAGGACGGTCAAGGACCGAAACGTTGCGTTTGCCTCATTCCACGCTCTTTCTGTGTCTTAGCCTTCTTGGGTTATTGGGGTTTAGGCGTTTTAGTTTCTGGACTCTGGCATCTTTTGCCTTTTTGGACTGTCTTCGTCTTAGATTTTAGTTTTATTTGGCGACGGGTGGGTTTTCTGGGGTGGGTTTTAAGCATTTTAGGCGTCTTCACTGTGTTATGTTTTATAATATTTTTAGGGGCCAAGGTCACTCCCGCAACACAACACACAACCGCGAGAGATGAACGCGACCAAGATGCCCTATCTCTACATCATCCCTATACTCGTGTAAACATTTCGGACCATGTAGCGATCTGCGCCGAATCCGTTCTGAGAAAGCTGTCTCTCGCATGGCTTGATCCTGCCGTCACACGGCCCATTACCGCCTCAGTATCTGGTAATGTAGAAGACGGCAGAAGGCTTCAGGCCATTTCACTCACTGCATCCCCCATTAAAGCCAGTTGCACGGCGTGTGAACCTCGGGGGAGTAGTCTTCAGTTCATAAAGCTCCCGGCCCGAATGGAGACGTAGAGCCGTATTCCACGCTCTGTAGGTACTCAACCTTTAAATCAGAATGTGCCTAGGCCCTACTGTGGGGGGAACAGGCAGGGTAGGAAGAACATACTCACTGTTGTCACACACAGTTATCCAACGGCACGACGGGCGAGGGAATAACTCAGCATGGAGGCACCATAACCCCCTACTGCGGAAGAGTAAGTCTGATATGAGGACCACTTCAGGTACCTGGCACGAAGAAATTATCATAGCACAATAAATACAGGAATGCAGCAGCATATGAAAACAAACGATAAGGTACCAAATTACTTTGGCTATGTTTGGGTTATCATAGTGCAGTGCAGTAGCGTGAACAAGACTGCTCAAAAGCCAGGTGCAGTTCGGAGACCGGGGCCGTACAGTCGAGAACTGGCTTGACACGAACGAGCAGCGCTTTAGTCGACAAAATCCAACCACAGGATAATTGACGAGAATGTGAAGAAATAGCAAATGCCTCTTGATTACCACTTTCCATTTCCTGTTTTAACTTGGTATGTAGCCTACCCATTCTACCCCACTCTAGCTAACAAAGCTGGGCCGGAAATCTGCGCCGCCCCCTGACAAGGCGAGTGACATGGCGCATGGGGAGAAGGCAGAGCGGAACGCACGGCACATCAAAACGGCCCGTCAGTCGTCAGCGGCACGCACAAAGGGCAGACTCTATTGGTAATACAGCCGGTGCCCCCTGGAAATGTTTCAATACTGGAAAGTTGATGGAGGGCCAGGGAGTTAACAATTGTACTTACTACCAAAACAGGTTTATACAAAATTAACTCTTTCTCAGGATTTAACTTGTATAATATAAATATCTCCCTCCTTTTATTCATTCTGCCTGGATCTCTCAATAGGTTTAACCCATGTCTGGGAAGCAGGAAAAGGAGGAACCATCCCCTTCCTCGCTTTCAGAGTTGCGGTCCTTTGAGCCGCCCTGTATACCACTGACGACAAAGTTAAGTTCATAAAAGCATCTGGGGGGGCTAAAGAGACTGTGGCACCCACCAAGAAGGTAAAAAGGATTATTTGACCCTTCCAAACTGTTCGTACCTACATACACCACATTTAAGAGACAAACACTACAAAATATTTACATAGAATCAAAAACGCCTTCTACCCACAACCCAGTACAATGAATATCATATAGAATGGACACCCCTGTTCATCATCCATTGCTATGGCTAGAACGTCCCGCCCCTTCCCCCCACACGGTGTTCTCTACCCTAGGAATTCAGCCGCCCTCTAACCACCACCCCGAAATCTCGGCCCAAAACCACAATGTACAAAAATTTTGCTTTTAACCGTTTCTTTCTTTCCACCTTTTGCTAGCTGCACAAGGGCCGACTAAACAAAAAAGTTGTTAAGCCTGTTAAGCCTCATAATCTGTTAGCTGTTAAAATAATATTTTGCGAAGCAGAAGAGGCCCATACTAATCAGCAAGGAGTGATAGAGGTTTCCCCTCCTCGGTTGGTGCTGTAGGGCGCTTCGGCTGCCAGGGCCATATAGCAGGTTTCCCCTCCTCATTTCGCCAGCTTTAGGCATGTCAAACAAATACAAGGAAGCCCGTTTGTTGGCTGGAACTAAAAACTTTCGGTCCCCATCAATGGAAAATATGTAAACAACAGATTTGTTGACACTAAAATCGGAAGAGCGACAAAGAACGGGTCTGCGTCGTCCAGCAGCTGTGGCGTTCTGGACAGGCTGAGGGGAAGGCAGGCGGAGCTCAGTGGGAGCTGGTCCCGGTTCGCTCCGGTTCCACGCCGGCTCTCTCCCCGCCCCCTGGTGACGTCAGAACTGTACCGGATCCCCGCCGGCATTCCCACACACTCTCCTCCCGTCTTGCATCAGCTGATGAACACACCATGTGAAGCTCTCGCCGAGGAATTCCTCCCCGAGAGATAGATCATGTCGCAGGTCATAGTTTACTCCTTGGAACATACATCTGGGCTGTTACGGCGCTTCGATTATAAGTTTCGCGCTTAACAGCCCGATAGAAGCATAGGGGCTTCATAGTTGGGTCCAGGGATGGGCAGGTACCCCCCCAAATCGACCCTCGGCGCTACCTGAAAAGGTCATGGCGCCCCCTGAAACCCCGATGGCACCCCCTCCTGAAATGTCGTTTCCTACCCCCCTCTACCACCAAGGATGAAAAATCGGCGCCCACCGATAGGATTTGGCGCCCACCTGATAGGTTTGCCGGCCAAAGTGGCACTCCCCTGATCCGAATGGCGCCCCCTGGTCCGGATGATGCCCCCATTAGCAATCCTGGATCCGCCTATGAGGGGCCTTACGACACACCAACTGATACGGTCATATAGCGTCGACAATGCTCACCCTGTTGGGTGGGTATTATGGGGACATGAAAACTTATAGAGAATACCCGCCAGAGACCGGCGCCCAGGTCACCGCAGTAGAAACCAAACGCGCTTTCCTGACGCCACCGCGCCCCCTCAGCACCGTGTCCAGAATTCCAGAATTTGTCCAGATTATAAACAGCTGCCTGCGCAATAACAGGAGCCCCGCCAACGGCGGTTCAGCACGGAGAAAAAGCACACAGCGACGGTGCTGCAGCGGCGACAGATTCGGGGACGCGCAGAGAACAGGCGTAAATATTTACGGACGGTGGCGACTGTAGCGGCAGCGTCGTCCCGTGATTGGCCACATGACCGCACCCCGTGCACTTCTTCCGTCTCACAAAAACACGACCCAAACAAAGGGTGCAGCCACGGGATCCCAGCAGCTGCCCGAGCATTGCACTGGGAGTGATTTGTTCGCCAAACTTACTGACCAACCAAAATTGTAATTGTACGTAGAATGGCCACAACCATTAGGGACATGCTAGGGGTTCAATTTCGTGTACGTAACCATGAGTAATTTCATGGCACGCCGTCCCAACCAAGCATACATTACGCCCTGCCATGGCGGAGCAAACCAACACAGAATGCCTCTCCGTCGCACGACACTTTCACGCTTCCCAACCACTCCAGCCATACCCCCGATACTAACGAATGTACGCCTCCCACTCTCACCCACGCCCACCGTGAAAATATCCGGCCGCGGCGGGTGTGAACTCAGCCGCAGCTCCGCGGGGGCCGGAACCGCGCTGCGGCGTTCCGCGGCGGAACCGCGTGGGTGGGGCTGCGAGGAAACCCATTTAACCCCGCCCCGACGGCCAGCTGGTCGGGCCGCGCAGTCGAACGTGACTGATGAACCTCGCAACGCCAACCGTCACACTGACGGCGGCGTCACTAATCATACGGTTCAGACGGGAGTTTCGGGCCGGACGGCAGAGAAACACACCGTCACCAGGCTGTATATCATGAATGGGACTAGGGGTGGTGCGCCCAGCACACCTCTCGCGTGGTTCCTGTTGTTGCGTTGCGCCGGGGTGAAGGCTTTGGCCGAGTCACGTGACCGGGGCTGCGGTCGAATCGGCCGGCGGCAATCCTGGATGTCAAGATACCTCAGATGACGTGGGGTGCTCAGGTTCGCGGAATGGTAAAAAGAGCTTGCTTTACTTCACCGCCTTTTGAAAAATGTTTTCCAATGTTTTACCTAGGAAAAGAGAGGCTTTCCATGGGTGGGACTAGCTGTGAGTTGCTAACGTGTTAACGCCCGGAGTGCAATGTTCTCAGCAAGCCGAGCTCGCATATACCCACTCACCCAGTCAGTGGCTGGAAGTCTAATGTTACATCAGCCGGTTCAAACCAGCGGTTAAACCGAACACATTTGACTGCAATCCCTGGTCTCCTTCGACGGAACTCGGATGTCCATTCCGGACCCACTGATATAAAATAGCGACATGACCGTTTGTGAAGAGCATAGGTGCAGGAACGGGGGAGGCAGGGGGCTGCCCCCGCCCCAACTTTAGGACTGGGAGGGCAGTGCCCCCAACTTTGAGCCGATTCTGGACCTTTTCCGTTGACAAATCAAGTGATAGACCGAATTATATTTGACCCCAAACAGCGGTGACAACTTCCCCCCAAACCCCCAACTCGGAAAAAGTTCCTGCGCCTAAGGTGAAGAGAGCGCGTTATCAGCAGCCTTACCTGCACCACACTGCCGCTGTCGTTTGGTATCACCCGCCACTTTCTCCGATGCCGCTGGGTTTACTCAGGATCACTTTTCATCACCGGCGCAAACAACCAGCTGAGCACATGTGGATTAAACACATTTACTCTCACCGTCAATCATTGGCTAGACTGTGCATAGGACTTGGCACATCACCCTGTTTGCATACGGCCGAGGCTCTGCATTTTCCCGTCGCGATGACTAGCCACTACTAATAACGTCTCGCAATCGAACGGACAAGGTCCCACGACTGTTCACCGTCCCGGGATTGCACGTCCCATCACCCGGCCACGTGACCAAAGACATCTCCCATGAACACGCCGCTCACTGTTTCCACCCATCACAAACATACCCTTCCACTTCCCGCCACCACCCGTTCGCATAAACACACAGACTCCGCAGGCGCGCACTCGTCACAGCTCCCGTTTCCCGCCACGCACAGGCGGCGGAGCACGCACTGGCACTACTGGCGGAGGCGGCGGCCGGCCGGGCGGCCGCTGTTGCCGCTGGCACTCCCGCGCGCGGCCGGCAGCGCGCGAGACGAACTGGCGCGCCACCCCCCCCCCCGTCCGTCGCCCCGCACCGCCGCAGCAATCGTCGACGACGACTCAGTCCGACCTGAAGATACGATCGGAACGACGCTGAAGCCACGGAGCAGCGTTTATGTTTCCGGGCGGGCCAATGCTGGGCCCGATACCGGCGGTTCGGTGGATGTTTCCATCCGACGGTCTGCTTCAGCACAGCCGGGAGGGAGTGGAGCGAAACTGGCCGGCGACGGCGGCGTCTGTCGTGACAGAGAACCGCAGACCAGAGCCATCGCTCTCCCCGTGTCTGGCAGCGCCGGCCGACCTACAAACCAACACGACAATGACGGCACACGAAATCGACCGCCGGAGACGGGAGAGTGCCCCGGGCGGGCCAATTCGCGCTCCTGACCAATCGCCGTCTGCGGCGCAGTCCGGTTACCAAAGTGGTCAGACGTGACGATTAGCTTCGTTCCAGCTGTGAGCTAGATGAGGCGATCTTTTGATTCGGCGCCTAATAGAAGCCGCTTCGTCCGACACCGTCTGGGGGCAGGTCATTTTTTAACATGGTTAACTGAGGGTTATTTGCCCCCCAGTCGGCATGCCCCCTCAGTGCCCGGAAATTGGCCCCCAGTAAAATAGACAGATGTCTTAAAATTCACCAAACACAGACTCGCCTAACGAAAATAAGACAGAACACCACACGATAATCATAACTTTGTTCTATTTCTGGTCCCAAATTGGCAATCCACAAAAATTGTGTTAAAAAATTTCCACCCATGGCTGTGTACTCCATCGTGCGAAGACGAAACAATCATGGTGTGGCGGTATGAAGTGCTTAGCCTTTTTATTCATTATTGTGGTGGTAGCATACATAAGCGTCGCCACCGGCAAAAATGTGAGGGGGCCAGCCAATTTTCAACCTTATACTGACAGGAAACTTTCCACGTTAGTACCAAAAACTTTTCGAATTTGGGCCCCTCGTTGCCTTCCGCAGCGGCTGGTTAAACAAATTTCCGGCTTACTGCCATTTTGTATTGTATTATACTTGAGAGCATCCAACTATTTGGTGTTTCATGTCTCGCGTCAATATGTCACAAAACACACGATATAAAAACATACGGTTAAATGGATGAGGTAAAAACATAACATACATCCATTCTCACACGCGCGTACAAACTATGGAAAACTATGGACAATTTCTCAGGTGTGCGTGCAGACGCCGTTTGAAACTGGTTGATCGACTGCTTTTAATACGCGGTGGCAGTCGGTTATAATATTGCTCAATCCGGTAACTAAGTCGTCTCCTTCCGCTCTCTGTTCTAATTGGTGGTAATATAACAACTGGGGCATTCCAGGACAGATCGACCAAGGCTTGACACCACCATGTCTAGAAAAATCTGAAACTTTGTCTCCGGGGTAGTTTTGGGCCAGAAACACGCCTGTGAGAATCTCAGCCCCCTCCGACCAACGGTGACCGAGTTATAGCCCGAGGCACTTTTGGGAGGTCACGTTGTAGACTCATCTTTGATGCTTCATAACTCAACAACGCATCACCTGATTAACAAGTTTTGTATATCATTGAACTCGTCTTGAATTATAGTTTATTTTGAAAAAAATGTTAAAATTTGAAAATTTTGAACTTTTAATTTGTTTGACCTTTTCCTTTTTGACCTAGCTTGACCTTTTCCCAGTTGGAATTGCCATTTTAGACACCTCAAAAATGTTTCTTCATAAAATATCTTTCGATAGCAAAAATAAAAAAATGCGTTCTTGCTATAAGTTCCGAATATTTAGCACCTAAGGTAGGTATGTACACGGTTTTTGACCATTGCGGTAGTACAGCCTTATGTTTAACGCCGCAAATATAGCGATTGCTTTTGTAATCGGTCGCTGGAAATCATACTCCATTGTCTTTACGAGATTTTAATCGTACAAGTATCCGAATTTATGACAATTAACACGCGCCCACCCGAGGGGGTGGGCAGCCGGCCTCCTCAGGTTTCCACATGTAGTAAAAAAACCACCTTCGCGCAGCGCCACCGTACTTCATGTACCTCTAACTCGAAATTTTTGCAGCTTCTGGCAAAATTTTAGGTCTGGGTCATACCAGGTCAGACCGCCAACCCAGGTCAAGAGACCTAACCTCAAACTTTGGGAGGTGCATAAATCATATCAAATTTAGCATATCGTGGTTAGAATCGCATTACATAGTAAGATCACCTAGCAAGATAATTTTTCGTAGCAGGATTTCTATATCGATAACCGGGAACAGGGCAAAGGTCATGATCTTTCCATTAGAAATGCATGGGGTGATTGGTAAATTTTGATAACTTGCGAGAATTGAGAATTGTCGAGAATTGCAATGGAGGTTGTATTTTTACATTGTCGTGTCTGACTTGCCACTGCAGTTTGATTAATATTCTTTTTACCATACAGACCTAAACCTGGCCCTAGGTCAAAGCAGGTTAATTTTGACATTTGACTAGGCAATATTATAAGATATATAATCCGTTTGGGCTCAACAATAGTGTTCCAATGGTGCTGAACTTTTCTTTCTACTGCTCTTCTCTGTCACCTATTATGCCACAAAATTTAGGTTTCCCCTTAGTTCCCGTAAGAAATACTGTGACCTTGAGCAACCTCAAAGGCGACACGACCAAACGATTGTATGTAACATATTCGGTAATGATTAAAACTGGCTATTTAGCGGCATCACTCCCAGTGCACTGTGTCATTATTTATCTGGGATTCTCGGATCCGTGTCAGCTATGAAATGATCACCTAGTAAAAATATCATGAGGCAACCTGTTCAAGCGACCAAGTCGAATGCATTACAATTTCAGGACATCTTGTCGAATATATGAGCAGATTCAAATTACTTTTTGGGAATGAAAGCCTTTCAGACACCTTTGTTTACATTGCATGAATCCTCTCAAACATATGCTGTGCTGCACTGGATCAGCTTGCATCGATACTATTTTCCATCTCCGGGAACGATGTAATTGTGTGAGTTAGTGGTGCTCATAGGATAAGTTATACTTGTTTCAATTATTGATAAAGGTCGCGACATCTTTGTAAAATTTCGTTTAAGGCTGAAAGGTTCATTATTAATAAGTTCATTTGCCCTCGTCTCCCTCGAAACAAGGAATCCCTTTTTATCACTTTTAATGGCTGCAGTTTTTCTGTTTATAAATATCGCCCAAGTTGTTGCCAGTTCAGTTTTTTTATACATTTTGTACAAGTTGTTCTCAGTTCGATTGTTGGAGTCGGGGTCTCACTAAAGTCATCAATGGACTTGTCACGGAGACCCCGACCCCACCATCCGAACGAGCAACTCCCACAATGAAGGGTTGATCTTAGAAGCCAACGTTTAACGTCCCACACAGCACAGGGACGGCCGCCCCGCTCAGGTCACCCTCTCACCAGTCAGTAGCCATCCGACCTGTACGTCGGGTAAGCTATTGAGCGCCGGAGCGTCTCAGCGGAACCGATCCCAAGCCTGGACATGCACTGCCACTGCATGCTTCTGAGCCGCGGGCCGGAGCCCAACGCTCTACCAACTGAGCTACCGGGGCGGCAAGGAGGCAGTTTTAGGAGTAGGTGTCTCACTAGAGTCATCAAGGGACTTTTTACGGAGACCCTGACCCCACCACCCAAACGAGCAACTCCCACGATAAAGTGTTAATCAAGGAAACAAAGTTGAAAGTCCCACAAGGCATAACGACGACCGTCTACCTCAGGTCACCCCCTCACCACTGAGTTGCCTGCTGGCCTTCAGCATCTACGGTACCTACCACCTCCCAGTTGACCTAAATTATTTTTCCAGAAGTCGCAAAATGTTGTGTTAGAGGTAGACCCCTTGTGTTAGTTTTTGACCCCTGGTGACCTTGGATGACCTCAGAGAGGTCAAAGGGAAAATATGACCCCTGGGATCCGTAAAAGGGTATCTAAGAAGGCTTTTCTGAGCAAGCCGAGCATTTGCAATAGTTTTTGTGGCTTTTAAATCATAAAACAGTTTTTTCAATGATTTTTCAATGGGAGAGGTCACCTCATGACCTGACCTTAGGTCACGAAATCGAAAAATCCCGAATATACACCTTGTAGACCCTGGCGGGACCATGAAGTGTAGGAAGTTTAAAATCGATTCATTGAAAAACGTGGCTCTTATAGAGCTCAAAATTTGAAGTGAGGTGACCTTGGTTGACCTAGCCTGGTGACCTCACCTTGGGTGACCCGGGGTAAAAATTTCAGGGATGGTGTGAAAATGATGGGGTGAGAGGTAGAGTCCTTAACCGCGGTCCTGCGTTTCGTCGTTTTTCTGCTATCCCGAAAAAAACCTTAGGAGAGGCCATCGATGCCCCCGGTGGGGCGAGGGTTAAAACATCGCTAATATGATCACTTCGCCTTTTTCCGGAAAAAATCCTAGAGCAGAAGTTAAGAATCTTCTGGACACGCGTCATACCACGCTCAGAACAGTTCCCATAAACACTGATGCAGTAGCGTACATTGGACAGGACAAGTGCGTTGACGATTCGTGCCATGAGTCCACGCGACAGAGAATGTTTCACATGGCTGAGTCCGACCAAAAAACCGGTACATTTTCGAATGAGATTGTTGATATGGGGTTCGTTGGTAAGGTGGCGATCCATAATAAGTCCGAGATTTTTTACAGTATCTGATTCCTCAATAGTCGTACCTTGCCCCTTCAGAGTGATTTTTGGCATGTTTTTGAGCATCTGTTTTTGTTCCTAAAACGAGAAGTTAAGTTTTTGTCGCGTTCAGTCTCATGTGATTTTGCCTAAACCAATTGAAGAGTGTTTCCAATACTGAATCCATTTTCGTAATGAAATCTGAAAGCTGGTCCTTTTTCCAGAAATAAGAATTTGGGTGTCGTCAGCATGCTGGATTACTTAAGCGTCGTTTTTTAGGTAGAGGCCTAGGTCATTGGAGAAGATGTTGTATGGGAGCGGGCAAGACATGTCCCCTGATATATGCCCATGGGGTTGGCAGGTCGATCAGAATGTAGTTTTGCAGACGAATTTTGGATTTGGGGATGCGTTCCACGCACATTATGAGCCTAAAGCGGATGTTTTTGTCCATATGATAGCCGAACTGGTTGGTGGTGACCGTGAAGGTAATTTCAGAACCAAGTGCTCTCTACCCCGTACAATTCAAGTTTTTGGATCAATTTGTCGTGGTCGATGACGTCAAAGCACTTGCTGAGATCTAGGAGCACCAAAAGGGTAATTTTACCGTTATCCATAGCCTGCAAGACATGGTCCGTTACAGCCAAGAGTGCTGTTTCGATAGAATAAAATCGGCGGAATCCATGTTGATGTTCGGAAAGGAATAGTTCTGGTGGAAATAGGCTGCCAGCTGTTGAACAATTCATTCGGGAATATGTTCAATCCAAGGTACAAGAGAAATTGGCCGGAACGCGCACGGATCGCTGAGGCATCCTGATCCTTTGGAGATAGGTACAATTATGGCTAATTTCCAAGATTCAGGAACAGTGCCGGTGACAAGACTCGTGTTTACAAGACAAAGTACGGCATGCGCAATACAATGAAAACGTCGTTTAAAGAAACCCATCGGGAAGCCGTCAGATCCACTGGCACGAGAGGCGTTCATACCCGCCACCCTGAGGCAAAGTTCGTCGGCAGTCACAGGCTGGATCAGGCTGGGTTTTGACTGAGATCAGGAAATTGTTGGTCAAAAAGATGATTGATGATCCCAAAAAAATGTTGTGGTTATGTGGATAAAATCATTCGATGGCCACGTGGGGTTGAAAGGGCACCCCTGGCTTCCTATTAGATGTGTAGTGTGCTAAAAATGTTGCGTCAAGTCCATATCAAACTGTCAAAAATTAGTTTTAAACAGTGATACAAGTCACTTTTTCTGTGGTTTTATAACTACCGCTAGGGTTCGTTTTAGCCTCAAACCTGGCTTTTGTGGTGTTTATTTGGTTATTTTAGTGGAAACAAAATTTTGCCTTCTTTGGTCCTTTTTCTAACTCGGTTTGACCTTTTCCGTTAAAAAACCTGGCAGCCCTGGGCAGCATCTATAATCTCTAGACTTGGCATAACTAAAAAATTGATAGGCCTTAGGCCATTAGAGCTATTGAGATCTGGTAAAGTACATTTGATAGGAAAATGCCTCTATCCCAGGGGCGGACGCAGACCCGAGTTTTGGGAGAGGCCAAACCCAAGTATGCCTCTCCTCCGGGGGAGGGGGGTGGGAGCGAATATTTTTTTGCTCTACAGACCTAGTGTAAACACCTTTTTTGAAAAATTTTCCGGCGTTTGGGGGCCAAAAGATAGTTTGCCCCCCCTTCCAGCGTTTTTGGGGGGCATGGCCGGAATGCCCCCCTCCTGCGTCCGCCAATGCTCTATCCCTGAAAGGAAAATCCTTTTCCACTATGTGGACCGTAATGACCTCCCGCCAGTGGTTTGACCTTCAGAGGCCACCGCATGACGTAATATGACCTGAGGTCACGCAAGGTCAGAAAGTGTCCTTGCCGTATATCAAATGAAAACCCGTGACGAGACATACACGATGATGTTTGATTCAGCTCTTTAGCTTTATTAGGACAAAATTTATTGTCAAAATACTGTTTTTGAGCCCTGGTGACCTTGGATGACCTCAGAGAGGTCAAAGGGCACATATGGCCCCTGGAATCCGTGAAAGGGTGTCCAAGAACGCTTTTCTGAGCAAGCCAAGCATTTTCAATCGTTTTTGTGACTTTTAGATCATAAGACAGCTTTTCCCATGTTTTTTCAACGGGAGAGGTCACCTCGTGAACTGACCTCAGGGCACGAAATCGAAAAATCCCGGATATACATCTTATAGACGCTGGAGAGGTCATGAGGTGTAGGAAGTTTCAAATCGATCGACTTCGAAATGTAGCTCTTTCAGAGCTCTAAAGTTGAAGTGAGGTGACCTTGATTGACCTCGTCTGGTAACCTGATCTTGGGTGACCCGGAGTAAAAAAACTCAGGGATGATGGGGAAATGACGGGGTGAGAGGTAGAGCCCTCAACTGCGGGGCTGCGCCTCGTCGTTTTTTTTTTGCTATCCCAAAAAACCTTAGGGGGCCATCGATGGCCCCCTTCGGTGGGGCGACGGTTAATTGTACTTGTTTCTGTTGGAACACACCTTTTAGGGAGAAACATCACATGTCTTTCTGAACCGACCTATCTCATCCTACCCTTCTCCCAATGAGCGGTCAGGTCACGCGGCGCGTCGTCGGTGGTCACTGGAGCCGGCGAAGGGAATAAGTGGTCGGAATCTTTTTTTAATCAAATTCCTCCGCAAACATGGTGTGCCATTTGCGGCAGTAGCGGGAGTGCTACCCTCTGCTAAAGACTGGCGCATGTATGAGTTTTACCTTTAGCCCCAAGATGACACTGCTATTCAAAGATGGGATGTTTTTGCCCCAGCTGGTGATGGGCCGCAGGGTCGCGCTCAGAGTCATCAATTTAGGGGGCCGTTTGATTTACAGGTTATGGCGAAAACTTTGGCACAAAACCGATACTTGCAACAGAAAAATGGCTGCACACCCGTCACAGGATTGTGTAATTCTATTACCAATCGAGATTATATAGCCATACAGATTAAGACACCGCATTTCACCATTCGGCGTGTCCGTCCCATTACAGACGGTCCGAGCAGATTTGAACAAACACCGATGCCTCTGTTGACATACCACAGGAGTCGCGGCTTAGGGTCTCGGCCAGGCCGGGAGGACGTGAGGCGTAGGGGTGAAGGGAAGAGGGGAGGAGGAGCTGGGAGGGTTTGAGCCGCTGAGTGCAAGCCGAAATAATTCAAAAGAGTATCGGGGGCAAGTCATCCTCTCTGAACGGCGGGCAGGTCATTTAGCCTTTTCCTGAGGCAAAAATTTATTATTCAAACGTTTATTCGTAAAATGTGTAGAATAAAACGGCAGCGTAAGTCTGCTCCTGCACGATCTTGTCCAGGAATTTGGCGTTGACCTCCTCGATCTTTTACGATTAAGAGAAGTCCTAGCAAGTGTCTACACTTAATGCACGCCCCGGCAGGACTCCGAGCCACCTTCGCCCTGGTGTGGGGGGAGGGTGGGTGAAACCTTCCTCCCCCGAACTCGGCTCCTATGCGGGATAGCGAAAAATGCCAAAGCTGGTGGAAAACTCACAAAAAAATCAAGACGCAACTACATCAGCCATTTTTGCCTCAGTTCAATAATTAGGTCATAGCAGGCTAAAGAAGGTGACATGTTCTTGAAGAATTTATGGGCTCTGACGTCTGACAGAGTTGAGCTAGAATCAATTTTTAGGTACCATTTGCTTCCTCTCGTTACAGCAAATCGAATAATGTATGATAGAAGTATACGAGATCAAAGCAAAAACGACCTGACCAAAAATCAGGTCAATGTCATCATTTGGCATAGCATAGTCAATATGCATATATCAATCGACTCGCAATTACAATACAAACGTAATCGTATCAAGATAAAAGATTTATCACATCATCTTACAAATGTATTGACCCAAGTCTGAAAACCTGCTTTGGTAGCCCCAGATGAACTCTCAGAGGTCACAGGCCCAAAATTGCAGCATGAACCTGAGAAGGAGTCTGAGATATTACGATTTGAATAATATGAAGGTATTTTATGAGCTGTGTCTACATAAAGTGAGCCATTTTTCGCCAAATTCCCGTTTTTTCCCATGCATTTTCAATGGAGAGGTCATGGTCTGTATCTGGACCTAGGTCAGCGATATAAAAAATATCGGAATTTTGTTTGTGTAGCGCTCGAATGGCCCATAATGTGATATGAGTTTCAATCGGATATACTAATCTTATTCTTGCTTATGATATCCCAAACTTTTTTGGGATGTTAGATCACTTGACCTTCACTGGTGAACTAACCTGAGATGACCCGACCTTAAATTTTTGGGAAAATTTGCCGCATTGATCAAGGATAACGTGTGACAAGTACGGCGGCGCTTCGCACCACCTTTTTTGGTGCCGCCGGAAAAACCCCGACGTGATGTTTATGTATGGTTATTGTTTTAGTTGGCTGATTCAACCAGTAAGTCAACACGATCCCAAAATGAATAAAAAGTTACATAGGCACTCTTTCCAGAGTGGTTCGGTAAGAGTACACAAAAGAGGATATTAGAATAGGTACGCATAAATATCTGGCTCCCTGGGAACCGTTCCAAACAGGGAAATATTTGGCGACGCTATATGACCCTGGAAGTTGTTGCGTCCATGAGCTCCAAAAACTATTAATGCTGCAATGTTTAGCTTCCCAAATATGAATTATGCACTTTGTCCCGATCAAAAATAAGTGCCTTTATCTCCTAAGCGTGCCTACTCTTGCACGATGGTCTACTGCGTACTCTTACCGAACATGCACCTTTTGGAAGCAAGTCCTCATACAAATTTTGGCATGCATTTATCGTGGGCCCCAGTCCTGGGACACAGTTCTAGTTCAGCTGTCTTACTGATTACATACCTTAGGGGAGGGTGGGGTGGGTCGTATCAGTTTTTACTCCAGGTTCATTAATATCGTAACTACTTGGGATGGCCTCGTGATTTTAATACCATCTCGTAGCTGCAGCCTTTGGCTTCCTTTTGCCAATTAATTGTTTGCCTAATATTTACTGGTTTTCCTCCAACTGCCCGGCGAATAGACCTTTTTACTTGATACAATTTACCCCACCGGTTGGGTGAGTTGTATCACATGGTGAGTTAACACGCGCTCCGCTGGGGAGGGCGAAATTCGCCCCGCTCCTGGTTTTCCCCATATAGCTAAAAAGAGACGCAGAACAACGAGACTTACAGTACCGTATTCCTAATTAATTTTACACATCTGACCAAATCTTTAAGTTAAGGTCATGGCAGGTCCAGGATCTATTCAAGGTCAAGTGACCCGACCTCGAAACCTAAAATCACGAGTTTGAAGCAGCGCCCAGGGAACATTAGCAAACCGATCAGTTTGAAACCTGTAGAATATGATAAGGTCATTAGGGTCTACAAATCTGCTATCTCGAAATTTTGATATTGTTGACCTAAGGTGGGGTCAAATTTTTGGGCACCCCATTAGAAGTCTATGTTTAAAAATATAATGGACTCGTTTTCAGTAAATACTGGATAGATAAAGCTGAAAATCCTCAAACCGTCTATTCTTACCACGATCTTTACCACAAAGTTGAGTTTTGAGCATCTGACCTCTCAAAGGTCATGTCAGGTCAGGGGAGCATAGAGTGATTGTTTTGCCAATAACTTCTCACTGAATTGAGATAAAGTTCCTATTTTGCTTGCATTGTGCTTATATTGTCACGGGGAGTCGTTTGATATGCAACATGACCATACCAGGTCACTCTGTGACCCTGAACTAGCTCGAGGTCAGGTCGTTTTCACTATTTGACCTAGAAAGGTCATATTATACATCATTCGCCCCGCCGCAATGAGAGGAATCCAATGATGCATAAATATTTGCGCTAGCTCCCCTGAGAGAAGATCTAGAGAGAAACATACACTGCTCTGTTGTAGGCCAATGGAACCTTCTTTGACCTATTCTGACCTCAATATTGACCTGAAATGAAAAATTATTCGTATTAAATATCTTCGTCTTGTCAAGAGCTTTTCGAGCGCCGCCCGTACTTTTCCTTTGACTTTCGTGGGGAATAAGATACTGAGGGGGAAGTGATCCGTTTGGAACAAAGAAGCCAACACAATATGTCGAAACGGGTAAATTCTTGACTAGGTACCAGCAGACTTTAGTTGGGGCTAAAGTCTGTTAACTGAAAAGCCTTAACGTTTTAGTTATGGACTAAGTAATCATCTCACAATAGATACGGGAAGGGTTGTATCAGGGATACGGATGAATTGCATGGACGTGGGAAGTAGGAGGTGGGGAGCGAGCAGGGGTGTCCCTCGAATCTGTGAAGCTTAGGCGGGGATGTGGCCGTTATGGCCACTCTTCTCGGGACTTGTTAGACTTTAATTTTTGCTTTTGCTTTCATTTCATCAGCGCGGCCTCTCTTGCACTTATCCTGGCCCGCAATTTTTACAGCAAAACTATTTTACCTAATTTTTCGTCGTGGCTATATGTGATAATATAGTGTTTTTGGAAAAAATTAGTTTGGCGACACTCCTAATGAGTTGTATAGGCAGCGTAGGCAGTGTGGGGTGCCTACCAATTTAAAAAGGTCCTAAATAAGCTCAGGGGCCCAAAACTATCCCAGGGGGCCAGTCTTCAACTCATGGAGACTAGACACGCTGAGTGGGGCACCAAGCAGCTCAGGAGGCCCATACAAACTAAGATGGCCAGACTAGCTGGGCGTCTCGACGAACTCATGGGGCCCAGATCCGCACAACCGGTCCCAAACAAGCTGAAGGGGCCTATATCAGTTAAACGAACACGATACCAGCCCAGGGGCCCCTTGTCAGCTCAAGGGACAGCCAGGGCCCCTTACGATCAAACCAGAGGCCTCTTATGTAAGTCCTCTCACGGGACCTAGACCAGCTCATGGCTGCCACAATAATTTCACCTATAGGGTTATTTTTAGCTTAGGGGGGCAAAACAGCGAAGGATCTAAGGCCAAGCCAGTAAGCTCCTGTACAATACTCTTTCATGGTCCCACAACAGCCCAGGGCGCCGAAAAGCTCAGAAGGCTCCAGTGGCGACACATTCAAGTTCAGTGTGAGGGCCTGGTTATCTAAAGCGGTCCCAGATCAGCTGAGGGGACTCAATATCAGTTCAGGGTAGCCACCAAAAACTCAGGGGCTCAGGCCCGTAGAGACTCTGCGGCCTCTGATGCTTAAGTTAGCGTCAATCGGGAATTTCAGTAGGGACCCAGCGTTAGTCAAGACAACTGCGATATGTGGAGGTGGTCGACACGACACCTTCGTTTTGGCCATGACTTAATTTCACCAAAGTTCACTGTATTCATTGTTAATTGCGCTTAGTGCAGTGCCAATCAGGGTTTCTGTAGGGACTCAGCGTTAGCCAAGACAACTATGATATGTGGATGTGGTCGATGCGACACCTCAGTTTTCTTCAAGACCGAAGTTAGCTGTATTCCTTGCTCATCGTGCTTCAGTTAGCATCAGTGGGGGCGTCCAGCATTTTTTTACCAATGTACCAGTCATTACGTTCTGGGCGAAACCTTGCCGGCCCGAAATATGCTTGATGGTAAACGTGAACATGTCTCACTGAAAAGTAGCTTCATGAAAATAAACATTTACAAATACGCTTTTTAAACACGTTTTTTTTCTTCGACACTGGCCGCCTATTGGGTGGTAAATTGGTGCCCCTCAGATTCGGCGCCCCCCAGGTTCGGCGCCCCTCTCCCAAGCCTGCCCTCTAACGAAATCCTAGATTCGTCACTGGACTTGTTAGACTTTAATTTTTTCTTTTGCTTTTATTCCATCAGCGCGGCCTGTCTTGCACTTATCCTGACCCGCACTTATTGCAGCAAAAATATTTGTACCTAATTTTTCGTTGTGGCTACATGTCATAAGAATATAGTGTTTTTGGCAAAAAGAATCTGTGGCGGCACCCTTAATGAGCTGCTGGTACTTTGGGGTGAGTTTTATCACTGTTACAACATACCCCACCTGGCCCTGATACCATAAGTGTCGCCACCGGCAAAAAAGTGGGGGGGGCAGCCAAACTTCAACCTGATGCTGACAAAAAACTTTCAACATCAGGACCAAAACAGTTCGAATTTGGGCTCCTCGTTGCCTTCCACAGCGGCTGGATATAAGAATGTCCGACTTTCTCTCATTTTGACTGAGATCAGGAAATTTTTGGCCAAAAAGTGGGGGGCCAGGCCCCCCTGGCCCCCCTTCCTTTTTCCGACGCGTATGCCTGATACAACATATACCACCCTCCCATATTGGAAAAAAACGTCCTCATGCTGAAAAATCAGCGGCCAGCCGGGAAAATCCTTCTCATGCACGAAACCTTAGAATCTACCCTTACCACTGCTACAGCGATCTTTCCGATTCGTGATCATCTGAATGACAATTACACATTTTCTTACGACGAAATTTTACAGAATGACATCCCGAAAACACATTTTCTGCACTCACCGCGAAACGCGCCAAGCCAAGCAGACGGCAGTATGAGGAAAGCTGCCGGACCGCATGCCGCATCATCTGGTTGTGTCGGGGGCTCCATCTCTCGGATAGTTTTGGAAAAATCGCTCTGATACAACTTGTCCATGAAACAACTCTCCCCGCTCTCCCCTAAGCAGAAACTCTTGATACTAGGAGCAGGGTATAAAAGTTTCCCTGGTCTCTTGATATAATATCAAGGGTACCAAAGAACCAAATTTGCTCTGTGCCCTCGCGGAAAGAACAAAGGCATCTCCAAATATTTTTTAGCAGCCGAGCCACTGGTTTCACTATCTTATACTTAGGCCTCCACCACCTCAGTGTTTGCTAAGTAACCAAAATATCTGCTTGCTCTCATCTCTTGCGTACCTACTCTTATTCGCCCTCGCTCTAGCCTTCTTTTATCATACATGCTGAGCACTGTTGTAACGTAAATGGAGCCCCAGGTAAATTTGAAAAATTGGCTAACCACATAAAGCCTCTGCAACTGCAGTGCTCTAAGACTCAAGAAAATTGGTTAACGAATAACATACCCCCTTTGTTCCTCTGCTCACGATGTCCCCATAGGCGGATGCAGGATTTTTTATCAGGATGGGCACTTTGTCGAGAAGTGCCATCCGAACCAGGGGGGATGAGCACTTCTGGGTGGAAAAATTTATCAGATGGGTGCCAAATCCTATCGCAGAGGCGCCGATACTCGCATTCTGGGGGAAAGTGCAATTTTAGGGGGCGTCATCGACCTTTCACTGGGGCGCTGAGGATCGATCAGGAGAAAGTGTCCCCTTTGACCCTTGGATCTGCCTATGGTATCAGCTACCTACCTACCATTCCAGCCTGGGTTGGGTGTAATCCGCGAATCAGGGCGCGGATTCTTGATAATGATTGGGGGTACTCCAATTTGAAACTATGTCAATGACTACCATGATAAAATGTGATAATATAATTCAAAGTGTGCTTTAGGCTTCTCACATGCCTGTTGATGAGCAAAAACCCATTCAAAATTATTGAAATGAAGAACACGACAAAATGAAGTACCTATATTTCACCACTTAAACGTTTCAATGGGGTTGTCCAAGCACGCACAGATATATGAATAATTCTGCCAATCGTGTTTTCGACATCATGTCAAGAATAGATTCAGCTATTTTGCTCGGCGAACACTAATTTAAACAAGCTAGAAACGTATTTTCGTGACTCACACGAAGAATATATATAAATAAATAAATAAATATATATAGTGCGTGTAGATTTATAGAAAACAGCTAATCAAAATTATAAGTCACCAAATTTGGGGGGTGCCCAATGCCCACATCCACCCATTGACGACCAGATACAGTGCTCATCCACCAACAATGCGTTCACCATATAATCGAATGGGCACGAAATAGTCATCGCAATGAACGCGTAAAAACCCCTCAAGAACGAAGTCACACAGCTTTTGTCATTGACAACCATAATTTAGTTTTCATGAAGGATTTTTTTCGATAGAGGAGTTCATAGGTAACTTTCCAGTGGTTAAGCAGTTTGGGTAATTGATGAGGGTGTACCAAAATAGCCGAGGTCAAGCGACGTACCCAGGTCATCCCTCGCCTTTTGGCAGGGTTTTGGGGATCAGACTGCGAGCTTTCATGTAATTCTCTATGTCCAACACACATTGACTCTCTAAGTCATATTTAAAATTTCCTTGGGGTGAGATATTAGCGAACACAGACAAGGCATTCTAATCACATATTGTCCGGCCGTGTTCCAAAACAGCGCTCGACCTCAGACTGTTCGTTTTAGATGTTTAATTTTTCAGCAATAAGCAGTACCTAAAGCTGGTGCCGCCCAATCTTCTGAAAACCAGCAAGAAATTTTCATTCAAAATGGAACACTTGCCTGGGTGAATTTTGTACCAATATACCATAAAAAACTTCTCAAAACATCAACTTTCTTAAGGTTAAGCACATATATAGTGCTTACGTTGAAGTGACACGTTGATGAAAATACCAATTGCTCCATTAAATCACCAATAAAAATACATCAGTAAGGTCATTCAAGTAATCACCGATAAAGCCATTCATAAGAAATTCAATCTGTCAAGAATTGTCTTGAGGGATGATAGACCTATCACCCTCTTCCCTCTCTAGATTCACGATGGCGAATCCTCCTTATATCTTCTTGCAGCGCCGAAGGGGGCCCGACGAGCATACAATCATACTGTTATATAACCTAAGGAGATTTGTGCGCATATTCTCATGCAATCATTCTCAAATTCATTGACCGCGAGTGTTTCGGTCAAATAGAATTACTAAGAATGACACATTTTATGCAATGACTTCATAGTTAAGGATACCCAATGTCATAGTCAAGGTCACATGTCAAGTTCAAAATGTTCTTTTTCAAGTTCAAACCCTCATTTTCCGGCCAAGGATTGCTATACTGCTGGTAATATTGTACATTATCGGGAATATATCACATGGTTACGTAATCGGTCAGTGACCCCGAATGACCTTTGACCTCAAACTGCAGAGGATATTGTTTTGAACTTTCTATCTATGAATTTAGTTTGCTTTCAGTGTATTTCTACTCACATTCCGTTATTGTATGTATGTACATACATCTACCGGCCTTTGAGCCATTCCCGAGTTAACATAAAACCCGCAGGAGATTTCCTAGGCCATCTAAGTGAATGCGACAGTTAATAACAAATCATTGGATAGGGACAGAGTTTTCATTTCGATGTCATTAGCCTGTGGGAGCATGTGTTGAAGTACTGAGCATGGTGAAACACGCATTTATACAAGCTGTGGGATACGAAAAACACGGCTGGGTATCATTCGACCCTTTTACAAAAGAGGGAGGCCTCAGACTGTCATATCCTTGACTGACGACACTATTTTGGCGACTCGCTTTCAGTTGACTACAATGGCCACGCACCTGCACCTGTGCGTGGGTTCGATCCCACCCAGACAACCCCACAGGGGATCGCGGCAGGAGCGGCGAGACGACGGGGACGAGCTTGTTTTCTTCCCGCCACGACTTTTTAGTCACCCTGACACTTCTCGGAATCAGGAGTGGTACACATAACACCTTACATAGTTCAATCAAATGGGCTAAGCTGATTTGTTCAGGACCAAGTGGTACAAAACAAATTGTGACGATAGACTGGCAAACTCAGGTGCAGATCCAGGGGTCGAGCCTGGCTATGTGCCAACAACAACAACGTTTATTTTGTTACCCGAGTATTTCAAACGTCAAACAAACGTCTCGATCGATGCAAAAGCGCATCAACGCTCTTAACTATCCAGCCCCTCACGAATTTTTGTACGATTAATATCCGTCAATATACCGCCGCCTCAAACCCATGGCCACCCACTACGGCTGAGGTCACTGCCCCGCCGCTGCAAAGATGTACAACTTCGTTTTAATTTATTATAAATGAACATTTATTTAGTTCAAATATCTTGCTATTGATTATGAATTCAATGCTTTTGCGTGCTATAGTGCATGACCATCCTCATCACTTGGTGAATTCGTAAAGTAGGATATTTACGGGGCTGTTGTCTATTTTTCAGGGCTGTAAAACTTGTGCCGACAATTTGACCAATGCTTTGTTCTACTAAACTTCGATGATTTGCATTTCTTGGGCAGCACAACAATTAGTATTTGGTCTCTTCGTTGTTATAGCCACAAATGCAGAAAGGCAAAGCAAATATTTGAACTTGATTTGCCTGGGTGTTCAGTTTTGACATGCCGTCTCTTAAATATCAATGACATCAACAGGGAGCTTAGAAATTTGAGCCATATCCAGAATACTTGGGTGGTTGCCTACTTCGCAAATGTTCCCCCGCTTGTTTTTTTCGAAGGGTTGATTTGGTGCGCTTATCCTGATTTGTTCTGATGTTGAAAATTTTAGTTGTGACTGGCAGAAAATATATTTTGGAGTCTGCTGTTCCTTGCATTAATTCAGTTCTTTGGTGCGCGTTTCGGAGTGATCTGTCCGTATTGTTCTGCCTCCAATTATGTAAAACGCTTTGGATATAGTTGCGCAAATGTCTACGGGTGAGGTTGTGGAGGAACTGCAGTTTGTGGATTTCGCGTCTTGTCTTAAGTGATGTCCAGTCGAGATCAGCCTAGCCGAGTCCCCTCCCCTCCTTTCTCGCCAACAGCCAGATCTTATCCACCCTGTCTGATTTTGGTCGTTTCTAAAAAGAAAATCACGATTTTACCCAGTCTCCTCAACTTTTTTTAGATCCGTTACTGGGCAAGTGAACGTTGGATCCTCGGCAGTTCATCATGGATATAGTTTTTACACTTTGTCAGAGTTAAACCTCCTGAGTCCCCACGTATAGGTATCTATACGCAGGTTTGAATGGCTCTACCACCTCTTACCAATGTCGTAGCCTTTTAAAGCCATTATGTATACAAAGCTTGAAATTTTAGCCTTCGTCTGGTGTCAAAGCCATAAACTAAACCCAAGGGTAAGTGAGTCCAAATTTTCTTTGTTTGACGATAGACGCGGGCGCCGGACGGTTTCGCGGCTGCTCCGAGGAAGGTCGGTAGTTCAAAGAATGTTACTGAAGAACCTAGTTTTGATAAGTGTATGAACAGGAAGCTTAAATTATTGGAAATTTATCAGTTTTCGTCCGGTGTTTTTAGCATTTGTGGTTGCTGAACAATCTCCTTCGAGGATGCTATATATAAGATTTTATAAGCCCAATAAATCATATTTAAAAATCTTGGAATTCTGATTTTTGTTCATTATTGAGTTCCTTGTGTCCAAAACACCAAAAATCAAAAAGGTTTTGCACTTACATCAAATACTTTGGGCTCGGGTCTCAAGAGGACCTATGTTTTATCCTAACATATGCACTCTGTTTAAGACTTGTGAATGAAAAAAACGTAATTGTTTTGCTAATCATCTTTAAGATGATGACATTCACTACACTGATTCGTAATTTAAACATACTATTTTGACAATATTCTAAGACCGGCGACTACACTGCCTTCTGCTAGAACCAGTCGGAAGATCGATGGTACTACGTTAACGACACCTCGCTCCAAGGAAGTGCCAGCAATAGAAGCGAGAGAGGCATCAGCATATTTACATGCTCTGTTACACCACAAAAATTTGTTCATAATCGTGGAATAATTGTGAAGTGATAGTATTCATGGAAAAAGTGTCATATTGTTATTGGATATATTCTCACGGAATTCTTAAACCATGCACGCTGGCATGCAATAACATGGACGTTAATATAAAACAATTAAGCGCATACCTTTGATGATTAAATGCGATGACACTTTTTTAATACGGACCAAAGCCATGACGTCTATTCCAGTGCACCATCCGCATCATTTCTTTGATTGTTTTCTAATATTTTTATATCAATGCATTCGGTTAAAATTCACCATTGGGGGTAAACCGGTTCAGTACGCGCCATGACTTAGGATATGTTTCTCCAAGGCAGCCTGGGTATAATACCTGCCAAACAGTCTGTAAAATGCTTGCATACATGCATTCTGAGAGCATGGATTTGCAGAATTATATGTTTTAGTGTACCGGGCAGCCACCCCTCCCTAAAGGGAATGTAGCTCCTTTATAACGTAATTTTGAATGAGATAGCCAAGTTATAAAGCATGTCTGGAAAACCCGGTACTCAATATATCACATGTATTGTAACTAAAAATTTCCGCAGAGAAAAGCTAAAAACCTACCTGAAATGTACCCAAGCGGTCGGCCCAAGGCCTTTAGATGTTAAATGGGCCGGACAGAGTTCCCAGTTGTTGGCATGACGACATTATGACGTCACGGTGAGTAGTCAGCCAATTGAAACCCTTGAAGCCTTATTGAATATGGAAGAAGTTGCTAGATCATAACGTCATCCACAGGCAGAGGTTTGTTTTTCCCCTTCAGGAGCAGGTAAGAAAAAAAAAATATTGAGTTTGTTGTACATTTTTGAAAGAAATCTTGGACGTTTTCATGATTTTTTACTAAGAATACCTCTTAATTACACTAAATTCCGGATTCGCCCATGGTGTCACATTCCCTTTAATGAAACGTCAAAACAGTATTAAACTGTCCTTAAAGGGAATGTGGCACCTTGGTCGAAACCTGGAAATTTGTGTAATTAGGCGTACTTTTGCCCGAAAATAATGAAATCACTCATTATTTTTCTGAAAAAATTACAATAACCTCGAGAGTTTGATTTTTTCAAAATGCTCCTCTAGGAAAAGAAATAAATATCCGCCTGTGGATGATGTCATGATATGGTAACCACTACCATACTCGAAACGCTTCAAGGGCTTCGATTGGCTGATGCTCATCGTGACGTCAGCATATGTTGTCACACCAGAAGCTCACAACAATGGCCGCCGGGCGAGAAATACATGAGAAGTACATTTCGGGTAGGTTTCAGCTTTTTCTATGGAAATATCGAGTTCCAAGACAAATGATATATACAGTACCGGGTTTTCCGACTTGCTTTACAACTTGGCTATCTCAGTTAAAATCAGGTTATAAAGGTGCCACATTCCCCTTTATTATCAGAGCTGCATTATGAAATCCATGGAGCAAAGCGGATTGAGATTTCTCAAGCGGCTCCATACTGGCCGCTCGGCGAGTCTAGTTTGGTCAGAAGCCGGTGACGAACGAAGTGAGAATCGGCTTCTATTCTAATAGTTTTTCCGGTCTTGTCTCGTCGTCATCATTGTTGTCAGAAGCCGGTGACGAATGTAGTCAGAAACGGCTTCTATTCTAACAGTTTTTCCGGTCTCATCGTGGTCTGTTGTTGTTGCCGGAAGCCGGTAACGAACGAAGAGAGAAATGGCTTCAATACTAAAATGGAGGGGGGTGCGGCTCAAATGTAATTCGAATGTGAATAGACTGCTCGAAGAAAGCTGGTAAGAACAAAAGTAGCTATCCTATACTCCCAATGCCTTGCAAAGAAGGTGCTATAAAAAGCCCGTAACTACCTAACTTTTTTATATGATAAGTTGCTATAGGCGTGCTCAGGTTTTTTTTAATTTTTTCAGATTTATTTAACAAAACATGATTTCAATCCCCATGTAGACCAACTCATGTGCACGGACAGTGGCGCTCACGCCACAGCTCAAATCAATGGCGTTGCGCGCCTCAGACAGATTACGGTTAGTAACACCATCAAGCTTTGACCTCACGCCATCTAACCGGAATGGGTCGTTCATAGGTGACGTGGTTTGCGATCAAATCGTCAACGTAATCCAACCCAATCGCCAATACGGTTCAACCAATCCAAACAAATAAGATACAATCGCCAACAGTAACCCAAAGGCAGGCTTCTTATCTCATCTCGGTCACAGCTAGGCGCATGTGCCTATCAATAGCATTCAGCACACACAAGGAAACGCGGAGTACAGGCACAGTTAACAATAAACGCAGATATGATTATCCACCTGGCTGCCCCTCTCATTATGCTGCCTTCCAGCTTAGCCTCTCACAGTTCCACATGCCTAATAAGTTCATCAATTTGTCCCCACTTATCCTGATACAAACGCTCTTTGCCACGATTCCCTAAGATGTACTTCTCCGATCCTTTGTCAACAACTAGTTTAAATAGCAAGATATCTTTGGTCAGAAACATTCTCTTTGCTATCATGTATTTGCCTATAAGTAAGACATGATTTATCAGTTTTGAGCACTGATATCCCAATATTACATTTTGCATAGTGAGTTCCCCTAGCTCTGAGTATATTGCTGAAGCTCGGAGGAAATCTGTAACTTCTCTTCCCAAAATATCTGAATTCGGGGGCATCTCCAGAATTTATGTGTAATGGTTTCTATCTCACTACAATGCTCACACACAGCCGAATCTACTATCCCCATTTGAAACAGTCTTCTATTTGTGACAATTATTCGCGTTAATATTTTATATTGGATTGCCTGATACGCTACGGACATTGTAGACAGCCTACTCAGATCGTAAGTTAATCCCCACTCTATGTCCCTAAACTGAATTTCCCATGCACTCTCCCAAGGGTTCTGCATGTCTTTATACTTCATGTTGAGTAAAAGGTTATAAATGTGTTTTTTTCCTCGTAGCTGTTTAAGAATAATTTGAACGTTAGGGTGTATATTTGGGTAGACTGTCTCTGGCTTCCGTGGCAGCCTTCTCCAATCAATTGGTAGACTGCTGACTAGACCCCTGTTAGGCGTACTCAGGTTTTGTGATTAAGGGAGTTTCGCGGTTATGCCAACGTATTTTGATATACTAAGTACAATGCATGGGGAAAGCATCTAAGACCAAACAGAGAAAAACATCATTCACAGGAAGATCAAAGTGAAAATATATTCAGAGTCCCCCCGGCTTGTTTAAGGTTGGACAATATCACAAGTATGAATAGCCCTTTTAGACATTGGAAATATGCTTTCTATGATATATAAGTGACTACTTTCCAGAATTCTGTCAAGTTTTCTCCGCCCGCTGAATTGGGGGATACAGCATCATGACACATTTCCAGGTCGGTACATGGCGCCTGCTAATGAATTGGCTGCTATAGGAATGCTATATTGTTGTTCAACTTCAGTGGTTGAAAAATAACGGGAATAATTATGATCCGTATAAATTATTCACCCCAGTGCGGACTCCAAAATCCAGTTAGACGGGAAGCAGTATCATAAAACATATTCAATTTTGTTCATGCCTTCTGAATAAGGAAGTGCATTGTGGCTCTGAAACCTGTTTGTCAGCAGCCCCGGCCCCCACGAAACCGTCCGCAGTTAAAAATAGTCGCTGAGCCGGCGGTCCCGCTCGGGGAAATGTGAACAAACACCTGAGCGACCCGCGCGAGATGGAATGCTACCCACCCTTTCATGACAATAGGTATCCACAGTGCCCTCCCGGAATTAGGCAGCTGAGTCTGCCAGTGTCATAGTCAACACTGTTGGACATCTAGTGAGCATTTTTGAAGCTGGGGAGATGATTAGTCCCGCACACGATTTCTCACTCTGCGGGATTTAAAGTCCCTCAGCGCAGCTAAAACATTTGCTGGCGTTCAGCAGGATTCCACGCAATCAGGTAGTTTTAAGCATTTTACGAGCTAAAGACAGGAGACTAAGCGCACCATATGCATAATTTTTTCGAGTCATGCATGATGCGGTGTGTAAAATGTCACGCCAAAATTAAACCACTTCAAGTGACCACCAAGACGGCCGCAAAACTAGCCTGATTTCAGCTTAAAAAAGGCGGCTGCCAGAAATAAATAATGGTGAACATGTACTCAAAATGTTTTAGTCTCACAATCTGGTAAGAAAAAGGTGCCGCTATATATTACACCATCCGAATGATTTTGCTGAATTCCAACCGAGAAGCAAATGGGGACACCAAATACCGCTTCAGGCCCATGTTAAAAGGAGTCTGCATTGTCTCACGGGAATCCAATCGGCGAGCAGTTCGGCTAACATAACATAATACAACGGGATCTTTCTAAATAACGATGAACTGTTTCTTATAACATGCTAGCTGGATATACCCGAAATTTTGTCATTTTCTCATCATGATGATCTTTCCCCAAAAATCGACCGTTTTCCCTATGACGGGGGCGTCCTCAGCGCCGCTGCGCGTCGTCCCCGCTACTGCCGCAAATGGCACACCATGTGATGAGCTATACGAAAAATCCAGATATTTACCTTTGGTTTTATGGTATGCTCTACATTCTGGCTTTGCCAGTTCAAATTACACAATAAAGGTGCCACTTTCCCTTTAACAAAGCTCCTGATAACCGGACCTGCTTCCTGGACGATTTAAATTTCGTTTAATTTGGTTATTTATCATTTACTCATTTTTCTGAGCTCAGAATGATCATTCCTCATACATAGATACAATCTTTAACCAACAAGACGATTTAATTCCGTTTGTATACTTGTACATGAATGGACAGACCGGCCTAATAGGGCACGACCAGTCGCGGGTACCAGGAGGGCTAGGGGGCTTAAGCCACCCCCACCCCCCATGTCGAATGCCTATAGTTAATGCACAGGCGGAGGCTGACCCGAGGCAATGGTCGCCGGACCGGTGTTTTAAAATCATTTTCGGTGCCAACCCGGCGCGGCACAAAGTAGAATTGCTGCGGTCCGACCTCCCGCATCGCATCCCCCCTGGTACAAATGGCCCGGGCAGTGTCGGCTTAAACAAGTCATTTGGTTCACGCAGAAATGGATTTGGGCGGCTTAGCCACGGCGTGCTGCCTTCCAATAGTCATCAAGTTAGTGTCCGTGAGTAGAAGTGGCGCACTAAAATCAGGGGCGTTCTGATAGCTTGGTTAAACATGAGATCACCGGAGATAGCCTGAACATTTAAAGGAAGTGTGGCACCTTCATAACGTGATTTTAACTAAGATAGCCAAGTTGTAAAGCAAGTCGGAGAACCCCGTACTAGGGTGACACTTATTTTTAAGTCTTGAAAACTTTGCCGGGACGGGTGCGTTTCTGGTTACATTATTTACAAAAATACGACGTGCAAAATATTTCCAAAATAAAACAATATTTAAAACTGCCTCAATAAGGTCAAAGTTTGTAATTTTTCTGGGAAATCGCAAATTTTATGCAGTGATGCTCCAAGTTTCTGGCAAAATAAATTTCACTTGTATTTTTTCCATGTCAATAATCTTGATGTAAAGCTTCATACTGTGACAACTAACATTTATATCACACACAGGAATGATTGAACATCAAGCCTTGCAGTGTGTATATGCACGCATTCACATCAGACAAGCATCATGGTGCAGTGCACTACCTATACACCTTCCCATGCACATTACAAATTCCCCACAAAATACCCTCACCCTACAAAATGTTCCTACCAACAAACCTCTCCCTCCCCCACACCAATAACCCTCCCCCCAAAATATTTTCCCACCCAGCCTCTCGCCACAGCTCTCAGCAAAACTTACCTTGGAGACATCATAGACGCTCATCTCCCTCTCATTGCTGCCTACATTGCAGATTTGGATTTGCAGGCAGTCGGGAAGTCACAGTTGTGCTTCTCGACCACTTGTAGGAGAAACTGTTTTTGATCTTCACTCTTGGTAAGGGCCAAATTGAACGACTGCATCAGTGCCACACAGCGCTCCGCGAAGTCGTTGACAACTTGAAGAGCTTGGACTCGGCGGGAGGCAGCAATGAAGGCTGGATCCGTCCACCACTCCTCCGGATCCTTGAGCAGGAAGGCGGTGCTGATGTCCAGAAGCTCGAGGAATTCCTTTGACGTAGTCGTTGTGAACTTTGACAGTGAATTGGTGCCGATTGAGGCGGCGGACAGTTCCACATTGATACACCGTGGAGGATCATCCAATCCTTCTTCTTTTCTATCACCTTAGCCATCTCCCGCTTTGTCACCAAGTCAACACTTTCATCGAAGATGACCAGGGTGACGAGGCGCTCTCTTAGGTACCACAGGTGCCTGGCGAATACTGTCGCTGTCGCCTTAGCCACCGCTGGATTGGTATAATAGACCAGGGCCTTGAGCAGTGCGAGGTCGGCAGCTGGGGCCTTTTCTGGAAGTGATGCTTTGTACAAGGCCACCATGTAGACGGACACAGCGAAGATCGTAAATCGCCGGATTCCAGGAGCTTCTTCTGGTGACATCGGAAATTGTTCTTGGAACAGGAACAGTTTGAAGGCATTATTAACCTTTGCCATCCAGCGCGCGCGATGGAAAGCGCCGGGACGCGCGAACCGGGCACCCCTCTTGTTCGGGCCACCAAGCAGAATTATAGAGAGCTCCAAAAGCTCCTTGTAGTCATCACGTGGATGTTTGGCGTCGAGAAGGCGGTAGAACTCGATCAGCAGGTTGTCACGAGCATCCTTCAGGTGCTGCGGCATGGTTCCATCCTCGAAGTGCTTCGCTTTGGTTTGATCGATTGAGTCCCACTGTGCGGCGAATCGTTTGCACAGGAAGATGTCAGGACCAGTAGAGGGACCGAGACACACCATGAATGCCTTTCCGCACACCAGTTCGTGGATGTGGTGGCGGCAAGCCAAATGAAGCACTGTCTTCCCGAGTTTCTGCCTGATGATAGAGCAAGCTCCTCCTGAGAGTCCTGTGTTTGAGGCGGTGGTGTCAAAAGAAAGGGCACAGATCCGTCCCTTGATGTCCCAATCCTCGAGAGCAGAGAGAACGGCTTCCGCCATGGCGTGGCCGGTGCCGTCGGGAAGGCTGGGTACAGCCAGAAGCTTGTTGACGTTCTCCCCAGACACCAGAATTGTTAAGCGATCTTCAGAAGGGCCTCCGTCAGCCTCTGGTACGATCTTTCCGTCCCAGTGAACAGTCAGCGGTACGGTAGGGTGGAAGGCTGCCTTTATTTCCGTTGCTGCCATAGCACGGAACTTTGCCCTGCCACGGCGGGAAGATTCCCGGTTCAAGACCAGACGGTCAGGGTCATGACCCAAGCACCTCGCAGCCGCCGACAGCAAATAAACACCTTGTCGTCGGTAAGTTTTGTCTGATCCATCGCTGCGAAGAGATCAGGGGTGATAATCTTTTTCGACGCGCGAAATCGCTTGGGTGGTATAGCAATCGTGGGTGCTTCTGCATTAGACGTGGACTGGCACGGGAGAGAGAGCTCATCCTTCAGTTTCTCTGCCGCGACGCCGCGCCGGCGACTGGGGCTGCTTGCACCTGAGCTGGAGCTCGATGCCAGTTCGGCGAGTTCTTCTCGGCTCTCTCTGTTTGCTCTCTCGTCATCTTGCCTGCGTGTCCTTTCCGCTTCCCGTCTTCTCGCACGCTCCTCCTCAGTGTGCAAGGTCATGTCACGTGTGGAGGAGATGCGGCCGAGCCGCTCCTTGGCCCTTTGTCCTGTCAGGAACTCCCTGACCTCTTCGATTACAATCATCGACATAGCCTGTTCGTGCGCGATGTCGAAGAGGTGGTCAAGGGACGAGAGGAACTCGACCTCATTTTTTATCTGCGTCTGAGTGCGCCACTTTGAGTTCTTGATCAGAGCCCGCCACTTCTTGTACATCCGGAGGACCTTATCCTTTGCACGTTGGTCTTTCTGCGTAGGAATACGGGACCGCTCCCAGAATTCCTTGACTGCTATCACTGTCTCAGAAGCTGCTTCCTGGATCGACTTCTTTGTCAATATGAAGGTGGAAAAAATACTGAAACGCCTGCTTTCCCGTAGACAGCATGCTTCCTGTGATGCTATGGTCCACGGTGCCCACTAGATAGACTGCTGTCCTAGATCTCGTTGCTGAAGCCATCACTCGCGTTCAAATCTCATTGGAAATAGAACAAAACACTACACTTTTATTGTTGACGAAATCCGCACAGCCCATTTTTCCTCATAATTACGTGTCTTTTCTGCTGTATGAATGCTAGGATAAACCTGTCTAGACCATGTATCTCACTTTAGTCCCCTGTACACCAGTGACACCATCGCATGCCATTTAGCCAACGACACTGACCGCCTCACGACTGGAACAGGACTGCTCGTCCTCTGGACACTGCCCGGTAACATGAGAAGCAGACATACGGTTTCGGGAAGGAGATTGAAAAATTGCCGACAGGCGAAAAAAATAACGAGAGAAACGAACTGGTGAGTTTTAGCGTGGGAACAGTGAAAACGGGGTATTAGCGGTCTCCACAAGTACTTCTCGACTCAACGAACAAACTTTGACCTCGTTGAGGCAGTTCTAAATATTATTTTATTTCAAAAATATTTTACACAAAATGTTTTTAGATGGAATGGCACCAGAAAACCGCCCGTCCAGATACCAATTCCCAAAAATTGAAAAGCGCCCCATTTAAGTGGCACCCTAACCCTGTACTCAATATATCATTTGTCTTGAAACTCGAAGTTTCCGTAGATAAAAGCTAAAACCTACTTGAAATGTACCCCCTCATGTACCCTAAGCAGTAGGCCACAGTTGACATCTGTTGGTGTGACGACATATGCTGACGTCGCGGTGAGTATCAGCCAATCGAAGCCCTTGAAGCCTATTGAATATGGTAGTGGTTGCCAGATCATGACATCACCTACAGGCAGATATTTATTTCTCTCCCTGGAGGAGCATTTTAAGAATAAAAATATTGAGCTTATTGTGCATTTTTCAGAGAAATAAAGGACGCTCCCATGATTTCGGATAAAAGTACCCCTAATTACAATAAATTCCAGGATTCGACCAAGGTGCCACATTCCCTTCAAGCCTTGAGGCAGAACATTCAATGGCCCGAAAATCCGCGACGTTGCCACTTCAGGGTAGGGCGATATCAACGGAAACGAAAAGGTCGTTTGAGCGATATTCCAAGAGGTTTCAGCGACCAAGGGGGGTTGCCTTTCTTTAGAGAACTCTAGCCTTGCCCATTATGACCACTTGCCGGTTGGTATCAGTAATGTCAGACGCTGAGCTTCCTGTCGCAATTCCTGTGTTGGACCTCTAAAGCAACGATCTGTCAAAGGTCCGGTGGCAAATGCGTGGTTTTTAAGAGCACGCGGAAACTTTACCCAGGATTTAAGTTGTGAGTCTCACTAAACACATCGAAAGAACTGATACTTCAGCACCATATGATATGCACCTCCGGGATTTTTAACCCGCGCCCCGGTAGGCCTCCGAGCAACCTTCGCCATGGTGGGAGGAGTTTGAACATCCCCTCGAACTCGGCGCCTATGCGGGATAACGAAAAAATGTGAACGCTGGTGGATAGCTCATACAAATTCATGAAGAAACTATATCAGTCACTTTTTTACTCAGGTCAATATTGAGATCATGACAGGTCAAATGTGACATTTTGAGTAGAGTTTTTGGGTTCTAGCATCTGACAGAGTTAAGTTAGAATAATTTTTTAGCCACTATTCGCTTCCTCTCGTCGCGGCAAATCGAATGATGTGTAATATGGCCATACTAGGTCAAAACACAAAAATGACCTGACCTCAAGTCAGGTCAAGGTCACTTTTTAACCTAGCATAGTCAATATGCAATCAATTGACTCGCAATAACAATCCAAACACAATTGTATCAAAATAAAGCTGCATCATGATTTCATACAAAGTTATTGACCTAAGCCTGAAAACTGTTTAAGTAGCCCCAGATGACCTCTCAGAAGTCACAGGTAAAAATTTTGACATGAACCTGGAAAGGGGCCCAGGATACTACGATTTAGAGAATATGCAGATATTATCAGCTGTATCTACATAAATACAGGTCAATTTCTGTTTCCCCATGAATTTCCAATGGAGAAGTCATGGTCCGTACTTGACCTTAGGTCATCGACATGAAAATCCCGGAATATACGCTGTATCAGTCGGTGGGCCAATTATGTGGTATAAGTTTCAATCCGATAGATTCACTCATTTCTTACTTATGCCACCTTAAACATTTTGGAGGTGAGGTCACTCGACCTGCACTGGTTACCTGACCTGAGATGACCAAACCTTAACCCGCGCCCCACCGGGGGTCCGGCGCCACCTTCGCCCCACGGGGGGCATCGATGCCCCTCTAACTCCGAAAATATGGGCGTTAGCGCAAATCTGCAAAGTGCACTAGAAAGCTCGTGTAAATTCGGTAAGAAATTACTTAGCATTTTTTAGTGCTCAGGTCAATGGTTTGGCCTCCAGAGGTCAAATTAGGTCAAGATCGGCTATTTTCACTCAAATATGCAATGATTAAGCAAACTGGGCATAACTCTTATGTCATTAGAGCTATTGAGGTCTGGTAAAGTACATTTAATAGGAAATTGCCAGTCATTTTTCCGCTATGTGGAACGTTAGGACCTTCCGCCAGTGGTTTGACCTCCAGAGGTCACCTCGTGACCTAATATGACCTGAGGTCACGAAAGGTCAGAAAGTGACCTTGCCGTATATCAAATGAAAGCCAGTGACAAGACAAACACGATGGTGTTTGTTTCGGCATTCTAGCGTAATTAAGTCAACAGTTATTGTCAAAATACTGTTTTTGACCCCGGTGACCTTGGATGACCTTGGAGAGGTCAAAGGGAAAATATGGCCCTGGAATCCGTGAAAGGGTGTCCAAGAACGCTTTTCTGATCAAGCTGAGCATTTTCAATCGTTTTTGTGACTTTTAGATCGTAAGACAGCTTTTCCCCATGCTTTTTCAATGGGAGAGGTCACCTCGTGACCTGACCTCAGGGCACGAAATCGAAAAATCCCGGATATACACCCTGTAGACCCTGGAGGGGTCAAAAGTGTAGGAAGTTTCAAATCGATCGACTTCAAAATGTAGCTCTTACAGAGCTCTAAAGTTGAAGTGAGGTGACCTTGGTTGACCTCGTCTGGTGACCTGACCTTGGGTGACCCGGGGTAAAAATTTCAGGGATGATGGGAAAATGATGCAGTGAGAGGTAGAGCCCTCAACCGCGGCGCTGCGCCTCGTCGTTTTTCTGCTATCCCGGAAAAACCTTAGGGGGGCCATCGATGGCCCCCGGTGGGGTGAGGGTTAAAATGTTGGGGAAAATTGCGGAATCGATCAAGGTATAAGGTGTGCCAAGTACGGCGGCGTTTCGCTCCGCCGTTTTTTCATGCCGCTGGAAAATCCCAAGGGGGATGTTCAAACACCTCCCACCCGGGCGAGGATTAAAGGGGTTTCCTGACTGCGCGTTCCAGAGGTCGGAAAAATGTATAAGTTTCACCAACCGAATTTCACACCAAACTTGTGTAACCCAGAATATTGAACTTTGGTACCAAAGGGAGATTATTTTCCAGACCCTCGGAGTACTTTTAAATCTTAAATATGTTGGCGAGTTGACAGATTTTTCGTCATCTGGCGCGTCCATGTAAATTCGACGGGTGTTTTTGACTGGCGACATTACACAATTATTACAATTCCGAGTTGTGGGCGAGCAAATGTCCTCCACAGCATGCAGCACGTCTTCCAATACCTTCTGTTACCAGTCAATCCACTAAGCCACCATGGGTCAATTTGCAGGCACGATACAGCACCATCACTCAAGTCTTAGTCAATGTATTTAACACGAACGGTTCACAATCGGAATACATGATGAGCACTGTGCGACATCGACAAAATAACAGGAACAAACATACGCGAGTCAGAACAACGCCCTCAACATACATATCTGCGGTTCCAGCAGTAGCACTGGCCACGTAAAACACCACGTTCGAGGGCAGCAGTCGGCGTGCATTTCCACCGCAGTACACACAGCGCAGGAGACACACATCACAGAGATGACACAGCGTTCATTGAGCATACCAGACAGGCAACACTCTGAGGCAGGTAACTACCAGCTGAGCCTAGGTTACATGACATTCGAAGGAGCGGCATAACCCCGGTGGGAGAAAGCTGTTGTGATACTCACGGGTTCTGTATTTAGGCGGCCTTTTCAGTACCCCTTGCAGCCAGTTGCATCAGGTAGTCTGTTTACGGGGTATTCGGTGAACGTTTGGTACTGCCAGTCAGAGCCCGGTGGATTAACTGCAGAACACCATACAGAACAAAGGGCTCCTTCGGTTGAAATATAATACACCGCAGTGAGTTAGAAGTGCATAACGTGTCATGAACCGTATGCACCTGCACGCAGATCCATAAGCCGGCTGCAACCAACCATTTCCAAAATAACTTAGCCCCATTCCTGTCAGGGGAGGGATGGATTCTGTCCACCCCTCATGTTTTCCTACGATATCTTCGAAACGGTTCATGTTAGGTTTTTGAAGCTTGCTGACTTTTACTAGAACTAAATTTGGCAGGTTCTTTTGCAATTTAACGTTTGCAATAATATTTTCACCAGAGGCGGAACTATGGCTCGGTATTTAGGGAGGACGGACTCCGCACGGTGCATTCTCCACCCAAATACAGTCTATCAGTTTCCAAAGCCCAAATACGTGGTTTCAGGTGAACGAGTCATTTCATGTAATTGACCTATTGACTTAACTTTTATACAACCCAGAAATCTACGGCCTAAAATACACATTTCGTGAAAAGCTACGTGACCACACAAAAACGACCCCTACTTATAACTTCTAGCTTGTGACGAATGCACGTTGGTGTATATTGATTCACAAACACCTGAAAAGGAAAGCACAACATACGACCAGGATTCTCGAAACACTCATATCAATTTTTCCGCATTCCACTTTTTATTCCGCATTCCGCATCACAATTTTTTCATTCCACCGTCGAGTTAAAAACACATAGTCTGTCTTTTCTCCGCGCAAGAAGAAAACTAAGACGTAACGAAAACAAAGAAATCTAAGCTTCCCTCACATTCAGGTAAGCTTTCCCGCGATATCAGAGTACCAGACTAAAGTAAGAGCGGAGCCGCTCTTCGTCTGGCAGACCTCGTGACCCTCAAACTCGTCAGCCGCACGGTGGGCAGCGCCTTACAACAGGCGACACAGCGTCCTCAACCACATCCGTAGTGAAGCACTACACCGCGGGGATGGTACTTGCAGGTGCTACGCCTGCGCATTAATAGCTTGGGGACAATGTTTCTCCCCCAACTTTCGCTGCAGGAACTAGGGACGGCTATACCGAGGATGGACGGTAGACGCCAAAGCCCTCTCGGGGCACCCAAGCTGTTCCTGAGACTGTACACCCAAAATACACGAAGTTATGTCCCAAACAGCATTTCCCACAAGCACCGTAACAGCTAGTGTGGGGCTCCGCAAACCGACACAATTTCGCGCCGACAAATCGTGCTTCAGAAGGCAACGACCTCTGAGTCAACAGTATGAAACAACCACAGCCAGCCGAATGACAGGGACCCAGGCTTTTCCTGCACTAGAGAAGGTTGGGCGGTGGCAAGAAGAAGAGTCGTTAATCGTGCGCCGGTGCGTGCACGGCTGGTGCGGTGGCAACGGCTGGCAGCTGTGTCGGCGGCGACAGCGGCGCCCTGCACGCCGCGCCGACACGTGCAGCTCCGTCCGACGCCAAACACTACACGGCAGCGAAATTGGTCCGATGAGATAAAACACAATGAACGCATTGATCTTGAGTGCAAACATAGCCGTGCACAGTCCTCAACAAGATAAGAGTGAACCACGTGTCGGCTGAAGAAACAAGATGCCGTTTTAGCCGTGCCCGACAGCTTATGCTCGACCATACCTGCGATGTTCAAAATCAGGACAATAACCACTTGAAGCACTCTCAGAGACGCTGGAGTGCGCTTAATTATGCCGAGAAGTATAAACTGTTACCGGTGGAGGACCTGAACAATTCTAGTAACGTTGAGTGGCTCGTTTGACGGTACACACGTAAACCAACTTCCTGGAACTGACTTCAGCGGCATGTAAATGTTCTACAATCTAAACCCCTATCCATGAAACGGACGCGTTTGATCTGGTTCTAGGAAAAACTAAGTAGGGAACAATTATCCCAGCATATTTTCATACCTCAAACTTTCTCCAAAGGAGTGACAATATGAGGCAGACAGTTGAACTGACGCTGCAGGAGGTGAACAGAGTGAAAGTGTTGGAAAACAGCACTTAGAGGGGCAGCAGGGAGTCAGGCGGACGGCTGTGTGGTGATATCATGGCTCTATATCACGGCTCCGCTCCTGCCCTGCCTCACCATCAGCGGAGCCTGAGCTGCTGGCCCCTCCCAGCATCACAGACTACTAGAATCATCAACTCAAGACCGGCCCAGAAGGGAGTAAATGTTTTGAATGTTCAGTGCAAGTTGCGAACTCCCTCTAACATCGATGCCTCAGATTCCTTGAGCTCACGCGTAAGGCTCAGCTGGATGGATTCACTCGGCACCGTCAGCCGGTGAACGCGCTGCCTCATCCCGGGCGGCGAGTCCAGGCCACAGCTGGCACCACCATCCACGGACACCAGAGGTCCGCCACGCAACACAGAACGTGAGTAACCGAGAAGCGACCCGCTCCGTCCCCTCCGGACGAACACCTGGTCGTAGTTTTCACAGCCTGACAGGGACGCCGCTGACCTGAGCAGAGAGTCAGCGGCCTCGGCCAGCTCAGAGCATGCTTCTGAAGCTGGTCTGGCGGCGCGGCACAATGGTCTGCCTGGAGCGGTGCTTGGAGCCGCCACTGCGGCGGCGCTGCTGGGAGACCGTCTGTTGCAGCTGTGACCTGCCCGGCGGCAAAGGGGAGGTCAAACGAGGAAGAGAAAGAGGAGAGAGAGAGTGTGTGTGTGAGAGAGAGAGAGAGAAAGAAAGAGAGAGAAAGAGAGAGAGAGAGAAAGAAAGAGAGAAAGAGAGAAAGAGAGAAAGAGAGAAAGAGAGAGAGAGAGAGAGAGAGAGAGAGAGAGAGAGAGAGAGAGAGAGAGAGAGAGAGAGAGAGAGAGAGCACTGACCGTGAGCCACGCAGGGTGCGGTCGGTCTGGCTGGACTGCTCCTCCTCCCGCCACTTGGCCACCAGCTGTTCGCGAGTCCGCTGCGCCGAGGCGTGGGCTCCCAGCAGAGAGGCTGCAGACACGGTTCACGGCAGAGTTCACCAGAAGGGAGGTGCACGGACCAGTATTAAACACAGACCAAGTGGGAGGGGAACCGAAGTGGGAAGCGAACAATCTAAGTTATACTGAACACACAAAACGAGTCCATAGTCGAGTCCAGAGCCATATAAACCGCAAAGTATGATCTTACAGCGCAGCATACAATCGCAGTATACAAAGGCACTACAGTACAAAGGCACTACAGTACAATCGCAGCATACAAAGGCACACTACATAATCTTACAATAGGCAGCATACACAAAACAGAAAATGGCATATTCATTACACACAAAGCATGCACCATGAAGACGCCTTTAGCCACCAGAAAAATTGCACAAAAAAACGGAAATAAAGTGACAGCGCTAGACTCGACACTTTACAGCCCACCTGTTTCCTATATCAAATGCACTCAACCCCGAACACAATCAGTGGCTTCTGAGAAGCTCCAGGCTGTCCAGGCGCCCCTTCTCACCGACGTCCGGCGCGGAGCGGGAGTTCCAGGTGGAGAAGGAGGCGGCCGAGCCGTACGTCTCTGCCTGCTCCTCTCCACCGGGAGGCTGGGCGGGAGCGGAGACCTGCGCCAGCGAGGCCACGTCGGCCGCGATCTCGTCTATCTCCCGCTCCAGCTCACCGATGTCGGCGTCCACAGAGCCCGGCACCTGCAGAGAGGGCGAGAGGTCAGAACCGGGGCTTCACACTGCAGGGGAGACGTCAGAACTGGGATTTAACACTGCAGAGGAGGTCATAACCGGGGCTTCACACTGCTGATGAGAGGTCAGAACTGGGATTTCACACTGCAGGGGAGAGGTCAGAACCGGGGCTTCATACTGCAGAGGAGAGGTCAGAACTGGGGCGTCACACTGCAGGGGAGAGGTCAGAACCGGGGCTTCACACTGCTTAAGAGAGGTCAGAACTGGGGCTTCACACTGCCGAGGAGAGGTCCGAACTGGGGCTTCATACTGCAGAGGAGAGGTCAGAACTGGGGCTTCATACTGCAGGGGAGAGGTCAGAACCGGGGCTTCACACTGCAGAGGAGAGGTCAGAACTGGGGCGTCACACTGCAGGGGAGAGGTCAGAACTGGGGCTTCACACTGCAGGGGAGAGGTCAGAATTGGGGCTTCACACTGCAGGGGAGAGGTCAGAACTGGGGCTTCACACTGCTAATGAAAGGTCAGAACTGGGGCGTCACACTGCAGAGGAGAGGTCAGAATTGGGGCGTCACACTGCAGGGGAGAGGTCAGAACTGGGGCTTCACACTGCAGGGGAGAGGTCAGAATTGGGGCTTCACACTGCAGGGGAGAGGTCAGAACTGGGGCTTCACACTGCTAATGAAAGGTCAGAACTGGGGCGTCACACTGCAGAGGAGAGGTCAGAACTGGGGCTTCACACTGCAGGGGAGAGGTCAGAACTGGGGCTTCACACTGCTGATGAAGAGGTCAGAACTGGGGCGTCACACTGCAGGGGAGAGGTCAGAACTGGGGCTTCACACTGCAGGGGAGAGGTCAGAACTGGGGCGTCACACTGCAGGGGAGAGGTCAGAACTGGGGCGTCACACTGCAGGGGAGAGGTCAGAACTGGGGCTTCACACTGCTGATGAAAGGTCAGAACTGGGGCTTCACACTGCAGGGGAGAGGTCAGAACTGGGGCTTCACACTGCTGATGAAAGGTCAGAACTGGGGCGTCACACTGCAGGGGAGAGGTCAGAACTGGGGCTTCACACTGCAGGGGAGAGGTCAGAACCGGGGCGTCACACTGCAGGGGAGAGGTCAGAACTGGGGCGTCACACTGCAGGGGAGAGGTCAGAACTGGGGCTTCACACTGCTGATGAAAGGTCAGAACTGGGGCTTCACACTGCAGGGGAGAGGTCAGAACTGGGGCTTCACACTGCAGGGGAGAGGTCAGAACTGGGGCGTCACACTGCAGGGGAGAGGTCAGAACTGGGGCTTCACACTGCAGGGGAGAGGTCAGAACTGGGGCGTCACACTGCAGGGGAGAGGTCAGAACTGGGGCTTCACACTGCAGGGGAGAGGTCAGAACTGGGGCTTCACACTGCAGGGGAGAGGTCAGAACTGGGGCGTCACACTGCAGGGGAGAGGTCAGAACTGGGGCTTCACACTGCTGATGAGAGGTCAGAACTGGGGCTTCACACTGCAGGGGAGAGGTCAGAACTGGGGCTTCACACTGCAGGGGAGAGGTCAGAACTGGGGCTTCACACTGCAGGGGAGAGGTCAGAACTGGGGCTTCACACTGCTAATGAAAGGTCAGAACTGGGGCGTCACACTGCAGGGGAGAGGTCAGAACTGGGGCTTCACACTGCAGGGGAGAGGTCAGAACTGGGGCTTCACACTGCAGGGGAGAGGTCAGAACCGGGGCTTCACACTGCAGGGGAGAGGTCAGAACTGGGGCTTCACACTGCTAATGAAAGGTCAGAACTGGGGCGTCACACTGCAGGGGAGAGGTCAGAACTGGGGCTTCACACTGCTCAGGAGAGGTCAGAACTGGGGCTTCACACTGCAGGGGAGAGGTCAGAACCGGGGCTTCACACTGCAGGGAGAGGTCAGAACTGGGGCTTCACACTGCTAATGAAAGGTCAGAACTGGGGCGTCACACTGCAGGGGAGAGGTCAGAACCGGGGCTTCACACTGCTCAGGAGAGTTCATAACTGGGGCTTCACACTGCTGAGGAGGTCATAACCGGAGCTTCACACTGCTGAGGAGGTCAAAACTGGGGCGTCACACTGTTGAGGAGAGTTCAGAACTGGGACGTCACACGGCTCAGCCTGAACCCCGGACCAGCAGAGGGGGACAACAGAGCCGAGGTCTGACACTTCTCAAAGCCTAACAATACCTGCAACAATCTGCCAAGACATTTCCGACCAAAAGTACAAAAAAACATTGAAGTTTGTCCCTCAATATAAACATTGGTGTATTCTGTCTTAGATTCTGCAATGTGTAAAGGGGCCTTCAGTCGGGGGACGGAGCAAGAGTTAAGATACTCCAGTTTCACTCTTAGAGTGAACCAGTCGGAGACTGAGGGCATATCACTTCAAGGCAGAGACAGAAATCAACCATTTGATACATACATCAATGGAAATTTTCGAGTGAAAACGATAAGTTCCTGTTTTTTCTGATATAATAGACAGACCAGGATACACAGCCCACCTTCAGGCGGCCCCTATCCCCCCCCCACGGCGTTCCTCAGTCCTCACCATGCGGACGCGGCGGGTGGTGGTGGGCCGGTCGCTGCGGGGTGAGTTCAGCTGCAGACTACTGCGGCGCGGGCTGCCCGCTGGCGGCGGTGACGTCACTCCTCCGCACCCTGACCGCGCCGCGCCGCCCTCCGGAGGGCTGGCTCCTCGCACTGGACTCCTCTTCCTCGGGCTGCCCCGCCTGGGACTAGTGTTGGGGAGAGTCCGTCTGACGGCAGCCACCCGGGCAGCAGCGCGGGCGGCCGCCGCCCGGGCCTGCGCGTCCGCCGGCGGGCTGGTGCGCCGGCGCGGCGGCGACACTCGCGGCACGGTGGCGTGGGTAGGGCTGAGGCGGGCCGACGGCGGCCGCGCGCGCGGGACGGTGGCGCGGGAGAGAGAGCCGGCCACAGATGGCGCTGAGGCGTAGGTGGAGCTGGAACGGGCGGAGACCAGCGGCGGCGGCGTGCGGCGGCCGGAGACGGGGCGGCGCGCCGGAGACGAGTCAGACCTGACCGCACACGACAGTCAGAGGGGCACGGAATAATCAGCAGGGCCTCAGTCCAGACAGCCCAGTGTGTGGCACCCCACGTCCGGGGAGAGTTAGTCAAACGATAGACAAGGATACGATGAGACATGATTTTCAAGGTCTGAGAAAAGTCGAGGACTAATGCAAACAAGAAGCTATGTTTGAGACTTTTATATCAAATTTCCCCCATCCCCTGTTACAAAGTCATTTCGCAATGGGCTCATGACAGACTGCAGACGCGCACTCTGCTCGGGACAGGTGCCAGCCACATCCCCCACTCCAGCAGCGTGAGGCTGCGACCGTGACCGTTGCCGGTCCCGCAGAAGTGGTTCACACTTCGAACGCGGCGGTCCTGACCGTGCGGCGGACGGTGAGGCTCGGGTGGAGCTGGCGGAGGAGCTGCCGCTTCTGGTGCGGGACCGTCGGTGGGGCGGCGCCGGGACCTCCTCCGAACCGACCGGACCGTCCCGCTCCTCCTGACGCAGCTGCCGCGAGATGGCGTCCGACTCCTCCCGCTGCCGAGCAGGGGGAGCTGGTAACCCACTTACTACTGCCTACAGAGAGGGGAGATGATGACCCACTGATTACTGCCGTCAGAGAGGGGAGGTGGTGACCCACGGACTATCGTATTCAGAGGAGGAGTTGGTAACTTACGGAGTACTGCCCCTAGAGCTGGTGACTCAATTACTCGAATGCGCAGTCCCTCCCATAAGTATCGTTTCTACCGCATGATGCTGAGCCGTCTAGGATAGGGGACGTTTAAAGCTAAATCCCAAGCCATCATCATTTGGGCTTTAGGGAATCCAAGTGATAGTGATTGTCATACTGATTGGGTGTGGGACTCTCAAAGTGAGCAATAAGTATATTGCAACGCCGAAGTGAATACAAAATTTCCTGTTTGATCTTCCTCTTTAAAACAAAGCGCGACGTAAGACTGACTGTTGTTTGCTGGGGAGAGGCAGCTGACCTTTTTCTTGATCTCATCCTGCAGCCGTCCGATCAGCATCTCCTTCTCCGTCGTCTGCTGCAGCAGGGCGCGCGACCGCTCGGAGTGGCGCTGAGCCGAGCTGCGCTGCCGCAGCGCCCCCTGCAACGCCGCCAGCCGCCGCCGCTGCGCCGTCAGCTTCGCCTCGGAGCGGCGCAGCATCTCCCGGTGCGCTGCCTCGGCGTCTGGAACAGCCGGGCGCGCGCAGGTGAGGGGTGGTCCGGACTGCTCCATCGGTCAGTGGCGGCACTGTACTATAGCAGCGGCGGCGTGCGATCCAGCAGCTGCAGGCCGCCCAGTCGCCTCAGACGACGGCACTGAACTAAATCTACCAGCCGGATCACAGTTCACACGCACCTCACCGGGCTCACGGCAATGTCACGCTGCGTCACGCCGGGGTAACTGGTGTGACATGTACAGGGCGGTGACTCGGGGGAAGACTGGGGCAGTCACAGATCCAGCTCCCGCAGCGCCTACCCTTGAGGTAGGCCAGCTTCTCGGCCCACTGTTTGTGCTTGGAGCGGTCGTCTGCCATCTCGTATGCGAGTTTGGCGGTGGCGCCGCGCTCCTCCAGGAACTTGTTGTGCTCGCGGCTGATCCTCTCACGCTCCTCCAGCTGAAGACAGTGAAAACACGGCGAAGGAAAATTAGCCAGGAGTGGAGCCCCAAAAACACCAAACACGTTAAGACGTAAGTTTCTACATCTTTCTACGACAGGAAAATGACGTGATACGGAAGCAGGAACGAAACTAACGGAAGTAACACCAAGCATGTTCACAATCCGTAACATAGCAGCACAAATCCCGGTGAACTTCTCTATTTTCTATAGTTTATGTATTCTAAATGGGCAAAATCGAAGCGACACAACAGTAAACAAAGAAGCAGGGTCCAGCCCCAGACATGTGCACCAAACCTGGTGGTTGACGATGAAGGTGGGGTACTTGTTGAAGACGGGGTAGGCGGCGGCGCCGATGGCCTCGAAGGGCTCCATGTAGGCGCGTGGGTGGATGTCGGCCGGCGTGGCGTCGTGTAGCTGATGGGCCCGCCGCAGCACGTGACGCACAGACACCACGTTCTGGTTGCGGAAATAGTACTGGGAGCAGACGGAGCGAGACGGTCACCACGGAGCAGACGGAGCGGTTGTCATTTGCTGTGACTCGCGAGCGGCACTCGACATGCTGGCGGGCGGGGCTGCCGAGCAGACCACAGCTCTCGGCATCGAAATCTGGCGACTGCTGATGACCCTAACCGACCGGCAGCAGGAAATCCACCTCCAATGGGTCCCAGCACATTGCGGCCTACAGGACAATGAACGAGCTGATACATTGGCCAAGGAAGCCGCAGACCTGCCCCAAGACCAAGTATGCGCCGACGTGAAGACGATTACAAAAGCCGTCTCACGCGCCGCCACCCGGAAATGGCGCCGAAACTGGCCCAACAGCTTCTTCAAAGACATAATGGAGGACCATATGCCGGCCCCAGTGACCCTAGATGACCGCGATGCCGCAGTGAATGTACACCAACTGCGAGCCGGGCACTGGGGCCGGTCCCATCAATACCTTCACCGGATCGGCCGACGTCCAGGAAGGTCCTGCGAAAAATGCAGCGACCCAGACTGCCGAGAGGCAAGATGCCTTGTGTGCCGCAGTGAGGGTGACACCCCAGCCCATGTTCTCCTGCGGTGCCCCTGCCTGGCCGGCACCCGACTACGACTGCTGGGAAACATCCATGTTCAACCGCAGCAGATGAGGGACGGCGACGTGGTGGCGGCCTTGGCCGCCGAATACCTCTGCCACAAGGAGCCCCTTGGAGGGCTAAGGCTTGGCACGCCCAAGCCCTGGAAGAAAAACAACAACAACAACAAGATGGTCACCCCGGCGGGAGAACTCCGTATACCCATACAACCACTTAACCAATGTTTCAAATGAAAATTATGGGATGACAGCTGGGTCTGATTCGTTACATTACTTGTACAGGGCAGTGACAGGAGAACTCAAGGGTTTGCCCGACAATGTGCTTGTAGGCATCATTTTAGTTGGAAACCACCATAAGCTATCCTCTGACAGTGCCTCAGCGCCACACCCGCTTTACGCGTGGCAAACAAGAGCCCTCCTCGCCACTGCGCAGCCTCACGCCGATGTCGTCGGCGGTCTTGCAGCGATGAAGAGCCGGCTGGGAGACCACGTTGTAGGCGACCACGACGGAGAGCAGGAAGGAGGGCTCCCGCGAGAAGATGTGGTCCCACGCGACCAGCCAGTCATGCTGGGTGAAGACCTGCGGAGGACGGGCGAGGTCAGGTTCTGGCGAGAACGGACAGCTGTAGAGAGAGGTCTCAGGAGTGAAGTGAGCAGGGATCGATGACATGGGGGTTGAAGGAGTCAACTTAGCAAACATAATAGGTCAGGGTGAGAGTTATGAAACAGGACAAACTATGATAGTTATATTGAGCAGTCATGTATTAACACTCAGGCTTGATAAGCGATAATGAAATTACAATCCTGCAATCACATTTCGTGAGTCCGTTGACCAAAAAACTGGACAAAGCCTGGATCAACCAGCAACGTCAAGGTCGCACAGTTACCCTCCCTCGCCAGCCGCCCCGTTACCTCGGAGAGCGCCGTCTCCAGCAGGGGCACAGTTACCCTCCCTCGCCAGCCGCCCCGTTACCTCGGAGAGCGCCGTCTCCAGCAGGGGCACAGTTACCCTCCCTCGCCAGCCGCCCCGTTACCTCGGAGAGCGCCGTCTCCAGCAGGGGCACAGTTACCCTCCCTCGCCAGCCGCCCCGTTACCTCGGAGAGCGCCGTCTCCAGCAGGGGCACAGTTACCCTCCCTCGCCAGCCGCCCCGTTACCTCGGAGAGCGCCGTCTCCAGCAGGGGCACAGTTACCCCTCCCTCGCCAGCCGCCCCGTTACCTCGGAGAGCGCCATCTCCAGCAGGGGCACAGTTACCCTCCCTCGCCAGCCGCCCCGTTACCTCGGAGAGCGCCGTCTCCAGCAGGGGCCAGGCGTAGACGTGCGCGGTGACGCCCAGCGACATGTAGTGGCGCAGCAGGTCGGGACAGTGGTGGGCCAGCAGGTTCTCCACCATGCCCAGCACGGAGATGGGCGGGTAGGGGAAGAACTCGAACCACCGCTGGCACCAGTTCACTGCGCAGCCGGGAAGCACACGTTCTCACAACTCACACAATACTGCACAGCAACACTCCAAGTGGACACAGCACAACTCTTCTCAACTTTCAAAACTTTATGCGTTCTTCTCCTTTAAAAGAAAGTGAAAAAAACTCAAAAATAAACAGTTCTGCCAGCCTGTGCATTCTTGCTTTCAACTCCCACAGGCAAAGAATTAAGTGTATCGGCATTCTTTGAGAATGTGCGCTACCGTAGAAGTTTATGGAGCGGTTTGGGCGCGTGTTGAAGATAAAAGAGCTAGTTGGAAAGTGGAGAATGGAGCACGCTGATTGGTGGGACTTACTCCGCGGCAGAAAGAGGCAGACATGCAGGCGTACTGAGATTGGTGGTGAAACAGGGCTTAACTAAACAGCTTTATATAACCCCACATCTCTCAGGGATTACAAGACACGTGACAAGCCCCGCACATATTATGACAGGTCTTTGCATCTCTGATCGATAATTGTGGTGACCAGCTCGACACAAGACTGCCCCCGGTGTATGGCATCACATCTGCACATCTCCAACCTACAGCTGTAATGAAGAGCCATCAGGTCACGTGATGTGACCGTGACGTCACATGCAGCACGTTTGACTGACCCAGCACTGTGATGACGAGCTCCAGGGCGGTGAGCGGGTCAGCCGAGAACATGCTGCTGAAGGGAAACACCAGGTAGGGCAGGAACTCGACCTCGGCGAACAGCGGACACCACCAGGCCAGCGCCGAGAGCGTGCTGGGGACAGAGACCAGACGGGCTGTGGTCAGCAGAGGCCGGGAGGGACCAGGCCAGACAGCGTGCTGGGGACAGAGACCAGACGGGCTGTGATAAGCAGACGCCGGGAGGGACCAGGCCAGACAGCGTGCTGGGGACAGAGACCAGACGGGCTGTGATAAGCAGACGCCGGGAGGGACCAGGCCAGACAGCGTGCTGGGGACAGAGACCAGACGGACTGTGGTCAGCAGAGGCCGGGAGGGACCAGGCCAGACAGCGTGCTGGGGACAGAGACCAGACAGACTGTGGTCAGCAGAGGCCGGGAGGGACCAGGCCAGACAGCGTGCTGGGGACAGAGACCAGACGGGCTGTGATAAGCAGAGGCCGGGAGGGACCAGGCCAGACAGCGTGCTGGGGACAGAAACCAGACAGACTGTGGTCAGCAGAGGCCGGGAGGGACCAGGCCAGACAGCGTGCTGGGGACAGAAACCAGACAGACTGTGGTCAGCAGAGGCCGGGAGGGACCAGGCCAGACAGCGTGCTGGGGACAGAAACCAGACGGACTGTGGTCAGCAGAGGCCGGGAGGGACCAGGCCAGACAGCGTGCTGGGGACAGAGACCAGACAGACTGTGGTCAGCAGAGGCCGGGAGGGACCAGGCCAGACAGCGTGCTGGGGACAGAAACCAGACAGACTGTGGTCAGCAGAGGCCGGGAGGGACCAGGCCAGACAGCGTGCTGGGGACAGAAACCAGACAGACTGTGGTCAGCAGAGGCCGGGAGGGACCAGGCCAGACAGCGTGCTGGGGACAGAGACCAGACGGGCTGTGATAAGCAGAGGCCGGGAGGGACCAGGCCAGGCCAGACAGCGTGCTGGGGACAGAGACCAGACGGACTGTGATAAGCAGACGCCGGGAGGGCCCAGGCCAGGCCAGACAGCGTGCTGGGGACAGAGACCAGACGGACTGTGGTCAGCAGAGCCGGGAGGGCCCAGGCCAGACAGCGTGCTGGGGACAGAGACCAGACGGGCTGTGGTCAGCAGAGGCCGGGAGGGACCAGGCCAGACAGCGTGCTGGGGACAGAGACCAGACGGGCTGTGGTCAGCAGAGGCCGGGAGGGACCAGGCCAGACAGCGTGCTGGGGACAGAAACCAGACGGGCTGTGGTAAGCAGAGGCCGGGAGGGACCAGGCCAGACAGCGTGCTGGGGACAGAAACCAGACGGACTGTGGTCAGCAGAGGCCGGGAGGGACCAGGCCAGACAGCGTGCTGGGGACAGAAACCAGACGGACTGTGGTCAGCAGAGGCCGGGAGGGACCAGGCCAGACAGCGTGCTGGGGACAGAGACCAGACGGGCTGTGATAAGCAGAGGCCGGGAGGGACCAGGCCAGACAGCGTGCTGGGGACAGAAACCAGACGGACTGTGGTCAGCAGAGGCCGGGAGGGACCAGGCCAGACAGCGTGCTGGGGACAGAGACCAGACGGGCTGTGATAAGCAGAGGCCGGGAGGGACCAGGCCAGACAGCGTGCTGGGGACAGAAACCAGACGGGCTGTGGTCAGCAGAGGCCGGGAGGGACCAGGCCAGACAGCGTGCTGGGGGCAGAGACCAGACGGGCTGTGATAAGCAGAGGCCGGGAGGGACCAGGCCAGGCAGACAGCGTGCTGGGGACAGAGACCAGACGGGCTGTGGTAAGCAGAGGCCGGGAGGGACCAGGCCAGGCCAGACAGCGTGCTGGGGACAGAGACCAGACGGGCTGTGATAAGCAGAGGCCGGGAGGGACCAGGCCAGGCCAGACAGCGTGCTGGGGACAGAGACCAGACGGGCTGTGGTCAGCAGACGCCGGGAGGGACCAGGCCAGACAGCGTGCTGGGGACAGAGACCAGACGGGCTGTGATAAGCAGAGGCCGGGAGGGACCAGGCCAGACAGCGTGCTGGGGACAGAAACCAGACAGACTGTGGTCAGCAGAGGCCGGGAGGGACCAAGCCAGACAGCGTGCTGGGGACAGAAACCAGACGGACTGTGGTCAGCAGAGGCCGGGAGGGACCAGGCCAGACAGCGTGCTGGGGACAGAGACCAGACGGGCTGTGATAAGCAGAGGCCGGGAGGGACCAGGCCAGACAGCGTGCTGGGGACAGAAACCAGACGGACTGTGGTCAGCAGAGGCCGGGAGGGACCAGGCCAGACAGCGTGCTGGGGACAGAGACCAGACGGGCTGTGGTAAGCAGAGGCCGGGAGGGACCAGGCCAGACAGCGTGCTGGGGACATAGACCAGACGGGCTGTGGTAAGCAGAGGCCGGGAGGGACCAGGCCAGACAGCGTGCTGGGGGCATAGACCAGACGGGCTGTGGTCAGCAGAGGCCGGGAGGGACCAGGCTGCCAGGCAGCGTGCTGGGGACAGAGACCAGACGGGCTGTGATAAGCAGAGGCCGGGAGGGACCAGGCCAGGGCAGACAGCGTGCTGGGGACAGAAACCAGACGGGCTGTGGTCAGCAGAGGCCGGGAGGGACCAGGCCAGGGCAGACAGCGTGCTGGGGACAGAGACCAGACGGGCTGTGGTCAGCAGAGGCCGGGAGGGACATCAGCGAAGACAGCGTGCTGGGGACAGAGACCAGACGGGCTGTGATAAGCAGTGGCCGGGAGGGACCAGGCCAGACAGCGTGCTGGGGACAGAAACCAGACGGACTGTGATAAGCAGAGGCCGGGAGGGACCAGGCCAGGGCAGACAGCGTGCTGGGGGCATAGACCAGACGGGCTGTGATCAGCAGAGGCCGGGAGGGACCAGGCCAGGCCAGACAGCGTGCTGGGGACAGAAACCAGACGGACTGTGGTCAGCAGAGGCCGGGAGGGACCAGGCCAGACAGCGTGCTGGGGACAGAAACCAGACGGACTGTGATAAGCAGAGGCCGGGAGGGACCAGGCCAGGGCAGACAGCGTGCTGGGGACAGAGACCAGACGGGCTGTGGTCAGCAGACGCCGGGAGGGACCAGGCCAGGGCAGACAGCGTGCTGGGGACAGAGACCAGACGGGCTGTGATAAGCAGAGGCCGGGAGGGACCAGGCCAGACAGCGTGCTGGGGACAGAAACCAGACGGACTGTGGTCAGCAGAGGCCGGGAGGGACCAGGCCAGACAGCGTGCTGGGGACAGAAACCAGACGGACTGTGATAAGCAGAGGCCGGGAGGGACTCAGGCCAGGGCAGACAGCGTGCTGGGGACAGAGACCAGACGGGCTGTGATAAGCAGAGGCCGGGAGGGACCAGGCCAGGGCAGACAGCGTGCTGGGGACAGAAACCAGACGGGCTGTGGTCAGCAGAGGCCGGGAGGGACCAGGCCAGGGCAGACAGCGTGCTGGGGGGCATAGACCAGACGGGCTGTGGTCAGCGGAGGCTGGGAGGGGTGTGCAGACAGAGCAAGGGCACCTACAGCGCTTATGTCGGGAACGCAAGATGAAGACAACAAACACATTTGAATATCAGCTTGTATGGTATCTTTTAGTTGTTTATTAACATCTCAAGGTGCAATCCTATACCAAAAGTCCACGTCTGCAACACACATAAAACAATGATTAACAGAACAGCCAATAGTGATTGAAAACAGAATATAAACAAGGTTGTCCACCAATAGCACTGGGTACGCAAAAAAGCTACTCTTCTTCACGATACTTACCCAGGTTTCCCAGCCAACTGCCAGCAACAGGGTACGTTAGACAAGACAAGCGCATGAACAGCAGTCACAGCTGCACAGCATCCACTGTCATATTCCCCCAGCACGCCCGTCTATCGGGACCATGCGCTACTAGGGTCGTTAAAAAGATTTGTTTCAGACTCGAACCCACTTTTTCCCATTATATATTCAATTCTGATTTCAATGAGCCACTTTCGAAGCGTCTACGACAGCGGGAAAGATCGCCTCAAAACGGTTAAAGATTTCATGTTTCGGGCGCGATTGGCCGCCCGGCGTTGCAGTTAAATTTCGATGAAAGGGGTGCATAACCTACCAGTAAAGACAGCGTGGTATATGCGTGCGTATAAGAGCGGTAGATGGGATTTAACATGCAGACATTTACTTGTCAGATGTCTTTGCAGCGCAATACAAATACATGTTATTCCACAAAAGACCTGAAATCAAATGGTTCAGCACCCTAGTACTCTAAATCCCGACAGATGTCTTCCGGAGGCGAACCTTTCTCTGGCAACATTCGTTGGAGAACGTCGTTGGGGCAGGTGCTTCTCCGTATTCTCTTGAGAACTATTTAAGAGCTCTGTTCTGGGATTTAGAGTACTAGGGTGCTGAACCATTTGATTTCAGGTCTTTTGTGGAATAACATGTATTTGTATTGCGCTGCAAATACATCTGACAAGTAAATGCCTGCATGTTAAATTCCATCTACCGCTCTTATACGCACGCACATGCCACGCTGTCTTTACTAGTAGGTTATGCACCCCTTTCATCGCAATTTAACAAGGGGAGAATGTAACGCCGGGCGGCCAATCGCGCCCGCAACATGAAATCTTTAACCGTTTTGAGGCGATCTTTCCCGCTGTCGTAGACGCTTGGAAAGTGGCTCATTGAAATCAGAATTGAATATATAATGGGAAAAAGTGGCTTCGAGTCTGAAAGGTAAAAAAGATGGTTTTTTTTAACGAACCTAATGCGCTACAGTTATGCGCTCCCAGAATGCATAACGAATTCAGCAGTACAGTACAAATTAGTTGCCTAAAACTATGTGTTACACGCTATTGCATTCGCCGCGTACGTCTCCGGCAGGTGGCAGGCCCGCTGCCGGCTCACCTGGAAAGCACCTTGGCCACAGCCACGTCCCTGACAGGGTAGCGGTGCGCCACATGTCGCCACGCAGGGTGCTGGCCCCGCTCCGAGAGCGTCACGTACAGCGCATGCGCGCCCGGCAGCTCCAGCAGGTGGCGCCAAATCAGCCGGCGGTATTGCGCGGGAAACTCGCCGTGCTCGCGCACGATTGGCGCCAATCGCGTGGTGTTGAGCAGCGGGGTCCGACCACGCTGGAAATGGCGTGAGGATAATTACCACTGCACAAGCAAGTCCGAAAGAACAACGGAACAATGAAAGAGAAAACTGAATAGGGTACAGTCGATGCATTTCGGTTACAACAGAGGGTTTTTTGCTGGTCTTATCCCGATTTCATCCTTAATCATATTGTTTTATCATATTTTTCCTCAGACTACTAATGGGCCGTTCATAAATTAGAGAAAACATGTTTTGGTGATTACACCTCCTCCCTCTTTACGTTTTTTGACGCCCATATGTAATGTACGATATCGCTGTGGTTGATCCCCCGTTCCCATTCCTTTGCGTCACATAATCTACGGACGGCTCTTAACAAAAATTAAGAACAGTTAGAAAAACGGCGAAGGCTCACTGGAAATCTGGCCATTAACATCATCACACCGACCACGAATTCATCAAGTCCACCAATCACACGCCGTATGCTCACCTTCTCCTTGGGCGGCTTCTGCGGCGCCCCAGCCCCGCCCCCTGGCGGAGGGGCCGTCTGCGACAAACTGGCGGCGTGCGCGCGCCCCTGCCCAGCCGGGATGGCGACTCGTCCACCAGCAGCACCCGGGGCCGGCTGTCGTAGAACGCCTCCGGCAGGACGATGCGTCGGAACACCTCGCCAGTGCTGTGGTGCAGGCAGAGGTGGCCGGGGCCCAGCCGACAGGCCAGGAACAGGCCCGACCGACTGGCCGAGCCCTGCGCTGGGGGCAGGGGTGCTGAGTCAGAGCGGACTGATGGCAGTGACGGGGGGAGGTGTGGTTGCTGAACACTAACCTAAGGCCGCAATACCGGTCCCTGAATCCAGGAATTAATCGTTTCGCTCCGATATAGAAAACACCCTTGGAGTTTTCATCCTAATTCTTACCTATCCATTGGGTGGGCAACGACATCAACACAGCGCCAGAACAACGATACGTAAGAGGCCGGCTGGTCTGTGAACTGCAAAAGAATAAATCCGATGACTAACGAAAGAAATGCTGGGTTCCCGGATGCCAGCCCAGTGGCTCAAATTTGCTCTCACGTGACGGGAGAAAACGACAACGAGCAAAATCAGGCAAATTGCCGCAATCAGCCCGATTACAACCCGAGTCGCTCACAGGCAGCAGCATACCCGCTGCCCAACACCGCGCTTATTCGGAAGCAGACAACTCGGCAGCTCCAAGCAGCCGGGGCGGCGCTCAGACCGGCACAAGTCTCTAATGACAGGATTTTAAGCAGACAGAATGGCGCTCACCTATGGGGTGTTTGGAGTGGGAGAGACTCTGCACCACGCGGCCCGTTTCAGAGTGGATGAACTTGAACGTGCCGTTCTCCAGCAGGACAGACAGGATCTGCCAGAGCAGGTGGGACACAGTACACAATAAAAGCACTTACCACAGCCAACGTTGCCCCGTCTCTTTCTGACTATTCACAGAGAGCTAAGGAACCCAGGGACTATGATGAAAGTGCCCAGTCTTCCATTCAAATCATTTGATGACTAAATGCGGTAATTCAATTAAACATTAATACGGTACCGAAACCTATGAAGAAAAGAGTCCAAGTTCCAGACTAGAAAGGACAAACATGCTGATGATAATCACGTTGGTGAATGAAACGCACGACCTTCGTTCAAACTAAGTTAATTTACGGTAATTGGCCTTGCTTTACGAAATGATGCCAACATGATACTGAGCTGCTCACGACCCACTCGTTCAGTGCCCAGTGCGCTGCTTCTGCCATCTGGGGTCTGCTACCTGTCCGTGGAAAGGTCCCGGGAACACCATGACCTGGGTCACGTGCCCCGAGCCGTCGGGCAGGGAGAAGATACGGGTCACACGCATCTCGCCCAGACTGAACTCAAACACCTGGGTCGTCTTGCCCGCCGCATAAAACACGTCCGAGTCACTGCAACACACAATAAAACATGTCCGAGTCACCGAAACACACAATAAAACACGTCCGAGTCACTGCAACACACAATAAAACACGTCCGAGTCACTGCAACACACAATAAAACACGTCCGAGTCATTGCAACACACAATAAAACATGCCCGAGTCACCGAAACACACAATAAAACACGTCCGAGTCACTGCAACACACAATAAAATATGTCCGAGTCACCGAAACACACAATAAAACACGTCCGAGTCACTGCAACACACAATAAAACACGTCCGAGTCACTGCAACACATAATAAAACATGTCCGAGTCACCAAAACACACAATAAAACACGTTCGAGTCACTGCAACACACAATAAAACACGTTCGAGTCACCAAAACACACAATAAAACACGTCCGAGTCACCGAAACACACAATAAAACACGTTCGAGTCACTGCAACACACGATAAAACACGTCCGAGTCACTGCAACACACAATAAAACACGTCCCATCCACTGTAATACTCTGGAAAACACGCCCAAGACACTGCAACACACTAGACAGCACATCCCAGTCACGAAATAACACACAATACAACACGTCAAGTCGCTGAAACATAGGAGAAACCATCTCACGCGGCAAACGACGTGGTAGACGTGGCAAACACGTTCAACTCACTATGGCGCACGGAAAGTCACGCCTTAATCCCTGTAACACACCACAAATAGTGTCAGTAATTGTATCGTGCAGAAAAAAACACGCTGCAGATAAAGTCATCGTAACACAGATTTAACCACGTGCGAGTCACCGCTAAACACGATAGTCACCGAAACACACGCTAAAACACGCCAGTCACCGTAACACGCTAAACACGTCAAGTCACCGTAACGCACGCTACAACACAATGGTCACCGTAACACACGCTAAAACACGTGCAAGTTACTGTAAGACGCTAAAACACGTCCTAGCCACCCTAACACCCCCTAAAACATGTCACAGTCACCGCAACACACGCTAACACGTCCTAGTCACCGTAACACCCCCTAAAACACGTCACAGTCACCGTAACACACGCTAAAACACGTCCTAGTCACCGCAACACACGCTAAAACACATCCTAGTCACCGTAACACCCCCTAAAACACGTCACAGTCACCGTAACACACGCTAAAACACGCCCTAGTCACCGTAACACACGCTAAAACACGTCACAGTCACCGTAACACAGGCTAAAACACGCCCTAGTCACCGTAACACAGGCTAAAACACGTCCTAGTCACCGCAACACACGCTAAAACACGCCCTAGTCACCGTAACACACGCTAAAACACATCCTAGTCACCGTAACACAGGCTAAAACACGTCACAGTCACCGTAACACACGCTAACACGTCCTAGTCACCGCAACACACGCCAAACACGTCCTAGTCACCGCAACACACGCAAAACACGTCCTAGTCACCGCAACACACGCAAAACACGTCCTAGTCACCGCAACACACGCAAAACACGTCACAGTCACCAACACACGCTAGCACGTCCTAGTCACCGTAACACACGCTAAAACACGTCACAGTCACCGTAACAAACGCTAACACGTCCTAGTCACTGTAACAAACGCTAGCACGTCCTAGTCACCGCAACACACGCTAAAACACGTCCTAGTCACCGTAACACACGCTAAAACACGTCACAGTCACCGTAACACACGCTAACACGTCCTAATCACCGCAACACACGCCAAACACGTCACAGTCACCGTAACACACGCTAAAACACGTCCTAGTCACCGTAACACACGCTAACACGTCCTAGTCACCGTAACACACGCTAAAACACGTCACAGTCACCGTAACAAACGCTAACACGTCCTAGTCACTGTAACAAACGCTAGCACGTCCTAGTCACCGCAACACACGCTAAAACACGTCCTAGTCACTGTAACAAACGCTAACACGTCCTAGTCACCGCAACACACGCTAAAACACGTCCTAGTCACTGTAACAAACGCTAAGACGTCCTAGTCACCGCAACACACGCTAAACACGTCCTAGTCACCGTAACAAACGCTACAACACAATGGTCACCGTAACACTCGCTAAAACGCGTCAAGTCCGTGTAACACACGCTAAACCACGCCCTAATGACCGTAACACACCCTAAAACACATCGAGTCACAGTAGCACCAGCACACAGTTAAAAACATTTAAGTCACTGCTCAGACCAAAAAGATATCATTTACGGATGACCAAATGTTCATTAAAGGGAATGTGACACTTTGGTCAAAGCCTGGAATTTAATGCAATTAGGCGTACCTTTAGCCGAAAATAATGAAACCACTCATGATTTCTCTGAAAAATGTACAATAAGCTCAATATTTTTATTTTTAAAATACTCCTCTAGAAAAAGAAATAAATATCTGCCTGTGGGTGATGTCACGATCTGGCAACCACTACCATACTTGAAAACCTTCAAGGGCTTCGATTGGCTGATGTTCATCGTGACGTCAGCATATGTCGTCACACCAACAGCTCACAACAATGGCCGCCCGGCGGGGGCTGATGAGGGGGCTGGTTTCGGGTATGTTTTAGCTTTTTCTACGGAAATATCGACTTCCAAGGCAAATTATATATGGAGTACCGGGTTTTCTGACTTGCTTTACAACTTGGCTATCTCAGTTAAGATCACATTATGAAGGTGCCACATTCCCTTTAAGCAGCGATAACATGCAAGGGGGCAGCAACAGCAGATATCCACCGTTCTTTTCCCAACATAGCAAGCTTGTCCCATAGAGAGCAGCAGGCGTTGCAGAGGAGGGGGCAGCTCTCACTGTGCGGCGGCGATGTCGGTGATGCCGGGCCGGTGCCGGCTCAGCTGCAGCACCTCGTGCGTCACCTGCAGACTCTCCAGACTCCACACGTACACTGAGTCGTCGGCGAACCCGCCCAGCAGCGCCCCGTCCGACAGGAACACCATCTACCGGCGACCGCGGCAGACGTCACGCGGGAGCGCCGCCCACTGACGGCCACGGAAGCTGCCAACAACACCATCTACCGGCGACCGCGGCAGACGTCACGCGGGAGCGCCGCCCACCGACGGCCACGGAAGCTGCCAACAACACCATCAATCAGCGCTGTTGCCATGCAAGAACAATAACGGCGGCCACAGAGGGTGCCAGGGACATCTATCACCAGCTACGGAAGCTGCCAAGTACACCATCTATCGCGGGTCGTCGAAGATGACAGTACTGCCATCTACCGACACCCACAGAAGCTATCAAGTACACCATATATCGGGTGCCGCCAACGGTGTCAGGTAAGAACACTATTTACGGGTGGTCACACATACTGACGCATTAACACTACCCACCGAACCAACGGACAGCCACATATATGTCAAGAACACCATCTTCCAGCGTTCATGGAAAATGTCAAGTAGGCATATAATCATATAGAGGCCACAGAAGCTTCTGACATGAACATCAACTATCGGTGGGTACAGAAAATACCAGACACGGCAAGAACCACAAATGCGCTTTTGGTGGCAGTTTAATTTCTGATAGTGCATTTACTAATGGTTATAAGAGTCCCTCTGAGGAGCTACAATTGCTCGACGAAGTTGAATCACTGGTTCCCTGAGGTAACACACCTTTATTGTTATATTTCCTTCTCGGTCACGCTAAAGAATGGCATACATTGTTTCTTCCCAGGGCATCCATTCACCTCTACCAGAACCAGGCAGGTCAGGCGGCCTACCTTGACGACGAGGGCGCTGCTGTTGAGCGGCCTACCTTGACGATGAGGGCGCTGCTTTTGAGCGGCCTACCTTGACGATGAGGGCGCTGCTGTTGAGCGGCCTACCTTGACGATGAGGGCGCTGCTGTTGAGCGGCCTACCTTGACGATGAGGGCGCTGCTGTTGAGGTGGAGCTGGTAGAGTCGGCGCAGCTGACTGCCGCGCCACACGAAGGCCTCGGAGCGGGAGTAGCTGCAGACGGTCTCCTGCTGACCAGTGCACACGCCCAGCACGGCGACCGAGTGCGCTGACCGGTCTCCCCCGTCTCGTGCGTGTCTGAGGGTCAGGTCAGCGGAGACACAGCGGCCGACAGGTCACAACCGTCACAATATTAGGCCCATCGTGAAGTCAGTAGGTGGGAATGTCACAGCAGGTCACAGCGTTCACAGCAGCCATAGCCCAGGCGAGCCAGCAAGGAACCAGCAGGTCACAGCGGTCGCGATACCCGAAATCGGACTGCCAGCGCTGATATCGGGCTCAGACCATCCTCCGCTATGACTGTATGGCCACAGCAGTCACATCAGGCCACAGCGGTCACAGCACAGCACGTCACAGCCGTCACAGCAGTCAGAGAATAGCCCATTCACAGTGGTGGAGCCAGGACTTCATTTCGGGAGGCGGAACTAGGGGGCTCGAGCCTTCGCCGCCATTGCTTCGAAGCAGTCTCCAGCTATGCAGTGCTGTCGGTATTTTTACATTTGGGGGCGGGGGCCTGAGCCCCCACAGCCCCCTTGTATTCGCCACTGCCGACTCAGAACGACACAGTACAAGCCCAGCCAGCAGTCCCAGGGTGGACAATTAAGCAAGCTAAGAGGCATTACGGGTTGATAAGATCAATGTTATTTAACAGAACATTTATTCCGACAGGCGAATAATTTGAAGGTGTAGAATCTTACTGAACAGGTATCTATTACATATAGCTGATGTCGCAATCCCCTCTCAGTACCCAAGGACCAGGACAAATAAATCCCCTAGCCGGTGGGCCGACTCTGCGCGCAGTAAGCACCCCCAGCCTGGTGTCCAGACCTGCCGCAGCTGCCAACCTTGGTTGAAGCAGATGAGCTGTCCGTTCTTCTGGCCGGCAATCACGTGCGTGCCGCTGTCGCTCGTCATCACAGCCAGACAGGTGATTGTGTCCTTCACGTAGGCCAGCAAGAAGAACCTGGTCATACACAAAGTCGAAAATCACAGCAGGTCTCTCGTACCGACGTTGAAATAGGCAGTGACTGCACTACCAAGTGTAAGGAGCCCAAGCAGATGATGCAAAATGATCAATCAGTGTCAGGTATATCTTTCTGGCCACGCACCACATTCTTATGGAACCATACGTTTATTACAACAACAAACAAGCACATATATACGTGCGCAACCGCAATACACACACAATGGGGGGGGGCATTAAAAAGCCAAAAAAGGGAACACTTTTGTCGTAGACGTTACGGAGGTAAAGAGTGATTTAGTACCGTGATTATCATCACCCGACCTCACTCATCTCCCCACCAGCTGCTGAGGGTGACAATGGCAGGTCATCAGGAGTCATGACATCGTGCAGGCGGCAGGAATACGTGCATTTCACCGCCAGCCCGAGGAAGGGATTTAGCAGGAACTGTGCGGGACCGCCGCATCCAGATATATCCTGGGAGCAGGGAGTAAATAAAATAAAATAACGTAAAAAAGTGAAGTGAAGGAATGCAAAAAAATAACAAATCAGAAGTGTTGTGCGAGTGAAATACGTGCCCTGCCGTAGTCGCAGACCTCACTGTGCGTGTTTCTGAGTAATGCCGAGCAGAGTCGTAGTGGATGCCACCGAGACATCGGCCGGCGCGCGCCCGGTCGAGAGGTGTAGAACGAATGGGGGGGCGGGGTTCGGGGAGGGGCGAAGCGGTCAGCAGCGGAGAAAGGAAGGGCCGGCGGAAGGAGGCAGGCAGGAGGCACTCATAATGTTAACAATTAACAATGACAATTATATGCATTATCACGCGGTTGAATCAGGGCACAGCCCGTAACGAGCAGGAAAAGACCTTAGTGCCTCTCCCGAACTCCCGCCCGCTGGAGAGTCTGAACATGTAACCACAGTCGCTTCCGGCCAAAACGTACTTCAATGTCGGAGCACACGGCCTGATATGGGGCAGCCTCAGTAATCATAACAATGCAGCAAAAAAACTCGACACCAAACGTGATTAACGCTCAGGCCTTCAAAGGGAACGTTGTTGAAAGGCCTCACTTAAAAGTGAGCAGGTCGACCTTGTAGACGGCGCCCTGGGCGGTGCCGATGATCAGCTGTTCGCCGTCTGGCGCGAACTCGGCCACCAGCGCGTGCAGGGCGCGCGCTCCGGTGTCGCCGGGGCTGACCGACAGCAGCCGGTGTTTGGTGCTGTCGTCGGACCGGGAGGTGGTTAGGCGGTGAGCAGGCGTGTGCCCAGTGGCACTGGCACGGGTCGATGGACAGAGCAACAGAGCCGAGTGCTTCACCGGAGATACTGATTAGAGAACGGTATATCAAAGCGAATTTGCAATCATTCGATATAGCGCCAAACAAAATCAAGTAGTAGCATATAAAGAGAATTCAGGATGAAGCAGTCGTTATTTTTTTCAAAAGTTTGTGGGTTGCACGATGGTTAATACCAGACAAGGCAACATGCCAGTAGCAAGTGCCATGAATGATGGTAAAACTAAACGCAATAATTACTGACCTGAGAGAAAAGCTGGCGGCCACAGCGTCGATGCATTTGGTTTGCGTTCCTTTGCCTCGGGCCAGCCTGCCCGCTAGGCGGCCGACAGTGGCGGGCAGCTTCTGCGGCGTTCCGAACTTGGTGCCGCCGACTGTACTTGTCGTTGAAGGCATGGCTACTCGTTCTGGCAGATAATGGAAAGAACAGTTAAAGGCAATGTGGCCCCTTGATGGAATTCTGGAATTCAGTGTAATTAGGCGCACTTTTAGCCGAAAATAATGAAACCACTCATGATTTCTCTGAAAAATTTACAATAAGCTCAATATTTTGATTTTAAAATGCTCCTCCAGAAAAATAAAAAATATCTGCCTATCTGGCAACCACTACCATACTCAAAACACTTCAAGGGCTTTGATTGGCTGATGCTTATCGTGACGTCAGCATATGTCGTCACACCAACAGCCATGACAACTGTGACCTGCTGCTAAGGGTACATGAGGGGTACAGGGGCGTAGGAACCGGTTGAAATGTGGGGGGCCAACCCCAGAGGGGGCCCATCTCAAGGGGGGCCCCAGCCCAAGGGGCCCATAATTATGAGCAGTTTTAAAACTGTTCATTTGGTGTCGATAATACACGCATACACACCGGCCTACGCTAGGTATTTCCATACATTAAATGTTAGTTACGTCTTTTCCAACAGTTCCCTCGCATCGAATAGCTCTGTGGTGATATTTTTTCATTTCGCAGTGGAAGGCGGCCTGTAGACGGCTCTTCACGCCCGTTGATGACCGAGGGACGGCTGCTGCTCGGCTTGTGGTGCGGGTTGCGTGTCTGAATTAGCGCTCTGTGTTGGGAGCGGTCTGGGCCAGAGTTTGATTGGGTCCAGTTTTCGGGGTCCATCTGGGGCACTCGGGTAGTAGGTGCCTTGGCCTTTTTCATGAAGCGCTTTCGGTCCAGGGGTTTGCAGAGGGCATACGCTAAAACTGGACTTTCCCAGACAAGCTGTCGTGCCCGCCCGGGTTTCTTGTTTTATATTGCAGTTGCTGATATTTGCATATTCGTTGCAGCGGTCCACCACAGAACAGTGGAGGGCCAGTGGCTCCCCTGGCCCGCCACTCTCCTGTTTCCTATGCCTATGCCGCTCAGAAGCCGCCAAGTCATCATAGATGCCCCCAGTGCCCAAACCATGTCTCAGGAACCAAATTAGTCAGCTCTGGGGGCCCCAAACCTGCTCATGGGCTAAGGGACCGGCTCATGGGACCACCTTATTAAAGGACCCCACATAAGCACAGGGCCCTAAAAGCTCCGAACAGGGCGTTCCAGATTGTCTCAGGAAGCCAGGCTAGCTTAGGGGCCCGGCTCAGCTCGGGGCCCCAGGTTGGCTTATATAGGGTCTCAGAACAGCTCAAGGGACCCGTTTAAGCCTTCGGATCCCAGCTCAGTGACCTTAGCAGAGTTCAAGGAGGCTAGACCAGCTGGGGACCCCAGTTCAGCACAGGGGTCACATATTAGCTGTGGGAGACAAGCTCAGCTCAGGGGCCCAGGTCGGCTGGTATAGGGTATCAAACCAGCTCAATGGGCCATTCAAGGTATCGGCCCCCAGCTTAGCTCAGGGACGCTAGAACTGTGCAGGGGCTCCAGACCAACTCAGAGGCCTCATATAAGCACAGTGGGCCTCAGCTTAGCTTAGGGCTCGAATTAGCTGTGGGGCCCAGCACAGCTCAGGGGCCCCCAAGTTGGCTGATATAGGGTCTCAGAACAGCTCAATGGACCAACTCAAGCTCCAGCTGGTCTCCAGCTAGCTCAGCGGGTCCTATAACTGGGCAGGGGGCGCCCGACTAGCTCAGGGGCTGCTCAGTTCAGCAGAGGGGCCTCATATTAATTTAGAGCCCAGAACTAGCTTTGGCGGCCTAGTTCAGCTCAGGGACCCCAGGTCGGCTGGTGTAGAGCTCAAAGCAGCTCAAGAGGCCCATTCAAACTCATCGCCCCTAGCTCAGCTCAGCGGACTTAATAACAGTGCAAGTGCCCCAGACCAGCTCAGGGGCTGTTAAGTTCATCACGGGGCGCCTGAGATTAGCTAAGGGCCCAAATTAGCTTTTAGGGGTCTAGATAAGCTCAGGGTCCCAAGTCGGCTGATGTACGGTCTCAGAATAGCTCAACGGTTCCAGCTCAGTGACTCTAAAGTATTCAGGGATCCCAGACCATCTCGGGGTTCCCAGTTCAGTACAGCGGGCCCCAGATTAGCTCAGATGACCAGATCAGCTTAGGAGCCCGTCTCAGCAAAGAGGCCCCAGGTCGGCCTATATAGCGTCTCAGAACAGCTTAAGGAGGCCACTTTAAACTCATGGCCCCCAGCTCAGCTCAGGAGCCGTATAAGTGAGCCCCAGATAAGCTCAGGATTCCCAGTTTAGCTCTGAGGCCCTCCTAAGACCAACACTTAGCGGCACTCGCGAGGCTAATTTTCGGCCCCTCCCCCGATTAGCTGGCAGGGGCCCCTGGGCCTTATTACCGGGGACTCTTAGACCAAAACCGAGGGGCCCCTGAGTATAGCTTGGAGCTCCTAAGACAAATTCTCGGCAGCACCTCTGAGACTACCTACCAGACCTCCCAGATTTTCTTTCGGGTGGCCCCAGACATAGAGTCTCGGGGGCATCCAGGTTAGCTCTTGGGTCCCCTAAGACTGACTTTCGGGGGACCCTGGGACTGACTCCCGATAGCAATCTGAGACTAACACTGGGGCGCCCCCCTGAGACTAACACTCAGGGGTGTCCCTGAGACTGAGCAATTGGTGCTTCTGAGACCTTCTCTAGGAGGCCCCAGATTAGCCCTCAGGGGTGTAAGGCCAACTTGGAGCCCGTGAGACCAAAACTCGAGAGAAATTTTTTGGGTTAATCTAAGAGCCCCAAAATTAGCTCTCGGATGCCTCTGAGACTGACTTCGGGGGGGAGGGGCCTCTGAGACTAGGTTTTGAGCGCTCCCCGAGGCTGATTCTTGGGGCCCCTTAGACAAAAACTCGGGGGGGGACAACCTGAGGCCAATTCTCGAGGGCATCCAAGATCACCTCTCCGCGGCCCCCTGAGACCATCACTCTGCTGCGCAAATGAGACTAACTCTCGGGACTCCAGATGATCACTCAGGGGCCCCTGAAAGTAAATATTGTCTCCTGAGAGAGGCACCCTTGAGAATATGAGGGGCCCCTGAGACCAGCACTTGGCGGCACTCATGACACTAATTCTCGGGCCCCATATTAGCTTTCGGGGCCCTTGAGAGAAGGCCCCCTTAGACCAACACGGGTGGGGTATCTGATAATTACTTATCCCGAGATTAGTTCCCAGGGACCCCTGAGACCGACTCCCAGGGGCCTCCTGAGAAAGGCTCTCGAGGGACCCCTTGGACCGATTCTCAGGGGGGCGGGGATTCTGAGGCTGACTCTCGGGGGCCCTGAGCCTGACTCTCGGGGCCCCCTGAGATCAACTCTTGGGATCCTCTGAGACTGACTCAGGGGCCCTTGAAACCGACTTCTGGGGGCCCTGAGATAGACTTTTGGCCCTGACACTAACTCACGGGCCCCCTGAGACTATATGTCGTGGCCCCCCTGAGCTCGACTCTCGGAGGCCCCCTGAGACCGACTCTTTGGGTCCCCTGAGACTGACTTCCAGGAGCCCCCTGAAACCGACTTTGGGGGTCTGCGACTTAATCTCGCGGGGTGGGAGGCTGAGACTGACTCTCGGACCCTCTGAGACTGACTTTCGGGGGTCCCTTGCGACCAACTCTCAGGGGCCCTGGAAACCAACTTTCGGGGGGCCCCTGAGACCACCTCTCGGGGGCCCCTAAGACCAACTCTTGGGGCCCCCTAATGCTAACTCTCGGGGTGGAGGGCCCTGAGACCGACTCGGGGCCCCTATGAACCAATCTCGGGGGCCCCTGAGACTGACTCTGGGGGCCCCTGATCAGAGAATCCTTTAGAGTGCTTACGATCGGCCCAAGGGCGGGGGAGGGGTCCGCGAACCCCTTGGACTCTCTTTGGCTACTCTACTGGTCCCAGTCCATCTAAGGGGGGCAGGTGGGGGGGGGGGTGGGCAGTTCTGCACAGTGGGTCACAGATTAGCTCAGATGACCAGATCAGCTTAGGAGCCCGGCTCAGCTCAGGGGTCCCAGATCGGCTTATGTAGCGTCTCAGAACAGCTCAAGGAGGCCACTTCAAGCTCAGCTCGGGGGCCCTATAACTCTGCGTGAGCCCCAGATAAGCTCAGGAGCCCAGTTTAGCACAGGGAGCGTCAGATTAGCTTTGGGGGCCCAGCTCAGCTCAGGGGTCCCAGATCGGCTTGTATAGGGTCTTTGACTAGCTCAAGGGGCCCATTCAGGCTGATGGCTCCCAGTTCAGCTTAGGGACCATGCAACAGTTCAGAGGGGCATAAACCAGCTCGAGGGACCTTAGATTAGCTCAAGGAGCCCCAGGTTAGCTCATAGGACACCAAAGGTTAATTCAGGGGCCCCTGAACAGCTCAGGGGCCCCAGACCGATTCATAAGACCTCAGATCAGCTCAGGAGTCCAGGCCAGCTTTATAAGAGGTATTCCGAGCAAGCTATACGGTCCGTTTGGGTTTCTTGTTTTATGTTACAGTTGCTGGTATTTTCATATCAATACCACTTTTCTGTGGGGGCCCCCACAGAAAAGTGGGGGCCAGTGGCCCCCTGGCCCCCCCCGGTTCCTACGCCTATGGAGGGGTACATTGCAGGTAGGTTTTAGCTTTTTCCTACGGAAACATCGAGTTTTAAGACAAATGATATATGGAGTACCGGGTTTCCCGACTTGCTTTACAACTTGGCTATCTCAGTTAAAATTACGTTATAAAGGTGCCACATTCCCTTTAAAGGGAATATGCCACTTTAGCCAATTCTAGACTGTAGTGATTGTAAGGCTAATCTTCATTGAAAATAGTGAATATACCCTTATTTCTGCCGAAAAAGAGCTAGTAAGCCAAATAATTCGTCCTTGTTTTCCTCTGTTAGAGATAAAAAAGCCTCCATATCGCATGAGGTCAAATCGGCATAACAATTTGGGACAGATTGAACCCATTTTTTGCGCACCGACCTGGGGGGATTTCTGCATACTTGCAACACACATACACACAGCCACACTATGTACAGCGCACGAAGTGTGACTGTACGTCGTAAGCGACAGAGGTCTTTATTTATCGGTGCGCTTAGGGGACAGCTGTGCCCGCACGCTCTCTTTCACATTCTACGGCGAAACTATCCAGATTTCTCGGGCCCGGCGGAGCAAAGGACTACGCTCGTGACACGAGGTGAGGCCGTGCTCTCGGGCGCACCACAAGGGTGGGGGGATGTATTTAAAGGCTGATCAGGCCCACACTTCCAAGGTCGTAAATGGAAATCTGGGTCTTCGCCTATTCGAAAATTCCGTGATTATGTGGAAAAAACCGGGAGGACACCAAAAGCGGACTAACGTAAAATAGGGAGGGTCCCAAACAATGTTCCCTGAAATTTTGAGGTCAAGGTCATTCAAGATCTATGACTTATGACATACCTATTCCCAATAATGTAAAATATAGCTGCCACTATAGCAGCCTTTGGCCGGGAAATGAGGGTTGGCTTTGAAAATCGACATCACGCTCCACAGTGTGACACGCTCTGCCATTCGACAATCGCAAACGATTATTGTCACAATTATTTTTCATGATTAAACGATTGATGATCCACGATGTTACGATTATTTCAACTTGTCCCTCTCCACCAATAGCTCTTTATGTTCAAATGTGCCTCCCCAATGCCCCCCCTCCCACAATATTTAGGGACCCTGCGCCGGCAGCATCATGGTTGAATGTTCAAGTACCTACAGCTATGTTTTATGTACTGTTCACTGTGAATATACAACATAGATGTAATCGCAGGCGGATCCAGGATTGCCGACTGGGGGGCAGCTTCCCAGGGGACACCACTTTTGACCGGCAAAACCCATCAGGCGGGTGCAAAACCCTATTGGTGGCGCTGATTTTTGGCATACTGAGAGGAGTGGGAAGCAACATTTCAGGGGGATGCCATCAATCTTTCAGGGGGGCGTGACCATTTCAGGAGGTGCCGAGGCCAATAGGGGCACCTGCTTCCCTCTGCCCCCTGGGTCCACCTATGGATGTAATGATATGTGTATGAAGTTGAAGTTGAAGAAGTTGAAGTTGAAGCATACGGACGTGTGGAGGCTCTAGGCCTGTAAGGGTCCGGTCTCAACGCGCTCGTGTACAAGTGGTGTCGCAACCTAGTCGGTGTCTGGCACTAAGTACATGATATCCTTCCAATGGTTGTCGAGTCTGGTCTTGAAGGAGTTGACACTTGGTGCGGAGACTACTTGCGTGGGGAGAGCGTTCCAGTCCCCAGACTAAGTTACCGTACTCTAGGTGAGGTCTGACGAGGGCCTTGACCAGTATTGGAAGCGACACTCGGTTTATGACACTAAATGATCGCCGAATCAGTGCCAGAATTTGCGACCCCTTTGCCACCGCAGAAGCAGCCTGAGCACGAAATTTGAGGTCTGCATCTACAAGGACTCCAAGGTCTCTTTCCTGGACAGAATGGGCAAGCATGGTATCCCTCATAACATATGTGTGCTGCTCGTTGTTGGTTCCAACATGAAGAACAGTGCATTTACTCCTGTTGAATGACAACTGCCAGATTTCAGCCCACTTGCTTGCACGTTCTAAATCGGCCTGAAGTATATGTGAAGAGGCTGTCGAGCTAAGTGGGGCGTACAACTTAGTATCATCTGCAAACACTTTGGGAGCAGAGAGGAAGACATCAGGCAGATCATTAACATACACTACAAACAGCAAAGGGCCAAGCACGGAGCCCTGTGGCACCCCACTCACCACAGGCACCCAGTCAGACTCACAACCATCCACTACAACTCGCTGCTCTCTACCTCGCAAGAAGCTCCCTATCCAAGCCAGCAACTTACCACCAATACCATACCCTTGGAGTTTACAGAGGAGTCTTTCATGTGGCACAGAATCAAAAGCCTTCTGAAAATCCAGGTAGACTGCATCTACTGGCTGCCCCGCCTCGATACCCCTACTCCAATCATCAATAACTTCCAAAAGCTGTGAGTCGCATGAGCGGCGAGGGCGAAAGCCGTGCTGAGCGGCGGAGAGAAGATCATTCTGCAATAGATGCTGCATCAACTGGTCCCGGATTAGCGCCTCTAGCACTCTACAAGGTATGCACGTGATACTAGTAGGCCGGTAGTTGCCTGCGTTCTGGCGATGGCAGATTCCTGCGTATGGCAGTTCATTTTTAAAATTTTTCCCGCACACATTATTTATTCACATACAATGTAGCACACACATATAAAACACAAGTATAAAAACAAAGTCAAGTGCTCATGATTGAGACAGACACATCAAATTGAAGATTAAAAACGACGCTGACTAGGGACAGGCGCGGGGAAATCTGTTGCATGACCTTCGTCCATACTGCTCGGGCGGCGCCCGCAATCCGCCCCAGGCAGACGGTAGCCGTATTTCGCAGTCGGGCGGCGAAAGTAAAGCTCGCTACGGCTGGTCACTTGCTCACTTGGCGTGTCTGTTCTGGAGCAGCTTTACTGCTGCGATACTATGCCACATGTGCATCGCGACGTGTGGAGCCCGTCGCATGTACGCATATGCTGTCTAGACATGTCCACCATTGACTATCACGCCGCAAGGCGATCAACCGCACATGCTGTGTCACGCTGATTCGAGCACTAAAGAAACTCAAGCTTGCGTCTCGCGAGCAGATCAAATCGCAAAGATGCACACATTGGAGTCTGGGTTCGCTCATAGTCCTCCCTGTATCACACTCCGCAGCATTCACCCTTATTCGCCTGGTTGCTCCGACTCTAGCATTAATTAAGTATTCTCAGTCTCGCCTGCGTTATCGGCCACTACCCTCTCAAAATGTGAGGGGGAGGGATGGTTTAAGGAGAGAGAAGCTCAAACAGCACCAAAGTGGGCATTCCATCCCAATTTGTTCTTCTAAGGAATCAATGTACCTAAATAGGTTCATATGAGTGGCTTCAAGCTAAAAGAGCTCATTTCAAATCCAACCCACCAGGCTGGATTAGCCTTCCCAAAACTTGACATTCACTTCCATACATGTATTCAGGTACGCCACATCCCATACAGAACAAATTGACATACCAGAGGGAAAACACTTGACAGGATTAAAAGAAAATGAGCAACGCTGGAATACAAACATAGAAGAGTGAGAAATCTTATTTCTGCTGAGCTATGAATGTTGATGTCGGCGTCCACGGACCATGGGGCCTGATGGCGCCCAGCTGCTGAGTGGTCTGTCGCTCCACTGGTGGCGTGAGAACGACTCTGTTTTGATTGTCTTATTTTTAACCTGAGTGTGTTGAGTACCTACCTCATAAATGTGTGATGGCTTAAATTCCATGGCGGCGCCCATGCCTAGTATTCTTTGCCTAGTGTTAGGAGTGTATGTTTTACCATGTCAATCAATCAATCAATCAATCAATCAATTTTTATTTCATTTTCCATATAGACAGGTGAAGAGAAGCAAAGGACATGAACAGCAGATAAGAAACATGAGAGAGGCAAGCAATAGTCATACAGTACAGCACAAGGTGAGTATGTTGTGATATTAGTATGTTATGAGATTAGGACAAATAATAATGCTGGTCAGTAGAAATAACACAAAAACAAAGCAGAAAAACAAAAAAGAGAAGCAATACAAAATAAAATGAGCAGACAGATCATCCAAAACGTGCCTAACAAAACAAATAAAATGACGGAAAAAACTAACCAATTATAATTATATGTTCGATTGAAGTTGTGGGCCCACATATGTTCTTCACGTTAGTCACAAACGAAGGAAAAGAAAACAACCAGGTTCACACATATTGTGCCGGATAAGAACAGATAATTGTGGTAATTAATGAAGCAAAAACAAATTAATGAAGCAAAGACAAAGCAACGAGCAGGAAGCCAACAGCGTAAAAGCAGGACGCAGAACATAACCAGGCGAAATGAGAGCAGAGATGACACTAAGTGCGCAAAAAGCAAACGAAAACGGATAAACAAAAGTTGAGTTAAATGGAACAGCACAAGAGCAGCGAGAAAAAGCAATAAGAGCAATACAAGAACGAAATACAAGAACGAAAAGCAATACAAGCAATACAAGAACGAAACCTCGGTAAATCCCGGGGGTTCCAAGAAGGTGTGGGGGATGGCACTAGGCCTACAGTCCTGGCTGCCTCAAAGAAGAGCAAAAGACTGGGTAATCGAAGCTCAGGCACATCTTCTCAAACTGGCAAGCGTTAAACAATGTAATCATATGTTGGTCAGTTCAACATCTCTTCATGATTCCTCTTTCAATTGTTTTTTGTGCGGATCTCTGTTAGCCAGTTAAGGTAACAGAGTCATTTCAAGTGTTTACGAGAGAATATTTGATTTGTTCTTGATTACCTTTTTTATACATAATGCCTTCTGCTAAGTTCTCACCAAATTTTTCGTGCCTTGGTAATGATCAGAATACCTCAGTGACTGAACTTCAAACTCTACTAGATAGTTGTGAATACTCTCCTTTGAAAAACTTAACCAATCTTCATGAAATTCATTCAGACTCCAACATATCATTGCTGCACATAAACATTCGTTCTCTACCTAAGAATTTTGACAAGCTTGAACTCCTTATTCATCAGCTACCGGTGGCACCTAAAATTATCTTATTGAGCGAAACCTGGCTTGATCCTTCTCTTGCCTCATCCTACAACCTCAAGAATTATAGATTGGAAGTGAGTGGGCCTAACCCAGTAAGAGGCAAAGGATCAGCAATATTCGTCAGTGATTCCATATCATATCTAAGGAGACAGGATCTTGAAACTTCCAGACTTGAATTCCAGTCTGTCTTCATTGAACTTAAGCTACAGCAAAAGAAAAACTTAATAATTGGTTCCACTTACACATCACCCTCATTTCCACTATCTGGCTATCTGGAATACATCGAACCAGTAGTTAACGCACTGAACCTAGAAGCCAAGAGCTGTATAGTTGGTGGTGACTTCAATGTAGATATTCTGAGACATAATTCCGTTGATCAGTCAGCACCTTTTCTCAATGTATTTGCTGCTCTTGGTCTTTTCCCGTGTATCTCACTACCAACCAGAATCACTCAAGAATCAAGCACACTGATAGACAATTTCTTTCATAATGACCCAACCATAATAAAAAATCCGACAATCCACGTCACGGACATAAGTGATCACCTGCCGATTTCCATCAACATAAACATTGTCTTTAAGAATAATGTGAAAAGAAAAAGTTATTGTAAACCTGAACTCACTTTTGACTTTCGAAACATTGAAGCCCTCAACTTGTCCCTTTCCCACAAATTGAATCACGTCTATGATATAACCGACCCAGAGGAAGCAGCACTTTTCCTGACAAACACCATCAATAACGATATAACGAGACTAAGCAAAAACAAAAAAGATCGAAGGAATGTACCCGTCCAACCCTGGATTTCTCATGGTCTTCTCCAAAGCATAAATACAAAAAATAGATTGTACAAAAAGTCAATCCAAGAACCTTCTTACTTTAACAAAAATAACTTTATTACTTATAGAAACCGACTTTCAAGCTTAATTCGGTCAGCAAAAAAGCGATACTATTCCAGGAAATTGGAAGAATTCAAATTCAATCCGGTCAAACTTTGGCAGCTCCTGTCCTCAATGATCTACAAAAATAAGTCCAAAAACAAGCTCCCAGATAGCTTCATGTACAACAACTAAAATATCACTTCATACACAGACATCGCCAACAAGTTCAACCTATTTTTTGCTTCAGTGGCTACTAATTTGAACAATAATCTACAAACCACGGACCACTGATCCTATGACATATCTTCCCAACCCCAACAACCCTCGCACATTATTCTATTTCCATCCCACAGATGCCCGATCAATCATATCAATCATAAACAGCCTTGGATCCTCTGCGGCTTCACCAGACTGTCTCACCTCAAAAATTCTCCAGGCCATCTCAGTAACCATTGCCCCTTTTCTCGAGTATGTATTTAATATATGTATTACGAGTGGGTCTTTCCCATCACCCTTTAAAAAAGCAGTTGTGGTGCCAATTTAGAAATCTGGTGACCCCTCCTCCTTTAATAATTACCGACTAATTAGCCTGCTCAGTCTCATCTCTAAAGTTCTGGAAAGAATTGTGTACGCACAACTCTCGGAGTTCATTTCTTCAGAAAATATACTAAACGAGGACCAATTTGGATTTAGGAAAGATCACAGCACCTATATGCCAATTTCTCTTCTTCATGACTACATTACGTCTGCCCTCTCCCAGAAAAAAATTAGTGCTACCATATACCTAGATTGTTCGAAGGCCTTTGACACGGTTAATCACACCATTCTCCTGAGGAAATTACACTATTACAGGATTACTGACATTACCTTAGCATTTTTCAAATCATACTTAGAAAACCGATCCCAAATAGTTCGATACAACTCTGTTCTTTCCCCTATGCCACAGGATATGAAGCACGGAGTGCCGCAAGGATCTATCCTCAGCCCTCTACTTTTCCTTATTTATATAAATGACATAACTCTTAGCTCCTCCATATGCCGTTTCTTGCAATTCGCTGATGACACCGTTGTAACATACTCGGCTAAAAGTGCTCTTGAACTTCAAACAATCGTACAAGATGACCTACCAAAGATCAGTAAATGGTTAATTAGCAACCGACTAACAGTAAATGCAAAAAACTACTTATCAGATTTTTACTAAAAACACGCAGCATTCTGACATAAACATATTCTTAATGGGTAAAAAGCTTAGTCGCAAACCTGAGACAAAGTATCTTGGCATAATAATTGACGAAAACCTGAAGTGGGATCCACATATTAGAAGCATTGAAGTCACCATCTCTCGGAACATTGGCCTCATAGCAAGAATACGAAGATTCCTAAAGCCCAACCACATCGTCCTTCTCTACAACTCTCTAGTACTCTCCAATCTATCCTATGGAATACAAGTCTGGGGAGTTACATATCCTTCAAAACTGACTCGATTGAAGATTCTCCAAAAGAAAATTGTCCGAAAGGGCAAAAGAAACAGGGTCGTCAGACAGCCCAAGCATTTTGAAGTTCCCTTCACTTCATTGGTGTACAGAACATTTTCCTTATTCATCTCTGCTCCCAGGATTTGGAATGAAAATATCGCCAGTAGAATCAGAAATCTCTCAGATGTCCCTAGTAGTAAGTTCATCTTTAAGAAAGTAGTCAAAAAAATATTTATAGATCTTTACTGAGGTTCCTACTCTAATCTGTTCGTGTTCTATTCCTCAGTGATATTGCTTGTATTTAGTGCTCCTTTACGCCTTATTCACTGTTACATGTTTTACACGTACCTTTCTCTTTCGTTTCACACGGAGCCGACGGTCTCCCGTTACCGTTGGCTCACCCTCCAATGCACGAGCACTGCAGGCCCTTAAGGTCTGGTGAGATGCGATCGAACGTTGTGTGCGGGTTGTCCTCCCCAAGTGACTGTGACTGTGCGTCCGTGTGCGACTGTGTGTTTTGCACTCCATCGTAGTTGTTCGTAGATGAGCCCCAAAAATCAATAGTTCGCAGACCTGTTTTCCTTTCAGGTTGTGTGTGTGTGTGTGTGTGTGTGTGTGTGTGTGTGTGTGTGTGTGTGTGTGTGTGTGTGTGTGTGTGTGTGTGTGTGTGTGTGTGTGTGTGTGTGTGTGTGTGTGTGTGTGTGTGTGTGTGCGTGCGTGTGTGTGTGTGTGTGTGTGTGTGTGTGTGCGTGTGTGCGCGTGTGTATGTGTGTGTGTGTGTGTGTGTGTGTGTGTGTGTGTGTGTGTGTGTGTGTGTGTGTGTGTGTGTGTGTGTGTGCGGGTGTGTGTATGTGGTGTGTCTTGTATCCCATCGTAGTTATTCGTAGATAAGCCCTAAAAATCAATAGTTGTTCGTAGACTTGTTTCCCTCTCCGGTTATGTTGTCCCTCATCCAAATAAGTGCATCAGTCTTCTAATGTCTCATCCCCCAGTACATATAAGAGTAAAGGTATATTCGCCGCCAAAGAAAGCTGTAATCATTATTTCCATCAGCACCAAATTCAAAACTTTCACCTGTCAACCGAGGGCGAAGACGGACACATAGATTGTCTTCCCGTCCCCTGCTGGCTACACTACAGACCTACCCGGTGCTCACTCTATTCTTTCCTATATTATGCAACTCATCCACACCTGTGTGCATGCCCTTGTAATGTCTGAATGTCCGAAATGTCCGGAAATACACGTGTATGGATTCAAATGAACATAGCAAAACGAAATGAGCTCACGTAATATGGCGCGACACCTGATATATGCAGACACCTCGACCATCCTCGGCGGCTGAGAGCCCATCCACCATCCGACATTATTTCCGTGAGGCCAGCGAGTGGGAACGTAGAGAGTCTGCACCGTGCGGAGATTCAACAGACAGAATCAACGCTGCCTGATCATGAGACGAGAAGGGTCTGGGACCCGGTCATCACCGGGCCAAGCTAGTGCGGTCGGCACTGACGGCCGGCCGCATCGCACGGGCCGGCTACCGACTCCACGCTTCAGGATCTCGTCATCCGTCCAGCCTCCAGAAGCGAGCCGATGGCCTGGTCAATCCCTCAGCTAAATATCGGCTGCGAGAGTGTCGGCTACTTCCCACCACTCAGATCCCAGTAGTATGGCGCACAGATGCTTTCCGCCATGCAGCTCCCGGCAGTACAGCGCACACGTAATCACCACTGAAGGCTCAGTGAACGCTGCCTAGTGGGACGGTGAACATGAAGAGGCAGATGAGGCACCGTCACGGTTGATCTTCAGCTTTTAACTGGTCAGCTTAAAACACCCTTGACCATCCTCCCAGGAGGTCGGTAGTCCACCCGCCCACTCCCCAACCGAAAATCCGTCCGTCGGTGGGGAGGGGGGGTGGGAAGAGCCTACAGAGTGCTTGGACCCATCACATCATATACCCATCTAGTTGTTTAAGAGGGCAGACAGCAGGTTTCATACAACGCTGCATCGTGCCAGCAATGAGACAAGTTGCCTTATGTACTGTGTTTTTACTGTTAATATCTGCGTATGGATACAAATACATGAGGATTCAAACAAGACAAGAAAAAAATGTGCAAGACGATTTCTGGACAGGGTGTGCTGGAATGAGCAGGATGGCAGCCATGTGAGAGGGGCCACCGAGATGTCTGTGAACACAGCAGGAGTTCGATATTCGATATTCAGATTGATATTCAATATTTTTATAATCGCCTAAAATCATACATCATCTGAAAGCCCTTGCCGAGACCATCCCGAAACGGGTCTTTATTATGCTCTATCACGTCGTGTTGCTGAGATAGAGCACAAAACGAAGCGTAAAAATCAGTTTTTGTCATAATGCATTAAATGCCATAGACTTTAACATGGGACCCCATATATCACCAAAATCGGGGACAATTGATTTCGCTTAAAATCAGTATGCAAGCCAGGAAACATGAAATACAGAACCAATTCACGCCTTTTTGCGGGGCACAGCTTGGTTCAGGCTCCAGAGCCTGTTGAAGTCAACGTCAAATCCTTCGTATCCTGAGGTCAACAGAATGATATTCGCTCCTGATAACCGAATCACGTTAAATCATACATCATTTGAAAGCCCTTGCCGAGACCATCCCGAAACTGGTCTTTATTTTGCTCTATCGCGTCGTGTTGCTGAGATAGAGCACAAAATGAAGCGTAAAAATCAGTTTTTGCCGTAATGCATTAAATGCCATTGACTTTAACATGGGACCCAACGTATCACCAAAATCGGGGACAATTGATTTCGCTTGAAATCAGTATGCAAGCCAGGAAACATGAAATACAAAACCAGTTCACTGCTTCTTGCGGGGCAGAGCTTGGTTCAGGCTCCAGAGCCTGTTGAAGTCAACGTCAAATCCTTCGTATCCTGAGGTCAACAGAATGATATTCGCTCCTGATAACCGAATCACGTTAAATCATACATCATTTGAAAGCACTTGCCAAGACCATCCCGAAACTGGTCTTTATTTTGCTCTATCGCATCGTGTTGCTGAGATAGAGCACAAAATGAAGCGTAAAAATCAGTTTTTGCCGTAATGCATTAAATGCCATTGACTTTAACATGGGACCCAACGTATCACCAAAATCGGGGACAATTCATTTCGCTTGAAATCAGTATGCAAGCCAGGAAACATGAAATACAAAACAAGTTCACTGCTTCTTGCGGGGCACAGCTTGGTTCAGGCTCCAGAGCCTGTTGAAGTCAACGTCAAATCCTTCGTATCCTGAGGTCAATAGAATGATATTCGCTCCTGATAACCGAATCACGTTAAATCATACATCATTTGAAAGCCCTTGCCGAGACCATCCCGAAAGAGGTCTTTATTATGCTCTATCACGTCGTGTTGCTGAGATAGAGGACAATGTGGGCCCTTAAAATCAGTTTTTGCCGTAATGCATTAAATGCCATTGACTTTAACATGGGACCCCACGTATCACCAAAATCGGGGACAATTGATTTCGCTTAAAATCAGTATGCAAGCCAGGAAACATGAAATACAGAACCAATTCACGCCTTTTTGCGGGGCACAGCTTGGTTCAGGCTCCAGAGCCTGTTGAAGTCAACGTCAAATCCTTCGTATCCTGAGGTCAACAGAATGATATTCGCTCCTGATAACCGAATCACGTTAAATCATACATCATTTGAAAGCACTTGCCAAGACCATCCCGAAACTGGTCTTTATTTTGCTCTATCGTGTCGTGTTGCTGAGACAGAGCACAAAATGAAGCGTAAAAATCAGTTTTTGCCGTAATGCATTAAATGCCATTGACTTTAACATGGGACCCAACGTATCACCAAAATCGGGGACAATTGATTTCGCTTGAAATCAGTATGCAAGCCAGGAAACATGAAATACAAAACCAGTTCACTGCTTCTTGCGGGGCACAGCTTGGTTCAGGCTCCAGAGCCTGTTGAAGTCAACGTCAAATCCTTCGTATCCTGAGGTCAACAGAATGATATTCGCTCCTGATAACCGAATCACGTTAAGTCATACATCATTTGAAAGCACTTGCCAAGACCATCCCGAAACTGGTCTTTATTTTGCTCAATCGCATCGTGTTGCTGAGATAGAGCACAAAATGAAGCGTAAAAATCAGTTTTCTTGCTAATGCTTAAAATCCCATTGACTTTAACATGGGACCCAACGTATCACCAAAATCGGGGACAATTCATTTCGCTTGAAATCAGTATGCAAGCCAGGAAACATGAAATACAAAACAAGTTCACTGCTTCTTGCGGGGCACAGCTTGGTTCAGGCTCCAGAGCCTGTTGAAGTCAACGTCAAATCCTTCGTATCCTGAGGTCAATAGAATGATATTCGCTCCTGATAACCGAATCACGTAAAATCATACATCATTTGAAAGCCCTTGCCGAGACCATCCCGAAAGAGGTCTTTATTATGCTCTATCACGTCATGTTGCTGAGATAGAGCACAATGTGGGCCCTTAAAATCAGTTTTTGCCGTAATGCATTAAATGCCATTGACTTTAACATGGGACCCCACGTATCACCAAAATCGGGGACAATTGATTTCGCTTAAAATCAGTATGCAAGCCAGGAAACATGAAATACAGAACCAATTCACGCCTTTTTGCGGGGCACAGCTTGGTTCAGGCTCCAGAGCCTGTTGAAGTCAACGTCAAATCCTTCGTATCCTGAGGTCAACAGAATGATATTTGCTCCTGATAACCAAATCACGTTAAATCATACATCATTTGAAAGCCCTTGCCGGGACCATCCCGAAAGTGGTCTTTATTATGCTCTATCGCGTCGTGTTGCTGAGATAGAGCACAATGTGGGCCCTTAAAATCAGTTTTTGCCGTAATGCATTAAATGCCGTAGACTTTAACATGGGACCCCACGTTTCACCAAAACCGGGGACAATTGAATTCGCTTAAAAGCAGTATGCAAGCCAGGAAACATGAAATACAGAACCAATTCACGCCTTTTTGCGCGGCACAGCTTGGTTCAGGCTCCAGAGCCTGTTGAAGTCAACGTCAAATCCTTCGTATCCTGAGGTCAACAGAATGATATTCGCTCCTGATAACCGAATCACGTTAAATCATACATCATTTGAAAGCCCTTGCCGAGACCATCCCGAAAGTGGTCTTTATTTTGTTCTATCGTGTCGTGTTGCTGAGAAAGAGCACAAAATGAAGCGTAAAAATCAGTTTTTGCCGTAATGCATTAAATGCAATTGAATTTAGCACGGTACCGAACGTATCACCAAAATCGGGGACAATTGATTTCGCTTGAAATCAGTATGCAGGCCAGGAAACATGAAATACAAAACCAGTTCACTGCTTCTTGCGGGGCACAGCTTGGTTCAGGCTCCAGAGCCTGTTGAAGTCAACGTCAAATCCTTCGTATCCTGAGGTCAACAGAATGATTTTCGCTCCTGATAACCGAATCACGTTAAATCATACATAATTTGAAAGCCCTTCTCGAGACCATCCCGAAACTGGTCTTTATTTTGATCTATCGTGTCGTGTTGCTGAGAGAGAGCACAAAACGAAGCGTAAAAATCAGTTTTTGCCGTAATGCATTAAATGCCTTCGACTATAACATGGGACTCAACGTATCACCAAAATCGGGGACAATTGATTTCGCTTGAAATCAGTGTGGAAGCCAGGAAACATGAAATACAAAACCAGTTCACGACTTTTTGCGGGGCACAGCTTGGTTCAGGCTCCAGAGCCTGTTGAAGTCAACGTCAAATCCTTCGTATCCTGAGGTCAACAGGATGATATTCGCTCCTGATAACCGAATCACGTTAAATCATACATCATTTGAAAGCCCTTGCCGAGACCATCCCGAAAGTGGTCTTTATTATGCTCTATCGCGTCGTGTTGCTGAGATAGAGCACAATGTGGGCCCTTAAAATCAGTTTTTGCCGTAATGCATTAAATTCCATAGACTTTAACATGGGATCCCACGTATCACCAAAATCGGGGACAATTGATTTGTATTTGTATTTGTATTTGTATTTTGTATTTATTGACTTAGATCAGCAACAGGTATCTGGCCCAATTACAGCTGAAGTCATGGACATAAAAGAAAACACTAGATGAGTATTTACAATGACATATCTCCTATTGGTGGTAAAGGGACCCAATGACTAAAAATATAAGGTAAAACACATTCAAAACGGTAAAAGTATGACTTAAAGCAGCTTAAGCAGTTGATTCGACGAATGAAATTCTAAAGCACACGGATGATTTTAAAAAGGATGATCTTTAAGGTATCTAATTACACTAGACTTAAAACTAGCATGTGGTGAATTAAAAGGATCCACCTCGGGGCAGCGACCGACGTGTGCGTTAAAAGCAAGCACCGCCCGGCGAAACAAGCCTCTTTTCACCGTCTCAACTCGAGGCACCGGCACGTGCAGGAAATGGTGAGGCGCCCCCTGGTTCTTCGCTGGGGCACATGCAGTGGGAAACTCCCAAGCAGGGGAGCGGAGTCCACTCTACCGGAGATAATTTTATGAACAAAGCAAATGTCGTACTGTAGTCTCCTCTGGGACAAGCTGCTAATTTTGAAAAGCTGTAAGAGATCATGATATGGTAGTGATTGAGAGGGCTGAGATGTATGGTTTTGAAATGCAAGCCAAATGAGAAACTTATGCTGAACCCTTTCTAATCTATCCAAATGACACTTCGCAGTTCCGCCCCAGAGGACACACCCATATTACAGAATTGAACGAATATTTCCAAAGTATGCTGCCAAAATAGGTCCCACTTTGAACCTGCCAGTTTGAAATCAGTGTGCAAGCCAGGAAACATGAAATACAAAACCAGTTCACTGCTTCTTGCGGGGCACAGCTTGGTTCCGGCTCCAGAGCCTGTTGAAGTCAACGTCAAATCCTTCGTATCCTGAGGTCAACAGAATGATTTTCGCTCCTGATAACCGAATCACGTTAAATCATACATAATTTGAAAGCCCTTGCCGAGACCATCCCGAAACTGGTCTTTATTTTGCTCTATCGTGTCGTGTTGCTGAGAGAGAGCACAAAACGAAGCGTAAAAATCAGTTTTTGCCGTAATGCATTAAATGCCTTTGACTTTAACATGGGACTCAACGTATCACCAAAATCGGGGACAATTGATTTCGCTTGAAATCAGTGTGGAAGCCAGGAAACATGAAATACAAAACCAGTTCACGACTTTTTGCGGGGCACAGCTTGGTTCAGGCTCCAGAGCCTGTTGAAGTCACCGTCAAATCCTTCGTATCCTGAGGTCAACAGAATGATATTCGCTCCTGATAACCGAATCACGTTAAGTCATACATCATTTGAAAGCCCTTGCCGAGACCATCCCGAAAGAGGTCTTTATTATGCTCTATCGCGTCGTGTTGCTGAGATAGAGCACAATGTGGGCCCTTAAAATCAGTTTTTGCCGTAATGCATTAAATGCCATTGACTTTAACATGGGACCCCACGTATCACCAAAATCGGGGACAATTGATTTCGCTTAAAATCAGTATGCAAGCCAGGAAACATGAAATACAGAACCAATTCACGCCTTTTTGCGGGGCACAGCTTGGTTCAGGCTCCAGAGCCTGTTGAAGTCAACGTCAAATCCTTCGTATCCTGAGGTCAACAGAATGATTTTCGCTCCTGATAACCGAATCACGTTAAATCATACATCATTTGAAAGCCCTTGCCGAGACCATCCCGAAACTGGTCTTTATTTTGCTCTATCGTGTCGTGTTGCTGAGAGAGAGCACAAAACGAAGCGTAAAAATCAGTTTTTGCGTAATGCATTAAATGCCTTTGACTTTAACATGGGACTCAACGTATCACCAAAATCGGGGACAATTGATTTCGCTTTAAATCAGTGTGGAAGCCAGGAAACATGAAATACAAAACCAGTTCACGACTTTTTGCGGGGCACAGCTTGGTTCAGGCTCCAGAGCCTGTTGAAGTCAACGTCAAATCCTTCGTATCCTGAGGTCAACAGAATGATATTCGCTCCTGATAACCGAATCACGTTAAATCATACATAATTTGAAAGCCCTTGCCGAGACCATCCCGAAAGTGGTCTTTATTATGCTCTATCGCGTCGTGTTGCTGAGATAGAGCACAATGTGGGCCCTTAAAATCAGTTTTTGCCGTAATGCATTAAATTCCATAGACTTTAACATAAGACCCCACGTATCACCAAAATCGGGGACAATTGATTTCGCTTGAAATCAGTGTGCAAGCCAGGAAACATGAAATACAAAACCAGTTCACTGCTTCTTGCGGGGCACAGCTTGGTTCCGGCTCCAGAGCCTGTTGAAATCAACGTCAAATCCTTCGTATCCTGAGGTCAACAGAATGATATTCGTTCCTGATAACCGAATCATGTTAAATCATACATCATTTGAAAGCTCTTGCCGAGACCATCCCGAAAGTGGTCTTTATTATGCTCTATCGCGTCGTGTTGCTGAGATAGAGCACAATGTGGGCCCTTAAAATCAGTTTTTGCCGTAATGCATTAAATGCCGTAGACTTTAACATGGGACCCCACGTATCACCAAAATCGGGGACAATTGATTTCGCTTAAAATCAGTATGCAAGCCAGGAAACATGAAATACAGAACCAATTCACGCCTTTTTGCGGAGCACAGCTTGGTTCAGGCTCCAGAGCCTGTTGAAGTCAACGTCAAATCCTTCGTATCCTGAGGTCAACAGAATGATATTCGCTCCTGATAACCGAATCACGTTAAATCATACATAATTTGAAAGCCCTTGCCGAGACCATCCCGAAACTGGTCTTTATTTTGCTCTATCGTGTCGTGTTGCTGAGAGAGAGCACAAAACGAAGCGTAAAAAATCAGTTTTTGCCGTAATGCAACATGGGACTCAACGTATCACCAAAATCGGGGACAATTGATTTCGCTTGAAATCAGCGTGGAAGCCAGGAAACATGAAATACAAAACCAGTTCACGACTTTTTGCGGGGCACAGCTTGGTTCAGGCTCCAGAGCCTGTTGAAGTCAACGTCAAATCCTTCGTATCCTGAGGTCAACAGAATGATATTCGCTCCTGATAACCGAATCACGTTAAATCATACATAATTTGAAAGCCCTTGCCGAGACCATCCCGAAAGTGGTCTTTATTATGCTCTATCGCGTCGTGTTGCTGAGATAGAGCACAATGTGGGCCCTTAAAATCAGTTTTTGCCGTAATGCATTAAATTCCATAGACTTTAACATAAGACCCCACGTATCACCAAAATCGGGGACAATTGATTTCGCTTGAAATCAGTGTGCAAGCCAGGAAACATGAAATACAAAACCAGTTCACTGCTTCTTGCGGGGCACAGCTTGGTTCCGGCTCCAGAGCCTGTTGAAATCAACGTCAAATCCTTCGTATCCTGAGGTCAACAGAATGATATTCGTTCCTGATAACCGAATCATGTTAAATCATACATCATTTGAAAGCTCTTGCCGAGACCATCCCGAAAGTGGTCTTTATTATGCTCTATCGCGTCGTGTTGCTGAGATAGAGCACAATGTGGGCCCTTAAAATCAGTTTTTGCCGTAATGCATTAAATGCCGTAGACTTTAACATGGGACCCCACGTATCACCAAAATCGGGGACAATTGATTTCGCTTAAAATCAGTATGCAAGCCAGGAAACATGAAATACAGAACCAATTCACGCCTTTTTGCGGAGCACAGCTTGGTTCAGGCTCCAGAGCCTGTTGAAGTCAACGTCAAATCCTTCGTATCCTGAGGTCAACAGAATGATATTCGCTCCTGATAACCGAATCACGTTAAATCATACATAATTTGAAAGCCCTTGCCGAGACCATCCCGAAACTGGTCTTTATTTTGCTCTATCGTGTCGTGTTGCTGAGAGAGAGCACAAAACGAAGCGTAAAAATCAGTTTTTGCCGTAATGCAACATGGGACTCAACGTATCACCAAAATCGGGGACAATTGATTTCGCTTGAAATCAGCGTGGAAGCCAGGAAACATGAAATACAAAACCAGTTCACGGCTTTTTGCGGGGCACAGCATGGTTCAGGCTCCAGAGCCTGTTGAAGTCAACGTCAAATCCTTCGTATCCTGAGGTCAACAGAATGATATTCGCTCCTGATAACCGAATCACGTTAAATCATACATAATTTGAAAGCCCTTGCCGAGACCATCCCGAAAGTGGTCTTTATTATGCTCTATTGCGTCGTGTTGTTGAGATAGAGCACAATGTGGGCCCTTAAAATCAGTTTTTGCCGTAATGCATTAAATGCCATAGACTTTAACATGGGACCCCACGTATCACCAAAATCGGGGACAATTGATTTCGCTTGAAATCAGTGTGCAAGCCAGGAAACATTAAATACAAAACCAGTTCACGTCTTTTTGCAGGGCACAGCTTAGTTGAGGCTCCAAAGTTCGTTGGACGTAATCTTCACCATTTCAGTTGTACTGTCGAGCCGTCCCAAGCAGACGTGTCTCACTTGCTCCTTCCATCTTGTTTCAGGCTCCACAGTCGGTTGAACCCAACGCCAAACCTTTTGTATCGTTGTGTCATCGGAATGATCATCAACGTCGCCATCACATCACATATATTGTGGTTTATCAGCATCCTTCTGACACACAGCTAGTGACTGATTGAGGCAAACACTTTCTGAGATGCTTATATTATTGCGTCTTTCGACAATTTTTCTAAATTACACGTTCTCGCCGCGATCAGAGCAGCATCCTCGGCCACCAACTCAGGGAGCCTGCTCAGGCCAACTTCGCACGGTCAGCCCGCCTCTTTATGGAAACAGCTGAGTTTTATGGAAACAGCAAGTCATATTACATTACACCGCCATTATGTCCTTCCCGTATGGTATTTACTTCAAGGACATTCTGCAAAGTATATATATATATATATATATATATATATATATATATATATATATATATATATATATATATATATATATATATATATGTATATATAAAAAAACAAATGCAACCCCGGTCATAGCTATCAACCCGGTCAACGAACATCGATATTTCAAACCTTCTCGGTTGTCCGAGATGCCAGGAGGCTGTTCACATATTACGTCAGAACAACAGGGATTTTTGGGACCTCTTTCACCCTTTTTAGAGATTTTGTTTTAGAAAATGACTGACCCCCTCGCCTTTAAAAGAATTTTTCGGAAAATACTGAACCCTCCACTCGTCATTCAAAGGGCCTTGCAGTTTGAAGTATCAGTAAAAATGATACAAAAAGAACAGAAATCTACCATAAAAACAATTCTGCTGATAAGCTTCTGTTTGGCCTTTCTCCTCAATTCCTGGATGTGGAAAATTACCCGACATCTTATGTTTGGGCATAGTTTTTCGTCGGAATGCTTGCATACTGATTTCTTCTGGCTTGCATACTGATTTCAAGCGAAATCAGTTGTCCCCGATTTTGGTGATACGTGGGGTCCCATGTTAAAGTCAATGGCATTTAATGCATTACGGCAAAAACTGATTTTAAGGGCAAATTTTGTGCTCTATCTCAGCAACACGACACAATAGAGCAAAATAAAGCCCAGTTTCAGGATGGTCTCGGCAAGGGCTTTCAAATGATGTATGACTTAACGTGATTCAGTTATCAGGAGCGAATATAATTCTGTTGACCTCAGGATACGAAGGATTTGACATTGACTTCAACAGGCTCTGGAGCCTGAACCAAGCTGTGCCCCGCAAAAAGCCGTGAACTGGTTTTGTATTTCATGTTTCCTGGCCTGCCTTCTGATTTTAAGCGAAATCAATTGTCCCCGATTTTGGTGATACGTTGGGTCCCATGTTAAAGTCAAGGGCATTTAATGCATTACGGCAAAAACTGATTTTAAAGGCAAATTTTGTGCTCTATCTCAGCAACACGACACGATAGAGCAAAATAAAGACCAGTTTCAGGATGGTCTCGGCAAGGGCTTTCAAATGATGTATGACTTAACGTGATTCGGTTAACAGGAGCGAATATCATTCTGTTGACCTCAGGATACGAAGGATTTGACGTTGACTTCAACAGGCTCTGGAGCCTGAACCAAGCTGTGCCCCGCAAAAAGCCGTGAACTGGTTTTGTATTTCATGCTTTCTGGCTTGCATACTGATTTCAAGCGAAATCAATTGTCCCCGATTTTGGTGATACGTTGGGTCCAATGTTAACGTCAATGGCATTTAATGCATTACGGCAGAAACTGATTTTTATGCTTCGTTTTGTGCTCTCTCTCAGCAACATTACACGATAGAGCAAAATAAACACTGGTTTCGGGATGGTCTCGGCAAGGGCTTTCAAATGATGTATGATTTAACGTGATTCGGTTATCAGGAGCGAATATCATTTTGTTGACTTCAGGTACGAAGGATTTGACGTTGACTTCAACAGGCTCTGGAGCCTGAACCAAGCTGTGCCCCGCAAAAAGCCGTGAACTTGTTTTGTATTTCATGTTTCCTGGCTTGCATACTGATTTTAAGCGAAATCAATTGTCCCCGATTTTGGTGATACGTTGGGTCCCATGTTAAAGTCAATGGCATTTAATGCATTACGGCAAAAACTGATTTTTACGCTTCATTTTGTGCTCTATCTCAGCATCACGACACGTTAGAGCAAAATAAAGACCAGTTTCGGGATGGTCTCGGCAAGGGCTTTCAAATGATTTATGATTTAACGTGATTCGGTTATCAGGAGCGAATATCATTCTGTTGACTTCAGGATACGAAGGAATTGACGTTGACTTCAACAGGCTCTGGAGCCTGAACCAAGCTGTGCCCCGCAAAAAGCCGTGAACTGGTTTTGTATTTCATGTTTCCTGGCTTGCACACTGATTTCAAGCGAAATCAATTGTCCCCGATTTTGGTGATACGTGGGGTCCCATGTTAAAGTCAAGGGCATTTAATGCATTACGGCAAAAACTGATTTTTACGCTTCATTTTGTGCTCTGTCTCAGCAACACGACACGATAGAGCAAAATAAAGACCAGTTTCGGGATGGTCTCGGCAAGGGCTTTCAAATGATGTATGATTTAACGTGATTCGGTTATCAGGAGCGAATATCATTCTGTTGACCTCAGGATACGAAGGATTTGACGTTGACTTCAACAGGCTCTGGAGCCTGAACCAAGCTGTGCCCCGCAAAAAGGCGTGAACTGGTTTTGTATTTCATGTTTCCTGGCTTGCATACTGATTTTAAGCGAAATCAATTGTGCCCGATTTTGGTGATACGTGGGGTCCCATGTTAAAGTCAATGGCATTTAATGCATTACGGCAAAAACTGATTTTTACGCTTCATTTTGTGCTCTATGTCAGCAACACGACACGTTAGAGCAAAATAAAGACCAGTTTCGGGATGGTGTCGGCAAGGGCTTTCAAATGATTTATGATTTAACGTGATTCGGTTATCAGGAGCGAATATCATTCTGTTGACCTCAGGATACGAAGGATTTGACGTTGACTTCAACAGGCTCTGGAGCCTGAACCAGGCTGTGCCCCGCAAAAAGGCGTGAACTGGTTTTGTATTTCATGTTTCCTGGCTTGCATTCTGATTTTAAGCGAAATCAATTGTCCCCGATTTTGGTGATACGTTGGGTCCAATGTTAACGTCAATGGCATTTAATGCATTATGGCAAAAACTGATTTTTACGCTTCGTTTTGTGCTCTCTCTCTCAGCAACATTACACGATACAGCAAAATAAAGACCGGTTTCGGGATGGTCTCGGCAAGGGCTTTCAAATGATGTATGATTTAACGTGATTCGGTTATCAGGAGCGAATATCATTCTGTTGACCTCAGGATACGAAGGATTTGACGTTGACTTCAACAGGCTCTGGAGCCTGAACCAAGCTGTGCCCCACAAAAAGCCGTGAACTGGTTTTGTAGGTCATGTTTCCTGGCTTGCATACTGATTTTAAGCGAAATCAATTGTCCCCGATTTTGGTGACACGTGGGGTCCCATGTTAAAGTCAATGGCATTTAATGCATTACGGCAAAAACTGATTTTTACGCTTCATTTTGTGCTCTATCTCAGCAACACGACACGTTAGAGCAAAATAAAGACCAGTTTCGGGATGGTGTCGGCAAGGGCTTTCCAATGATTTATGATTTAACGTGATTCGGTTATCAGGAGCGAATATCATTCTGTTGACTTCAGGATACGAAGGATTTGACGTTGACTTCAACAGGCTCTGGAGCCTGAACCAAGCTGTGCCCCGCAAAAGGCGTGAACTGGTTTTGTATTTCATGTTTCCTGGCTTGCATTCTGATTTTAAGCGAAATCAATTGTCCCCGATTTTGGTGATACGTTGGGTCCAATGTTAACGTCAATGGCATTTAATGCATTATGGCAAAAACTTATTTTTACGCTTCGTTTTGTGCTCTCTCGCAGCAACATTACACGATAGAGAAAAATAAAGACCGGTTTCGGGATGGTCTCGGCAAGGGCTTTCAAATGATGTATGATTTAACGTGATTCGGTTATCAGGAGCAAATATCATTTTGTTGACCTCAGGTACGAAGGATTTGACGTTGACTTCAACAGGCTCTGGAGCCTGAACCAAGCTGTGCCCCGCAAAAAGCCGTGAACTGGTTTTGTATTTCATGCTTTCTGGCTTGCATACTGATTTCAAGCGAAATCAATTGTCCCCGATTTTGGTGATACGTGGGGTCCCATGTTAAAGTCTACTGCATTTAATGCATTATGGCAAAAACTGATTTTAAGGGCAAATTTTGTGCTCTATCTCAGTAACACAACACGATAGAGCAAAATAAAGACCAGTTTCAGGATGGTCTTGGCAAGGGCTTTCAAATGATGTATGATTTATAGTGATTCGGTTATCAGGAGCGAATATCATTCTGTTGACCTCAGGATACGAAGGATTTGACGTTGACTTCAACAGGCTCTTGAGCCTGAACCAAGCTGTGCCCCGCAAAAAGCCGTGAACTGGTTTTGTATTTCATCTTTCCTGGCTTGCACACTGATTTCAAGCGAAATCAATTGTCCCCGATTTTGGTGATATGTGGGGTCCCATGTTAAAGTCAATGGCATTTAATGCATTACAGCAAAAACTGATTTTTACGCTTCATTTTGTGCTCTGTCTCAGCAACCACGACACGATAGAGCAAAATAAAGACCAGTTTCGGGATGGTCTCGGCAAGGGCTTTCAAATGATGTATGATTTAACGTGATTCGGTTATCAGGAGCGAATATCATTCTGTTGACCTCAGGATACGAAGGATTTGACGTTGACTTCAACAGGCTCTGGAGCCTGAACCAAGCTGTGCCCCACAAAAAGCCGTGAACTGGTTTTGTATTTCATGTTTCCTGGCTCGCACACTGATTTCAAGCGAAATTAATTGTCCCCGATTTTGGTGATACGTGGGGTCCCATGTTAAAGTCAATGGCATTTAATGCATTACGGCAAAAACTGATTTTAAGGGCACACATTGTGCTCTATCTCAGCATTACGACGCGATAGAGCATAATAAAGACCAGTTTCATGATGGTTTCGGGAAGAGCTTTCAGATGATGTATGACTTTAGGCGATGATAAAAATCCTGAATATCAATCTGAATATCGAATATCGAACTCCTGCTGTTTTCACAGACATGCCACCGAGAGGACAGGTGAGGAACAATGGGCATGGACAGTGAGAGTATCTTAATTTCTAGGTAAAGTATCTCAATTTGAAATGTTACCTCTGCAATGCTAGCATATATTAGCTACATTACCTTACCAATACAGCTATAGCTTACCATCCGAGATTTGAAGGCAAAATTAGCCAGCTGGATCCAGTCACAAGAGTCAAGACAAGCTTGGACATTTGTGATCTTTTAAGGCCTTGCCTTGGACGAACCTTACCTATAGAGTCTGAAAGCCCTTGCAATGTGAAATATATCTTGTTCTTTGAAAGTCTTCCCAAAGCTTTCGATGATGATCTTCATTCCTCATCAATCAAATCAAAATCAATTTCATTCATTTTGAATTCTATCAATTCAATTTAATTTAGCTCTAGTTCAAGAAATGAGCCTTGAGTTTTTCACGATAGTCACAAACCATTTTAAATCCGCCGCTTGTTTACTGACTCCAGGAATATATATTCCTCCAGAAATTCTCGGCCATTTTGCCAAATACTGGAGGAAATATCTGAACTTAAAACGTAGTGCCAGTTTCAAGCCATTCTTACAATGAGGTGGTTAGCAAGGGACATGCTACCATGGATCACGTACGACTGGATTGGAAGCTCCGCCCACTTTCCATTGTTATCAGCGTACCCCATTGTTCGACGCGCCATCTATTGAGAGAAGTTGGTATGATAAGGACAGAGCGCACCGCCACTGCGGTGACCGTATGGGCTCGAGGCGCTTTTTTCACTAAAAATATCAGTTACGTGGTTCAAAGGACAGAAATGATTAAATATTTTATGGCACATGGTCAGATCCAAGGGTAAAGCGGCTAGTGCCTCATCCCGATCAAGCTCTCATATTTCAGAGGATTCAATCCAAAGCCTGCATCAATGCACTGCTACATCACGGTTTTCTGCGCAACGGTCCGGGGGCCCAACGTTCAACCAACAGAGCTACCGGAGGCGGCAATATCATTTCATTCTTCGATCTTAATGCCGCTTAAAGTTACTGTGATATATAGTTGTGAATGAACCAATTATCTGAAACAGGAAGAGAACGAGACATATGGAAGAAACTCAAAACGTATTCAGCAATTTTGTTACACACACACACACACACACACACACACACACACACACACACACACACACACACACACACACACACACACACAACAAAAAAAAAAAAAACCACACACACCAACCCAAACACACACACACACACACACACACACACAACACACCCCCACAACCCACACACACACACACACACACACACACACACACACACACACACACATATATATATATATATATATATATGTACATACATACAGGGACGGACGCAGATCAGAGTTTTGGGGGCGCCAAACCCATGTTTACCTCTCCTCCTAGTCCAGGGGCAGAGGGGGTGGGATGTGCAACTTGGGTGTTCGACATACCATAGTAATTAAGCTACCTCTCCAATACATGGTCGCTCTTCTAGGGGAGGGGTGGGGGTGGGACCGAATATTTTTTGCTCGACAGACCTAGTGCAAACACCTTTTTCAAAAATTTATCCGGCCTTTGGGGGCCCCAGAAGATAATTTGTCCCCCTTGAGCGCTTTAGGGGTTCCATGGCTGGAATCCCCTGTGTCCGCCAATGTATATACATATATCTTACTTTTTAAAAAAATGGGTGGTATTATTGGCATGTCCAAATACAATCCCCGTGTTTCAATTGAGCGGACGAGTCAGCGTCCCGAACAGGTGAGAGTCGGCGTCCCGAATAGGTGAGAGTCAGCGTCCCTAACAGGTGAAAGCGAGCGTCCTGGGCAAGTGAGAGCCAGCGTCCTGGACAGGTGAGAACCAGCATCCTAAGCAGGTTAGTGTCCCGAGCAGGCGGGAGTCAGCGTTCCGAGCAAGTGAGAGCTAGCATCCCGAGCAGGTGAGTCAGTGTACCGAGTAAGTGAGAGCCAGCGTCCCGAGCAGGTGAATTAGCGAGCGTCCTGGGCAGGTGAGAGGCAGCGTCCTGGACAGGTGACAGCCACCAACCCGAGCATGCGAGAGCCAGCGTCCCGAGCGGATGAGACGTCGCCCCCAGCAGGTGAAAGGCAGCATCCTGAGCACCTGAGAGCCAGCATCCTGTGAGAGCCACCGTGCGAGCAAGTGAGAGCGAGCGTCTCAGTCAGGTGAGAGCCAACGTCCCGAGCAGGTGAGGGCCGTCTTGCGGAGCAGATGGGAGCCAGCGTCCTGAGCAAGTAGACAATCCAGAACTATTAGCAATTTGTGCTCGCCGTTACTTAATCATCTTGGATAGTCATCTTAATCAAGCATGGGTAGTGGAGTCTCCATCAACTAATTCCTTTAAGAATAACATATACAAGTCCTGGTCAGGGTATATATATGTTATATATATATATATATATATATATATATATATATATATATATATATATATATATATATATATATATATATATATATATAGTGCACCGACTTAGTTTTCCGCCACACAACATGTCCCAAGCTCGATGAGTGCGGCCAAGACAGGCACCTGGCGTGCCTTATAAAGTCCCGATCATCTAAGGTATCTAAGGTAAGGTATCTTTCAGGGTCCTCGGGGAATCGATGGAAAAACCGATCTGGGCACTTGCTCTTAGACTTTGAGCAATTACCTAATTGCTCCGCACCAAATACCACCGTCACGCTCCCCTCAGTCATGTTTTCAAGCTTGAATTTGGGCGCCACCCGAATTTAATCAACTGTCCTGCGCTGGCCCTGAGCGCCGCCGTCCTTATCGAGACCCGAACGAGCGTTGTGGCGCACCTTTGTGCGTCGGGTACGCCGCAAAAGGTGAGTTTCCGATCCAGTCGTTTGATCCATGATGCTACTACACTGCCGACTCCAACTGCCAAAACTTAAAATCTGAACCGTTGCAGTAACTGCTTAGCTTTTCAGCATGCTAATAGATTACTACCTTTTCTACAAATTTGTGTCTTTTGGTGAGGTTTCGTTTACTAGAAACTGTTTTATTAGACTTTTTGTTAACCGGAAGTAGGGTCGGCTACTGCCAGAACTAGGTGCCAAAACTCAACTCAAGAAAGAAGGTAACAATCGCTTAGAAAATCCTTATGCCGACCTAGAAATAGTAATGTTTAAAATTTGTACCTTTTCACGATGTTTCTTTCCATGGTAAATGTAAAATTGTAGGTTAAAATTACACTACTTTTATTACGGCGGAATAATTTTTGGTGCCGTTAGTGTTCATGCTACTGCCAAAACTCAAAATCCGAACCTTTGCAACAACTACTTGTTTTCGTCTTGAAATATATGTCTGCCTTTTCTACAGATTTGTATCTTTTGGTGAAGTTTCGTTATTAGAAACTGTTTTATTGGACTTTTGTCAACCGGAAGTAGGATCTATGACTACCAGAGCTGGGTGCCAAAACTCAACTCGTGAAAAAATACAACAATCGCTTAGAAAAGCTATATACCGAGCTAAAAATAGTCATTTTTAAAATTTGTAGCTTTTCACGATGTTCCTTTCCAGGACAACTGTAAAATCATAGGTAAAACCTCACTACTTTTATTACAGCGGAATACTTTCTGTTGCTCTTGGTGTTCATGCCCGGAACCGAAAATTGCATACCAGATCAGAAATAACCCAGCATTCTTCCCCATATCCCAAGATATCAATAATTCCCCATACCAGGACCAGGGGCGCACTTAAAACGTTGTGAACACAAGAAACAACGACAGCGCATAGGCGGATTCAGGACTTCGGGCAAGGGGGGCGCCATCCGGAACAGGGGACATCACTTTTGACCGGCAAAACCTATCAGGTGAGAACAAAATCTTATTGCTGGGTGCTGATTTTCGCAACCGGAGCGGGGATGGGAAGCTACATTTCAGGGGGGCGACATAGACCTTGCAGGGGGCGCCGAGGGCTGATCGGGGGAGGGCGCGGGACCTCTGCCCCCTGGATTCGCCTATGCGACAGAGGCGTGCTAAGACTGCTGGAAAGGGGTGCAGTTGGAAAAGGCGTTCAAACGAGACTGCTGGCAACGAGATGTATTCTACAGAGCATAGGCGGATCCAGGGGGGCAAGGGGGCACGTGCCCCCCGATCGACCCTCGGCGCCCCCTGAAAGGTCGATGGCGCCCCCTGAAATGTCGCTTCCCACCCCCCAGGATGCGAAAGTCGGCGCCCACCGATAGGATTTGGCGCCCACCTGATAGCTTTTGCCGGTCATAAGTGGCGCCCCCTGGTCCGGATGGCGCCCCCCGGTCCGGATGGCGCCCCCCCGGGAAGGTGCCCCCCGATCGGCAATCCTGGATCCGCCTATGCTACAGAGGCGTGCTCAGAAGGCTAGGAAAAGGGTACAGTTGGCAAAGGCGTGTCCAGGAGACTGCTATTAGGAGCATGTAATGCAGACAGGCGTGCTCAGAGTGCTAAAAAAGATATATAGTACAAAAGCAATCTCAGAGTGTTGGAAAAGAGTACATTGTACAGAGTGGTCTCAGACTGTTCGGAAGGGGGTTGAAAGTGGAAAAGGCGTCTCCAAAAGACTGCTGGTGGGGATGATTTATTCAGCAGCGTGTTCAGAAAGCTGGGAAGAGGTCCAATTGGCAAAGACGTGTCCAGATCAGTGGCGTAGCCAGAGGAGTCGTTGGGGACCACGGACCCCCTTGGGCAGATCTTGTGCACTGGAAAACACGAGCATTGAACTGGACGGCCCCTGAGCTTGGTCGCACGGGACCCCCGAACTTAGTTTCAGAGGGCCCCTGGGCTTGATCTCAGGGGCCCCGGAGCTTAGTGTACGACTGCCCTCCGAGCTTAATCTCGGGGACCCCCGAGCTTAATGTCAGATTGCCCTCCAAACTTGATCTCGGGGTCCCCGAGCTTGGTCTCAGTGGCCCTTGGTTGGTCTCGGGGAGTTCCCCGAGCCTGGTCTCAGGGGTACTCCGGTATCGATGGCTCCGAAGTATCAAACATTGATCTTGGGGCCAACTGAGCTTAGTCTCAGGGTGCCCCGAGTTGGTCTCAGGGACCCCGAGCTTGGTCTCTGGGGGCCCAAGCTTGGTCCCACGGACCTTTTCTTCTTTGTCCCACCAGCCTTTCGGTCTTGATCTCACGGGCCTTTCGATCTTGGTCTCAGGGGCCCCGAGCGTGGGATCAGGGGTCCCTCGAGCTTGGTCTCTGGGATCCCAAGCTTGGTCTCAGGTGCCCCCCGAGCTTTGTTTCAGGAAACCCCCCAACTTGGTCCCAGGGGACCACCGAGCTTGGTTTCAGTGGCCCGAACTTGGCCTCAGGGGCTCCCCGAGCTTGGTGTCAGGGGTCCCTCGATCATCGCTATCGAGGGCTCCGGATTAGCGAACATTGATATCGGGGGCACCTGAGCTTGGTCTTATGGGCCCTGAGTTGGTCTCAGGGTTCTGAACTTGGCCCAGGGGCCCAAATTGGGGCCCCTGGGATCTTAGTATTAAGATCTTAAGAAGGCCCGTGGGACCGATCTTAAGATTGGTTCCACGGGCGTTTTGATCTTGGTCTCACGGTCTTTCGGTTTTGGTCTCAGGGAGCCCCCGAGTTGGTCTCAGGGAGCCCCCGAGCTTGGTCTCAGGGCCCCCAAAGCTTGGTGTCAGGGGACCCCGAACTTAGTTGCAGGGGACCCCCGAGCTTGGTCTCAGAGGACCCCCAAACTTAGTCTCAGAGGACCCCCAAGCTTGGTCTTAGTGGCCTGAGCTTGATCTCAGTGGGCTCCACGAGTTTGGTCTCAGGGGACCCCCGAGCTTGTCCTCAGTGGCCTGAGCTTGGTCTCAGGGGGCTCCACAAGCTTGTCCTCAGTGGCCTGAGCTTGGTCTCAGGGGGCTCCACAAGCTTGGTCCCAGGGGCCCTCGATCATCGGTATCAAGGGCTCAGGATTATCAAACATTGATATCGGGGGCCCCTGAGCTTGGTCTCAGGCGCCCCGAGTTAGTCTCAGGAACCCGAGCCTGGTCTCAGGGGCCACGAGATTGGTCCCACGGGCCTTTTGATCTTGGTCTCACGGCCTTTCGGTCTTGGTATCCCCCGAGCTTGGTCTCAGTGGCCTGAGCCTAGTGTCAGGGGGCGCCATGGGCTTGGTCTCAGGGGCCCCATGATCGTCGGTATCGGGGGCTCCGAAGTATTGAACATTGATCCTGGGACCCCCTGAACCAGATCTCAGGGTGGCCTGAGCTTGGTCTCAGGGGACTTCCTGAACTTGGTATCAGGGCAGCCTGAGCTTGGTTTCAGGGGACCCCCGAGCTTGGTCTCAGGGGCTTCAAACTCGATGCCACGGGCCTTTTGATCTTGTTCCCACGGGATTTTCGATCGTGGTCTCACGGGCTTTTCGGTCTTGGTTTCAGGGGGCCTCCGAGCTTGGTCTCAAGGGCCCCCGAGCTTGGTCTCAGAGGACGCCCAAACTTTAGTCTCAGAGGACACCAAGCTTGGTCTCAGTGGGCTCCACGAGCGCGGTCTCAGGGGCACCTCGATCATCGGTATCAAGGGCTCCGGATTATTGAACATTGATATCGGGGGCCCCTGAGCTTGGTCTCAGGGGCCCTGAGTTGGTCTCAGGGGCCTGAACTTGGTCCCAGGGGCCCCAAGATTGGTCCCACGGGCCTTTCGATCTTGGTCTCACGGGCCTTTCGATCTGGGTCTCATGGGCTCCCGAGCTTGGTCTCAGGGGCCCCGAGTTGGTCTAAGGGGCCTGAGCTTGGTCTCAGGGCCCCAAACTTGGTCCCACGATCCTTTCGATCTTGGTCTCACGGGCCTTTGGATCCTGGTCTCAGGGGGCCCCGAGCTTGGTCTCAGAGGATCCCCAAGCTTGGTCTCAGTGTGCTCCACGAGCATGGTCTCAGGGGCCCTTGATCATCGATATCAAGAGCTCCGGATTATCGAACATTGATCTCGAGGGCCCTGACCTTGGTCTCAGGGGCCCTGAGTTGGTCTCAGGGGCCTGAACTTGGTCCCAGGGGCCTCAAGATTGGTCCCACGGGCCTTTTGATCTTGGTCCCATGCAGTGGCGTAGCCAGGATTCGGCCAAGGGGGTCCGACTACCGTCAGGGGCCCCCAGGCCGGGGGCCCCTTAGTAGTCGGGGCCCATCTCCTATATGTGTCGTATAATATTTTGGCATTATAACATTTACACGACGGAAATTTTTCTATCCATTTTTAAGTGTTTGTTATTATTTTGTTTATAGTTTGATTTTTCTCGATCCGACCAAGGGTTGGTAAGTTTAGGTCACCAAATATTAAGGCTGGCCCATACCTATATGATAGCGTGGCTATAATAACAGTTTTGTGGCACATTTCGGAAATGAAATGCTGCTGCGTGCATAATGTTAAACCTGACTTTACCTCAATTCACTCTGGTAATCAGCTATGAAGTCATTGAAGGTCAGTCGTTTTGAGTACGAATAAATGGTCTTCTACGGAAAATGATTACCAATTTTTTCCGGGTGTCGAATTAATGAACTCTTTAATCAGAAAGTTTCCAAAGAAATGGAAAAAATGAATAAAAATACAAGGGATATGGTGGATGGTGGTGTATTCCGGACGTCATATACCGTCTATTCCGCGGAAAGATCTTGATGAATTCACCAGAGTTACTTTCTTACCCTTGCTATGTTGTAAATGAGCAAATTACCGAAACAATAGGCCCCTGAGATAATTATCGCCTTGGATTACTCTATCATTGTTATTTTAAACCTTGCATACCTATTTTTCTTTTTGGGATTATGCTCATCAATGTGTGTCATTCTCCTTGTTTTTCTGGTTTCCTACGAAAATATTTGAAAGTTGTTTATTTCAGAATATTTAGGACGGTAGTTATTGGGACTAAGCTAATAGATTGAAAAACCAGCTTAAGTTCCAAATTCCCTGTTCGATTGGCTATTATGGATGCTAAAATTAGATTAATTTTTGCCTTTCCTTCAGGAATGGTGCCTGATCAATATGTTTCAATTTGCCTTTTTTGGTACGCAATGGGAATATATAAATTTTTCAGAGGCATATGATTTTCGAAATCTTCTTTGAGCCTAGGATCTCAAGCGATATCTCTGGATTGTATTCTAAAATCTAAAAGAAACGGAAAGGAAAAAGGACGCTCAATAAAAAGGATATATGAGTGTGCCCCAGATGCTATATAAAACCTATTCCATGGACAGTCCTACTGATGAAACCGCTCACTTACTCCTCCCTAGCCATTGGTTGGAGATCCCGGGGGGCTTGGGGAGGTGAGTACTTCCTTGGACTTTAGGTCTCTGATAGGCTTTGTACAGGGCTTGTATTGCTATGCCAGTGTTAAGCCATCCAGGACCATCACCCACCGCCCCCGCCCCCTGACTCCTGGGTCGAGCAGAGATCTCCAGGGGCCTAGCACTTGACACGGCGCAGAAACCAGTATCTGGGACCCCCGAAAACAACACTTTTCCCGCAAATCAGTACTTACGTCCCCCAAAACCAGCATTTGGGGGTACCATGAGACTACCTACTGGGACTCCCTGGAACTTACTCTCGTGAGGCCCTGAGGATAACTTTGAGGGGAGGGGGAGGAAGGAGAGGAATGCTCGCTGAGACTAGCTTTTGGGGACACTTGAGGGCAGCTTCTGGGAACCCCTGAGACTAACTCCTGGAGACCTCGTGAGACTAATTGTCGGATCTCTGAGATTAGCTCTCCGGCCCTCCTTACACTAGAACTGAAAGGTCCCCTGAATATAACTCGGGCTTCCGAGATCAGTTCTTGGGGGACCTGAGACTAGCTCTGGGGCCGTCAAGACCAACACTTGGCGCTACTCACAAGGTTAATTTCCGGCCCCTCTCCCGATTAGATCTCAGGGAGTCTCTGATACTGATTCACGGCGCCTCTTGACCAAAATTGTGGACTCCTGAGAATCTCTCGGGGCTCCCTAGATTAGTTATCGGCAGCACCTCTGGGCCTATTTATCGCCCCCCCCGATTTGCTCTGGGGGAGGGGGCTGAGACTGACACTCGGGGCCATCCAGATTAGCTCTTGGGGATCCCCTGAGGCTGTCTCTGGGGTGAGGCGGGGGGCTGGGAATGACTTCCGACAGCCCTCTGAGACTAACCCTGGGTCGCCCCCGAGACTAACACTCGATGAGGGAGGCGTGGAACCACCCCTGAAACTGAGTATTTGGCACGGCACTCCCGAGACTGATTCTCGGAAGCCCAGATTAGCCCTCAGAGGTCTAAGGCTAAATCGGAGCCGTGAGACCAAAATTCGGGAGCACCTCTGGGAATTACTCTCAAAGCCCCAAAATTAACTCTTGGACGAACCGGAGACTAGCTCCCGGGAGCACTCTGAGACTATCTTTTAGGTGCTCCCTGAGATTGACTCTCGGGGCCTCTTATGCAACAACTAGGGGGGGCACAGCCTCAGGCTAAATCTCGAGGCTTCCCAAGATTACCCCTCAGGGGCCTCCAGAGATCAGCACTCTGCGGATCAAATGAGACTAGCTCTCGGACCCCTAGATTAATTCTCGGAGCCACCTGAAAGTAAATATTGACTCCTGAGAGAGACGCCCGTAAGACTATGGGACCGAATATCGGGGGTCCTCTAAGACTGAATCTCAGGGTCCCCTTGACCGACCCTTGGGGTTCTCTGAGACTGACTCTCATGGAGCCCCCTGAAATAGTCTGTCGCGGGGCCCTGAGAACCACTCTCTGGGGACCCTGCGACGAGCTCGGCCCCCTGAGACCGACTCTCGGGGCCCCTGAGACCGACTTTCGGGATCCCCTGAGACTAACTCTCAGGGACCCCTTGAAATCTACTTTTGGGGGTCTTGAGACTGACCCTCAGGGCGGGGCCCTGAGGCCGACTCGGGACGCCCTGAGAACGAATCTTCAGGTGCTTCTGAGACTGATTCTGGGGGCCCCGTTATCAGAGAATGCTTTGCAGTGGTTTAGATTGGCCCAAAGGGGGTCCTCGGACTCCTAGAACCCCTTGGCTACGCCACTGCATCCACACATTCGGGGGCCCGCCGAGATCAGCACTTGGAGGCCCCTGAAATCATTGCTTCCCCCCGATACCAATACTCCGGAGCCCCTGGATACTGATGCACGGGGCTCCTAAGACCAAGCTCGGGGTTCCACTTAGATCAGGTTCGGGGGCACCCTTAGGCCTATGCTTACGCTTTTCTCAGGAGTAACTCGACACCGTTGTTTGGGGGGAGCAGATCAACATTCGAAGGCCCCCCCCGAGAATAATGCTCGGTACTCTGGAGCCCCTCGATACCAATGCTCGAGGACCCTGAGCCCAAGCCTCGGCCCCTGAGACCAAACTCTGGGTCCCATGGGGCCATTTATCGGGCCTCGCTCATAAGTCCCCTCGATATCGATAGCCGGGGGACACCCCGAGATCAATATTGTCCCCCCCCACTTCCCGAGATCAATGTTCGCTGCTCCGGAGCCATCGATACCAATGCTCGGGGGATCCCTGAGACCAGCTCTGGGGCCCCCTAAGACCAAGATCGAAAGACCCGTGAGACCAAGCTCAGGGCCCCCTGAGACCAAGCTCGGGCCCCCTGATGCAAACCTTGGGGGCACTGAGACCAGGCTTGGGGGACCTGAGACCAAGCTCGAGGAGCCCCCTGAGACCAAACTCGGGGGGCCTGAGACCAAGCTGGGGGTCCCCTGAGACCGAGCTCAGTGCCCCCCCGAGAACAATATCTGGTTCCCTAGAGTTCGACACCGATGATCAGGGGCCCCTGAGACCAAGTTCGGGGGTCCACTGAGACAAAGCTCAGGGGCCCCTGAGACCGAGCTCTGAGGTCCCCTGAGACCAAACTCGGAGGGCCCCCTGAGACCAAGATAGAAAGGCCCCTGAGAATAAGCTCGGGGTCCCTGAGACCAGGCTAGGGGGACCCTGAGACCAAGATCGAAAGGCCCGTGAGACTAAAACTCGGGGGCCCCTGAGACCGAGCTCAGTGGGCCCCCGAGAACAATGTCTGGTTTCCTAGAGTCTCGATACTGGTGATCAGGGGCCCCTGAGACCAGGTTTCGGGGGGTCCCCTGAGACCAACCTGGGGGCCCTGACAACGAGCTCGGGGGCCCCTAAGACCAAGCTCGGGGGCCTCTGAGACCAAGATCGAAAATCCCGTGAGATTAAGCTCAGGGGCCCCTGAGACCGAGCTCAGGGGCCCCCGAGATCCATGTTTGGTACTCTGCAGCCCTCGATACCGATGATCGGGGGCCCCTGAGACCAGGCTCGGAAAGCCCCTGAGACCAAGTTTGGAGGTCCCTTGAGACCAAGCTCAGGGGCCCTGAGACCAAGCTCGGGGCCCCCTGAGACCGAGCTCGGGGCCCCCTGAGACCAAGCTCAGGGGGCCCCCGAGATCAATGTCTGGTTACCTAGAGTCTCGATACCGATGATCAGGGGCCCCTGAGACCAATTTCGGAGGTCCCTTGAGACCAAGCTCGGGGGGCCCTTGAGACAAAGCTCGGGGCCCCCTGAGACCAAGCTCAGGGCCCCCGAGATCAATGTTCGATACTCTGATGTCCTCAATACCGATGATCGGGGGCCCCTGAGACCAAGCTCGGAAAGCCCGTGAGACCAGGCTCGGGGGCCCCCTGAGACCAAGCTCGGGGGCCCCTGAGACCAAGTTCGGAAGTCCCTTGAGACCAAGCTTGGGCGCTCCCTGAGACCAAGCTCGGGGGCCCCTGAGACCCAGCTCGGGGGCCCCTGAGACCAAGACCAGGGGGGCCCGTAAGACCAAGCTTGGGGGCCCCTGAGACCAAGCTCGGAGGTCCCTTGAGATTAACCTCGGGGGCCTGATATCGAGCTCGGAGGGCCCCTGAGGCCAAGCTCAAGGGGGCACCTGAGACCAATGCTCGTGTTTTCCAGTGCATAAGATCAGCCCAAGGGGGGTCCGCGGACCCCAAGGACCCCCCTTGGCTACGCCACTGGTCCCATGGGCCTTTCGATCTTGGTCTCACGGGCCTTTTGGTCTTGGTCTCATGGGATCCTGAGCTTGATCTCAAGGGGGTCCAGAGCCTGGTCTCAGGGCCCCCTTCGAGCTTGGTCTCAGGGGCTTCAAACGTGGTGCCCCGGGCACTTTTGATCTTGGTCCCACGGGCTTTTCGATCTTGGTCTCACGGTCTTTCGGTCTTGGTATCAGGGGTTCCCCAAGCTTGGTCTCAGGGCCCCCGAGTTTGGTCTCAGGGGACCCGCGAGCTTGGTCTCAGAGGACCCCCAAGCTTGGTCTCAGTGGCCTGAGCTTGGCCTCAGTGTGCTCCACGAGCATGATCTCAGGGGCACCTCAATTATCGGTATCAAGGTCTCCGGATTATCGAACATTGATTTCGGGAGCCCCTGAGCTTGGTCTCAGGGGCCCCGAGCTTGGTCTCAGGGGCTTCAAACTTGGTGCCCCGGGAACTTTTGATCTTGGTCCCACGGCCTTTTATTGGTCTCACGGCCTTTCGGTCTTGGTATCAGGGGTTCCCCGAGCTTGGTCTCAGAGCCCCGGAGTCTGGTCTCAGGGGGCTCCACGGGCCTGGTCTCAGAGGTTTCTGAACCCCAAGACTAACTTCCGGATGTCGCTGAGACTGACTCTCGGAGGCAAGCTGAGACTAACTTTTGGGTGCTCCCTGAGATTTGCTCTCGGGGCCCCTTATACAAAAATGGGGGCACAGCCTGAGGATAAGTCTCAAGGGCTTCCAGTATTGTCCCTGGGGGCCCCCTGAGACCAGCACTCTGCGCATCAAGTGAGACTATCTCTCGGGCCCTCAGATTAATCTCGGGGCCACCTGAAAGTAAATATTTACTCCTGAGAGAGACGCCCGTGAGACTATGGGCCCCCCTGAGACCGACACTCGTGGGGAGGGACCCCTGAGACCAAATCTCAGAAGTCCCCTAAAACTGACTCTTGGGGTCCCCTTGACCGACTTTTGAAGTTTTTAGAGACTGACTCTCAGGGGACTCGCTGAAATAGACTTTCGCGAGCCCTGAGAACCATTCTCTGGGGCCTCTGGAACTAGCTCGGCCCCCACTGATACCGACTCTCAGGGCCCACTGAGACCAACACTCGGGCCCCCTGAGACCAACTCTCAGGGCCCCCTGAAATCTACTTTTGGAGGTCTTGAGACCGACTCTCAGGGCGGGGGCCCTAAAGCCGACTCGAGACGCCCTGAGAACGAATCTTCAGGGTCCCCTGAGACTGACTCAGGGGGCACAGTGATCAGAGAATCATTTGCAGTGGCTCAAATTAGCCCAAGGGGGTCCGCAGACTCCTAGGACCCCCTTGGCTATGTCACTGCATCCGTACATTCGAGGGCCCTCCGGGATCAACATTTGAATGCCCCTGAAATCATTGCTTGCCCCCCCCCCCACCGAGACCAATACTACTGAGGCCCTTGATAGTAATGCACGGGGGCTCCTAAGACCAAGCTCAGGGTCCCACTTAGATCAGGCTCGGGGACACCCTTAGGGTCGTGCTCGCGCTTACCTCAGGAGTAACTCGACACCCATGTTCGGGGGCTCCCCAGATAAATATTCGGAGCCCCTCGAAACTGATGCTCTGTACTCTGGAGCCCCTCGATACCGATGCTTGGGGGCCCCTGAAGCCTGGGGCTTCTGAGACCAAACACAACATTCTGTGAGGTCAATGCGCGTTCCTCACTCGTGAGGCCATCGATATCGATAGTTGGGGGTACTCCGATATCAATATTGCCCCCCTTGAGATCAATGTTCGGCACTCCAGTGCCATCGCTACCGATGCTCGGGGGACCAAGCTCGGGGCCCCTGAGACAAAGCCTGGAGGGAAGGGCCCTGAAACCAAGTTCGGAGGATCCCTGACACCAAGTTCGGGGAACCTCTGAGATGAATCTCGGAGGGCCCCTGAGACCAAGCTCAGGGCCCCCCTGAGACCAAGCTCGGGAGCCCATGAGACCAAGACAAAAGGGCCCGTGAGACCAATATCGAAAGGCCCATGGGACCAGGATCAAAAGGCCCGTGGGACCAAGTTTGGGGCCCCGAGGTCAAGCTCGGCCCCTGAGACCAGCTCGGAATCCCTGAGACCAAGCTCGAGGGGGACCCTGAGACCAAGTTCTGGGCCCCCCTGAGACCAAGCTCGGGAGTCCATGAGACCAAGACCAAAAGGCCCGTGAGACCAAGATCGAAAGGCCCATGGGACCAAGTTTGGGGCCCTGAGACCAAGCTCGGGCCCCTGAAATCAACTTGAGGCCCCTGAGACCAAGCTCAGGGGCCCCCTGAGACTAAGATCAAAAGGCCCGTGGGACCAAGTTTGGGGCCCTGAGACCAAGCTCGGGCCCCTGAAATCAACTTTAGGCCCCTGAGACCAAGCTCAGGGGCCCCCTGAGACCAAGATCGAAAGGCTCGTGGGACCAAGATAAAAAGGCCCGTGGGATCAAGTTTGGGGCCCTGAGACCAAGCTCGGGCCCCTGAAATCAACTTGAGGTCCCTGAGACCAAGCTCAGGGGCCCCCTGAGACCAAGATCGAAAGGCTCGTGGGACCAAGATCAAAAGGCCCGTGGGACCAAGTTTGGGGCCCTGAGACCAAGCTCGGGCCCCTGAAACCAACTCGGGGCCCCGATATCAATGTTTGATAATCCGGAGCTCTTGATATCGATGATCGAGGGCCCCTGAGACCAAGCTTGTGGAGCCCTTTGAGACCAAGCCCATGCCATTGAGGACAAGCTCGGGGTCCCCAGAGACCAGGCTCGTGGGCCCCTGAGACCAAGCTCAAATTCCTCCTGAAACCAAGACCGAAAGGTCCTTGAGACCAGTATCGAAAGGCCCATGGGACCAGGTTTTTGGGGCCCTGAGACCAAGCCGGGGCCCCTGAGAACAACTCAGGGCCCCCTGAGACCAAGGTTAGGGCCCCCGAGATCAATGCTTGATAATCCGGAGCCCTTGATACCGATGATCGAGGTGCCCCTGAGACCACGCTCGTGGAGCCCACTGAGACCAAGCTCAGGCCACTGACACCAAGCTTGGCGGTCCTCTGAGACTAAGTTTTGGGGGTCCTCTGAGACCAAGCTCGGGGAACCACTGATACCAAGACCGAAAGACCGTGAGACCAAGATCAAAAGGCCCGTGGGACCAAGTTTGGGGCCCCTGAGACCAAGCTCGGGGCCCCTGAGACCAACTCAGGGCCCCGCTGAGACCAAGCTCAGGGCCCCGGAGATCAATGTTCGATAATCCAGAGCCCTTGATATCGATGATCGAGGGCCCCTAAGACCAAGCTTGTGAAGCCCCCTGAGACCAAGCTCAGACCACCGGAGGACAAGCTCGGGGGTCCCCTGAGACCAGGCTGGGGGCCCCTGAGACTAAGCTCGGGGGCTTCTGAGACCAAGATCAGGGGGCCCCAAGATCAATGTTCGATAATCCGGAGCCCTCGATAGCGATGATCGAGGGACCCCTGACACTAAGCTCGGGGAGCCCCTGAGGCCAAGTTCGGGCCACTGAAACCAAGCTCGGGGGTCCCCTGGGACCAAGTTCGGGGGTTTCCTGAAACAAAGCTCGGGGGTCCCCTGAAACCAAGCTCGTGGAGCCCACTGAGACCAAGCTCAGGCCACTAAGACCAAGCTTGGGGGTCCTCTGAGACTAATTTTGGGGATCCTCTGAGACCAAGCTCGGGGGTCCCCTGCAACTAAGTTCGGGGTCCCCTGACACCAAGCTTGGGGGGCCCTGAGACCAAGCTCGAGGGCTCCCTGAGACCAAGACCGAAAGACCGTGAGACCAAGATCAAAAGGCCCGTGGGACCAATCTTAAGATTGGTCTCACGGACCTTCTTAACATCTTAAGACTAAGATCCCAGGGGCCCAATTGGGGCCCCTGGGACCATGTTTAGGCTCCTGAGACCCACTCAGTTCCCCTGAGACCACGCTCAGGTGCCCCGATATCAATGTTCGATAATCCGGAGCCCTTGATACCGATGATCGAGGTGCCCCTGAGACCACGCTCGTGGAGCCCACTGAGACCAAGCTCAGGCCACTGACACCAAGCTTGGGGGTCCTCTGAGACTAAGTTTTGGGGGTCCACTGAAACCAAGCTCGGGGGTTTCCTGAAACAAAGCTCGGGGGGCACCTGAGACCAACTCAGGGCCCCCTGAGACCAAGCTTAGTTGGCCCCAAGGTCAATGTTCGATACTTGGGAGCCCTCGATACCGGAGTACCCCTGAGACCAGGCTCGGGGAACTCCCCGAGACCAACCAAGGGCCACTGAGACCAAGCCCGGGGTTCCCGAGATCAAGTTTGGAGGGCAACCTGACAATAAGCTCGGGGGTCCCCGAGATTGAGCTCGGATGGCAGTGGAACACTAAGCTCCGGGGCCCCTGAGATCAAGCCCGGGGGCCCTCTGAGACTAAGGTCGGGGGTCCCGTGCGACCAAGCTCAGGGGCCCTCGAGTTGAATGCTCGTGTTTTCCAGTGCACAAGATCTGCCCAAGGGGGTCCGTGGTCCCCAACGACTCCTCTGGCTACGGCACTGATCTGGATACGCCTTTGCCAATTGCACCTCTTCCCAGCATTCTGAACACGCCTCTGAATAAATCATCCCCCACCAGCAGTCTTCTGGAGACGCCTTTTCCACTTGAACCCCTTCCTAACAGTCTGAGACCACCTCTGTACAATGCCTTTTTTCCAACACTCTGAGATCGCTTTTTGTACTCTATATCTTTTTTAGCACTCTGAGCACGCCTGTTTGCATTACATGTTCCTACTAGCAGTCTCCTGGACACGCCTTTGCCAACTGTACCCTTTTCCTAACCTTCGAGCACGCCTCTGTAGAATACATCTCGTTGCCAGCAGTCTCTTTTGAACGCCTTTTCCAACTGCACTCCTTTCCAGCAGTCTTAGCACGCCTCTGTCGCACAGGCGAATCCAGGGGGCAGAGGTCCCGCGCCCTCCCCCGATCAGCCCTCAGCACCCCCCTGCAAGGTCTATAGTCGCCCCCTGAAATATAGCTTCCCATCCCCGCTCCGGTTGCGAAAATCAGCACCCACCAATAAGATTTTGTGCTCACCTGATAGGTTTTGCCGGTCAAAAGTGGTGCCCCCTGTTCCGGATGGTGCCCCCGTCGGAAATCCTGAATCCGCCTATGCGCTGTCGTTCTCTGTTGTGTTGACAACTTTTTAAGTACGCCCCTGCTCCTGGTATGGGGAATTATTGATATCTTGGGATATGGGGAAGAATGTTGGGTTATTTCTGATCTGGTATGCAGCCTTCGGTTCCGGGCATGAACACCAGGAGCAACCGAAAATATTCCTCTGTAATAAATTAGTGACATTTTTAATCGATGATTTTACAGTTGTCCTCGAAAGGAACATCGTGAAAAGGTACAAATTTTAAAGGGACATTGTCGCAAAAATTTTTATTGTGGTTTCTTAATATTTGAAAAATCCTGATTCTGGTACTATCAATCATTTCTTTATCTTCAGCTAAATTTTTGGAGGCCACTCAACAATTATTCAAATTTGCTAACAATATCAATAATAGGCTGAAACCTGCTCTTCACCTCTATTCTATCAATCAAAGTTTTAAGTTCTATAAATAATTTTTTGGGAATAGAAAATGTTTTTATGCTGTATTCGTATTCAATTTATTTTTATTAATCCTTAAAAAATACAAATATTAGATTAAATTGTCCAAAACATTCAGCTTGAGAAAACTAATCAGGAAAGTTTTAAAACCGGGCAGGTGTCGTACAGCGGGGATGGTATAGTGGCCTCCATTCCCGACTCTCACACGGGTAATACGGGTTCGAATCTAGGTCGTGGAAGTTTTTACTGTAAAAACAATTTTTCTGATTTTCTTCTTGTTTGTTCATGCGTACTAATGGATGAAGCATAGTCGGATCCATGATTGCCGATCGGGGGGTAACTTCCGGGGAGGGCACCATCCGGACCAGGGGGGGCGCCACCTTTGACCGGCAAAACCTATCAGATGGACGCTAAATCCTATCAGTGTGCGCTGATTTTCGCATCCTGGGGGAGGGGATGGGACGCGAAATTTTAGGGTTCACCAAGAGTTAATCAGAGAGGGGAGGGGGGGCACGTGCCCCCTTTGCCCTCCTGGATGCTCCTATGGAATGAAGTAAATATTCTAAGGACAATTTCTTCTGGTTATCCCTCCGTCCGGGTAGTTGAGGGAAAGGGAATATTAGCCCCAAATATTTTTCTAATCTGACCGGCGTACCAAACTGGAACCGGCTTGTCTCCAGCTCCCTGCAATGGTTCTCAATCCGTCGGATTTCCCTCTATTGGAGACCAGTTCCCCTGTTTTCTGACCAGCGGGACACGCTGTTCGCCGTTCGAACATGTCTTTTGTGTCCTTTGCTGAAGGCCATTCTTGAAGGCTGACCGGTTTTCGTGCAAACCAAGAACCAGAAACCGGCTCAATAAAAAGCAGGGGTGGCTCTTCGAGATTATATGTGTTAATCTCAAGATTAATGTGTCTCAAGATTAATTAATCGTTTAACCCTCGCCCCACCGGGGGCCATCGATGGCCCCCTAAGGTTTTTACCGGGATAGCAGAAAGACGATGAGGCGCAGCACCGTGGTTGAGGGCTCTACCTCTCACTGCATCATTTTCCCACCATCCCTGAAATTTTTTACCCCGGGTCACCCAAGGTCAGGTCACCAGACGAGTTCAACCAAGGTCACCTCACTTCAGCTTTAGAGCTCTGTAAGAGCTACATTTCGGAGTCGATCGATTTGAAACTTCCTACACTTTATGACCCCTCCAGGGTCTACAAGGTGTATATCCGGGATTTTTCGATTTCGTGCCCTGAGGTCAGGTCACGAGGTGACCTCTCCCATTGAAAAAGCATGGGAAAAGCTGTCTTATGATCTAAAAGTCACAAAAACGATTGAAATTGCTCAGCTTGATCAGAAAAGCGTTCTTGGACACCCTATCACGGATTCCAGGGGCCATATTTGCCCTTTGACATCCCCAAGGTCATCCAAGGTCACCAGGGGTCAAAAACAGTATTTTGACAATAACTTTGACCTGTATAAGCTAGAGCGCTGAAACAAACACCATCGTGTTTGTCTCGTCATTGGCTTTCATTTGATATACGGCAAGGTCACTTTCTGACCTTTCGTGACCTCAGGTCATACTAGGTCACGAGGTGACCTCTGGAGGTCAAACTACTGGCGGGAGGTCTTTACGTTTCCATAGCAGAAAAAGTACTGGCAATTTCCTATCAAATGTACTTTCCCACACCTCAATAGCTCTAAGGGCATAAGAGTTATGCCCAGTTTGCTTAAGCATTGCATATTTGAGTGAAAATAGCCGATCTTGACCTAATTTGACCTCTGGAGGTCAAACCATTGACCTGAACACTAAAACATGTGAAGTAATTTCTTACTGAATTCACGCAAGCTTTCTAGTGCACTTTGCAGATTTGCGCTAACGCCCATATTTTCGGAGTTAGAGGGGGCCATCGATGGCCCCCGGTGGGGCGAAGGTGGCGCCGGACCCCCGGTGGGGCGCGGGTTAACACGCGCATTGACGGCAGGCGGGTACCCGCCCCCCGTCTGGTTTTTCGGATAGAACATAAAAACGGCGGCGCGTAGCGCCGCCGCACTGGTATCCATACGCGTATATTAAAAGTAAAAACGCAGTACATGGTAAAACATACACTCCTAACACTAGGCAAAGAAAACTAGCCAGGGGCGCCGCCACGGAATTTAAGCCATCACACATTTATTAGGTAGGTACTTAACACACTCGGGTTAAAAATAAACTCGGGTTAAAAATTTTGACATACCTTCTCTCATCATTTTTACAACTTTTGTCAAAATTTTAAGGTTAGGTCATCTCAGGTCAGGTCACCAGTACAGGTCAAGTGACCTGACCTCAACATAAGTCGGAACAAAGTGAACTCATCCGATTGAAGTGACCTGACAAAATGGTTAAAATATTTCGATGGAGAAGCGTATGGGCTACCCAAAGCCGTTTACCATTTTTCACTACCTACCGTGGTTCTGGAGATTTTAGGGGGGTAACCGCGCCCCCTGTCAAAGCGAAGGTGGCTCAGAGCCCCGTCGATGCGCGTGTTAATCTGGTAAAACAACGAGATAAAACGTTAATCCGTACGAGATAAAACGTGTTCGAGATTAAATGTGGCGGTCTCCCAGGGCGGACCACCCTGAAAGACCGCCTGGGCCTTTCACGGCAGGAGAGTGTGGAGGTGGAGCGCCTGCGCATTGGCCACTCCCTTCTCCTGTGCAGCTACCGAAAGAGGATCGGCCTGAACCCGGAGGCCACGTTACAGGAATGCGACGATAGAGAGGACGAGATCCTCCACCACCTTCTGACCCGGTGCCCTGCGTGCGCTGACCTGCGCTGGGACATATTTGGACGGGACGACCCGCCCATCCGGGAAGCGCTGGCGGACCCACGACGGCTGGCGATGTTCCTGCGGCGGTTGGGGCGCCTGCAGGGCGCCCCCCTCCCATATGGCCGGAACACTCAATCAATCAATCAGATTAAATGTGTCCGTCGACATCTAAATCTGTGATATAATTGTAATTCTTTGGTCTCCGGAGAATATAAAAACACGTAGTCTAGAGAACCGGAGAATAGCTGAATGTCATCCGGAAGAATAACTCTTGATATGCGTCAGAACTGGGGAACCAGAGAGCAGCCACCACGATCCTTGGATGAACTAACAAAAGTGTGGAACGCACCACGAACCCAAACCTGATCACTTTTTGTTTCAGGGGGAACGTTTGTTGTGTGTTGCTGGTTGGAGATGGACTGGCCACCTCACTCCTCTGTCCGTGGTGGTAGCTCTTTCTAATTTTTTTCGTATATAGATATACAAGATTTAAGAATACATTGTTTTTTACTTCAAGTTGAGTTAGTTTCTGATCAGGGCACATCAAGAAAATATACCTCAAAATTATAGCCTGGAACAGTTCGTATTAAATAAAAAGGATTCTATAATTAATCTTAACATTGGTAGTCACAGAGTCTAAACCTTAGAAGACGCATCGCAGCTTTAAGACAAGCAAGCTGCTAGCCTCATGAGTGACATTTGTTTATGAAAATGATAAGCGTTTATTTTTAATACTTCGGAGTTCGGAAACGGTCCTTTCTCATAATAGAACAAACAATTCCAGAAGCACTTCATATAACATCATATCATTATATAAAATAGTATATTAACCGTTATTTTTATTAGATTGTTTATTAGATTATCTACGTTGATAAGATATTTCATGACCAGCCTCCTCGAATCATAGTTCCAAAATGGGGCTAATACACTGATAAATATTCAGGTACATTCCTTCACCAAAATTATCATAATATAATAGGTGAACACATACATTTTTAGTCAGAGTGCTAGGATAACCTCGAATCGAGTTCCAATATTTGAATATTCCAGTACTGAACTGCATTATTCCAGCATTCGATTTCCAAATCAGATCTAAATTTCAAGCCTTGGTCACACTATGACCAAAAGTTTTCGCTTATTGTATTATGAGGATTCTGACGAGGGGCTGTGCCCGAATATGTGATCACAGTGTGATCACAGGCTCCATTTTGCGTCAAGAATTCGAGAGGCAAAGCCATGAAACATCTTACCAATTTATAATCATGCTCCTCGGCTACGCAATGCAAAATTCATCTACTTTTAAAAACCAACAGAAATCAGTTGATCAATGAGGCTTATATTCAATCTCACACATAGGCGGATCCAGGATTGCCGATCGGGGGGGCACCTTCCCGGGGGCGCCATCCTGACCGGGGGGGCGCCATCCGGACCAGGGGGCGCCACTTATGACCGGAAAAAGCTATCAGGTGGGCGCCAAATCCTATCGGTGGGCGCCGACTTTCGCATCCTGGGGGGGTGGGAAGCGACATTTCAGGGGGCGCCATCGACCTTTCAGGGGGCGCCGAGGGTCGATCGGGGGCACGTGCCCCCCTTGCCCCCCTGGATCCGCCTATGATCTCACAAAAACATGAGAAAATATAACCTACCAGGAAATTACAAGCGAGTGATAACCCTCGGCAGGTGAGAAACGCGTGCAACAATCAGGTCTGCGAGTCCCCAACGAGCAGTCTTCCGAGTGCAACGTGGACTAGAGGATATAACTCAGTACGTCAGTGACGGATCCAGGCCAATGTTTTTTGTGGGGGGGGAGGGGAGGACAGGGTCCAAAATCGTGAATACACATTTTTTAAAGGTCGGTGAAAATCGCAGAGTTTGGGAGGAAAGTAAATTTTCCCTGAACCCACCAGTGGGTATGCAGTTCCTAGCTTCCAGTCCTTGAAGTGCACTCTAAGAAGGCTGGGAGCGAACCAAATACTGAGTGTACATCAAAAGCATAACAGATTTTGCATCTGTCCACAATAAGTGCTACACGGTTTGATAAAATGTTCACCGCAATAGTCTGAGCACAGAGGTGTCACTTATTATTATCGCCGACTTTCGCACGTACGACCACCAACAAAATCTGACCACTTGGTTTTTTACTATAAAGACCCTTTGCATTACTAATTTTCTTACCTTTAGGCTAAGAAATACTTTTAATGGCATGTTTTACTGAGGTCCTCAGAGGATTTGCCTTAATATACCGCGATAAACACCACTTACGCACATACATGGCTAGGCTCTTCTTAAATTAGAAGATATTTTCACAGCAGGAACAAATGGGACCAAATAAAGGGTACAAATAAAATATCACAAGCCCACAATGAAAGCAAACAAGATATCACTGAATCTTGTTTTAAACATATGCATATATATATATATATATATATAATATATTTTATATAAATATATATATATATATATATATACATATTCAAGAACAAAGACATCCCCAAAGACGATCTATAGTCTAGATCATGGGTTTGTGGAGGGGTCAGGTGGAACCATGCAAATTCATGTTTTTTTATAAATTACAATACATTATTTCAACACTGGCCCACAATAGGAAACAAATATTCCAAATTTCAGGTCTATGGGAGAATCGGTCTGATTGGGTTCATCCCATTCAAACTAACAAACAAAATGATCATACACAAGCTGGTCCATTGGGACGATAGCTTGATGATACACAGTAGCTACAAAAGACAGGTTTTCTAGTAAACAAATTTTCTCTTTGAAGCGACCCGCCTAATCTTTCATATATTCTTCCAGGAAAACACAAAAAATTGCATCGACCAAGACTGCCCCCCTGTCATTCCTACATGACTATCCATACTCTTTGTTCACAATTATATTGTTGTATTGGGTACACTCCTAGTGTTTCAAATCATAATACATCTTATCCTAGTTTTCCTTCAGTTCATTTTTAATATCAATTATAAAAAGCATGCAGATGGGCATTTTCAGAGGGCAGATGGATGAATTCATCTGCAGATGGGCATGAATGCAGATGGGCATTTTCCGAGGGCAGATGGATGAATTCATGCTACAGTCACTTTCATGTCTGGAATCAAACAGTAGCACTTGAAATATGAGTAAATGGATCTGATAAGTAGATAGGAGTACACTGACTACTATGTACTGTATGGTACCAAAATAATTGGAAAATCTGTTTCAATCTGTAAAATTAATCAAAAACATTTTCATACTTAAAAGAAGGTAAGCTAAGCAGCAAATGCACTAGCATGCACACATTGTGCAGAGCCAGTATTTGTAACAGGTAGAAATTTGTAATTCAAATTACAAGCTTGATATAGACTTTTACTAGAGTGCACAAATATTGTAAATATAAAGTTAGACCAAAAAGAGAGGGAATATGGGCAATTCAAAAATAATATGCTTAAACAATCATTGGAGAATTGCAATCACCAATAATTTTCACCTATTTTGGTACACAAGTTCACCTGTGCAACAATAAAATGAGGACTTTTGGCTGACATGTCAAGCCTTTCGTCGACAGCCTGTCCGGCCTCCCCCCTAAAGAATACCACAACTGTCTCTAGTATGTGCTATGGCTAATCAGACAAAAATGAACCAGAATACTTATCTATCAATCACAAAAAAGTATGCTACCACTGTTGTGCTGTTACTGTTTTTACAGCAGCACCACAGCAGGTAGCCAGCCTGTAAATCTAAGATTGGTTCTAAGATTGGTTCTCAGGGAGAGGCTATAGCCATGTGACATAGACTCAATCCAGTGTGCAAAGTATGGCATTTTCAACGAGATCTCGTTAGGGTGAGTGCCCTGGGAGACAAGAGTGAGTGGTGTGAAGTTCATCAACCTGGTGTGAATTTCCCAGACTGGTGCAAGGAAGGTGACACTGAAAACCAAACAAATAATGGCTGAATGGTTATAAAGACACAGGAGGGGACCTTATAAGAAGTATTTAACTAACTAATACAAGAGGTAGCATTGCATTGTGTGTGTAGGAAAGGGTGCATTTTTCTCTATGGTATATAGCAGTTTGGTGTGAATTTTTGGTGTCTGGCAGTGCAATGATTTTAGGTGGCTGGTGTGACTTGTCTAGCCTGCTGCCATACTTTGCAGACTGGGACTCAATGCTGCTCGCTGATTGGTGTTGACAGACGAAACGAGACCACAGCTATAACAGTGGGCCAAAATGAATAGTTATCAATTAAGCATACAATTTGCTTTTTGGCAACTTCATGAACCTAATTAATGCAGAACAGAAACATTAAATGCATTGCCCATACTTGATAGGATTAGTGTTTGACTAACTCACTACACTCACTAAACAAAACCTCAATAAGCATTGGTGGCCAGTGTACTGTTCGGTCCTTGAATTCCACCTGACTCACGAGCGCGACCGCCGATCAACAAACCACCATGGTATTCCACCAAGAACTGTATTTGCGCCAAAATCCAGGGATGACAACATTTAGCCAATCACCAGAAAGAGAAACAAGTACTTGCTCACTTAGTGTAAACAAGTACCAAAGTGAGGTAACCGAAAGTGACGTCATCAACACTACATACTCCCACACAATCCTGAAGGTCGGCAATGGAAAAACAAAGCATTGCGGGAAACAGGATTAACAAATCGTATATCCTGAAACAAACACATCACAGGCTGAGACGAGCCGGTCGGAAGCGACGTCGTCCAAACGAGGACGGTGGCAACTCCCGCAGGGCACTCGTCGTCGAAAGGTCCGAGGTCGGCTCCGATGGTTTCGGTACGTCAGCAGTCGGTTGGTCGCCAGAAGATGGCGTCGGCTGCTCAGACGATGTTCCTGAGGGCGACGCAGGGTCCGGCGACGCCGGCGGCGATGCAGAGGTCGGCGTACCGATAGCCTCGGTGGTTGGCGAGTGGCTCCAGTCTGGATGATCGGCGCGGCCCTGCCGGACCTGGGCCAGATGAGCCGCGTTCCACTTGGAGCCGTCGGAGAGCAGATATGTCGCCTCTCCGATGCGACGGACAACCGTCAGCATCTTACCGAACGGGAGTTCGTTCTTGGGGATGTGGCCTTGACGACGCACCCGTACTGTATCCCCCGGACGCAGAGAAGACGGTCGCACTCCTCTTCTTCGGTTGTAGTTTTTGGCGTTACGTTGCTGTTGTGTCGCAACTCGCTTGCGGATGTCGGTGCTTGCTGTCTCTGACGTCATCACCGGCAGACTAAGGCGCATACGACGCCCATGCAGAACCTCCGATGGAGACATTCCAGTTGAACAGTGTGGCGTCGCTCGGTAGTGCGCTAGACGAAACCGCACGTGCGCCACAAAGGAGACAGAAGGCTTCCTGCACGCTTCCCCCAGCCACGTCTTCAGCACCCGGTTGAAGCGTTCAACCGCGGCGTTTCCACGAGGCCAGTATAGTGATGACCGTCCATGCTTGATATCCCGGGCCTTGAGGTAATCTTCGAATTTGGCGCTGATAAACTGACGGCCGTTGTCCGTGATGAGCTCGTCTGGGAATCCCTCCCTGGCGAATACGATGCTCAAGGCTCGGATGACGTCGTCGGACTCGACAGATGGTGTCAACGCTACCTCAGGCCACTTGCTGTGGTACTCAGTGATGGTAATGGCGAAACGGCAACTCGGAGGGGCGCCTGTGATAGGGCCGACGATGTCGACGCCTAGCTTTGACCAGACGCGATCCGGTAGTGGCACTGGCTGCAGCGGTGCTGGGCGGGCGCTGTGGGACAGAACTTCGCTCTTCCCCTGGCATTCAGCACAAGCCTGGACTAGCTCGGTGACAGCGCGGTCCATTCCGGGCCACCACGCCAAGCTCCTCAGCAGCTGCTTGGTACGCACGATCCCTTCATGCGTCTTGTGGGCCACTTGTAGGTACTTATCCCTGAGAGCAGATGGAACGACGACGCGGTCCATTCCACGAAGAATGATGTCATCGTCACGAAGCTGAAGCTCGTTTCTGGTCGCGAAGAAGTTGCGCAAGGTGTCCGAGCACTTGCGCAGTGATTCCGGCCAACCGTTGCGGATGGCCTCTCGAAGTTCGGCGAGTACAGGGTCGTGAGATGACAACGCACGCAGATCCTCTTCAGAGATGATCCCATCCGCATCTTCGGAGATCAGGGCGATGATCTCGTCGCTTTCAGTCTCCGGTGGACCCGTGTCCGGCAGGGGCAACCGCGACAAAGCATCGGCCATCGGGATCGAATGGCCTGGTTTGTACTCAACTGAGTACGAGTAGGGTAGTAGACGACACTGCCATCTTGCGATGCGAGCTCCTGCTCGGTTCGAGGACTTTGGTGATAGGAGAGTTGTGAGTGCACTGTGGTCCGTCCTCAAGACAAAGGAACGACCCCACAAGTACATCTTCCAGTGCTCTACTGCTCCGACTGCGCTGAGGGCCTCCTTCTCAGATACGGAGTAACGAGACTCGGGAGCGGTGAACGAGCGCGACCAGTACGCCACCGGTCTCTCTTCACCATCCCGCTGGATCTGGGTGAGCACGGCTCCTGCACCGCGGTCGCTTGCGTCCGTGGTGACGATGGTCTTGAGATCAGCGTTGAACGGTCTCAACACGGGACTCGTAGAGATGAGGCGCTTGACTTGCTGGAACGCAGTCTCCACCTTTGACGTCCACTCGAACGGGGTATCCTTCTTCAGCAGATTAGCCATTGGTCGGACCACCGTGGCGTAAGAAGGAACGAAACGGCTGAACCAGCCCGTAGTCCCCAGGAAGCTTCGTAGTTCCTTGACGTTGGTAGGTGATGGCGCGTCGAGAACCGCCTCTACTGAAGAGATGAGCGGGACCACTCCATCCCTTGACAGCTTGTGTCCGCAGAACTCCACTTCGGTCAGCCCATATGAAGACTTCTCTTCGTTGATGGTCACGTTGGCCTTCCGCAGTCGCTCCTTGACCTGACGAAGACGTTGATCGTGCTCTTGACGATCTCTACCAGACACCAGGATGTCGTCGAGGTAGTGACCGCATCCTTCGATGCCTTGAAGGAGACTGGTCAGCAGCTTCTGGAAAGCGCTTCCACTGGATACAAGGCCGAAGGGGACTCTAGTGAAGCGCCATAATCCATCGTGGGTGAGGAAGGCGGTGATGTCTCTTGAAGACTCATGAAGCAGCAGCTGATGATATGCTGACTTGAGATCTATGCGGCTGTAGATGGATCCGAACAACTTCGTTTCCAACTCCTGGATGGTGGGAAGGGGGTGGGTCTCTGCAACTATCTGCGAGTTGGGACCTCTCAGATCCACGCAAAGGCGAATCTTGCCATCCTTCTTCCGCGCAACGATGATTGGGCTGACCCACTCTGAAGCATCGATGCGCTCGATGATGCCTGCCCGCTCCAGTCTTGACAACTCTGTCGAGACCTCTTGTCGCACTGAGAAAGGTAGGCGTCTAAGACGATAGGCAGTTGGGGCGGCGTCTTCCTTCAGCTGGATCTTATGTTGATAGCCTTTGATGACCGAAAGCTCCTCAGCCTCGACTTGAAACACCGAGTTAGAAGCCGGATGAAGAGTTATATCCAACGCCTGGAGTAGGTCCAGGCCCATGATGGCTTCTTCAGCTTCGGTTTCAACCAGTTGGAAGTACACGGAGGCTTCCTTACCCTGAAAAGCAACAACGGCTTTTAGGGTTCCTCGCACGTTGAGAGGGCTCTTGCCAAAACCAAACAGTTGCGCACTGCTGGCAGCAAACTGCACCCCTTGGAACAGCTTCTTGGCTAGGTAGAAGCTCAAGATGGAGCAGGACGCCCCGGTGTCTATCTGGAGCTTGACAGCTTGTTGGACACCTCCTGCAGTGATGCTGACATCACACGAAATCTTCTTGTGGCTGCTGGTCTGACTGCACGTCAGCACCTGGAGTTCTTCGCTGACCTCCTTGCAGTAGGCTTTCTTCTGCGGCTTGTGTCGCTCTCCACCAGATGGATGCCATTGGTGACTGCCACGACTGCTGTCACCACTGGTGCTGGCACGACTACCATCACCACTGCGGCTGCGACACCAAGCTGCGAAGTGACCAATTTGCGAACAGCTGTGGCATCTGACGTTCTGAGCTGGACAGCTGTTAGATGGCTGATGACCTCTTCCACAGTTTCTGCATTTGACCTTGTTGGGCTTCCGACTTGATTGATGGGGATGTGGCTTGTATATCTTGGACACAGAATCAGGTACCATGGCAGCCGCTTCCTGGCGTGAACGCTCAAAGGCCTCAGCAACGCTTAGAACCTTGGCCAAAGTGAGGTCCCTGTCTTGCAGGAATTTCTCTCTTAGTGAAGGATGCAGTGTCTTCTCCACTACTGCGTCTCTGATCAGTTCATCAGTCATGTTGCCATAAGCGCATGACTTTGCCAAATCACGAAGAGCCACCACAAAGTCTGCTGTAGTTTCGGCAGGCTGCTGGTTCCTCTGTCGAAACTTGTAGCGTTCTACAATAACATTCACTTGCGGCGTGTAGAACTCCCTGAATTGTCTAAGTGCCAAGTCTGCGTCGGTTTCATTTTCCCGCTTTACTCCTGCTGGAAGGCTCTCGAAGACTCGATGTGCTTCTTCTCCCACGCAGTGTAGTAAGATCGCCCTCTGGCGCGCTGCGGTGAAACCCTCAGCTCCGATGGCGGTGGCGTAGTTCAAAAATCTTCGTTCCCAAACCGGCCATTCCACCGTTGGTCTGCCAGGCACTGCCAAAAATGGCGCCGGAGGCTGGACACCCTCCATGCCTCAAAACAACGATGAAAAGAAAACGCGCGGCACAAGACTGTTAAGGGAACTCAAAAAGATTTAAGTTTTCAAAGGACTAATCTCATCCTGAACGCCATAATGTACTGTTCGGTCCTTGAATTCCACCTGACTCACGAGCGCGACCGCCGATCAACAAACCACCATGGTATTCCACCAAGAACTGTATTTGCGCCAAAATCCAGGGATGACAACATTTAGCCAATCACCAGAAAGAGAAACAAGTACTTGCTCACTTAGTGTAAACAAGTACCAAAGTGAGGTAACCGAAAGTGACGTCATCAACACTACAGCCAGCAAAGATGGATGGCAAAAATTCAAATTGTTTCATTAACTTTTCACGCATAGATTTTTTACCTCTAAGAAAATCTCAATTGACCACATCAAAGGCTCAAAATATTCTACGTGCAGATTACCGACGATATGTTGATCTACGAGACCAGAGAGGCGACAATCTCCTCGTCCGAAAAACCACCCAAAGCTTTCTTCATGCCTCAAAGGAGGCTCTTCTGGATCGCGCTACCCGTATCTTTTTATTGTACCATTTTAGCTGCAATGCAATCATGCAATAACGAACAATTATTAATTATAATCCTTAGGATATTCGGGCCAGCCCCCTCCAAAGTTTTCTACTACAATTCTACTACTGGGCGTACAAATTGATCGCCGTCATTGACTTTGCATGTAAAATTGCCTATTTTTGGCGGGCTCTCACCGGTAAACCAACAGGGGCTCCCTCACAAAAATGGTATCATCGGAACAATCGTTCTGTCCAATTTCCATTTCTGGGGTCCGATAAGCGGAGCCCAAGGAAAATTTTGAGGAATAATGCAAAAACTGGAGCCATGTTTGCCGGTCTCCCACAAAGCTTGGGTTCGAATCCAGGTCGAAGCCAAAGTTTTTCGCCGAATACGATCTGCAAGTTCGCCACGATGGTTGCAGGCCCTCGTTTTTCTCCTGAAATGGAAGTGTTAGACGAGCACAGATAGGACAAGTAAGGATGTAAGGACGAGTCAGGATAATAGTTATATGCCTACGAATGTTTTACTAAGTTCCGCATATAACCGAAAGCAGCATTTTCTGGTTATCGGAAAGCGGCCGCGCTCCTGTAATATCACATACGTGGACCCAGGGGGAAAAGGGAGGCATGTGCCCCCCATCAACCCTCGGCGATCCCTCAAATGGTCACGCTGCCCTCTTGAAAAGTCGATGGCGCCCCATGAAATGTCACTTCCCACCCCCCACCCCCCCAAGATGCGAAAATCGGCGCCCACCGATAGGATTTTGCGCCCACCTGATAGGTTTTTCCGATCAAAAGTGGCCCCCCGGAAGGTACCCCCATTGGAAATCCTTGATCCGCCTATGGGATATCATATAAATATTACAACAGAACAATAACGGCAATACTCAATAACTATGTCGAGTTCGAGAGGGAGGCCATATTACCGACTTTTCAAATTGTTCGCTCAGAGTCTGCTCATGCCCCCTCCCCATGGGTGTCCAAATTGTATAATCGAGAGGTTAGATTATAAAACAACGCATAGAAAACAACCCAAATAGCTAATCATATTGGCGTTTATTAGCCAGGGGACCACGTCCTGTCTGGATTATCCCCAGAACTGAAATATGATTTGGCGTGGGCAAAGCTGAACGTGTGCATGTATTCTTACTTTCCATCCAGGACAATTCAATAAGACAAATGTGCCGAGTTTATCATGAAGTTTTCATGACAGGAATGCTGATTTTGATCTCATATGATGGTTGTCCAGTGTGCAAAGTATGGCATTTTCGACGAGAACTCGTTGGTGCGAGTGCCCTTGGAGACAGGAGCGAGTGGTGCGAATTTTACCAACCTGGTGCGAATTTGTGAGACTGGTGCGAGTAAGGTGACACTGAAAACCAAACAAATAATGGCTATATGGTTATAAAGATACAGGAGGGGACTTTATGAAAAGTCCTCAACTAACTAACTAATAAGAGAGGTAGCATTGCATCTTGTGGGTAGGAATGGGTGCGTTTTTTCTCCCTGGTATAGGGAAGATTGGTGCGAATTTTTGGTGGCTGGCGGTGCGAGAATTTTAGATGGCTGGTGCGACTCGTCTGGACTGCTGCCATACTTTGCAGACTTGATGGTTGTTTAATTATCAAAATTTATCGAATGAACTCCTCTATGAAATTTGCCACTCCCATTAACTAATTGCAGACAATACAATAGGAAATACCTCAAGAAAGGCAATACAAACATGAATGTTGCGCTACTTATTGCCAGAGAGAAAAAGATAAAGGTACAACCGAAAGTAGTCTACTTTGATCCACTTTTTAACAAATTACCAACCGAAGTTTAAACCAATGTTCATAAAAGAAAAACTGCAATGTTAACTTCAGAATATTAAACAAGCATTAAACTCAACAGTCAAGGCCTCAGATAACAATATATGGAGGTGGATGCAAGGAGTTGGGGCTAGGAGACTTAAGTTTTCCCCCAATACGTTGGAGCATCTATACAAAATGCATATATGGAGGTTGTTTCCATGGTGATCTGGGGTGTTTGAGAATGTAAATATGTGTTTATACCTACATGATTATTTACCTGAAATGTATTCTCCATACTAGAAGTTTTAAAAAGAGTCAGCAACACAAAAATGCAAAAAATAATTATTTTAAATGCAATAAAGTGGAGAAAGAGAAAAAGTAAAAAAAGTACCTAAAAGTACGAGAAAGAGAAAGTGAACTCAGGATGAATTGAGCTTGTCAGAGAATGGAACCAACAAACCACAAGCACCTCCAAAATTAACTTGATAATTGTAGGTAAGGTAAGGTAAATGACCTTACAAATCAGCAATTACAGCACCCAACATAATTTTTGTACCCTAGACAGCAATTACCTAAAATAAAATTGGCATGTGCAAGCAAAATGAACCTTGAATGAATATCAGAGAATCTTTAGACAAAATACCAAACTAATTGCAATATACCAAAATACCAAACTACTGTGCCTTGCCAGACTGGTCTGGTGCGCCTTGCCAGATCACTGCTTGTACTGATTGACCTTCTCCGCAGCCCTCAGCTAAGCAGCATACTGGCGAGCAGCATTAAGGCTGTTTGGCCTCACCATGGTATAGCTGAAAGCGATGTCTTCCTGAGGCTTGGATGGACAGCAGGAGACTTATCTTCCAGCACTGCCATGAAGTCATTCACCAGGCTTTAATTTCAATTTCACTTCAACAGTGAGGGTCTGAAGTACCTTTCGAGCTTCGTTCTAAATTGTTTTAAATATCAGAATATTTTAAACCCTCATTTTTAGATTGTTTTGTGGCAAGCTTAAATGAAAATGGGCAGATATTGGCAATACCCTCCATTATACTACAACCCAACCACAGCCAGATACTGCCCGTAAAAAGGCGCCTGCATTAGCATTCTGATTCCACTGACTATAGGAAATACCAGTGCACACTGACCACAAGAAATTGGTTCCACGTTTTTTCTTTTGTCCTATAAACAAGGAGAGACAAGAAATAACTCTTGCCTTCTCTTAACCCGCGCCCCACCGGGGGTCCGGCGCCACCTTCGCCCCACCGGGGGGCCATCGATGGCCCCCCTCTAACTCCGAAAATATGGGCGTTAGCGCAAATCTGCAAAGTGCAATAGAAAGCTCGCGTGAATTCAGTAAGAAATTACTTCGCATGTTTTAGTGCTCAGGTCAATGGTTTGACCTCCAGAGGTCAAATTAGGTCAAGATCGGCTATTTTCACTCAAATATGCAATGATTAAGCAAACTGGGCATAACTCTTATGTCATTAGAGCTATTGAGGCCTGGTAAAGTACATTTGATAGCAAATTGCCAGTACTTTTTCCGTTATGTGGAACATAAAGACCTCCCGCCAGTGGTTTGACCGCCAGAGGTCACCTCGTGACCTAATATGACCTGAGGTCACGAAAGGTCAAAAAGTGACCTTGCCGTATATCAAATGAAAGCCAGTGACAAGACAAACACGATGGTGTTTGTTTCACCGCTCTAGCTCAATTAGGTCAAAAGTTATTGTCAAAATACTGTTTTTGACCTCTGGTGACCTTGGATGACCTTGGAAAAGTCAAAGGGCAAATATGACCCCTGGGATCCGTGAAAGGGTGCCCAAAAACGTTGTTCTGAGCAGTCTGAGTATTTGCAATCATTTTTGTGGCTTTTATATCATGAAATAGCTTTTCCCCATGCTTTTCCAATGGGAGAGGTCGCCTCGTGACCTGACCTCAGGGCACGAAATCGAAAAATCCCGGATATACACCTTGTAGACCCTGGAGGGGTCATGAAGTATAGGAAGTTTCAAATCGATCGACTTTGAAATGTAGCTCTTACAGAGCTCTAAAGTGAAGTGAGGTGACCTTGGTTGACCTCGTCTGGTGACCTGACCTTGGGTGACCCGGGGTAAAAAATTTCAGGGATGATGGGAAAATGATGCAGTGAGAGGTAGAGTCCTCAACCGCGGTGCTGCGCCTCGTCATTTTTCTGCTATCCTGGAAAAACCTTAGGGGGGCCATCGATGGCCCCCCCGGTGGGGCGAGGGTTAAAGCACCCACAAACTAAAGCAAACTCTTACCTTATAAACAAACAAATAAACACACTACACAAACTGAAGTGACTTCGCCGCAGAAATAGAGATGTGTTCAATTACAGCCGACAGTACTACTGGCACATTATGGTTGGTACTACTTATGGCATTGTTCCAATTGATTTCGTAGAAAATGGTTTTCAAAACAAATTGTTTACCTCCCAGAAACAGCCTGAAGATCCCCTACACACAACGGTGGAAAAACGGATCGTGGGGGAAATATTACCCACAATACATTTTGGTCCACCGCTATCAGGGGAAATATTACCCAGAATGCATCTGGGTCTACTGCGATCAGGGGAAATATTACCCACAATGCCTCACAACTTTGGAGTACCCGTCCTTTACTACCCTGATTCGGGCCTGACCGCAGCTCTAATTAGTGTTATAGAATTTATACTCATATCTTCGCGTTTGCCGCGGTTTTTGAAATGGTGAATATCGATAGTTCATTGGTAGCCATGATGACATCACATTGATGTAAGATAAGCCCACGTGACCAGATCCTATAAGGACTGGGCTTCTGATTGGTTGATGGTATTTCTTTAAAGTCCTCTATTTCTCTTTCAAAAGCGTTTTGGAAATATATTTTCATAGAATAATTTTTGATGTTATAGGTTTTAGCTACTGAACTGCTTTAAAAGAAATGTTTGACATGTTTTCATATATAAACTGATAGCTATAGCCGAGTCTACGTCACTTTATTGTTACCATAAGGACTCGGTAAAGTCGTCTATAAATGTTGACTTTGAGGCCGATTTTCAGGCATTTTGAGCCTGAATTTGCAAAAATGAGAATATGACTTCTGAAACAACTTTTTGTAACCTTTTGATCTAGCCAATAACCCCTCAGGGGACCGATCTTCACTTGCCGGATTCGTCCGGCAAGTAAAGATGGAGCAACGGGGTGTGACGCGCCCGGGGCCCCAGTCAGCCCTGGAGGGCACGTCTTTGCATCACCGCGGACGCATCATGTCTGGCCATCCGGCGGCCGCCGCCTCTTCCGACCTCAGTTGGTTAGAGTCGGCGTCTGTCGTCGGTGGCTCTGTTGGTGATGTTCGCGGTGATGCTGATGGCTGCCTTACGGGCCCTTTGTTACCTGGTCGGTAACCGTATTGGACCGGGTCAGCTCTGTCCTGCACCTCCCAGTATGTAGCTCCTGTTTGTTTTTGTTCTCTTATTTTGTTGATTATTGTTAGTTCCTACCATCTTTTTATGCCTTAGTTGTTGCCCCCCACAGTTATTTGCCTTCTTCGGCATTTTATGGGTGTAAGGCGCCCACTCGAGGCCTTTCTCGAGCCCCGGTGACGAGGTTGACGGGATCCTGGGGGGTTGAGGTCCCCCTCGGGCGGGTCAGTCCCGAGGGCTCCAACACGCCCCCTTTGGCCCAGATATCTCGATCTAACCGGGGTAAGCCGTCCGTAGGCTGCCGCGGGCGGCCTAGCGACGCGGCAGTGTCTACGGGCACTGTCGCTCGGTCCAGCTGGGCAGGGGGACTATGTTTCGGGGGTGCGGCGCGGCGCCCTTCGCGGTGGGGGCTGTGATAGTTCTTGCCGGGCGGGACGCGGGCCGGGGTTTCGGAAACCGTCGATTTGCGAGACTCCGGCCTGTTGCGCGCGCCTGGTGGACCGCAGTCTCCGCTGCGTGATGGGTGCCGCGTTTAGCTTCGTCCCGACTCATGGCCCTGCCAGCCCACTGGGCTGATGGCGTCAAGGGGGTGGGTGCGTTCTGATCGGAGGGGTTGTGTGAGTATCTCTCGCCCCTCTGAGACGGGCGCACCTGCCCCCGTAGGCACTGCACCAGCCTCCGGGCCCAGTCATTGATACATGGTAACCCGGGGGGCCGAAGGTGATAAACCCATCATGGCCTCTCCAAATCCAGAAACCCATGCTCCTTCCCCGCGGTGTCGGGGACGAACCCAACTTTGATCCACCCCCTTGAAGGGAGTGAGACTGATCCGAAGGTCCTAGTGATCCACCTCGAAGACGGTTACAAGATGAATCCTTTCCAGGTCGTGGAAGCATTAGCCAAATTTGGAACCTCAACTCATGTTTATCGTTATTCGGATGTGAAACTAGAAGTGTTGATGTCATCAGGAGCGGAAACATCTAACCTGTTGACCGCGAAAAACCTGTCCTATGTTGGAAAAGACCATTCCCCAGTGTCAGTGCCCATATCAGTCGGACTACACCCAACCAAAAACAGCGTCATGGGTGTTGTTACCTGCAACGAACTTGGAGAAGCGACTGAGGAGGAGATTCTCACTGGTCTTAAGGGCCAGGGGGTCACTAAGGTCCGAAGGATGAACCGGAGAGAGGAAGGGAAGCTGGTTCCAACGAGTACACTTGTACTGACGTTCGATAGCAGGGAGCTGCCCCAAAAGCTGCGGATTGGTTGGTTCTCCGTGCGTGTGCGTGCATATGTCCCTGACCCCACTCGCTGTTTCCGCTGTCAGGACTACGGCCACATCGCAAAATTTTGCAAAAAGCCGGAGCGGTGCCCCAGATGCTCCGATGTAGGTCACGGCACTTCATCGTGCAAAGCAAAGAGCGCCAAATGCGTTGCGTGTGAGGGTGACCATGAAGCCTGGTCGCGCACATGTCCCATCTTCGTTTCGGAAAGAGAAAAGCTAAAAGAAAAATCAAAGAAAGTAGCTCAGGAAAAATCCCAAACCCTAAGGCAAACCAGCAAACCGTTCCACGAAGCTTCTCTCCATCCGGAGCCATCCACGACAGGTGGGGCAAGTGTGACAGGATGTAAGCGTGACATAGCACATGGCTCTCCGAGGCTGAGCGTGAGAGATGGGTCTCTGGTCCAGTACTCCCCATTCCGCGACGCGCTTGTCGGGAGTTCAAGGCAAGCGAAGCCGTCAGTCACCCTTGACTCTACCATGCGGGATCTCATGCACCTGTCTGTCCGGGATTTCGTGGATCTGATCGGTGGTCAGATGCCACAGCCTGACAACCAACCCGACATGAGCGTTGAAACCCAATTCGACCCGGCACACAGGGTCACAACCGAAAGCGGTGTTCAAACGGACCCAACTGAGGACTCGGTCGCGTCGACAGCAGCACCGCAGTCCAACGGCCCGACTAGAGACACCATTGAGAAAGGGGTGCAGACGGACGTTACTGATAGGCGACAACCAGTGACGGAGACAAAGAAAGTCGCTGAACAGTCCCATGATCCTCCTGCACCGAAGCGTGCACGGTTCAGCGGAGGAGATGCTTCTGGCTCTCCAGGTACGGAGACAGTTCGTGCGGCCACACACAGCACAGGATCTACACCAAATAAAAAAGAAAGTGCATTACCCACACCTGCAACCGTAAAAAGTCCAGCATCACAGCCATCCGTAAAATCAAAAGGCAGAACACCATCAAACGTAGCAACCAAAAGGCTCGTTTCAGAGCGGTCCTCCTCAGCACCTCCTAAAAGTCGTAGCGTGCGCATAGAGCACGATGAAGCCATTCCATCCGCGGGCTGCGGGGATGCAGGGTTAATGCCGCCGCCATACCCTCCACCACCTCCGCCTCCACCAACACCACCTGCAAAAGCAAGAAACAGTGACTACCCGGGAACAGCTACACGCGACGGAAAGCGCAGGCTTTCTACCCCAAACTTACGTTGTGGGGAAAAATCCCCCCAATACGTGAGGGAAGAGAAAGCAGATTTTGCATTTCGGGACTCGAAGGGAAAGAGAATTTGGGTGCCGAGGGTCCAAAAAGAGCTTCTTCAGCCAAGGCTGCACTCTGGTTCCACCGAGAGCATCGGAAACGTGCAGCATGTTTGGCAGGATGGACCGCGACCCACTCCCGCTAGTGACGGGAGGCATCCCGGGCCAAGAGTCCGGGAAGCATACATGGATAAAGACACAACATTCTTGCGCCGCTCTCCGCCAAAGGGTCTTGGGTACCCGGAGAGAATGGACAGACCACCGCCGGAGTGGAACGCTCGCACAGCTTGGTGCGTCTCGGAAATGTTTGACGGTAGAAGCTGGGAGACGTAGTTAAGTATTTGATGGTATGAATATTATGTCGGGATTAACTATTCTGTTGGCACAGTAATGTTTCTATGCTTTCGAACTCCCTACACCGGCATTTGTTTGTAACATAACCACAGTGGGGCGCGAAATGACCATGCAGTTGAAGCGCCCTAAAACCCCAAACAACAAGATCTAGCCAATAAAAATTTTTGCGACAATGTCCCTTTAAGAATTGCTATTTTTAGCTCGGCACAAAGCTTTTCTAAGCGATTGTTACATTCCTTCGTGAGTTGAGTTTTGGCACCTAGTTCTGGCAGTAACCGACCCTATTTCCGGGTAACAAAAAGTCTAATAAAGCAGTTTCTAGTGAACAAAACCTCACCAAAAGATACAAATTTGTAGAAAAGATAGTCATCTATTGCCATATTGAAAATCTAAGCAGTTGCTGCAATGGTTCAGATTTTGAGTTTTGGCAGTTGGAGTCGGCAGTGTAGTAGCATGTCCCGTTAGCAAAGCAAAAATCATTCAAAATCCTCCCAGTGGGGGTATTGGCAGGGCCCTAGAATCCCAGGTTGGTTCAAGTTTTCTACTAGAAAAATTTTGGTTGTTTTCTTGGTATCCACTAAGAAAGGAAACATCTCCTTATTTTGAGGGTTAAAATTTAAGGTTTGTGGATAAATCAAGTTCAAACATTTAAGAAAAGAGCCCTGGAATACACTTTTTTGCACTTTAATGTCTGCAAAAGTGAAATATGTTGACAAACCTAGTAGCATTTGGTATGTTATACTAAAAAGTATACTAGTCTGGCAATCCTTCTACGGTTTTTACTGATCCGCAATACTGTAAAAGAGAAACATGACAGGACCGAGCGAGAATAAAAACCAATGAAACGACATACGGGGTAAAGTTATTGGGTTTGGGCAAATGCGGAAACTGTAACGATAGTAGGAAATATCGCAACTCAGAGCCCGATTATTGCCGCTGCTCAAGGCCTAAATTCAACACGTGCCGATCGCTCCAACAGTTGCAGTCATGGGCGTCGAAAGCAGTATGGACGTGGAATGTGCTCCCCATTGAATATTGAAGGACCAAGTGCCTTCTTGTCTCCTACATCCGCCAAGAGCCAACTTTTCCCCCTCCTACGTCATCATTGCTGGACCACTTCTGTCCCCCGTAAAAATTCCCTGGCTACGCCTCTGACTCACCCCACTGAAACCCGTAAATGTGATTAAATTTTACCCAAACTTATTGTAATTCGGCTGTTTATATATACAGGGCACTAGTCATAGGCGGATCCAGGATAACCAGTCGGGGGGGGGGCATTCTTCCCGGGAGGGGATGTCATCCAGACCAGGGGGCTTCATTCGGACCAGGGGACCCCATTTTTGGCTGGAAAAACCTATCAGGTGGGCGCCAAATCCTATCGGCGGGCGCTGCTTTCCGCATCCTGTGGAGGGAAGGGGGGGTGGGAAACGACATTTCAGGTGGCTCCATCGACCTTTCAGGAGGCGCTGTGACCATTTTAGGTGTGACCTCGAGGGCACATCGAAGGACACCCGCCCGGGCTTTGTCCCCTGGATCCGCTTATGGTACCAGTGGCGGATATAAGGAGGGTATGGGGCCCACGAGCCTCCTAAATTTCGAGGGGACCCCTCCGAGATGTCTACTAATATCTGTATAAGCAAAGGCCGTTCGGAGGCTATGGCGGGGGACAGTGGCGGGTACAGGACTTTTGGGGTATGGGCAAGGGGGTTCGAGCCTCCTCACCATTGCCTCACATCAGCATCGGCCTATGCATTTACTAGACACTAACATATGGGGGGGCTCGAGCCCTAGTTCCCTTGTATCCGCCACTGGCAGTGGGGAGGTTTGATTTTTCTAGCCTCCCCAAAATAAGTCCTGGACCCGGGACCGCGCGATACCTCAAACAATTTGTTCGTCTCGCTACAAAACCTCCATTGGAAAAACCCGTACTTCGTATTTTCATCTTAGCAACGATGACGTGAAGGATGAAATTACATTGCTATTACACTGATAATGACTCTTAAGAGCAATGGAACATCACTGTGAGAAAAGCCCCTGAAGTTCCTGCAGGCCGGTCTTAGGGCTGCAGAAACTCTGTAATGGCTAGAAATATGATTAAACTTGTAAACTAAGCCATTTTTGACGTCTTTCAGTCATTTGCAAGCTTTACTGATCACGTCAAATATACCCAGTTTGCCGATACTTCAAGCCGCAAAACGCCTGCGGCATCGCGGCGATGACGTCACCGCCGCAAAATGCCAGGCAACTTGAACGGGGGCTGGGTATTGGCCCCGGTCATCGAAAGTGTTGGCACCTGGCGGATTTTTTGAAAACGCCAGTAGAGGGACTGACGTCTGGCGTGGCTGCTTCATATCCGGCGCATTGTTGAACGCGGTATAGATTTTGAACGTTTATTTTCAGTCGTGGTGAACTCGTTGCTCTGAAAAAGTGAAGTTCATGTTGGGTGGACGTGAATATTGAAGACTGGCGTTATTTTCTTGTTTGTTATAATCTTGGAAAGTTCAAAGAAAATGAAAGTGAGACGGATAACCATTACATCCAATCAGAACTGCTGCGTTCCTCAGTGTGTATCCTTCCGAAGAAAGTGTCCAAGTCTCAGCTTTCACAAGTTTCCTCAGGATAAGGTGCTGTCCAAGCAGTGGAAGTCGAATCTAATAATTGGGAAGAAGATGGGCTCAAATGCTGCTGTCTGTTGCAGACATTTTCAGCCATCTGACTTCCATTCACATCCACCTGGTAAGCGGCTGTGAGGCCAGTGTGCAAAGTATGGCATTTTCGACGAGATCTCGTCCGTGCGAGTTCCCTTGGAGACAGGACCGAGTGGTGCGAACTTTATCAACCTGGTGCGAATTTGCGAGGTTAGTGACACTTAAACTAAACAAATAATGGCTGAATGGCCATTAAGACACAGGAGGTGCCTTATAAAAAGTCCTTAACTGACTAGTGATTGAGGTAGCATTGCATTGTAGGGGTAGAAATGGGTGCATTTTTCCCCTGGTATGTGGCAGATTGGTGCGAATTTTTGGAGGCTGGTGGTGCGAGAACTTTAGATGGCTGGTGCGACTTGTCTGGCCTGCTGCCATACTTTGCAGACTGGCTGTGAGGCAATCTCCAGTTCCGCTTATGCCTCCTTCCACTCCCTTGAGCCTGCTTCTAGCAGGAGTAAGCCTTAATCCTTGGGCCGTCATCATAGACGAATCCAGGATTGCCGATCAGGGGCACCTTCCCGGGGGGCGGCGCACCATTCTTAACCGGGAAACCCTATCGGTGGGAGCCGACTTTCGTATCCTGGGAGGGGGATGGTGGTGGGAAGGGAAATTTCAGGGGGCGTGGCCATTTCAGGGGGCGCCGAGGGTCGATGGTGGTGGGCACATACCCCCTTTGCCCCCTGGATCTGCCTATGGGGCATGTGCCCACTTTGCCGTCCCCCTGGATCCGCCTGTGGCTGCATTCCTTTTTAGCCCGGAAAACTGACATCTTGAAATAATTCGGTAGATATACGCCTTTATTTGTTTCAAGCCGTCTGAAATCCGGTTTGAATGTACAATGGAAAATGCGTTTCCAAACACAAGCGTCGCCACCGGCAAAGAAGTGGGGGGGGCAGCAAACTTCAACCTGATGCTGACTACAAGCTTTGCTCCTTGGGACCAATAACTTTTCGAATTTGCATTCTTCTCTGCCTTCCGCAGTGGCTGGTTATAAGCCGCTGCCACATACCAAACATAAAACACGTATAATTCACCGCTTACCATGCTATTCCCGGGGCCCACTAACGTTGTTTACCTTTTGGAGGGGGACGGTTCATTTTTGCCACAGTTCATAAGTGCAGCACGCTCATAAGTGCCGCATGATCAAAAGTGCAGCATGTTCAAAAGTGCAGCAGTTCAAAAGTGCAGCAAGGTCAAGGAAGGGATGTTCAAAACGCCCGCAGTTCAAAAGTGCAGCACGATCAAAAGTGCAGCACGTTCAAAAGTGCCACTGCTCATAACTGCCGCAGCTCAAAAGTGCAGCATCATTAAGGAAGCAATGTTCAAAACGTCCGCAGTTCATAAGTGCCGCACGATCAAAAGTGCAGCACGATCAAAAGCCCCACAGTTCAAAAGTGCAGCGCGTTCAAAACCCCCGCAGTTCATAAGTGCAGCAGACTCGATTATCAAGCACGTTCAAAACACCCACAGTTCATAAGTGCAGCACGTTCAAAAATGCAGCAAGGTCAGAGAAGCGGTGTTCAAAAGGCCAGCGGTTCATAAGTGCAGCAAGATATTTTGCGTAGAGTTCAAAACGTCCGCGGTTCATAAGTGCAGCAAGATAATTGTACACTGTTAAAAACTCCCACAGTTCATAAGTGCAGCACGTTCAAAAGTGCAGCATGTTCAAAACTGCAGCGCAATATAAAGTGCAGCACGATCAGAATTACAGCCCGTTCAAACGTGCAGCACGTTCAAATGTGAAGCCCGATTAAAAGGATCAGGCCAATCATAGATTGGGTCAGAACGCAAATCATTAGAATCGGAGGGTAAGTCCAAAAATAAAAGCAAAGACTGTATCTTCATTCCCACCGATGTTTTTTTTAGTTTAAATTATCTTGCCCATACATTTCCAACGGAGAGGCCATGGCTCGTACCTGACCTACAGTCGTCTCTACAAAAATCCCGGATTGTCCATAGATTAGCCCTATTATTTCTAAGCCATATTAACATGTGCCCCACCGGGGTCCTCGGCACGACGCGCCTTGCTGGGGAGACGTACATTTCGCCCTTCTTCCGTATCTTATTTCCCAGGAAAGCTAGAGAAAAATTACGGACGGCCGGCGAAAAGTGTGCTCGAAACAAAGAGAAATTATCAGAATTATTTCATTTCAGGTCAATGTTGAAGCCAGCATAGGTCAAAGAAGGCTCCCATAGGATTACAACAGCGCCGTGTACGTTTCCCTCTTAAGACTTTTTACTCAGCGAAGCTAGAGCAAATCTTTATACATCACTGGATTCCTCTCACAGCGGAAAACCGAAAGATGTTTAGTTAATATGATATTGCTAGGCCAAGTGATAATAGCCTAACAACGACCTAGGGCAGGGTCACAGGGTGACCCGGTATGGTCATGTTGCAAATCAATCGACTCCCCGTGACAAGATAAGCGCAATGCGAGCAAGACCCTCGCGTTGAGTGCCAGTCTTGTGTCGGTTGTCGACTTTAGATGTAACCTAGGGCGCATGAACACTGATCCTGTCGGAAAAATTATATGTAAATTAGGCCCGAATCTGTTTATCGAATGCATATTATGATGGCTCCTCAACGGGATGGTGGTGCGCATATGTGTCACCATATGAACATGCGTGTTTGTATTGAAAAAATGTATATATATATATATATATATATATATATATATATATATATATATATATATATATATATATATATATAAATACATACCCCAAAAAAGATGGAAGCTTTAGCTCAATTCAGTGAGAAGATATTGGCAATATAAGCAATGTATGCTACTGTGACCTCACATGACCTTTGAGAGGCTAGATGGTCAAAAACTCAACTTTATGGTCAAGATTGGAGTAATGATACACGGCTTGGGGATTTCCAAGTTGATCTCTCCAGTATTTCCTGAAAATGAACCTTTCCTATTTTTGCCGGGAACTCATAATGGGGTGACCCAAAAATTTATTCCACCTTGGGTTCACAATGTGAGGATTCGGAGAAAGAGGATCTGTAGGCTCAAACGACGTTATCATATTGGGAAATAGCAATATTGCTCCCCTAATAAAAAAGCTTTAATCCGTCTAATTTCCCAGCTAACACACCTTCGTGGTTACTGCATGGTAACCATATGGGCTCCCCATCACTTTCCGCGTGGTGCCCTCGTGGGGTGACCGCGAGGGGCCCACGCGGTTTTGGAAGATATTTCCGCGTGGGGCCCGCGTGGGCCAAACCCAGTGACCCAAAATAGGTTTTGCGCTGGGGTGTCGAGTGGAAAATTCAGCTCGGAATGTATGGCGAGTGAGTGGAAAATTTCCCTCAAAATGTATGGCGGAGAAAAAATTTTCCAATTTGGGTACTCAGGTGGTAAACTATCAGAGCCCTTGTTTGAACTGAGGGATGGATATCTCCTTTAATTTTCTCAAAGTAAATATTTTAAACCGTCCCCAAGCTGCATTGTTTGACCATTACCATGCGAAAAATTTGGGTTAAGCAGGTAAATATTTACCAACTGAAACCCCTGATACAGTCTCCAATTTTTAAGGAATTGGTGAATTGCCACAAATAACTTTTTGGGGGCCTCTGAGACCAGCCCTCGGGGGAAAGAACTCTGGGAGCCACAAAGACTAACATTTGTAGGATGAAGATAAACTCTTGGGGGGGCTTCCCTAGACCAACTCTTGTGCCCCTCCTCTCCTCTCCCACACGACCAGCTCCTGGGACCCTGAGGGCCCCTGAGACGAAATATCGGGGGCCACCTGAGATCAACTCTGCAGAGGGGGGCTCCGAGACCGGCAGGTGGTGAAAAATGAAAAGAGATTTTTTCATGCAATACCTAGTGTCAAAATTAATTATCTAACCACACACTGTACAGTTTTTCTGTCCGGGACAACGCCCCTCCTATACCTATAGTTATCGGAATTTTGGAGGCCACTCCTGACCTCAATCACTGCACCTCACATACACCTATGCTAGGGCCCAGTAGAGCCTTGGTTTACACTTAACTAACCCAGACAAAACTACAAACTTTCTTTCATGGCAATAAACTCTTCCAGACTCTTGCTAAAAGTTTCTTTTCTTTACCTGTCAATTCCCCCGCTCTTCTTCACATATCCACTCACCTTCATATGAATATGCTGCTTTCTATCAATCTAATCGAAACTACAGCCTTCTTTCTGTTGTTTCTTCCTTTCGTCTACAATCAGCCAGGCGCGGTGGGTTGCGACAGCGTCAGAGCGACTACTACTTTAAATTTCTGATCGCCTGCCGCTTGCTGGCCGCATGAGCCACATAATTTGCATTTCAAAAATTGCTCTAAATTAATTTTCTAAATCCTTATAGACTAGAAAACTATACAACTAAAAGCACCCCAAGAGGAAGACTAATAATGTTTTGTCGATAACGAATAAGAAAGCGGGCTTTCAAAAAGCCTAAAGATGCCGCTTTTATTTACTAGATGTAAAGACGGCGATTTGGTAAGTCCACGCCGTAGACCAGCCATACAAAAAAGTGCCGATGTTTCAAGGGTAACTGGATGCATTCTTGTTGCCCAAAAAAATCATTTAATGAAAATGTAGAGTTTCAATGTATTCAATTACCGTACACTTTCAGTTCAACTTAAATATCAGCGTATTTATGCCTAGGGTGTCGTAGGGTGTCGTGAGTGGATTTGGGTGTCACAGGGCGTGGACGCAGCAATGAAGGGCTGATATGGATACAAAATATTTTCTTCGCAATAAATGGTCAATTTTCTACCATACAATGTCAAAAAATATGCCGCTTAGCATACAAATTTCAAGAAAATTGCTTTTAACAACAATATGATCAAAAATGATTTTTCACTATTCTCGGTACCAGAAATGCAAAAACAATTTTTCAAGGACGTAAGCCTAGAAATCATGTGCACAGATAAACTGCTTTCCAGAAATGTATCATTCAAAGCGGTCAGCTCATTTTTTTGGCAACACAAGGCTAGGGTGTCTAATTTTCCACTCACCAATTTTGTGAGTGGTGGAATTTAGTGGCGGTGTTCACCCATTGGAACTTTCTCCGGTGGGGCGGGGGGCACTGAGCGTCTTGCCCGCGCCAGAACTTCGATTCAGTTGTTCCACTGAAATCAGTGGAGATAAGGATGCCAGGTATAATTGGCCAGAAAAATAGAAATCGTCAAATTTTTCTTCCAGAAAAGCAAAAGAAGCCCATAAAAGCCGAGTTAATTTGGCGATATTCTAGTCGATTCTACTGCTCTCTTTTTCCAGTGCACGTTGGTAGAGGAGGCAATGGAACTGTCCTTTGTAGTAAGTATTGTTGAGTAAAATTCAATAGTAGTAAGTGGTATTGTTGGAAGTGAGTGGAAAATTCAGCAAAAAGAATATAAAAGTGAGTGGAAAATTCTCCTTGACTGGGTATCATTCTGCACCCAGCACCCCAGGTTTTGGGACACTGGCCAAACCACGTGGGATGACCACGAGGTAACCTTGTGGGATAACCGTATGGTAACCGCGTGGGATAACCATTTTGTAACCGTGTGTGATAACCGTATGGTAACCATGTGGGGTGACCATGAAGTAAACGTGTGGGATGACCATGTTGTCACTGGTTGGGATGATCTCAAAGTAGCCAGATAAAATAACATAACATATATTTTCATGATTACATCATATTGATTACCCTTATGCAGACTGCGTCAGATGACCTCACGGTAATTGTGAGGAATGGTTACTTGGTAAGTATGCCTAAAATAAACTACGTTATACGTTATACGTTATACGTTATACGTTATTCATCAAGCACAAAAAAGGATTACTGCGCTCTGAGTTGTCCAGCCACTGTTTGAATGCAAGACATTTTAAATGTTGATGAACTTTTGCTGGCCCCTCACAAAGGTACCAAAGATAGAAATAACACGTATAATTGATGGCTTCTGGTGGTCATTTCCTAATGATTTCTGGTGGTATTTCCTAATGGTTTCTGGTGGTCATTTCCCGATGGTTTCTGGTGGTCTGATGGTTTCTGGTGGTCTATGGTTTCTCTTGGTCTGCTGATTTCTGGTGGTCGCTTTTTTATTATTTCTGGTGATTTGATGGTCTTTGGTGGTCGTTTTCTGACAGTCTGATGGTTTTTGGTGATTTGATGATCTTTGATGGTCGTTTTCTGACAGTCTGATGGTTTCTGGTGGTCGTTTCCCGGTGGTTTGGTGGCTTCCAGCGTTCTGTGATGGCCTCCAGTGGTCTGTAGTGGTTTCCAGCGGACCACTGCATGAGGTTTTCCGAAGAATCCCCCTTCGTGTCATGTGCCTCCGGTATTCATCTGTGCAAGAAGAAAACCACATGAATATGAAAATAACACCAGTATATTTATAGAGACATTACAGACAGAGACGTAGCCATGCATTTCAAATCCACGACAAGCAAACACGAGTTTCATAATAGCATCAACTAGTCACATCAAGGAACGTTAGGTGGGTTATTCGAATGTGGCTCCAATGAGCCCTCGCACTCACGCCGGAAATGCTCTGCATTAGAATATCTTGGATGTTTGACGAAGGTAGCAGCTCCTCTTGTCGTATCCGCACTGTATTTTTTCCCTTATTCTATCTTAAATCCTACCTTACATTGTCAACAAACGCAGCCTTGCCCTGGGCCTGTTTTTAGCAATGTACCCCGCAGTACATATCCTCAAAATTTACGGATGCTTCACCACAGTATTACTGTTCCACCTGACCACTTCCCTCCAGCGACTGACGGTCCCGCTAATGCCAACGGAATGCGGCCATACAAAAGACAGCCGGCCCCCGCGCAAACGCCTGAGGCACGGTCGGGCGCAGAGGGGAGACGCGGCCCCGGCAGCGCGCTCCCGAGCACCGGTGCTAAAGGGGTGGAAACGGAGCGCGGCAAAGCATGACTGCGAACTCCTACGTGCTCCCATAGGCATTCGCTTCTTCGACAAATTATAATTTGTGCACAAACTCATGCTTGTTGAGACCGTGCACATACTTTGCCTGTGTTCATGATACCTGGGGGTTTGAAATTCAGCCGCTAATGGTGATGTAACAAAGAGTTTAGAACAAAAGCTAACTTAATTTTCATCGATAAGTGGATCCGGGATTTCCGATCAGGACCGCAACACACATGGTTGGGGGTAGGGTTGCGACTTTTGGGCAGTAAAATCTACAGTGAAGGTGTCAATAACCACATCCTGGGTGGGGGGGTGGAAGTGACATTTTAGGAAGGAGTGGTCCAGGTCAAGGTCGAACGTCCAGGTCAAGGGATTAGCTTAAAATATTTGAAAAACACAGCCGCCAAGTAAAAACAAACACACCACCTTGGACCTCCACCAATACCGTCACCATACCCTCTAAAACCACGTGGTTACCACATAGTTTGCCCACATCGAGCACTTGCCTGTCTGAGCCCACCTTCACCCTCATCAGCCCACGCGGGGCCCACGCGGGTGTGTTGACTGGGTTCGGTATTTCAAGGACCTGATGAAGCCCGTTCACTTCCATTTCCGTTCACGAGGCTGCAATGATCTCACTATGAACGATCCTGACCATGATTCGATGCATGACCATGATATGAACGATTCGACCATGACCATGATATCAGCTGCAGCAAAGACTGCAGCTGGAATGAGCACATCAATAACACTTGTTCCAAAGCCAACAAATCTCTTGGTTTCTTGCAGAGGAATTTGAAAATCAGCTCCCGGAAGATCAAAGAAGCTGCGTACAAGGCATATGTACGTCCCATTTTAGAATATGCGAGTGCCGTCTGGGACCCTCACCATCAACAGAGCATCAATAGAATAGAAAATATTCAACGTAGGGCGGCAAGGTTCGTTATGAGGGACTACCGGAGAACGACCAGCGTAACATCAATGCTAAAAGAGCTCAAATGGCCATCTCTTGAAGAGCGACGGAAAAAAGCTCGGCTTACGATGCTTTATAAGATAAAACATGGCATGATGGATGCAGAAGGCATAAAGAGTAAACTTATACCGCTCCCGCCAAGATCACGACGGGGACACAATCAGCAGTTTCTGGCACCACGATGCAGAGCGGACTATCACCTTCACGCTTTTCTCCCGAAAACCATCCGAGATTGGAACAACTTGCCCCATGCAACTGTGGAAGCTGCTTCACTCGACTCATTTGTGACTCTTTTGTGTAAACATTAATCATCTGCCATCCATGCATGGTAACCTCATATGTACATTTTTTATTCTTCTTTTTGAGATGTATAAACTACGGACACTCGCATTGACAAAATAATCAACTTGATGATTGTGGTCAATACACGGTAGAACTAGATTCCATAGTTTCATCATCTGATACACAGGCGTGATTCGGCAAAAAGGATTTCACACCCACCCCGGCGGGCCTCCAAACCACCTTTGCCCTGGTGGGGGTTTTCAAACACTCCCCCTCAAAATCGTTTCCTATGCGGACTAGCGAAAAGCGCGAAAGCTGTTGGATAGCTAATAGAAATTCATTAAAAACTACATTGGTCACTTTTTGGCTCAGGTCAATATTGAGGTCATGACACGTCAAAGAAGGTTGCATGTTAGGGTAGAGCTTTTGGACTCTAGTTTCTGACAAAGTTGGGTTAGAACCATTTTGTAGGCACCATTCTCTTCATTTCGTCACGGCAAATGGAGTTATGTATAATATGACTATGCTAGGTCAAAACGCAAAAATTACCTGACCTCAGTTCAGGTCAAGATTATTTTTTAACCTAGCATAGTCAATACGCATATCAATCGACTCGCAATAGCAATCCAAACGAAATGGTATCAAAACATAAGTTGTACCATCATTTCCTGCAAAGTTATTGACCCAAGTCTGAAAACTGTTTAAATAGCCCCAGATGACCTCTCAGAGGTCACAGGTCAAAATTGCAGCATGAACCTGAAAAGTGGCCCAGGATACTACGGCTTGGAGAATACGAAGGTATTCTCAGCTGTATCTACACAAATACAGCCCTCTTTCTGTTTTCCCCACGTATTTCCAATAGAGAATACAATCCGTGCCTGATTCTAGATCATCGATATGAAAAACCCCGGAATGTATATTATGGTGCTACAGCATACATTCCAGGACTCCCTCGGTGCTCACTTGGTTGACCAATTATGTCGTATAAGTTTCAATTCAACAGATTCACCCATTTCTTACTTACATACACCGTCTTAAAACAATTTGAGATGAGGTCACTTGACCTGCACTGGTGGTCTGACCTGGAATGACCCAGCATTGAAATTTTTAGTGAAGTTGCGAAATTGACCAATGATAAGGTGTGCCAAGTACGGCGGCGTTTCGCACTGTCATTTTTTCCTGCCACCGGAAAACCTGAGGGGGTGTTCAAACACCCCACACTGGGGCGAGGTTTAATGTATCAAATCTTTAGGCATGCCTTGCCACTGCGATAGTTGCCTGTTTCATTCAAACATCACACGTGAATGATTAGTACTCGGGCTTTTATAGTTGAAGAAAAGGATGAAGTGCAATTTTCGCACTTGCACAGTTTGTTCTTGATTAATTTCGCAGCTTTTCTGAGGTCTAGGTCATCTTCGGTCAGGTCACTAGACAAGGTCAAGTAACCTCAACTTAAATATGCTAAATAAAGCAGTCTGTAGTCACGGACAGTTTCAGTGCAAGTTATAGCACCTGCAAGTTATATCAAATCATAAGATCACCAAATGTGACAGTTCGTGGTGGCAGGTTTTTTATAGATGAGCTAGCGCTAGGTCAGCACTATAGCCTTTCTTTTACGATGAAAGTTGAAATTTTGGGAAAATTTAAGATCGGGTAGAAGAAAGGAGTAACAAAGCATGTACGCTGTTGCCTTACACACCTCCTCCGCCGGTACTTCCTTGACACAAGTAGGTATCGTTAATGTGACACCAACCAGCTTCCGACTGGTTCCAGCAGAAGGCAGTGTAGTGGCTGATCTGGTGCTGCCATGGTGTGCTACCACTGCGTGCAGGTCAAACACAAGGCTGCCAGATATCTGCGGATGCCCGAGTGCCATCCCACTGAGGTCCAGGTCGCTGAGGGGAAAGTGACGTGACCGAGGGCTTGGCGCGATGTGCTGCCGCTATAGGTAGAACGCTTAAGTTGCATAATCACCACAGATGGCAGGCACCAGGCATCGAACTTAAGTTGTTAATTGGCCTATCTCCTCGAATCCTGGATGCATAAAATAGCAAAAACACAAGGAATATATATTAGAACACAGCCCTTCCTCAGAATCTTCAAGAAATGTAGTGATTGGAGAAGCTCTTGATCATGGTGTGAGCTGAGGCCTCGAATTTCAGATTTCGCTAAATTTCAGAATAATCAATAAGGTTTTGTTTTTTTGTAAACAAAAGCTTATTTCTGAATCACATTTAAAAAAATGTGATTCAGCTTTTATTTTTTATCACTGCGTTTGGATTGGTATTGCAAGTCGATTGATATACAAATATTGACTATGCTAGGCTGAAAAATGATCTTGAACTGACATGAATTCAGGTCATTTTTGTGTTTTGATCGAGATTTGCCGTGACAAGAGGAAGCGAGGAGTGCCTAAATAATGATTCTAACTCAACTCTGTCAGACGCTAGAGCCCAAAAACTTAAACTCAAAATTCCACTTTCCTTGACCCGTCATGACCTCAATATTGACCTGAGCCAAAAAGTGACCATATGTTTTTTAATGAATTTGTAAGAGCTATCCACCAGCGTTCACGTTTATTTCGCTATCCCGCATAGAAGCCGAATTCGAGGAAAGTGTTCAAACACCCCCACCTGAGCGAAGGGGGCTGGGAGGCCCACCGGGGTGCAGGTTAAAGTAAATGCTCTACCACCATCCATTACTACGTTATTCAGTTTTAGCTATTTTCCCATCTTTTTCCAAAGGAGAGATCATGGCTCATATCTGCTCTTAGGTCATCGATATACAAATATCGGAACATGTTTTGTAGAACTCGGTTGGGTTATTATGTGATATGAGTTTCAATCACATAGGTTACCCTGCTCTGAATTATGTTATTGTAATCCCTTTTTTAGGCGAGGTCACTTGATCTGCATTGGTGACCTGACCTAACCTGACTTAACCTTAAATTTTATCAAAAGTTGTAAAAATGGTCAGAGCGTTTGTATGCCATGTACGGCGGCGCTACGCGCCACTGTTTTTATCCTGTCTTCAAAAACCCAGGGGGCGGGTATCCGCCCTCTGTTAATGCGCCTATTAAAACGTTTTTTATTAGTTGACGCAAACACGCACTAAAGGTTTTTTCTCATCAAATTTTTGCTTTCTTTTTGGTGGAATCGTAGGGACCCTTTTCGGCGCAGCCCTCCCTCCTCTGAGTGAAATCCTAGCTTCGTCCCGATGTTAAGCTGTATTAAATATCCATAGATTTGTTTTAATATTATTTTTTCAAAAACTTTCGATAGAGAGCATAGAAAGCTAATTGGTTAATTATTGGCAGTATGAGCGGAATTACCCTCATTTTTTAATTGGCTTGATATTTGCTATCTTCCAGGATATCGGGAATTTACAATTCGGATTTTTTATTGAACAGTTTGGCTCAGGGTTGACCTATTGTACCGCACTTCGTTTTATGATTTGAACAGGGATTTCGTCAGGGCCCGTTGTTTATTCTGGTTTAGTCCGTGAATTGTTGTTAGCATTTCAGGTCCTGGCCCTGCACTTCAGGTCTTCAGGTGAATTATTGTCAGCACTTCAAGTCCAACAGATCCTGTCAAAAATCAATAGCATATGATAACATCACAATGCTGCCACTCATTGCACAACAACACAAATACTGGTTCCGGACTGCTGACTGGAGAGAGCGTGGTCCGGACCAAGAGATGTCACTCTCGGGCGGAAATACCCATTAGGAAGGCGACAAATCCTATCGCGGCGGCGCGGCGCCGTTACTCGCATCCTGGGGAAGGGGAGGGAGTGACATTTCAGTGATGCGCCATCGACTTAACAGAGGGGCGTCGCTACCATTTCAGGGGCCACCCAAGGCTGATTTGAAAGGGTAAAGTACTCCTTTTCTCCCTGAATACGTCTAAACAGCAGTGTTATATTCATCTACATATGATCACACTGTACATAAAGTGAAATATTATTTAATAGGTCTATGTTATAGGCCATCAAGTGAACTATAAAAACATTCACATTTTGAAGGAGGAAGGACTATAGGAACTGTTCTCGCTGTATCATCTACCTATCTCTCTGACGCGGTGCGAAAGGGGTGAGCGCGGCCCTCCCAGCGTGCAGCCTACCACATGGCGTTCCCCTGTACCTCGCTTTGCCGGCTCTGCTGCGGACCCTTCGGGTCTACTTTGAATTAAATTGCTCACTGACTTACTGATGTCACGAAAAGAGCTGATGGATGACCATGCTGTGAACAAGATACCTCAGGTAATGTTCCCGAAGAGCACCGAAGGAAGGGATTAAGGACGCCTAGACTGCGCGGTGACAATGGCCTGTCAATCGCCGTTACGGGGGAGGGGGATAGGGTGATGGCATCGGAATTCAGCGGTGGGAATTTTTCAAGGTTTGTGACAGTGTACAGCACACTTGCATATGCACTTTCCCGGCAACACGAAAGGGATGGCACCCATCTTTAGGTTTCAAACAGCCTCACCAGTGTTGCACAGCAGACGTAGGGGAAACGGGAGAAGCACGAATATTTTACTTTTTAATGCAGTAAATTTGATATCAACATGTCATGTTATCTCACGCTTTTGAAAAAGTTCTCAAAACACACACACACAAATATTATATATGTATATATATATATATATATATATATATATATATATATATATATATATATATATATATATATATATCATTAAATATGACGGAATATTCGGAGTTGGTTTTTTTCTTGGTGAGGCTTTCAACTTTGCGGACTAGGTTTTTTCCTTGGTTGTTCAGATCTGAGTGAATTGCGCTTATATTTTCAACATGTTCAAGTAACGTTTCATCAATCCAATTGACATCCTCAGACGACATGAGAGACACAAGACGCAAAATTAAAAATCCATATGATATACGTTATAAATCCAAAAGTAATCGCAGATCGGTTCGGTCAGTAATTATTTGAAGAAAATGGAGCTGACAGGGCTCTAGAGTTATTCCTGTGTGTGTAGGTGCTTTTAACGTGGAAGGTATCTCCATCAATAGCAAAAGAGCAAACATTGCTATCAACCTTTCTGTTATATGATAAACGGCTTAAATAAAATAATGCAGGTATGACGAACTATTTGATCACCATGTCGACATCACTAGGACACATTAACATTACATAACACTCAATGACAATTCACTATTCACGGATATGCATTACACGGTACGGTTTGAGCTAACCTGTTGGGAGCCGTTTATCATGTCCCCATCAACTTCATCTGTCTGTTGATTTCCGGGTCCCTGTCTCTGATATCAACGGCCTCCAGGACCGTTAGCCTCCTGTCAAAGCATCGCGCTATGATGGATATATTATTAGCATAACTCTGGGGAGTTTTAGTTTGTGAGTCGTTTCAGTATGTTTTTGGGGGCGCTGGCCTGGAGGTGGAATGTCATACATCTTGAGAGTGTAGTTGTGCGTCCGATGTATATCGAGTTAGCACGAGGCGCACAGTCACTGATGGGGCAATGGTACCCATCTACATGCATCTAATGAAACTTGCATCAGCGAAAATCTGTTCCCATCCTTTACTAATATCAAACACACCCATACCCACACCCACAACCACCACACACACACACACACACACACACACACACACACACACACATACGCACACACACAGATATATATATATATATATATATAACATTGGTTTAGTTTGGGAAAAGATTTTGATTGATGTCTTATTGATTGAAAATGATGGCATATCTGGCATTGATGAGCCTTCGGTTTAGAGTCTCGATTCTTCTGATACGCTTTTTTCATCTTTCGAGGACTGTTCAAACAATATTTTCCAAATTAATCATGTATCAACGTTATGTTAATCACATTAACATTTTCAGGCATGTCATTGGGCACATATAATTATTAAAAAACAGTCATTAATATAGGACACATCTAGCACTCTGTTCGATTCGTCTCGATGCCGATTTATTTCCTTTAAAGGGAATGTGGCACCTTCATAACGTGATTTAAACTGAGATAACCAAATTGTTAAGCAAGTCGGAAAACTCTGTACTCCATATATCACTTGTCTTGGAACTCAATATTTCCTTAGAAAAAAGCTAAAACCTACCTGACACCAGCCCCCTCATCAGCCCCCGCCGGGCGGCTATTGTTGTGATCTGCTGGTGTGACGACATATGCTGACGTCACGATGAGCATCAGCCAATCGAAGCCCTTGAAGCTTTTTAAGTATGGTAGTGGTTGCCAGATCGTGACATCATCCACAGGCTGATATTTATTTGTTTTTCTAGAGGAGCATTTTAAAAATCAAAATATTGAGCTTATTGTACATTTTTCAGAGAAATCATGAGTGGTTTCATTATTTTCGACTAAAAGTACGCATAATTGCACTGAATTCCAGGATTTGACCAAGGTGCCACATTCCCTTTAAGAGTAATAACACGAAAAAGTAGCTTCAACTTCATGCAGTTGTAATGAAACGGCACCATCGTGAGATAGAAGTTGCAACTTTTTTAATTGCAGAATATTTGATTTTTACGCTTTCGCTTAAAAATGAAAATCATTTATCTAAAACCTACACTCTACATTCTCATAAGCGGTGAGTTTATCGCATTCACACACCCATGCATTCATCACAATGTTCTTCACCGTCTGGGCCCTAGAGGGGGCCCATCAAACAGCGACAGTGCGGAGACCTGGTTCATTTGACGGTTGATGGTGGGGCTCAGGTTCCGGATGAACACAGATTCCAGGGCCTGCAGCTTCTTAAATGTCGGTGTCCTGTACAAGCATAGTCCAGATTAAAGTCTTGTTATGGTCGCGTTTTATATGTTCTTTTTCCGGGGCGCCTTCTTGAAGATGCATCGTCATTCTCCGTGAGAGACTTGTTGTTGTTTGTCCAACGTAACTATATTCTGGACGGTGCGCACAGTCACCATATGGAAAATTAAATTTGGATACTACGTTGTTAACCTTCAACTTCGAGTACTCTGCGGACAGGTTGTTTTTCATCACCAGTGTATTCCGATGTTGGGGTGCTCTTGTAGAAAATGTGAATTCTGTCGCCTTCCAGTTTATTGCTAGTTTCGGGCTGGCAGTGATTGCTGAGCTGCATTCGGATGATGTCTTCGAGTTTTCTTTCTCGTAGTTATTGCTTGAAAAGATATTACGGATACGGTCAAGCTCTTGGTGGACGAGCTCCCAGGTGCTGCAGTGCGTGAGAGCTCGAGAGAAATAGGCTCTGATCACGCTGTTTCCGTTGAGACATTCGCTTTTTCCGTTGAGGCAATGGCCGGTGTTAATCTCTTTGCGGTAGACATTGGTTTGGTACTTGTTGTTGGAGGCATCGACCTTTACATCCAAGAAAGGGATTGTGTTTTCTACGCTTTCTTCGGTACTGAATTTGAGCTCTGAGACCTCTTCAAGATTTCTCTTAAGAAGATTCGGTTGGTAGCGTCCTTGATATCGGTAAAGATATCATCCACGTAGCGGTAGTACAGGTGGGGTTTGGTTTCCATCGTCTGCAGTGAGTTTTCTTCCACACAGCACATATAGCTTCGGGCGAATAATACTCCCAAGGGAGAACCAATCGCAATGCCATTTACTTGGTAGATGAGTTTGCCTTCTGGGCATCGGAATGGAGCAATTTTGTACATATGGATAGCATTTCTTTCAGAACATTACGTGGTACCCGAGGTTGTGGTAGCTCAGGGTGGTTGAAGGCATAGTTGAGGATAATCTGAATAGTCTCATCAATGGGAACGTTCGTGAAAAGACTCTGGGCGTCAAGTGATGCAATTATGCCCTTTCTCTCTCGGAGCTTGAGTATTTCTAGAAATTCCGTAGACGACTTCAACGAGTACGTTCCGAGTATAAATGGAGACAGGATATCTGTGAGATATTATAGGTCTCATCGGGTTGCCAGCCTTGTGCGTCTTTATATTCCCGTAAAAGTACCCAGGGTTAAACTCACCGATGATGCGTTGGAATTTGATGTCTCGGAACGTACTCTTTCAACTCGTCTACGAAATTTCTCCGAGAGAGGAAGGGCATAATTGAATCACTTCACGCCCAGAGTCTTTTCACGAATGTTCCCTTGATGAGACTATTCAGATTATCCTCAACTATGCCTTCAACGACCCTGAGCTACCACCACCTCGGGTACCACGTGATGTTTTGGAAGAGATTCTATCCAGATGTACAAAAGTGCTCCATTTCGATGCCCAGAAGGCAAACTCTTCTACCAAGTAAATGGCGTTGTGATTGGTTCTCCCTTGGGAGTATTATTTGTCCGAAGCTATATGTGCTGTGTGGAAGAAAACGCACTGCAGAAAATGGAAACCAAACCCCAGCTGTACTACTGCTACGTGAATGATATCTTTACCAATATCAAGGACACTGAACAGCTGGACCTTCTTAAGAAAAATCATGAGGAGGTCTCAGAACTCAAATTTAGTACCAAAGAAAGCGTAGAAAACACAATCCCTTTCTTGCATGTAAGGGTCGATGCCATCAATAACAAGTAACAAACCGATGTCTACCGCTGGAAACCAATGCCGCTTGGGGTCAGTGGTTATATGGCCGCCCGGTAGCTCAGTTGTTAGAGCGTTGGGCTCCGGCCTGTTGCTCAGGAACATGAAGTGACTGTGCATGTACACATTGTGCATGCTTGGAATCGGTTCCACTGAGACGCTCCGGCGCTCTATGTTTACTCGAAGTAGGTCGGCTGGCAACTGACTGGTGAGCAGAGATGGCCTACGCTGCGTTACGTTACCGAATTATGCTACGTTACGGTTCGATTTTGGCCAAAACTACGCTACGGAATTATGTTACCAGGGGCGTAGCCAAGGGGGCGGCAGCGACAGCCAGCCCCCCATCCCCCCTGAGGACCCAAAGAGCCCGCTGAGGACACGATTCTGTAAAAAGCAGAGCCATTTTTACCCATCAGGGCCCTTTGGAGCTGTCCCAGAAGCCATTTTCGCCCCCCCTGAGCGAAATCCTGGCTACGCACCTATATGCTACGTTATATTTCATCGAGTACGGAATTACGGTACTTTAGCTACGGCTACGGTAAAAATATTTCGCACTACGATATCAACATTGTGTTCACACATTCATACTTTAACCCTCGTCCCGGTGGGGAGGTGTTTGACATCCCCTCGGGTTTTACCGGTTGTACGAAAAAACGGCGGCGCGGAGAACCGCCGTACTTGACACATCTTATCCTTGATCAATTCCGCAGCTTTCCCCAAAAATTCAAGCTGGATCATCTCAGGTCAGGTCACCTGGTTAGGTTATGTGACTTCACCTTTAGAAATTTTTAAGGTGTCAGAAGTAAGAAAGGGGTGAATCTATCGAATTGAAACTGCTAGCAAATAATGGCCCTACCGAGTACTACAACCTATAGGTTCCTGTTGCAATGTTTTACCTGTGACCTCTAAGAGGTCATCTGAGCTGCTGGGAGATTTTCTGACTTGGGTCAATATCCTTGATCAATTCCGCAGCTTTCCCCAAAAATTCAAGCTGGATCATCTCAGGTCAGGTCACCTGGTTAGGTTATGTGACTTCACCTTTAGAAATTTTTAAGGTGTCAGAAGTAAGAAAGGGGTGAATCTATCGAATTGAAACTGCTAGCAAATAATGGCCCTACCGAGTACTACAACCTATAGGTTCCTGTTGCAATGTTTTACCTGTGACCTCTAAGAGGTCATCTGAGCTGCTGGGAGATTTTCTGACTTGGGTCAATATCTTTACAGGAAAGGACGATAAAACTTTTATTTTGATTCCTTTACGTTGACACTGCTTCTACGGTTCGATTGATGTGCATATTGCATATGTTAGATTAAATAGTGACCTTGACCTGACCTGAGGTGTGACCTGATGACTGATGTGTGTCACCTGATGTTTGGGGCCAATGGTCGGGAATTTTTTTGTCACCAGTTGAAAAAAATTATAAATCGAAATCAACCGGCTTCTAATTTTTACAAGCCCAAAAATGTGTCCGTGATTTACACTATCCACCTAAAGATCCCGATCTTAATTGACAGCGGGGGAATTCCAGGACAAAATGGCCAAAAATATTTCAATATGATGCCACCATGTCTAGAAAAAATCTTAAGCTTTGTCTCCGGGGTAGTTTTGGGCCAGGAAAATGCCTGTGAGAATTGTAGCCCCAGCAGACCAACGGTGACCGAGTTATAGCCCGAGACATTTTCGGGAGGTCACCTTGTAAACTCATCTCTGATCCTTTATAACTCAAACGCTTTGCCTGATTAACAAGTTTTGTATATCATTAAGCTCGTCTTGAACTATACATTATTTTGAAGAAAAAATAAAACCTCAAGATAAAAAAGAATTTTAATTCGTTTGAACTTTCCTTTTGACCTAGCTTGACCTTTTCATACTTGAAATTTCCCTTTTAGAAACCTAGAAAATTTTGTCTCATAAAATATTTTTCGATGAGAAATTTTCCAAAAATGCGTTCTTGCTATAAATTCCAAATATTAGCACCTAAGGTAGGTATGCAGACGGTTTTTACCACTGCAGTAGCACAGTCTCATGTTTAACACCGCAAACAGAGCGACTGCTTTTGTAATCGATTGCTTACAATGATATTGCATTGTCTTTACGAAATTTTCATCGTGAAAGTGTCAGAATTTATGAGAATTAACACCCCCCCACACGAGGGGGCGGGCTACTGGTTTCGTCAGGTTTCTACATGTAGTAAAAAAATACCTTCGCGCAGCGCCACCGTACTTCATCTACCACTAACTCGACATTTTAGCAACTTCTGGCAAAATAATCTAGGTCAACTGGCAGGTGGTGGGTACCGTAAATACCGTAGGTCAGCTGGCAACTGACTGGTGAGGGGGCGACCTGAGGTAGATGGCCGTCGTTATGCCTTGTGGGACGTTCAACTTTTTTCCTTAATTAACCCTTCATCGTGGGAGTTGCTCGTTTGGGTGGTGGGGTCGGGGTCTCCGTAAAAAGTCTCTTGATGACTCTAGTGAGACTCCGACTCCTAAAACTGAATTGGCAAAAACTTTGACAGGATTTATAAAAAGAAAAGTAGCAGCCCTTAAAAGTGATTGAAAGGAAAGGGCAAAGAAACTTATTTGGAATGGGCCTTGGAGCCTTAAAAGAAAATTTACAAAGATTTCGCGACTTTATCAATAATTGAAACAAGCATGACTTATCCTATAAGCACCACTAACTCACACAATTACATCGTTCCCGGAGATGGAAAAATAGTATGGATACAAGATGCCCAGTGCAGCACAGCATACTTTTGAGAGGATTCATACAATGTAAAAAAACGTGTCTGAAAACCTTTCATTTCCAGGAAATAATTTGAATCTGCTCATATATGCGAGAAAATGTCCTGAAATCATAACACATTCGACTTGCTCACTTGAAGAGGTTGCCGCACATGATATTTTTAAAGGTAATCATTTCATAGCTTCATAGGCTAGGTCTCTTGACCTTGGTTGGCGGTCTGACCTGGTATGACCCAGACCTAAAATTTTTCCAGAAGCTGCAAAAGTTTCGAGTTAGAGGTAGATAAAGTACAGTGGCGCTGTGCCAAGGTGTTTTTTACTACCTGTGGAAAACTGAGGAGGCTGGTTGCCCGCCCCCTCGTGTGGGTAAGTCTTAATTCTCATAAATTCTGACACTTGCACGATGAAAATTTCGCAAAAACAATGCAATATCATTGCAAGCAACCGATTACAAAAGCAATCGCTTTGTTTATGGTGTTAAACATTAGGCTGTACTACCGCAGTGGTAAAAAAGCGTCTGCATACCTATCTTAGGTGCAAAAAAGGAATTTATAGCAAGAACGCCTTTTTGAAAATAAACTTATCGAAATGTTTTTTATAAATCAAATTTTTTTAGGTGTCTAAAAGGCCAATTACAACTGCGAAAAAGTCGAGCTAGGTCAAAGAAGAAAAGGTCAAACGAACTAAAAGTCAAAATGTTTTTTAAATTTAAAATTTTCTTTTTCGAAATAATGTATATTTCAAGGCGAGTTTAATGATATAGAAAACTTCTTGATCAGGCAATGATTTTTTGAGTTATGAAGCATCAAAGATGACTCTACAAGGTGACCTCCCGAAAATGCCTCGGGCTAAAACTCGGTCACCATTGATCAGAGGGGGCTAAGATTCTCACAGGCGTGTTCCTGGCCCAAAACTACCTCGGAGACAAAGTTTCAGATTTGTTTCAGTCAAGCCTTGGTCGATCTGTCCTGGAATCCCCCAGCATTTTGAAGCACTTCTCGTGAAATTGAAGTTTGTAATTTTAAAGTAATGGTTTAGTCGTTACTTTTTCAAATACTATCATTCAATTTCAAATTTCAAATTAAAGCAAATCGTTACCAAGAATCCTCAGTACTGCGATCGAGATCACGAGAAAGTACTCGTACTTATACATATATGACGTAACTTTTTCGTAGTACGTTACGATACGCTAAACTTTGGCGTAGTGCGCTACAGAATTCGCCCAACTACGCTACTCTTCATTTCCAGAGCTACGGCTACGGAAAAATGATTTCATACCGTAGCGTAGGCCATCTCTGCTGGTGAGATTGTGACCTGAGCGGGGCGAGCGTCTTTGTGCTTTGTTGGACGTTCAATTTTGGCTTCTAAATTGGGCCTTCATTGTGGGAGCTGCTCGTTCGTATGGTGGGGTCGGGGTCTCCGTGACTACTCCGCTAATGACTTTAGTGAGCACCAGACTCCAATAACCGAACGTGGAATAACTTGGACAAAATTTATAATAAAAATATGGGTTTCTGGGATCCAGACTCTCATCGCTCCGACCAAGGCAGACCACCAGAGTAGCACAACGCAGAAATACAGGTCGGCAGCCAGCATGAGCATTGAGCAGTCGTCAGATCCAACAGCCCAGGGGGCGAGAGTCCGTGGCCTTCACCCAACTCAGTAGACGGTTTGTCGATCGGCCACTCCAGAAAGCATGGGCCGGCTGGGAAGTCAGCCCGGCGGCCGTTAGAGTCCCTGCCGAGTGGTGGTGTCCACGCTACCGGTCCCACGGCCAGCGCGGGGGCCAGCGGAGACGGTCCAGCGGAAACAACAGCCCACCTCCCCTCCAGTACGCGACCGAACCGCATCAGTTCCTATTAATAGCACGGACCCATAGGCGGATCCAGGGGGCAGGGGGCACATGCCCCTCGATCGATCCTCGGCGGCCCCCTAAAATGGTCACGGCGCCCCTGAGATGTCGCTTCCCACCCCCCCCTCCCAGGATGCAAAAATAGGCGCCCACCGATAGAATTTTGCGCCCATCTGATAGGTTTTGCCGGTCCAAAGTGGCGCCCCCCCGACCGGATGGTGCCCCTCCCCCGGGAAGGTGCCCCCCGATCGGAAATCATGAATCCGCCTATGCGCGGATCCAAGATATCTAATGGGGAACACATGGTGAGGGGGGATTTGGAGCAGAAAACCCTATCAGGTTTGCCCCAAATGCCATCAAGGAGATGCCGATACACTCGTCCTCGGGGGAGTAGGAAGCTACCTTTCAGGGGGGCACCATCGACCTTTTGGGGAGAGGGGAGGGAGTCAAGGATCGATAAGGGGGCAAGTGCCCCTTAGCTGCCTTTTCGTGCATCCGCCTTTGAAACATATGTGTATGATTCCAAAATGTTTCGGAAAGTGGGAGCGGGCGTGCTGACTCCAAGCCTTCTTATTCTGAAGTGTATGATATACAACGAAGGTGATAGACATGAGGACTAATAAAATACTGTTAGGGAGATATGATGACTCAACCACGTCTGTTTTTACAAAAGAAGCTCTAAACGCATCACTGGTGCTGGAGACGTGCTCCGTGGCGATAGCATTCCAGTTTCAATTTGAAAAAAACTGAGCTGTGCATAGGCGGATCCAGGATTGCCAAGCGGGGGGAGGCCCTTACCGGGGGATGGGGCGCCATTCGGACCAGGGGGTGCCACTTTTGGCCGGAAAAACTATCGGGTGGGTGCCAAATCCTATCGGTGGAAGCCGATTTTCGCATCCTGGGGTGAGAGAGTGGGAAGCGACATTCAAGGGGCACCATTGGCCTTTCAGGGGGGGGGCACCGCGAATATTTCAGGGGGCGCCGAGGGTCAATTGGAGGAAGAGGCACGTGCCCTTTGCCCCCTCTGAATCTGCGTATAGAGCTATGGAAATTGTATAACATAATGCACTTTAAGTGTGTTGGTGTCTTGAATTTGCTGCACTCTTGGTCATGTGCATTTATGAACGCGCTGCACTTTTGAGCGGACTGAAATTTTGATTGTGTTGTACTTTTGAATGCGCTGAATGTGCTGTACTTTTGAACTCGGAAAGAATAGGATGGGCTCGTGTTCAGCAAATACTAGAGAGATCAACTTCGAAATCCTTCAACCGTGTATTATTACTCCAATCTTGACCATAAAGTTGAGTTTTTGACCATCTAACCTCTCAAAGGTCACGTGAGGTCACTGGAGCATACAGTGATTATGTTGCCAATAACTTCTCACTGAATTGAGATAAAACTTCAATCTTGCTCGCATTGTGCTTATCTTGTCACGGGGATTTGATTGATTTGCAACATATCCATACCGGGTCACCCTGTGACCCTGCCAAGGCCTTTAAATGTAGAGGTAGAACGCTCCGCTCTAAAAAGAATGGCAACCCCTGTTTCTAGATATTTTTACGTTTATGACGTCAGCAGTTGCTCTCGAGGTGGAGCCGCCCATTCATTCAATGAGAATTGACTGCGGATCGTGGAATGTTTTAAGGTTTCAAAATGCATATGACGAGGGGTAGACCCAGGATTTATCACCCCACGTACACAAAAAACAGCATTATTGCCCCCAACACGCAACCTATCTCCTGATAGCCCCGTCTTCTACAATACCCAGCGCCAATGCGTTGCTAAGCAGCACTAGGCGATCGCTGACGTCATCAACATGGTGAATGCCAGATTTGAGGTTCCCAATTTTGGCCTAGGCTAAAAAGCCGAGCGACACCCCCTGGACCCTACCATAGGTGGCTGTGAGGCAATTATCCCCATTTGACCTAGCCATGCCATATTAACTATACATCTTTCGGTTTTCCGCTGTGAGAGGAATCCAGTGATGTATAAAGATTTGCTCTAGCTTCGCTGAGTAAAAGTCTAAAGAGAGGTACACGGCGCTGTTGTAAGCCTATGGGAGCCTTCTTTGACCAATGCTGGCTTCAACATTGACCTGAAATGAAATAATTCTGATAATTTCTCTTTGTCTCGAGCACACTTTTCGCCGGCCGTCCGTAATTTTTCTCTAGCTTTCCTGGGAAATAAGATACGGAAGAAGGGCGAAATGTACGTCTCCCCAGCAAGGCGCGTCGTGCCGAGGACCCTGGTGGGGCACATGTTGATATGGCTTGGAAATAATAGGGCTAATCAATGGACAATCCGGGATTTTTTTGTAGAGACGACTGTAGGTCAGGTACGAGCCATGGCCTCTCCGTTGGAAATGTATGGGCAAGATAATTTAAACTAAAAAAACATCGGTGGGAATGAAGATACAGTCTTTGCTTTTATTTTTGGACTTACCCTCCGATTCTAATGATTTGCGTTCTGACCCAATCTATGATTGGCCTGATCCTTTTAATCGGGCTTCACATTTGAACGTGCTGCACGTTTGAACGGGCTATAATTTTGGTCGTGCTGCACTTTATAATGCGCTGCAGTTTTGAACATGCTGCACTTTTGAACGTGCTGCACTTATGAACCGCGGACGTTTTGAACTCTACGCAAAATATCTTGCTGCACTTATGAACCGCTGGCCTTTTGAACACCGCTTCTCTGACCTTGCTGCATTTTTGAACGTGCTGCACTTATGAACTGTGGGTGTTTTGAACGTGCTTGATAATCGAGTCTGCTGCACTTATGAACTGCGGGGGTTTTGAACGCGCTGCACTTTTGAACTGTGGGGCTTTTGATCGTGCTGCACTTTTGATCGTGCGGCACTTATGAACTGCGGGCGTTTTGAACATCACTTCCTTAATGGTGCTGCACTTTTGAACTGCGGCAGTTATGAGCAGTGGCACTTTTGATCGTGCTGCACTTTTGATCGTGCTGCACTTATGAACTGCGGGCGTTTTGAACATCCCTTCCTTGACCTTGCTGCACTTTTGAACTGCTGCACTTTTGAACATGCTGCACTTTTGATCGTGCGGCACTTATGAACATGCTGCACTAATGAACTGCGGCACTTTTGATATAGCGTCGTCACGCTCACCAGTGGCGCTAGTGTGCCATCCAAGATGGCCGCGAAAGAGGGACTCCGAAAGGTAAACAACGTTAGTGGGCCCGGAAATAGCATGGTAAGCGGTGAATTATACGTGTTTTATGCCTGGTATGTGGCAGTGGCTTATAACCAGCCGCTGCAGAAGGCAGTGAGGAGCCCAAATTCGAGGAGTTTTTGGTCCCAAGGAGCAAAGTTTGTAGTCAGGATCAGGTTAAAGTTTGCTGCAACCCCCCCACTTTTTTGCCGGTGGCGACGCTTATGTTTGGAAACGCATTTTCCATCGTACATTCAAACTGGAATTTCAGACAGCTTGAAACGAATAAAGGCGTATATCTACCGAATTATTTCAAGATGTTTCCCGGGCTAAAAAGGAGTACAGCCATAGGCGGATCCAAAGGGACAGCAAAGTGGGCATGTGCCCCATAGGCAGATCCAGGGGCAAAGGGAGTATGTGCCCCCCCCGCCATTGACCCTCGGCGCCCCCTGAAATGGCCACGCCCCCTGAAATTTCGCTTCCCACCCCCCCTCCACCCCAGGATGCGAAAGTCGGCTCCCACCGATAGGGTTTTGCTCCCATCCGATAGGGTTTCTCGGTCAAGAATGGCGCCTCGCCCCCCCCCCCCGGGAAGGTGCCCCCGATCGGCAATCCTGGATCCGCCTTTGATGACGGCCCAAGGATAAAGGCCTACTCCTGCTAGAAGCAGGCTCAAGGGAGTGGAAGGAGGCATAAGCGGAACTGGAGATTGCCCCACAGCCAGTCTGCAAAGTATGGCAGCAGGCCAGACGAGTCGCACCAGCCATCTAAAATTCTCGCACCAGAGGTGCAGAAAGTATGCTGGCTGTCACAAACTCAACGCGACGTATGCCTCCTCTGTCACACAGAGCTGGAAATAATAATTGTATACTTGAATACTATTTCCAATATGCTGAATGTCCTCTACCTGTCCCTTACTTTTTGCAGCAGACAAGGTTCTAGCACCAAACCATTACAGCATGAAAGTAGTAAACTGAGTTTTCATTTATAGATCATGTTTTTGTTTTTAGAAGGAAAGTTTCCAATTATGGGTCATTTTTCCAGTATTGGGGTCATAACTATTATTGGCAACTCTGACTGCAGTTTCCCTCAATGACATGCATTTCCTTTTTTGAAGAAGTTTCCATTTTTGGAAGGAGTGTTTCCAATTATGGTACTTTTCCACATGATTACATGTAGCAATTATCATGAAAATAGTCATTATTGGGAACATACCTATTAATGGGAGCATACATGTACACACAATTGGGAACCCTAACCACAGCTTCCCCCCACTAAACTTCTATCTCACATATCAACAAAAGAGAAAAATGTCAATGTGAACATAGTATTTGAATCTACCTAAAATTTGTTGGTAAAGTGGACCTTAGGTAGCATTTTTATAAACACATCAAATGCTTGCAATTTGCATCCCACTCACCATCACCACCTGCCTGGTCATTCCTTTTTGCAGTAAAAACTCTGAGGCAACTAGCCTGCATAGATGTAAAATTATGTCTACTGCCCTAATAGGTACAGAGGTATTGGAATTCACATACCAAAGAAAGATCCAGTATAGTCAAAATCCTGCTTTAACTCCATGCAGTTCAGGTCCTGTGCGTTGCTTACCACCACTGGTAGTAAGCAACACACCCCTAACCAGCGATTTTCGAAATCTATTTCTTTCTGAGATTTGCTGTGATTTTCTGAGATAAGAAGGGGGTCTACTCTGCCCCCTCCAGTGCACGTTAGTTCCAGGCCCCTCTCCAGTGTGGGTGTTAACACTTTGTGGAGGACTGCATTAGCACACATTTGCTATCTGTACAATATTGATATCATTTGATCATGAAAACTCACCTGAATCACTGTTGTTGCCAGCCTGTTGCTGGCGCCAACTCTCCCAACTTCCTCCAGCTCCAAATCTATCTAACCAATCTAGGGCACAAATAAACTAAGGCACAAGCAGGCTAAGGAATGAAAAACCAAGCTTGATATGGGAAAGTGCATCAGTCTTACAATAGCCTACATTCATCTTAGATTAGCCATGGGCAGCAATATTTATTCTAGCTAGTTTTAGCCTGCACTTATCTTAAATATACCTAATGAATATGCCCTCAAAATAAGTGGCTTTCCGCCTGTTTAAATTTTTGGCAGGCTCTACATCACATAACCATTTCTAACTTGTCTTGTCGCTGTTGCGCAGTTTAAGTAGAATTGCTGCCCAGCTATGTTTATTTTCTCAATCACTTAGTACTTTTATTAGTAGCTTTTGGGCGTACTTAATACTAAATTCGAAGAAATGGGGGCCAATAAATCGAACACACTCAAACGGTAAATATGATTTAACCTGAAAAAATGGACAGAGAAGTACTTTATAAAGTATCTGCATTATCGTTAATGCCTTAAATATGCCAACAATCGTGTATTTCTCGAAAAAATGACTGTCACATTTCCGGCATCTAGGCGACAACTTTCTGCAAACTACTAACAATCAGCCCCATTGGGCTGCATGTTAAAATCTGGCAACTGTGACAGCGGTTTGCGGGTTTTTCTGCAGCGGGGATCCCTCGTTTTAGTAGAAACTGAACACAGTACCAATATTGTATTACTAATGGTACGCTGTGCAATTGAAGAACAAAGCTGCTAAGTTAAAATATTCCCTACACGCTTCATTCTCTATTTCGAAAATATGGGGTTTGATCTTGAGCCATACAGTCAGGATCGCTATTTTGTCACAATTATGCACCTCATTTTTGGTAAATGTGTCACAAACTCCGGTAGCCGAGTTGGCAAGTTTCTGCACCTCTGTCTCGCACCACCATCCTCCAAAAATTCGCACCAATATGCCACATACCAGGGAAAAATGCACCCATTCCTACCCCTGCAATGCAATGCTATCTCAATCATTGGTCAGTTAATTAAGGGCTTTTTATAAGGCCCCTCCTGTGTCTTAATAGCCATTCAGCCATTATTTGTTTATTTTAAGTGTCACTAACCTTGCAAATTCGCACCAGGTTGATAAAATTCGCACCACTTGGTCCTGTCTCCAAGGGCACTCGCGCCGACGAGATCTCGTCGAAAATGCCATACTTTGTACACTGGCCTCACAGCCGCTTACCAGGTGGATGTCAATGGAAGTCAGATGGCTGAAAATGTCTGCAACAGACAGCAGCATTTGAGCCTATCTTCTTCCCAATTCTGAGTTTCAACTTCCACTGCTTGGACAGCACCTTATCCTGAGGAAACTTGTGAAAGCTGAGACTGCGACACTTTCTTCGGAAGGATACACACTGAGGAACGCAGCATTTCTGATTGGATCTAATGGTTATCCGTCTCTTCTCCATTTTCTTTGAACTTTCCAAGATTATAACAAACAAGAAAATAACGCCAGTCTTCAATATTCACGTCCACCCAACGTCACGTATAACCACGCTCTTTCACGAGTTTACCACGACTGAAAATCCGTTACCATAGGAACCGTATAGGGACCAAGGAGGTTGTTTACATATGCACCGGATATGAAGCAGCCGCGCCAGTCGTCAGTCCCTCTTCTGGCGTTTCCAAAAAAATCCGCCAGGTGCCAACACTTTCGATGACCGAGGCCAATAGGGTGCATCAAATGCCCCGACTTTTGAAATTAGCTACGCGGCCCGGCCCAATTTTTTGCCTTGGACCTAGTGAGTCCAAATATGAAATATTTTGAAATTTCGAAAGGGGCTAGGGGTGCCACCTAGCGGCCAAAGTTTTCAATTTTGACCATTTTTGTATATACTTTGGATTTGCCGCAGAAGTCGTCTCATTTAATTAGTGGACTGTTTTGTGACCAAACACTGTTGCGCTGGCCTAAAAGCACATGCATGCCAAATTTCATAGATTTTGGACATCTTTTAGGGGTGCCTCCTAGCGGTGAAAAAATCAATTTTGACAGTTTTTTTACAATTTGTTTCATTAAATGTGTGGACAGAATAGTTGTGTATTTTGGTCCAGCTGAAACGAGATTTTGCCGAATCGACCTCACGGTACTTGCGAGACGGATTTCATGCATTTTGGATTTCTTTATATGGCACTACCTGGCGGCCGAAGTTAAAAATTTACATTGGTTTCTGCTCATCCGTTTTTATTTATTGAGGACACTGGTCCTGCTTGCAGCTAATTGTTTGGGTGATAAACTACCATTTTACTGTAATTTGATGCCTTCTCGTACACACAAGGCTAAGAACGAAGAAAGACGGAAACAAGTTGTGGGGAGCGGACATGGAAACTAATTGCTGGTTACACCGTGGTAGAGTAAGAAAACGAATGGAAAATACGGCTCCCCCATATCGAATTTGACGGTTGAGCTTCTTGAACGGCAGGAGTGCTCAGACGCAGTGTTGAACACGGTGTTGGCCACAACAGGGTCGAACACAGGTCATCGATCAGCCGCCTGCATCCAAATCCAAGATCGGCTGAACAAGGCTCTGCTCTGGTCTGCGGACAGGCACTAAGTCGGGGGAAAAGTCCACGTCAGTGTTTTGAACGGACCCGATATTGAGAAATTCTGCTTGCCTAACTAATAATTCTAACAAAAACCGACTTACGTTCATTATACACGGAAAAAACGGGCTAAAAAATGAACAATACTTCGAAATCGATTATTTATCAAGATAAGTGAAATATGAAAGACGGTTGAGTTTATCTTTCAAATAAACTCAACTTCACCAGAAAGTCGCCCGTTCCTGACGGAACTCAAAGAGAACCTCCTTCAAACTGTCTGTCCGAAACAAAGCCGTGATGACCACGAGGAGTTCAGAGAACTAGGAATTACTTTCCTTGGCTCAAATAATCCAGATGTATATTTCGACGCTCAGGAGCAATGCGTAGAGCTAGATGGATGAGCAGCCTGCCTTATGCGAGGAAGATGTGCACGTCCGAGCACCACATTCCCAACGTTCAAGATGAAAAAGCCCCAACGCAGGAACTTATGTCAAAGGTTTGGCGGTTCGTGACCTTCATCACCTTCGTCTATGGCTTGTAATGCATGATATGCCAGGACGCAGTGGATTCCCCATTGCATGATCTTAATCACCACTTGTCCTGTTATGGGGACTGGTTGAACGAAGTTGTTGGCACCGGTGCACTGCTGGCTTTCAGCCATCAGCGGTACTTCACCTTAGAGATGGTTCCCTTACTCTTTTCAGCCTGTGCGAAGTCAGCTTTTCTGGTGGTGAACGTTTTTGGTGGTGAAGCTCAAGATCATACCCGAGGCACCCCTCAGTCGTGAAGGAAGTGGGTCCGGGAAACCATGTTTTTTATTTTATTTATTTATTTTTATTAGGGCCACTCCCAACAGGCACCCTTGCCCAATTACAGGGAGTATTGGCGTGGGTGTTTAAGGATCCTTTCCACCGGGTCAAATCGGACACGGAAGGCGGTTTCCCGCCGTGGGAATTCAACCCACGTTAATCCATGCTATCCGATACGAAGACTGGCAACAAAGCCACTAGGCCACCCCGGTCCCAGAGTTTGCAGAGATTGAGCAAAGAGACTAAGTTGGTAGACCTGGATGAATCTGAATCGTGGTCTAAATTCAGACTCCTGAAGCTGGACATCGGGTTCCGAGAGCTGGATGTCAGTGACGGGTCTGACTCATCTACCTACCAGGCATCAAGGGTAAAGCCCAGGGCCATACATGTTCCCAATGATACCGCCGTAAAGGGAGGAAAGATGGCCTCGGACTTTCAAACGACAGCGTAGTCTAAGCGACACTTGCAGAACATTCTACAGGCGTTCGGAAAAAACCGAAAATGCAACCTGATCCACGCTCAAGGAAACCGAAACACAAGTAATCTGTGTGCTCAAGAAAGTGGGGTTGTGTGAATAGTAGAAATAGAAACAGTCAAGTGTGACTATCAGTGGTCAAAACTAGTGCAACTGAACATGACGTCTTGTCGAGGCCATGAGTTGTGAGAGCGGCAGTGGAGTGGTCAGCACAGCTGGCTTCCACACGGCCGACCCGGGTTCAAGGCCCGGCGACTTACTTGAACGAGGATCAAGCTGGCTCCCCAGAAACCCTTCCAAAAGGGAAAGAGTAGGCGACGCCGTATGACCCTGGCAGTTGGTGCGTCGATAAGCCCCAAAAATCAATCAAACGGGCCGTGAGCTGTGGTATGAATGTCTCTGACAAAGCTCGTATTTGTTATCGAAAGATCGGTGTTAAGTTAACTACAATAATAACATAAGCAATAACCTAAAGTAACATGATTATAATAATCTAAGACATTTCGTGTCAATTCGGAAACATCGGCTCTTGGCGTTAATCATCGTGCATGAGCTTAGCTCCCACAACGGTGCTTTTCATGCAAGGTACTTAAACTGGAACCTTCAAGCATTTGATAGATTGATGAACCAAGATGTTTTGTTCTCAGCATTGTATATCTGGCCTTGTATTGTAATAGGAATAATACCTCAAATCGATGAAAGATTGGGTTCTTTCCCGAAATATCTCAACTTAGCTGCCCACTGTGCTCCAGTGGATTACTGAAATGAGAGGACGTCGTGCGAGAACTCCCAAAAACTATGGAACAGTATGGAGGAAAATGGATGATTTGTTGAAAAACAACGAAAAAGGAAGATGAAATATTGGTCCGGAAATTTTGAAGGTGATATCTGACACTTGAGAGGAATTTGTAACACAAATTATCGTTGGAACTCAACCAAAACTTCTTACTCATTTTTGTCATAGTCATTAATTTATTAAAAACTTAAAAAATTAATTTCTGCCACCAGATGTCACTCATTTCCAAACATTGTAAATGCCTTTAACAGATACTTTGGCCCAACAGGAGTAGTTCGTAATTACAACAAAGTTCAAATCCAGGATGGTTCAACAATTATGTTTGATAAATACTCACCAAAATGCCAAACGTTGCAAACTTCTACTATCAGGTGGCACCCCTAGCTGGCGTCCAAAATGCGCCAAAGTGACTGCACAGGTAATTTGGAGCTTTGAAAACATTATTTGACCACCGCTGGGTCCGATTTTATGATAATACAATTTCCACGGGCGATCCAATGAATATTAAAAATTCCAAAAATTTGAAACTTTGACCGCTAGGTGGCACCCCTAGCCCAATATAGATTTTCCAAAAAATTGGGATTTGAGGTTTTCATGTCTGAAACAACAAAATGTGGCGGGCCGCTAAGCTAATTTATCAAAAAATGAAAATCATGGGGCGTTTGATGCACCCTAGCTGTAGAACGCCGTGACATCTTCACAGGCCAGTGTGCAAAGTATGGCATTTTCGACGAGATCTCGTCCGTGCGAGTTCCCTTGGAGACAGGACCGAGTGGTGCGAACTTTATCAACCTGGTGCGAATTTGTGAGGTTGGTGACACTTAAACTAAACAAATAATGGCTGAATAGCCATTAAGACACAGGAGGTGCCTTATAAAAAGTCCTTAACTGACTAATAATTGAGGTAGCATTGCATTGTAGGGGTAGGAATGGTTGCATTTTTTCCCTGGTATGTGGCAGATTGGTGCAAATTTTTGGAGGCTGGTGGTGCGAGAATTTTAGATGGCTGGTGCGACTCGTCTGGCATGCTGCCATACTTTGCAGACTGGTTCACAGGGCGCCCTTCACTCGGGCGCTTTTCCTTGGGTGCTCTACATGTCTGGCCTTTTTCTTATCACAACTAGTTCATCCCCCTGTCCTTAGGTCCGAAACCTTTTCCCCCGGCGGGGCATACCGAGCTGCAGTCGGCACGTGGACATTGACTTTCATCGCTTGGCGAGTCTTTGAAGCCTTAAAAAAAGAGACTTTTGAGTGAAGTGTGTAGTACGAAGCAGGGTACTTTAGTCTTCAGATTCAGAATTCCAGAAGAAATTATATATTTTTCATGTTTTGCTTCATTGTCTGATAAATATTACGCTGCTATATCTTGCATAGCTTTTCAGGCGTGTTTTACATATTCAACATACATGTTGACTGCTATATGAAACAATATTGGCAATATTCTACGCTGAATTCCAGTACAGCGTAGTTTAGAGCAGCGTAACTTTGCAAGAAGTTGTATTTTACGTTGCATTTTTGTGAAACAAGATTGTGGTGTATTATTCACTTTCTACGCTGCATTATGCTACTTCTACGCTATACCTTACATTACCTTACCTTACCTACGGTTGTCGGAAATTTTGGAGGCCAAATGGCCTGCCGGTTCCGTTCTATGACGAGCTCAAATTAACAGAAGTCCTCATTTGGTCTTTCTCAGCCGGAGAGACTGAGTCAGAAACCACGGGCAATCGCCCGTGGATGGGGGGTCGGTCAGTCAGGGACCTCGTACCATAGGTGAGTCCAGTTTGAGTCCAGTCTTGCCTTGAACTGTTCGACAGTGCGGGCTTCAACCACGGACACCGGTAGCGAGTTCCAGTCATTCACAATGCGACACCTAAAGGCAGTACGGCGAACTCTGGATGTGGCAGTAGGCTTAACCAGCTTCCAGGGGTGGCCACGGGTGCGCGAGGTCCTGTCCAGACTGAGAAACAGTGATGGGTCCTGGTCAACAGCCCCGTGTAGGAGTTGATAGGTCCTAATCATATCACCTCGGCGTCTTCTATAGTATAACGCTGGAAGCTTGAGAGCTCTCAACCTTTCCGGGTATGAAAGTCCCCTGATAGAACTGACCAAACGTGTGGCACGGCGTTGGAATTTTTCAAGTGCTCTCTCGTCGGCGCGATTGAAGGGGCCCCAAGTAGAATTACCATATTCGAGAAGAGGGCGGACTAGTGCCTTGTAGAGAAGTGGCAGTGTGAGCAAGTCTATGTTAGCGAAGGTCCTTCTAATCAGTGCAAGGACGCGAATAGCTTTCCGAGACTGCTGATGCCGCGTGCTCCCTGAATTTTAACTCACTATCAATGAGCACACCTAAATCCTTCTCAACTTCAGTCTTTTCGAAGGATGTTCCCCCTTGCTATAAGCATATGTTACGCCTTTTATGAAATGGGGCCCTGGGCCCAGTTTCATAAAAGTTGTAGAAATGCAGCGTGTTTTACACCACATTCACCTGCAAAGTTACGCCGTACTCAGAATCACGTTTCACAAAGAGCGGTGACATTCACGCGAAAGCGGCGTAGATATCAAATGCAGCGTGAATTACGCCCAATGAATTACCCCTTTCAAATATGGCGTGTAACTGCTATATTAACATGAAAAATCGCATATATATTTTTTAATACATTATTTGAATGAAAATTATTCTACATATTTGCTCTTATTCGATTTTCAAGTTTCTAATGCACTTTTACTACAAGTACTGGGGGAAGATGCACTATCAGCTGACGCAATAAAAATACGACGGATTTGTTTCTGGCTGTACCTAATTTTTTTAGGTAGTTTCCGTCAAGAAGGTGCTAAAAAGGCCCTTGCTAAAAAGGTTGTTGTATTGTTGTGCGAGTGTAGTTCAGTAGAATTTTAGGTGAATTGTGTTTACTTATCATGTGTGAACTGTGAAAGGTCTGTGAACCTTATAATTTCGTGAAACTGGGAAAGGAATAGTGGGTAAACATCTTTAAAGAATAACAAGATCAAGATGCTGGTACTTAGGTACCTAGGTATATCATCATTTTCGCCAGAGGCCTCAGTAGAGATACTTGGATTTTGTTGGTGACAGATACCTTAAATTGAATTTTTACCCTCCATAGACTCCATATAACACTTTGTGAGTGTCAACTTATCTAGGGTTCTGTCCTCACTAGACTGTCAAATAACAGTAACGGCAGTAAGTCAAAGTAAAAATCAATGTCAGCTTTCCTGTGTATGTGCATCAATAGCTATCATCATTTTGGCATATCAAATGGCCATAGAACTCTAAATATCAGCTCAATTTGGCATGTGCAACATGCACTTTATACCTGTGCAAGGAAAAACTTGCACACACTTTCATTTAAGTTTATTTTACATTCATGACTCTTTTTGTCCTTCACTACATTACCTAATTTTGCTTCAGATTCAGAATTCCATAAGAAGTTATATATTTTTCACGTTTTGCTTCATTGTCTGATAAATGTTACGCTGCTATATCTTGCATAGCTTTTCAGGCGTGTTTTACATATTCAACGTACATGTTGTCTGCTATATGAAACAATATTGGCAATATTCTACGCTGAATTCCAGTACAGCGTAGTTTAGAGCTGCGTAACTTTGCAAGAAGTTGTATTTTACGCTGCATTTTTGTGAAACAAGATTGTGGTGTATTATTCACTTTCTACGCTGCATTATGCTACTTCTACGCTATAAGCATAAGTTACGCCTTTTATGAAACGGGGCCGGGGCGTGGACTTTCACCAATGTAAAATTTGGAGGCACAGGAATGACACAAGATTTTGTAAATTCCGTTCTTGATGCTGCATTTTGCCCTCAAGCCGTTTTTGAATGTGTGACAGCGCTTATTACCAGAAGGACATTGGGGAGGGCTAAGCGCTGACCTAACTAGTTTAGATATTAGTGATGGGCCTGAATACCATGCAATTTTAATCCCGAGGTTGGTCGAACGAACGATTTGATCTACAGACCTACTGAGCTGATTATCTATGAAGGGCAAGTGAATGTATATATTATGTTGTTTCTTCTGGTTTGAATGATTTTTTGGCCTCTGGTATGTCTGGTGAACTTATGAATTCTATTTGTCACTGTTGCAGAGATCTTGTTGGGTGGATAGCCGTTTTTGAGGAAGAGGTTTTGTACTTTTTTAAACTACGGCGGCAGGTCTCCTTTGACGGTGAAACTCGCATGGCTCTATTTATTTCGGAGTTAAGTACAGCTTGTTTAGTTTGAAGAGGATGAGCAGACTCAAAATGGAGTATGATTGGGGCCGCCATGGGTTTGATGTACAGTTCTGTTGTGTACGAGCCATCCTTGTAAACAGTGAAAAGTGTATCAAGGAAAGGGATAGCTCCAGATGTTCCTGTGTGGTCCAATGAAAACGTGATATTAGGATGTACTGCATTAATTTTGGTGTAGAATTCTAGAAGGCTGGATGCCATGTGTCCATATTCCCAAAATGTCATCTATATACCTTAAAAAGCAGGCCAGTTGAAGTTTTAGACTCACTAGGAATTTTGATTCGAGTACGTGTATGAACGCTATGGTTAACAGTGGAGCACACCTGTTGTCCATGGCGACCCCCTTTGTCTGCTTGAAAAGTTTGTCCCCAAAGCGAACGATTAGGTTATTGTCGAAGATGTGACACATAACCTTTCTGCAATCTTCTGGATTAAGACTGAATAGATTAATATCATCAAGGTGTTCTGTAATGGTGGATAGGACGGCCTCGATGCCCTCCTTTATAGGTATACTCCCATACAAATGTGTCGCATTCATCGAGAATGCAATAGAACCGCGCGGAAATTTTACTGGAAAGGCTTGTTTTACATGCTCAAGATATTTTTCCGTGTTCGGTAGATGAGAAGGCATGATGGAAAGGATTTGAATTAAGATTTGGCACATGAACCAGTATAGCTTATCCAGTGGGTCGCAGACACGATGGGTCGTAACAGGATCCGTGGCTTATGGTTTTTTGGCAGGCCGTATAATTCTGCTGTACGGCTCGAATGGGGTACAAGAGCGCTGCTTAGCTTTTTGGGGAGCTTTGGGGCGATTACAGTTTTAATTAAGTGGCTTGTTGTCGCATCTAGTTTTTTAGTTGGATTTGCGGTCTTGTCTGTGGGTTTGTATTCTTTTGTTATATTTTCTGCCTTGGACATGTAATCTTTCCTATCCATAATGACGAAGCCTGTGCATTTATCTGATGGTTTTACTACCACATCTACATTTTTACTTAGTTCGTTTATCTCTTCTTTATGAGTCTGTGTGATGTTTTTTATGAGGGTAAACAAATATCTGAAAGGTCCCTAATTGCTCAACACTTCAATCAATTCTTTTCAAAGATCGCTACCTCACTCAATTCAAATCTTCCACAGCCCACCTCAGACCCTCTCCAATATCTTGGCAATCAAATTAATCCATGTTTTCAATTTTCTCCAATTGCTGTCGACACTACCATAAGAATTATAGGCTCCCTGGGGAGCACTGGGGCGGGATGCGATGGTGTCAGCTCAAAAAATCTCAAATCCTCAAAAGATACCATCTCTCCCCATCTCACCTACTTGTTTAACATTTGCCTCTCCACTGGTATATTCCCTGCTGAATTTAAGACTGCTGTAGTTGTTCCGGTCTTCAAATCTGGTGACCGATCCGCTTTTACAAATTACAGGCCAATATCTCTTCTACCAATTTTGTCAAAAGTTTTTGAGAAAATTGTCTATGAACAGGTTATAGATTTTCTGGTACATCATAAGCTAATCTTTGACTATCAATTTGGCTTCAGTCCTGGTCACAGTACGTATATGCCAATATCTCTCCTTTATGATGAAATCACATCAGCTCTGGTTTCAAAAAGGCGTGTGCGACCCTCTACTTAGATTTCTCCAAAGCATTCGACACTGTCAATCATTCTATTCTTCTCTCCAAGCTCAAGTTCTATGGTTTCCAAAATACTTCACTAAAATTTTTTGAGTCTTACCTTTCTGATCGTGCCCAGTATGTAAAAATCAACAACATCATGTCTCGTGATTCCGCCCCGTGCCCCTTGGTGTGCCCCAAGGCAGTGTGCTGGGCCCCTTCTATTCCTCTTATACGTTAACGACATCCATAAAAGCTCCCCAACTCCCAAATTCTTCCTCTTTGCGGATGATACGGCCCTTCTATTTACAGCTGACTCTCCCTCTGAACTTCAACACATTATTAATGAGAGTCTTTGTGATGTTTGGTCCTGGCTAATCTCAAACAGACTGACCCTCAATGTGAAAAAGTCTGTATACCAGCTCTTTCCCGCTACAAATGCAAATCTTCAAATTTACGTCAATGATGTCTTGCTCTCTCGAACCACCTCTACAAATTATCTTGGAATCAAAATTGACGAGGATCTGAAGTGGGCTTCGCACATAAAAAGTGTAGAAAACTCCATAGCCAGAAATATAGGACTGATCAGACGCGCTCAACACATCTTAAACTCAGATCAACTTCTCCTGTTATACAATGCCCTTATCCTTCCTAGTTTCACCTATGGGCTTCAAAACTGGGGAAATTCGTTCAAATACAGACTGAATAAACTATTTCTCCTGCAGAAGAAAATTATCCGAATTGTTGATCACTCTGACAGGCTTGTGCACTCTGACCCTCTTTTCAAAAAATATAAAATATTAAAAATCAATGATCTGGTTGAATTCGTAAACATAATGGTGCTTCACGGTTATCTTAATGGTTCGCTTCCACCCCCATTGCAAAACTCTTTCGCCCTCAGAACCCAGGAGAACATCCGTAGACAAATCCGACAAAATAGCCATTTTCTTATCCCATTTGCGCCAACAGTTTACAAAAGAAATTCCCTCCTTATTACAGCCCCTCGAAACTGGAACAAAACAATAGCTCCCAGAATAAGAAATATCGAGGATATCCCGCGTTCCAAAATGTTCTTCAAAAAGGTTTTAAAGAAGATATTTACCGACGACTACTAGCGACCCTGGGATAGGTTCTTGTTGGTACTATATTATGCTTGCTGTTTTTTCGATATTAACCCTCGAATCGGCCTCACAAGTATTGGTAGGAGCCCATTTACATTATACTTTATCGTACACATCGAAATTGACCGCGGAGGCACTTAGATTTAGGTAGACTCCTGGCGTCGAACAGGCCTGCCTCCGGCACTCTGCTACCTGTCCCCGACTTTCCACTCGAGTGCCGCGTCTACTCGACTCTCGGCCGTCCCTGACTCTCAAGCGGTGCTCCATCCACTTCCCCCTCCCTCTTACTTACATGTCTCTTTTCCTCTTCCACAGGAGCGAGCGCGGGGCGTTGCCGTTGGCCCCGCTCATGGCGAGGGCGTGGCGGCTCCCCGGCCGCTCCGTGGTGCCTGCGAGCGGTCTCCCGGCGGCCCTCCCCGGGTCGCTGTGCGTGATCCTGGATCCGCGGCGCGATCCCTGCTGGCTTTGGCGCTCGGCGAGCGTGTTGCCCCCTGGTGGTGGCGCTGAGGTCGCCCCTGTCGGGGGAGCCTCGGCTGCCGCTGCCACGGACGCCCCTCGCCTGGCGTCGCTTGGGCCTCGGTGTCGTGAGGTCTTAACCTGCGGCCCTGACGCTTCCAGAGTATTCTGTGATCTTGGACGGTGTGGCGCTGTTGCTGCGGCCTCCGTGCGGCTGGTGCGGCGACTGTTGGATTAGCGGTGGTGCCCTGGCTGGTGCTGCGAGCCGCGCCGGCCGACCGCGGCCTGGTGGTGTAGGGGCTCCGGTGGCTGCGCGGTGCTGCGGTGGCTGTTGGGCGACGCTTCGGTGACTGTTTGGTGGCGCTGTGGTGCCGCTGGGCGGCGTTGGGCGCTGGGCCGCTGGGCTTGACCGCTGGTTGGCACGGCTGATGGATGCATTGCTGCTCGTCCCCATTGCTAACCCATCAATTTTTTTACTTTTTTATTATTTTTTATTTCCCCGTGCCCCTATTTTTTTCTTTTTTTCTGAACGGTTCAACTGTGATAACACGATTCCTTATGATGCTGCTGCAAATATTGCGCTACTGCTCCAACATCGTCTGACCTGACTTCTCAGGAGTCTCGTGTCCAAGAATCGCGGATTCATGAATCGCCGGAATCGCGTGCGTGTTGACACTCGTTTTACCCGAAGTGCATGTCCCAATGTATGTCCCCCATGTGTATGTGTGAAATATATGTACGGATGTTTTCTATTTGAGACGTCTGCCTTCTAAATATACGCATTAGCCTAAATTTGAGTATGCTGAAGGACTCTTCAAGATGTTTCCGCGGCTTTAGGAGGTTGATACGCTTGCGAATCTGGAAAGTTAGGTCGGATTTTGGTGGTTGCGTTAATGGGGGCCGGCGGGGGGGAGCGAGTGGTCCTGTTCCTGAACTTTGTAGACGTTTGAATCTCCACCTAAGTCCGTAAATGGCTCTTTCTATTACTATTTCTACCTGATTCAAACATCTAGCTGTGACTCGTCGTGAGAGGGCATAGCCGGGTCCGCGATCCAAAATGCCCGTGATATGATCACTGATTGCGGTATGAGACAAGTTACTGGTGGGTCTCTTTCTCAGGCTGTTTACTTTACTTATCGTCTCAAAGGCAAATAGTTTCTTTGGCTGCTTAGGTTTCCCTGCATGCTGTGGAATTGGCGCTGGTCTAGGCTCGATACCACAACAAGCTAGGCTTAATCGAAAATTAGTCGAAGAGAGAGTACAATAATTCGTGCAGACAGACTAGGTAGCATCCTAACAAACAATAAGATAATACATATGACGGCACTGAAGACATTTCGACAGGGCTGAACAATCACCATACTTATCATAATGAAAATATTTGACGATATGCGGTACTCATCGTGAGGAGAGATCGACGTGCTGGTCGTCTGATGGGGGGTGCTGGTTGCCTGGGTGACGGATAAGCACTGTCACGTTCCACCTCCTCAGTTGTTGTAAGCTCTATCCGCGGGTCCACTGATTCGGTTTTTTCATGTTCACACTTCGTATGAGGCTGGGTGGACTCGATGCAGCTCTCCGTCACTTCTTCTGTTTCGTCTTGCATCTAGTTTTCTTCGCCTGTTACATCTTCATTGTCATTGTCCAGGGCTAGCACTGGATATTGTTTTTTCCCCAAGGCCTCGAGTTTCTTCGGGTGGCGTTTCCTGGATTCCAGGCTGGTTTCTCTGAGAATTGTAATCACTCGCCCTAAGATGAAACCAAAGTCTCTCGTTGTTTCCTTTAAATGGCTGCTGCAACGTCTGATGCAGCGTAGGAGAAAGCTTCTCAGCTCGAAAGCTTCAGATATCTACATTCAGTGAGGTATTGTGAAGTCGTTCTATCTGTCTTTTGACCTTATCATTTAATCGGCCGCTTGTTTTAACCGAGTTAAGAATGAATTTCGGTATGCATTTTTTTCTTCTGCATTCTACTAGAAATTGGATCCGTTCTGCTGATCTTGCGAGTGTTTTTATGAAGCTGGCCGAAGTACGCGATTTCTTTCTTGAGTTCATTGCTGACACTTAAATTGTTAACTAAATCGAAAAATTGCTTTATTTCCTGGTTTTTCATTGAGAGTTAGAACTTAAATTAATATATTCTGAACGCATTGACCAGGAAAAATGAATTTATACTTTTTTAGTTGTATTACAAAACCCGACAAGTTTCGGCTTCCGCCATCTTCTTGGAGTGATAAAATTTCTACAAAGATATCAGCACAAAAAATCCAACATCGGGACACAGTATACATGGTTTACAGTCCGGAAAACTTCACTCTCAGAGGGCAGAAAAATAAACGCAATGAACATGGTAATACATTTTGTTATTTTTTGGGAGAGGTTTAATGCGACAACTGCGATACCACTGAATCAAATTAATTTCCACGGGTAAATTACGCTGTTCGTAGTGGGTTTTAGTTCTCGAATGTGGATTGCCTCAGCAATTTTGAGGTCTGCGTTGTCCTTGGTAGTAGTAAGAATTTCTATGGAAGAGTTGTCGTTAGTATCTTTCTGTTCCATGGCTGGGTGAAAATTTATCATATGTTCTCCTAAGGGTGTATTTAGACGTCGAGGACGGGCATCGCTCAGGTGTTCATTAAACCTTTCCCTTACAGGACGTGAACTTTCACTAATGTAAAATTCGGAGGCACAGGAACGACACGAGATTTTGGACACGAGATTCGGGCCCATTATTAAAATCTAAACTAGTTAGGTCAGCGCTTAGGCCTCCCCAATGTCCTTCTGGTAATAAGCGCTGTCATATGCGAAAACGGCTTGAGGGCAAAATGCAGCATCAAGAACGGAATTTACCAAATCTCGTGTCGTTCCTGCACCTCCGAATTTTACATTGGTGAAAGTTCACGTCCAGTAAGGGAAAGCTTAAATGAGCCGCCCCGGTAGCTCAGTTGGTAGAGCGTTGGGCTCCGGCCCGCTGCTCAGAAGCATGCAGTGGCAGTGCATGTCCAGGCTTGGGATCGGTTCCCCTGAGACGCTTCGGCGCTCAATAGTTTACCCGACGTACAGGTCGGCTGGCAACTGACTAGTGAGAGGGTGACCTGAGCGGGGCGGCCGTCCCTGTGCTTTGTGGGACGTTAAACTTTGGCTTCTAAATTAACCCTCCATTGAGGGAGTTGCTCGTTCGGGTGGTGGGGTCGGGGTTTCCATGACAAGTCCCTTTATGACTTTAGTGAGACTCCGACTCCAGCAGCCTTACCAGGAACAACTTGAACAAAATTTATAAAAAAACACCTGAGCGATGCCCGTCTTCGACGTCTAAATACACCCTTAGAAGAACATATGATAAATTTTCACCCAGCCATGGAAGAGAAAGATACTAACGACAACTTTTCCATAGAAATTCTTACTACTACCAACCAATCAATCAATCAATCAATGTATTTCAGAACATCCTTACACTCGATAGAATGCTTTTCATGTTCCATCGTCCATTCAATGAAGGGGTCGTGGATAGTGTAAAGGTAGCAGTGAAGTCAGCGATACTGGCAATAAAAGCTCAAGTACTCTAATGCAATCGCACACGTAATATGGTATAAAATACTGCGACCTCACACTTACGGGCCCAATAAACTCAGTGAGTTTCGGAAATCTGACATCCTGGTATTGCTTCTTAGATCAGGTGGCAGGTCATTATATTGTGCAATGGCAGCATGGCATAACCAAGGACAACGCAGACCTCAAAATTGCTGAGGCAATTTTCAGGCGGCTACGGTGCGTCGGCGTCTGCGAACCGCCTGCCTGAGGCGCGAGATACTGCAGTGGGACGATATTCTCCCTTCCGTCTTGGAAACCGACGTGTGCGTACGCGGGTTTTACGCGCAGTAGTTCCGCCCCGTCCACTAAAGGTTCGTACTTGCTTTGGGGTTGTGCCGCTTGTACAACACTTTTACAGGGGAGTTTAGCCATGTTGGGATTGAGTGTCCGCTTGAAGATTGTCGTGGGTATCTGAAGAGTCGCTTATGAGGGGTGCATTTAGCTGACGTCGACAGCAGCGGTCTTATGGAATGAAGAGCGTCGGGAAGGACGGATTCACGCTGCGCTGTGACCATGCTTTTCGTCTTTAGAGCGAGTGGCTGCGTCTTCCAAATGATGTCATTAAATATTTCCACCTGTCCATTTCCGGTAGGGTTTCATGGGGCACATCTGCTCGTTGCAATTCTGCGAGACAGCAGAACCGTTTCAGCGCCTCCGACATGAACGCCGTCTCTCGGTCAGAGTGTATGTACTATGTAGTGTATGTAGTATTGTATGTATGTATATATGTATGGTGAATTCTGAGGACAGACACGAGATTGCAGAGACACTTGATAACGGACTTGGTCGTCATGTCCTGGCCCCGGTAGGCAAACGGAAGTCTAGAATGTGTGTCGATGATCCACAATAAGTATCGGTTCGTCGTAACGGACGGGAGCAGGCTTTTGAAGCCAATGCTTAACCGTTTCAACGGTTGGGTGGCCCTGACGAGAACAACAGGGTCGGATGCGAAGAATCCGGGCTTCAGCTCTGCACATGTTTGACATTATGTCATCGTTCGGGCGTCCTTGGTTGAGTAAGCCAGGTTCTGACTGCGGAGAAAATGCACCATGCGAGTGACTCCTGGGTGGCATAAGTCGTCATGGAGTTTCTTCAGTCCATATCCAGTAAAGCAGGGCCACAGATTCTGAACAAGGTGTCTGCAGTCACGTTCTCAGCACCGGTTCAATACATTATGGTGTAGTAAAATGAGTTGAGCTCTGATTAACACTTCTACTAACTTATAGGATCGGGGACTCCTGTTGGTTGATACTTTAATTGTTGCATTACATGTGGGTGAGATCGGGTGTTCTGCAGAATGCTTGCAATAAAGTGTTTCCTCTGTTTCAGTTGAAAGCAGAACCCAATATTCAGCCAATGGTGCCACTATTTCCGATCACGGTAACAGACCAGAGGAATACACAGCCTATCACTATCCAGAAGCTAGTTCCAACTCAGGATGACATTCAGCCGCGCCACTTCAAGGCAAGAAGTAGTGTGTAATATGTTGGCTCGATATCTAAACATTGCTTTTTGTGCTATGATTTTTTCCTATTTTTCATTAACCATGAAAGGTATTTGTCGAACTATTTTATTCACGATGGTGTCGTCTTTGTATTCATTTGGTATATTACATATTGTATCTCCATTCTCGAAAATCAGTAGGTAGTCACCGCCCTCCATTGAGAGTTTGTATTGGTATTTGTCGAAGATTTCCACGTAATCGCAGTGGCTCTTCCAATGCCGTCGCTATGAAGATCATAATAAGAATGCTATGGAAGGAGAAGGAAGGATGGTGTAGGACAAGGATGGTTGGGAATGGGGATGGGTAAGGAACACCCATGTTTGCGGGTAGGCGTTAGAACGATAGGACGACTTGGGATGAAATCATTGAACCACTTGTTTCATTGGTTCTATTTCACGGTGAAGCCTACGGCTGGTATCGCTAAAAGTGTGATGTGATTGAGGTGAGGTGGAGGTGAGTGGAATTGTTTTCTAGTCGTTGAACTGGAAAGTCGACAGCTTAATACAATTCTACGACTTTTTCCTTATTTATTATCTTGATTTCTGCTCTCATGTTGAAAATTTTTATGATTGTGTTCATGTTTAAACGTGAACAAAACCTAATTAAAACCAAACCTGATGGAAGAATTTCAGATTCCCCATTTGAAATTGACGAATGACCAGCAGACTAGCCTTACTGGTGTAAGTGCTGTAGGGTAACGTATCTCCGCCGTGACAGCACCTGCCCGCCGATCAGCTGCGTGCGACCGCGGCACGCGCACGGGCGGACCACCAGCTGGAGGAGACGACACGCGCCCTACTGCGTACTCTGAGTCTGGAGCCGCGTCCACCGGCGCCGCTGCCGGCGGACGCGGGCGTGCGCAGCGGTGCCAGCCCTCACAAAACGCCAGGTGAGACGCGCGTAGTCGCGCTCAATTATAGTAAAGGAGGTAGGAGAAGTTTGAATGTTTGGTTCACTCATCGCCCAAAAGTGAAGTTGAATTGTCGCCAACCCGTCGCATACTAGGCAGCTATCCACCGATACCTGCGATGTGAAGATGCACTGTAGAGCTGCGCAGTAGAAGTGCTGGGCCTTGTAGACCTCCTCCGGCTGCACCAGGTGCCCCAGCTATGTAAACTCTGGACAAATTCCGGCCTGGTCAGCCCTACGCTGACGACGTCATAAGGCGCCACGGGCAGCTCCACGTTTCCATTTACGATGAACGAAGCTCCCATCGAACGGATAGAGATTCCCTTTAAGCAGTGCTCATTTAGCCCCAGTATTGCAACAGCGTAGCGCTGCCCGTTGGGCCACTGAACCCATGAACCTGTATGAGAGACTTGATAGTAGAAAAGGCCGTAGTGCATCCTCCGAAACACAACACGAGTGGAACACTTAACTGCTGTCAAGTCGTTTCATGGATATTAAAACAATGTCCAGAGTCGTTCATGTGGTTGGACCACAGACAGCTAAATAGAATGTGAAGCATAAATTTATATTAAGAATTATGTGTTATCGATAAAATAGCCAAACGTTTCAAGGTCAGAGCCTCTTCTTCTTCAGTGGCTAAAAGAATAACACAAGTTACATTGACATAAGACACCTGAAAATACTAGAAACGATCAAACATAACCATATCATGAACAATCGCAATTCTGATTGACAACTTTCATGTGATCCTTTTTCAAGATCATCATTGCTGCAAAACAAGAACTTTATCGGAAGGCTGCCTCCGTTGCCGCTGTAGCCCATGTAACAAATTCTGGTTTTGCATTAAAAGAATCTCTTTTTATGGGTGCCGCTTTCAAAGCCTTTCGTATGTTTATTGACCTTCGCTGTTCTACAACAATCTTACACTCTTTCCAGTTTGGGAGCTACTGCCATATATGTATATGTAGAACTAATCCATTTGTTTGATTGTGGGCTCTGATATCGCGTTTGCCTTCGGCCAAACGGCTTTAAAACCCCCTCCCTATTTCGCATAAGTATGGCTTGACATGGGCTGGAGCGAGGAATTTTATATACTGTGCTATGACAGCGAGGATTTTGTTAAAGTCTCTGCGTACGATCTCTCCGCCGCTCTGTCCTGATATAATAGATGTCTGTTATTCACAGCTTCGCTCATATCTGGCTGTATGCGGCTTATGCTTAAATTAAGGATAATTTAAGCAGCATGATGTTGAAAAGGTGACATATGCATTTACAATTTTCAGACAAAGCTGAAACTGATTCTGAGGCATTGGGCGAGTCGTTCGGAAGGAAATGCGAGAGCGACGACCCCATCCGCCCGATTCCAACAGCTTCGACACTCCTCAGTGAACAAGGTATCACGCAGATATTTTACCTCCACTTTGCAATTATTTCCTTGCTATGCTGTTCAGGGTACTCGACTCTGTCTTCTTTTCGTGACATAGCTGCTCATGTGTGATGAAAACAAACCTACCCGTGTCGACGATTGTGTGTATGGTCAAAATGTCTCGGGACCGGCCCCGAGCTCGGCGGGTCGTCGGGTAAACTGTGTTGCCGCAACCAAAGTCTGATCATTTTCTGAGGATAGAGAGGGAGGTCTAATTATCCGTTTGAAAGTTTTTGTGGGTTTGTTCTCCGTGTTTATTTTGCGTGAGCAAGTGTTTCCACTGGATACGTGTATTTACACAGTCAAAAAGGAACTATGACGCACTTAAAACCCAGGCGGAATTAGCGCGCCCGATCAGAGGACGCCGTATTATGGAACGGGATGCCACTGCATGTTTTTGGGGGAGGAGCCGGAATGAAAAATTTCAGGTGGTGCCAGGGTGCAGGGAATGCGCGCCCAATGCTGGAGAGAGGCGCTGAACGAAAGGATACGAGACTTGCCTTTTTCCCCATATCCGTAAGCAATGGCGAATATATACTGGTTGTTTGGGGGAGGGGAACAATTTGGCCTAAAGTTCGTGAAAAGCAGTCTTTTTTAAAGAAAATCAGGAAAACGAGTTTAGTAGCAAATGTCTTATTTGACCCCACGGGGTCCATCATTGTTAGTCGGTGGTGTAACCTGTGGTGGTGAGTCAAGAAGCTTATTTTTAAGAGGCGGAGTCAGCTTTCTCAGGACCAGATTTTGGGGGTGCAAAGGAGTTGATTTTTGCCTAAATGAGGAGAAGAGAAGGCACATTTTTGCTGTGCTGCACGTGGATTGCTGTATGGCAACGTGCTACTACCCCTGAAAGCTTACTTCTCCCTTTCCTTCTTCTCCAGGCTGTGCCTTCACCAGGTGATGGCACCCTGACATTAGGATCTGACTCCCTTAAAACGGTGTTTCCTCCCACCTGCCCTGTCTGGGATGCGTCTTTCACACCATCATGTAAACGCGATGCGCCCCTAGGCTCGCATCTCTGTCAACACGGCCTTTGTCTTGTATATGGATGCTCCCCTCGTCGAATATCCTAAATCTGCTTATGCGTAGATCCGAACTAGGGACTGAATGGAGTTAATACAACTACGAGCCCCGAATAGAGACTGCCAGTGAAAGAAACATTGGAAATGAAGGTATTATCGATTTTGTCTACGGGCAGGGCCATGGGTGTTGAAAGCGGGCAGAGGAACGAGGGACGCGTCCCCATACGTGAGTCAGGGGGACGCCCCCGTCCGCCCAAAAAATTGTGACTAACTTTTTTGCATTTCCCCCGTTACCTGCGTAAACCTACATTCATTTGTTGGTGAAGTGCATCTTCGCTAGTATTCAATATGCAACGAAAATTCTTAGAATTTGGCTTCCACCTCACGCCCCGCCTCTCCGTCATCACCAGTCCGGGGTTCGCCCCTCCCCTGATGAAAATTACATTACAACACCCATGAGTAGGTCCAGGGGCAATATGAGAAATACACGCCCCCATGGAGCCTCAACGTTCTTATGAAATGGTGTTCATCACTACAAGTCCCCCAGAATGTAGTGACTTCCTCCCTCCTCGCTGTTTGCCTATCCAAAGACTGGAATCCACACTCAGCCAGGAAAAACAGAACATGTGCTTGAAGACGTGACATAGACGATAAAAAACCATGGATTTGTCTTAGTCAACACCAGAAATTAAAACAGGATTACATCAAGTATGTATTGATATGTATATCTTGTCGGAGCTCTCTTAGTTTAGCACTGATATCTGGAAGATGATCAGTTTTAAATGCATTGGTTATGGTGTGCCGTAATTATATGTCTACTTTTTGAGGGAATGCAGCACCTTCATCATTGAGTTTAAGTGAGATAGCTGTGTGATAGAGGAGGCCGAGAAACCACTTGATCGAAATTGTATTTGCTCCAAAACTTAACGTTCACGGAGAAAAGGGTAAAAACTTACTGCCTACCGACCCTCTCCTCCCCCGGTAGTAACGTCGTATGAGTTGAACTTGGGAGCGTGATATAATGTTCAAGCTCTGTCGGGCGGATGTTTCTTGCTTGGATCTTTTTAAACCTACGTGCTAAACGTGCCTTCGTTACTGGTGACTTTAAATGCATATAACTGTCTTTAATGTCTAGTCTGAGACGTAAAATATTTTTATATAAAAATAATAGCCGAAATTGCTGCGTCACTTTATTTCCTAATAATGAGCTCTTTTAACTAAATCCGCTTTATCTGTGCTCGGTATGTATTTACGGCGCAAGTCAAAAAGGTCAATTTGGTGCAAAGTATTTCCAAATCTTATTCCGGTTGACGTCACGCGATGTGGAAGCTTGTTTTATCTCTAAAAGAGGAAATTAAGTGGAAATAATTAAAAGGGGGTCCAGCAGAAATATATATATATATATATATTTTTTTTTTGAGATGACACAGTATATTGTCAGGTTATCTCATGGGTCATCAGCACACCAGTGCCTATCACTACATCTCCTGTGCCTCTAAGTCTCTGCTGTTGGCTGCGCAGGCACGCAGACAGCTGCTGCGCGCGGCGGCTTCAGCGTGGGCGCTGCACCGCTGCCGTCGCTGCAGCTGCTGCGCGCGCTGCAGCACAGACTGGTGGACGCGCTGCAGCACATCTCCGAGCTGCGCTCCCACGGGCCGTGGCAGGTATGCGTGTACGCCTACCGGGGGACCAGAAACTGGTGTATGTGAAATATAGCACAGTGAAATTTGCGGCTTACATTGGCTCAAAACTTGTTTTTGTGCCAATGTGCGTTGCAAAATTCCGATACACTACTCCGCGTTTGATGTCGTGGCCATGCTTGCCATACTGTTTTGAGAGATTTCGTTGTTTAGATTGATGTGTAATTCAGGGATAACTGAGACATTTTTTATAAGTGAGCTTGCCTATGTTGTTTAAACCTTGTAGCTTTGAGTACTCTGCGCACTTTGTATTAGTTCGTTCCTTACGTAATGCCATCGGAAACATTACTCGCCTAGTAATCGACAAATGCCCCGTCGCGAGGGGGCGCATACGATTTGTTCAATTTCCATACCAGCCAGGTGAAGACAATCCGAGGCCATTTGTGCGGTTTATTCTGATTCCAGTTTCAACAGAATGCTGGTAAGCATTGTAACGGCGACCGATTATTCCTCACTTGTTCCTAATGGCCGTAAGCTTTGGCGTAATATTGAACTGGGCCTGGTTGGACCAATTACGATTTACCCTGGAGTGAGCCTGAAACTGGAATTTTTTAACGACTGGGAACGGAAGTTTAATGGGTTAACGGAAGATAGCCGTTGCTGATAGCTAATATTGTTCCCTCAGTCCTTTTAGTTTCTGACTCGTTTCGATAATTGGCCGATGGTGTTCTCTTAACACGCGCACTGCAAGGGGGCCTTGGAGGCCTACCCCCCACCTGTTTTTCCGAGGTGGCCGGAGAACCACTCGTAGCCGAAAAACAATACTCAGCCAAATTTGAGAGAATTTAACGGCGCGTCGACTGGAGCAAGAATTTTGAAAATGGGTGAGATTTTTTACTTATGAAGATCAAGGTCATATACGCACTTTCAAGGTCATTGAGTCCAGTTCTTCCACTCGAATGGCGTTACCCGGTCTGACGTATATTATGACATGACAGCAAAGTAAAGATACCTCATTGTCAAGGTCAAAGATCAAGGTCAAAGGTCATTGGTAAAGTTTAATAATTATTTCCCGCCAAATGGTTGCTATTATGCTAATCATGGTTTAAATTTTAGGTAGCATACCATATGGTGACCTCATAGGTCAATGACCTTGAATGACCTTGACCCCAACATTGTAAGAAAGGTTCTTTTTGACCTGCCCTGTATGACCCTGGTGAGCCTTTAGCTTATTCCCGTCTTTTTCCGCATAATCACGGCGTTTCCCAATAGGTCCCCAGCATGGCCAATATTTGACCTTTATGACCTCTTTTGACCATGAAGAAATTGACCTAGATCAATGAAGATCGGTCATGGTGTAGATCCCAGTAGCCCCCACCCACCCCACAACCGGTGTTTTTCTACGCCTCTTAGTTTCTGAGATCTTAGGGGGCCTACCAGGCCCATCCAGTGCGCTGTTGTACCAAACACCTCTCCATTGTGGGTGTTAACACCAAGACAAATGAAAATATCTATTAACAAGCTACGCTTCTTTAGACACGATTGGGATTGCTATGTGAATGATACTGTTACCCTGATTGCCTGTTTTGATATGTATTGTTGGTCTCTCAGTGCTGCAGAGACCACTGCAGGTGCTTAAATTACTCCAGGAAGAAGAATAAGCTCCAAACAATTGTTTTCAATCTGAATTTGGTATGAAAAATATACTTCTAATAATGAAGATTAACATTCTATAATGTTTTTGACTCAGGTAGCTATCCAGTATAAAGTTTAACTTAAGTCGATGTTTATATAAGCATTCAGTGAGTTCCTACTCCTGGTTAAGTCTTAGTCATTTATATCATCCTAGAACATATGCAAACCATCAAACTAGGGTTGCAAATATTCCAAAAAAATTTAGCACTCGCTTGCCTAGTCCAGAAATGAACCTCAGTTTTATCTTTTAGGTCGGATTATCGCCCGGAAAACAGGGCTTTTTATTCCCCAAACTGACATGACTGACGGCAAAGTGTCCTCGGTAGCACATGTCAGAAACATGAACCATATTTCGGTGAATTAAAGCGGAGCGGTATTTTCCATGTTGCACCGCTTTTGCACAACTGCTATGAAATTGGGCCCTGGACACTGAAATCGAGACGTTCGTCGTCCGAAATTGACACGAATTTGGTTGTTGTGCCGTGTTTGACGCGCCGGTGTCACAGCCAGGATTCCAGGAATAAGAAGTCTTGCCGGAAACGGCGTCAGAGTCGACAGTCGATTCCGGTGTCCATGTTTCATGGACGATAATCGTCGGAACATATCCGACTCGGTATCGAAAAATACCCCGCTGTATTTTTTCGAGTACCGAGTCTGTGCGCCGATTGGTATTGACTCGGTAGTCGGCTTCCAGTTACTGACTTGCCACGAGTGAAGGGCACGTGCACTGTGCCGGAGTGTGACTGGGCGCCACGAGACCAGCTGTGTGTGCCCTCTTCTCAGGAGAGAGTGGTCGATCAGCCGGATTGGAACCGCAAGCTGGCGCGCATGGACGAGTTTCACACCAACGTCACCCGCCAGATGTACGTGCTCTCCAGACAGGTGTGTTTGCGTGTCCCCCCGTCCATCGTGGCGTCACTGTCCCCCTGGATGTCACCGTGTATCACGGCCACTGGGACATACGGGCTGTTCCCGACACTATTTCTAAAAAAAACGCAAAAGGTTTTGGTGCTATGAATGGCCAAGAAATCGTTTTCAGGCGCTTGGGATTATCGATTTGACAACTGATGACAAAATATTTACGTCAGGTCAGGTCAACGAGTTATGATGTCAATTCTAAACCCATGTAAGACGGTTCTGCTCTTCTAGAATGAGGCTGAAAACAGGGTGTAACTCGGCTTCTAAAAGAGCTAGATCAAGTTTCTAAACATCCTTCGAAAGCTCTTGAAGCGAAAAATCTGCATGTTATCCATTTTGAGGTCTGTTCAATGCCAAGGTCACAAGAGGTCACCAAAGGTCATGGTTTGCGAAATTGTGTATATATCTTTTGGATGAAACAAGATAGAGTCTTAAATTTTGTTATCATAATGATGAGCCTGACACAAGGATTCGAACGATCTGGAACATGACATTGAGAGGTCATTATTTGACATTGACCATAAGCCAAGGCCATGATGTGACGTTACAAGTTCATGCCGCATATAATTTGAATCCTTGGGTCAAGACGAATGCATTGATATATTTTGTTTTTTTTTCTTCTAGGCCTGATGGTTCTCGATGTATGAATAATTTTCTAGATGGATCTAAGTTTGACACACTTTGGCCCTCTGTGATGTAACGGGTCAATGCATAAGATTAAACTCGGCACCAGAGACGGTAAGGCGCTTCCAGCGCTGTTTCAATTTCTCTGTATCACTTCCGGCTCTGGAGATTGTAGGGGGTCCGATCGGACCCAGCAAGTGGTGTGTTCGAAAAGAGCCCAGGCAGTGCCGGGTTAAAGGGAGATACGCGAAAAATTATTATTGTGGTTTCTTGCTATTTGAAAAATCCTGATTACGAAATTATGAATTATTTTTGTATCTTCGGCAAAATTTTGGGAGGCCACTCACTTATTATCGAAATAGGTTAACAGTTCCGGTAAAATGCTGAAACCTTCACCCATCACTTACTTTTCTAAAACTATTTAAAGTTGAAAAGCAATGTTTTTTTTGTAATACAAATGTCTGTTCTCCTGTATTTGTATTTGAATTAATTTTAAAAAACTTTTAAAAACTACAAAATTAATTAGCTCTAGAAACGGAAAAAACTTAATTACTCAAGTCTTCAGCGGTTTCGTACCTCGGGTCTTGAGTCATTTTCTGCTTCAGCCCCAGGATGACAAAACTTTTGCGTCAGATAGGTCACGTGACCCCGGTTTGAGAATTCCTATGCTTCTGATTGGTTAATTGTGATTTCTTTTAAGCCCTATATTTCTGTTTCAGAAGAGTTTTGGAATGCTGTTTTTGTAAAGTAATTTTTTCTGTAGTAGTCCAAAGTTCTACATCACTGTTTAGGATAGATATGACCTAATTCTTAGAGAAATTGATAGCCTTAGCCATGTGTACGTCATATACACCGATATGAGGTGTACCGGTAAAGTCGTCTAGAAATTTTGACATTGAGAGCAATTTTGAGGCATTTGCAGGCCGAATTCGCAAAAATGAGAATGGGATTTCTGAAACAGCTTTTTGTGACCTTTTGATCTAGCCAATAATTTTTTCGCGTATCTCCCTTTAAAGCAGCTGCCCTCTCCGTTTGAATGGCAGTGAACGTGTGGGTAGCTTGGTCATATTGTATTTTGAAGGCTCCAAGAAAGCCAAGAAGGCTAGCTTTCTTCCACGTTATATACCTGTACTGTTTACCAAAATGTTGATGATTTCAAGCTTATAAGAAGTCACGAAAAATTATCATTTGGCTTTTCCCTTCCCTAAGGAGCTCCTCGGTACCAGAAATTCACCAAGTTGTAAGGGCGTCTTGAAATGTTTTCTGGCCTGCTTGCGTTCAGACACATGGTGTTTTCCATGTCAAAACTATTTTATCTGGAGCGGAGCCAGCCTTTGTGGTGGTCCTATATCCCGAGTAACAGATCTGGCCTCGGTAAGTACGACCACCACCAGTCACCACTGGATGTAATCCCTCCGTGAACTCATCATTCTCCGAGGGCTGCTATAACTCTTCTGAATGTGTTGAGGGTGATGGGAAAACTTAGTGCGGTAGATCACCATTCTTGGGATGCCGTATGCCTGTTTTATCCACAGGTAATATCACAATCAGGTGCGGTCAGGTAGGGTCATGTCTCAAAGCTATGACCATATTTATTGTTCTGACATCACTAACGGTTACAAGCCTGACCCAGGGTCGGGTCTACGTCAGCTGCTGGAACACTCGACGCAGTGCATGCAGCACAGTGGATGGTGTTCCTCCGAGTGACCACACTGGGCCTAGCTACCGGTGAAGTGACTTTTGAGTGTTACCCGACCATGACCTGGTGACCTTACATATGTAGACATACATACATACTATATACATATATAATGTAGACATACATACATATGGAGACATACATATGTAAGGTAGACATACATACATATGTAAGGTAACTATGTATGTATGACACCTTATGTATATAGGCCTTACATATGTACATGCATACGATGTAGACGTAAAACTGACGCAAGCCTCGGTAAGGATCAGGCATCAGGTATGTGAAGTGGGACGGCGCCGCGTGTCTGTTTTCCGGCAATATCGAAAACAAACTGAGGGATGGCTTAATCTCCCCTCGGAGGTGAACCTAAAGCGTCAGACCCCACAGCGGAGAGTGGACAATTAGATGGTTCAGCTACGAACCACTCCTGATGACGTCATAGTGTGTTGTGGTGTTGCAGGTGGACCTGATCGTGGACACGATGAGCGGCGTTCCAGGGCGCCGTCTCACCGCGTCCCTGAAGGGTGACGTCATCAGGAAACTGGTGCGCGCGCACCGCTCCGCTCTCAGAGTCGTACAGGTCAGCGCGCCAGGAGCGGTATTGCACGCGCGGAAGGGGAGGGGTGTCATGCATTGTGTTCATATGCTGTTCCGTTTCAGGGTTGATTGTCGTGTAGGGAGATAAGCATTGTTCGTGATCAGGTCTAGTACTGAATCTTTCGAAAAAATGCCTGCCATTTCTATTTAACTTCATATTTTATTCCTGCGCGAAGGAGTAAGAGCGGAAATGACAGAGGTTGGGAGAAACGATTGTTCAATAGGTGTGTCGCCGCGTTTAGCGGCGACAGCGAGTTTTAAGCACGAGCGCTGCAAGAATGAAAACGCACTTGTGATGAACGGAGAAAAGACAATGATGGTCGCTACAGTCCAATAAACCAGACACTCTACATGTTATGTTATTCGTTCGAAAACGCGATGTCATACAGGATTCGATGACGAGGTGCATTGAGGGCTCGTAATTATTGTACTATCTTAGGCCCAGAAGATACCTAGGGAACTGTTTTGAACACTGATTCTCGAGAAATTTTATTTTAGTGTGTAGTGATCTGTACCATTAGGTATGTCATGCTGGGCCGGTGAAGCGCCATCACCATTATGGTGGCAGCTTAGAAAGCTGCTTTATTTCTGGGTCAAAAAGACACGGCCATGGCTACATGTGAATGATATGTGCAGGAGTTCTCATCTTTCCTGTTCTCTCCTTCTGCCCGAAAATTTTCATTTCCAATGATAGTAATTGTTGTGCTCTAATGGCGCCCAGACCAGTCGGTCGATGTTTTGAAGTGGTTTGGTGAAGGCAATTCAGATCCCTTGGTTTGTAATAGAGATAGACACAGTCCACAGCTGCCCATTCGAGTATTCGCTGTCCTCATCTCTATCACCTTCAATTGAGCGAGTTTCAGTCATAACGGAGACAATCACTGATCTATCGTCAAATTCCGACTTGCGTCAGCCCTTTCACCGCACGGAGCTCAACTGAACTTTTTCGACTGAGTGGAGTTCCGAGATCTTCTTTGTCACTAATCAGAACGAGTGATACAGCGTTCACCGAAGCGTTGCTGTAGCACTGTCGGGTATGTCGAGGTGGGTGACTGTCGGGTATATCGGGTTGGGTGAATGTCCAGGATATTAGGTTGAGTGTCGGGTATGTCGGGGTGGGTGAGTGTCGGGTATATCGGGGCGAGTGAGTGCCCGGGATATTGGGTTGGGTGAGTGTGGGGTATGTCGGCTTGGGTGAGTACCCTGGATATCTGGTTGAGTGTCGGGTATGTCGGGGTGGGTGAGTACCCTGGATATCGGGTTAAGTGAGTGTCAGGTATGTCGGGGTGGGTGAGTGTCTGGTATTTCGGGGTGGGTGAGTATCCTGGATATCGGGTCGAGTGTCGGGTATGTCGGGTTGAGTGAGTGTCGAGTATGCCGGGATGGGTGAGTATCCTGGATATCGGGTTGAGTGAGTGTCGGGCATGCCGGGGTGGGTGAGAGTCGGGTATTTCGGAATGGGCGATTCTCGGGTATGTCGGGGTGGGCGAATGCCCGGGATATTAGGTTGAGTGTCTGGTATGTCGGGTTGGGTGAGTGTCGGGTAAGTCGGGGTGGGTGAGAGTCGGGTAAGTCGGGCTGGGTGAGTGCCTAGGCGCTGACGGCCGGCGTCGCTCGGCAGGCGTTCGCTCAGAACTACTGGGACGGCGCACTGGATGGTCGGCCTGCTGCCCGATTCCTGGAGGCGCTCTCCGTGTGCCGCCGGCTGCTGGTGCTTGGCACCGACCTGGGCGTCCCCCCACCCGACACGGCGCACCTGCCCGAGGTCAGAGCCCAGCCCAGCCCCGCACGAGATCAGGTATCGCCGTCAATGTGAGCAAAACAACCATCCAACATGGAATTGTGTATGTCATCGAGCAAAATGAGATTGTGTGAAGGTCGCTTATTATTAACGGTGGTGGTGTTTAGCGTCCTCATATATTGCAAAAATTAAAGCCGGTTCTGCTGTTCTTTGTGTCTGCCAGATATCCCGTCTTTTTCCCTCCACTGTACTAGGTAGAAGAATTTGCGTTGAACTACATTTTTCTGACTGGAACAAATAAAAAAGAACTCCTCAACGATTTATGGGGTCCAGAGGAAGGTGGGGGAGGGTGTGATGCTCGCTTTTGTGTGGCTAGGTTGGGTAGTAAATTGGCGTGGTGTAGCAGGAAATATTCAGGAGCCAGATCTGATCATTTTTTTTTTTTTTTCATGCCGTTTATTGCAAATAAACCACAAAATTAACTGGCAGCAAAGTTATCGGCTTAATCCAATACGACAGCCTGGATAATCGTATCACAGCATCAACCACAAAACGCGAAATAAAGGCGTAACTTAGTGACTGGTAGCGGTCTAGCAGACAGATTGCCGGTCAGATTGCTGGTCCAACACACATATGCTATGCACAGCGGTGTATCACATACAGCACGCTGTGATTCACACTGGTTCCCAGACACCACGCGGCCCTGCGGCAGCCCTAGTGTCTGAAGTGTGCACGGGTGCGCTCGTCCAGTATCCACGGCGTGCCTGCATCGTCCATGCCCAGGGCGGTGGTCCCGTCCTGGTCCTGCGGTACCGCCTGCCCGATTCTCGCGACGGGCTGGCGGCCGCCGCCCACCTGGATCTCACCTACGTGTCTATGCGTGGCTCTGTGGCCGGAGCCCGCGGCGATGGCCGACGACTGCGCCTGAGGGGAAACGGCGACATGTCAGCGACCCGCTGCCGGTCACACTGTCGGCCGGGGCACTATTAGACCAGGCAACTCCGGTAGCTAACGGGCTCTTCACTCGATCAATGATAAATGCTTCGTTTCTGGGTTGCCTAGCTGGGTGACATAGTGGCTTCATTGCCCGTCTTCAGATCGGACAGCATGGATTGACGTGGCTTAAATCCCCGCGGCGGGGAGCCGCCTTCTATGTCCCATTTGACCCGGTGGAGAGGATCCTCAAACACTCACGCCAATACTCCCTATAATTGGGCAAGTGTGTGTGTTAGCAGTGGTCCCAACAAAAAACCTTGGCTGTCGCCTGTTCTGAACTGAGTCCGGGGAGGCCCTGACAATGACAGTTCCGAATCGACATGGCCTTTCATTTGTTCCTAAATGGTCCGAATGCTACTTGTTTTTTAATGACCCGGACGTCACCTGTTCTTCGGTGACCCGGACTTTAAGCTGTTCTGAACTAATCGTGGTTATACTCATTCCGTGGTGACCCCGCCGTTACTTGTTTTGCGCTTGCTGGAGTTTTACGACGCACCGACTACGGAGGTCATATGGCGTCGCATCTCTCACCCTGTTGGAAGTGTATTGTGGGATCGGAGAGACGTATGCAGCATATCCGCCTGAGATTCGAACCGGGGTCAGCGGCCTGTATATCGAATAGGCTTCCCGACGCCACTAAAACCCCCTCACGCCGCTGTATCCCAGATATGACATGTCCTGGGGTAACCTGTCTCCCCACCCGTTCCGTTGTGACCGTGATGCTCAGCTATAAGCTCAGCTCACCTGTATTCCGGTGACTTGGCTGGGTACGCCCGGCGTCGCCGACAGCTGAATGTGATGTGAGGAGGCCTGAGAGGTGCCGAGCGCGGCGTGCTGGGTGGAGACCAGGGTGCTGGTGGAGCGGGCCCTTAGCGGCAGCGCCCCAGCCTGCTCGGCATTGGAGTGGATGGACGTGCGGCCGAAGCTGGTGCCGCCTCCGCCCTGGACTGCAGTGCCGGCGGAGACCTGCTGGGTGCCCTGGGCGGCTGGCACCAGCTGGTGGACGCCGGTGCCGACGTGGACGTGGGGCCCGCTGGCCGACTGACCGGTGCCGCTGGTGGCGGTTCCCGTCCGCTGCGCCACCGCTGGCGCCGGGCCCCGGCAGACCGCTAACAACAGCCACAGCAGCGCTGCTGGCGCTGACATTGCTGACGCCTCTCTGACCCGGCGTCGGCTGTGCGGCTTCACCAATGCCTGACGGCACCCCTGTTGTGCCGTTGCCATCGTTTTGGCCCACGTTTGTGAACGACTTTGCTGCCTTCGAGCTCTTGTACTTACTCCGGGAAAGTGTTCTGCGCGAATGCTCCCCTCTCATGTTGATTGACAGTTTCCTTGTCGTTGGCTGTCGTGCTTGTATTCCGTAGCTGTATCGAGGCTTACGACGTGATGGAAGCAGGCAGGCAAACAACAGATGGCGAACAGGGGCATGCAAGTATTTTCGGGCCGATTCGCCTTCGCTGGCGTGCGCCCACCACGTCGGAAACGTCGCAGCCATGTCAAGTGTGCTTTGATGGCGGCTCAGCTACCAGCGGCCATATAGTGGCCATGTCAAGTGGTGGCGCTGGCGCTCACACGCCACACGCACATGTTGCGACCTAATGGTGAAAAAATGGGCTTTTACTACTGGTCAAAATGAGGGTTTTTACTATCATTCATTTTAAGACTGAGGTTCCATGAGCTATTTTTCCAGCTTCCTCGTTTTCACATTATGTCTTATGGGAAGCGTATGTGTCTGGTGGCTTTGTGATTTAACGGTGAATGCCGAAATGGCAGTATCCTGGTTGCGTTGTTGCGATGTTTGTGAAACGGATAGAGGCTCTGCGCAAGGAGGGCGCCATCAGCCCTCAACCACGAATCCGCAATCGCCTTGGTTGTGACGTCACGCTGGTAAGTCACTTTTATTTTACACATCAATCCCATGTTAAAATTAATCAAATTCAAATGTCTTTGACAGATACATTATGTATTAGAGGAATCCTATTTTTTTCATTATAATCTTGCATTACATTTTTCCAAAGTCTTTAATCTCAAGAGGATATTATTCCAGCTAATTACAAACATGTGTGTTTTATCTGTACAACATTCCATAAAGTCATTCCTTAGTTATTGCAGCCATATCGCTGCCAAATTTGCGTAACTGTGTGACGTGCTTACGAGAATCCGTGAAGGAGCCAATCTTATTTAAAACTAATCTTGGGTTGCCATAAGCGTTGCCCTCGGCCCAAGAGGTGAGAAATGGTAATGCCAATTCCGGGCTATTGGGCATTTGGAACTGAAAATCTGAAAAAAACACATGAAAACTAGATTGATAATTACGAATGGCACGCAGTGGTGAAGGGTGGTTCTGGTCTACTATGCCACTCCGCCTGTATGAAGACGGTCTTGCTTGGCCACGCCTCGATCATCATTATTATTATGGGTGTTAAGGACGCCTGGACTGCATAGGTCATTTCGTGCCCATAACACAGCCTGGACGACAAAATGACCACGAGGGTATGTTGTAACAGCAGTCGCGCCTCGAGGGAAGGGCGTGTTTAATCCCGTACCTCAGAGTGCAAGTGCATTGGCAGCTGCTGTCGCTGACGCGTGCTGTTGTTTGGCCCGGCAGCGTCTGGCGGCGGCGGTGGAGCAGCACGTGACGCGCGGCGGTGATGTCGGCGCCCTGATCAGAGCCATGGCGCACGGCCGGTTCGGCGCCGCCGGTGATAGTCAGCGCCGGGCGCGGCGGCCGGCGTCCGGCAGACCCGGCGCCAGGCCGCGCCATCGCCTCGACAACGCGGCACAGGGACTCACCTTCCTCCGGCACTCTCACGTAACTGCGCTCCGGACCGTGCGAGCGGGATTGAACGAATCGTGTGGTGGTTCAAAAGTCATCGGAAAATAATGTATTTAATTATGATGTTTTTACCTCATGTATTTGTGATTTCCGTGATGGACTAGACCTACTGATAATAAAAGGGATGCCGTTTTTGAAGGAGAGATGTGTCTGATGTATTGGACCCGGAAATTTGACTTCAGCCGCGCTTATTTGGTCGAAATGAAAACCAGCTCATCCTGCACACATGAGCGGATTTTCTGAGTTGCTTAAGTTGTTGGTGCTGTGTTCCATCAGTCCACCGTGCTGCGTCAGTCTTCTCAGCTGCGTCAGTCGGTAGCGCTGCGTCAGTCGGCGGCGCCGCGTCAGTCGCTGGCGGCGCGGCAGGAGCGCGGTTCTGTGCGCAGCGCGCCGGCGGGCCGAAGACGGCTGCGGCCTGTCCGTGCGATGCGGCCCGGCTCGGCGCCGCAGGCACCACCAGCAGCAGCTGCTGCGGCGCGGATGGAACGGCCGCGCCAGCTGCCGCCGCTGCGGGAGGAGACGACAGCGGACAGCGAGTCTGAGCAGCCTCCCGACACCCACCATCAGGTCAGCGCGCAGCCACAGGGCTGAAACGGACGGGAAGAGCCCACCCGACGTAGGTTTTTGGGTGCACGAAATAGGCGTCCGCTGCTATTGGTAGATTTGTTACTTCAAACGGTGATGTATACGGATGTAAACGGATATGATCGGGATGTAGACGAGGATACTCGGTGATAACCAGTCCAACGATAGGGAAGCGCATCTGACAGTGATCAGTTCAGATGAGCGCCGCTGTGACTGCTGCTCCTCTGGCTGGGCAGGGTGGCGGCGGCAGTGACGCGCCGAGGGAGTGGCAAGGCACTGTGAACACGGCGGCGCTGGCAGCCCTCGTCCAGCAGACGGTCAGCCGCGCTCTGGCAGCTACTTCCGTCACCACCGGTCGGCGGGAGGGGCGGCACAGCTCCCCTGACCAGGCTCCCGGTCGGCGGAAGGGGCGGCACGGCTCCCCTGACCAGGCTCCCGGTCGGCGGGAGGGGCGGCACGGCTCCCCTGGCCAGGCTCCCGGTCGGCGGGAGGGGCGGCACGGCTCCCCTGGCCAGGCTGTGAGGCGGCGCAGACACGGAGGCGTGCTGAAGGGCCGCCGGACCGACGTCGCGGCTGCCACGCCCGCCAGCCGCCGGCTGCGACAGCTGCAGCAGCGGCTGCAGACCCTGCAGCAGCGGCGTGACGTCATCCGGCGTCGCTGGCTTCCACTGCTGCAGGCCAGGTCAGCTGGCCCGGGCCGCTGTACAGCCGGCTAGTGCAGTCCCGACGTGTTTTTAAGCGTCCTTTGGCTGACAGATTTATCCATCTATTTTCCGCATTTGCTTTTCTGCTGGGCACGATTCGTGATTCAGTTTAACGGCATTTCAGACTTAAAAATTACAGCTAAGGTTTAAAGACACACCAACTGTCAATATCATACGGTATCTCCGGCGTTTCGCCTTCGAGCGATAGCCTGCTGCCACTGCTTGTATATAACGGATCCAATGTGAGCCGAAAGTAGCAGAACCTATGGATGCGAGCCTGGTTTCTTAGTAATTCAATTCGGAAGTATTTAAGAAGACCGTGAGTGTGCTGTAAGAAATCAGCCCGAAATGGTTACTAAAACGCCAGTATTTTTAGTGGCCATCCATTTTATTTCCATGCTCAACCAAAACTTCAATATCATTTGCGTACCAAGATCTTTCAACCCTGTTCAAAATTACCCGTGGGGCGAATCGAAGTTTACAATTTGACATACTCTTTGTTTACAAAAATTAGTTTAGAAACTGCCAATCGGTGATGGTTCTGTCGTCGGCCACTAAGTTTAAGTCTTATATGATGGCAGCTTCCTTGTCCCCTGTCTTAGATACAGATTTGACTACTCCAGATCTCATGCTTGTTCGTTAAGGAATCGACTGCTGAGGAATTGGATCGGCACGTGCTTTTAATTTCCTTTTACGTTTCTTTTGTTTTGATGGCATGTTTTAACTTAGTTCGGGGCGGGGTTTGGGGTGTATTCATTTCTTGGTTTTCCTCTCGGCGTTGTATGTGAGTCCTATTACCGCGCTTACTTTTCTTTCTACATGAGCTATTATGTGTGCCATACATTGTATGGCTGACTAAGTTACTCATATCATGCGAATAAAGCAATCAATTGGACCTAAGGTGAAAAACAAACATAGATCCTGCAAGAATTGTGCGTTTGTTTCATTCTCTTGCCGATTCTTCTGTAACTGTTTCACATTGGACCAGGAGACGCGGCGCGGAGCCGGGGACCGGGTGGGACCTGGGTGCAGCCTGCTCGGTGCCGGACCGCGGCACGGACTCAGGGGCAGGCGCCACGGTCCCAGTCTCTGCCAGCGCCACCGCGGCGCACCTGGCACCGCCAACCAACCTCCCGCCGACGTCGCAGCACCCACAGCAGGTGACGTCACTGGAGCAGATGCAGGTGCAGGTGGCGCCGAACGGCCGGTCCACCGTGTGTCGGTGTGAAGTGGCGCCGGATGGGCCCCCTGTACAGCAGAGCCAGCAGACACCGTCGGGAGCACACCGCCAGCTGACGGCGGCGGACCGCGACCTACGTGATCTGTTCGTGGCTGAAGCGATAGATCCCGAGCTGAGAGGCAGCATCGTGGCCGAAATACGCACAGCCGTGAACAACAGCAGCGATACCGACATCAAGCGGTGAGTAAGCGGCCCAGGCCGTGTACCGGGTCGTGTATAGGACAGCAATTGCTCGGTTTATAGGACGGATACGGCACTTACTCACACAATGTTTTTCCATTTCCAAGTATTGAAACCTACCCGTCTCGTTTAGCCTGTTTTTGCCACGTCAGGTTACCGGAGTCGACGCTGCACCAGCTTTTGAACGAGTTCATCTCGGAGGCCGGCGTCGACATCTTCCTGCACCAGCTCTTTAACCAGGAGTTCGAGCTGCAGTGATGGCCAGCGCGGCAGCGCCGCGTGGTGGTCAGCGTCGGAACCGTGCACCGCGCATACCTACCCTCGGTATAACTTCGCAAAGCTGGCATGGATTCGGCGGCTTTTACGTCCCTCCTTCTCGTTAGTCAGACACCGGCTATGCTGAAGACCGGGGCGGTGCGATACAATCGCGACCGCTGTTTTATCTATCGTTCACTGCCAGTCTGCTAGGCTGTTTTACTATTGGGAACTGCCATGCGTGCTTCCATCACGATTGGGTGGATATGCCGGAGGTGAGAAGTGACGTTCCTACCCTCACGCCACCGCCTCAGGCGATGTCTGTCCCCTGCCGAACTGACGAATCGGATGATCTCACGACCTGTCAGCTTTGGTGGTTTGCAAAAAATCACAGTGATGTATTGATCTTGATGGGTCGTGCGAACGAAATAGGGCCAGCTTGACAGTCTTTCTTTTTTAGACCTTAAGATATAGACCTTAAGTCACCGGTGTGTAATCTGTTGTGTAGCCAAGTGGCGTAAAGTCCTTGGTATATGCATATAAAATACAGCGATTCGATTGGCAAACCTGCATTCGCTGCATGCATTATCAAGAGTTGCCATTGCTTGTGTTCCGTATTGAAAGCAGTGTTTTTCAGACTCTGACGAATCCTTCGACATGTCCTCTCTTGTGCAGCATTCACCGGCGCGAACCGACAAGGAATATTTTGTGCAAACGTGTCGCAACTGGGAAGATGTGATATATTGATCTCCGCCGCGATGCTGGTAATGCGTAGCCGACTTCCTGGCTAACATAGCAGTCCGCTGTGCTCAATAAAGGAACAAGGTCCACAAACAACATTGTCCTATATCGGCATAAAGTGCACTATGCCTACTTGATGCACAGCTGTTGAACTTGTCACCCGCATCGACTTCCGAGATTTTATTTATTTATTTGTATGTAAAACCCCCACTTAAAGCTCACGTCAATAAAGGAAACCCAGACTCGAATCAGAAGAGTAAAACAGGGCTCAAGTTAAAAGAGTAAGACTAGCGGCTGTTTCGTGGAAAATGCTTGCAATTCGGTATACTCTTTGTGCGTGGGGTAAGTGGTGGGATTTGAACCTGCCGTTTCGTACGCACTCTTTCCACTCCCTTCTGTTGCCCATCCAAGCCTGACGGTGCGGTGGGCTTCAGCCGGGAACCTCAGGTGTGAAGGTGTGCCGATAAGATAGCAACGCATGTGCGAGCGGCGGCAAGCCTAACCACAGGCGTTCGGCTAGCACAAACTGCCGACCCTGGATTCGTCTGGATTTCATCGAATGGATTACATTCAAACTTAGCTTGGGTAGGGTGGGATACACATTGCACTTACTTCTATCTTGCCATCCGCGTTCACGGATGTTTGAATCTGTCTCCCAAATCCCAATTCATCCGCGCGGAGTCGCTGCAAAAACGAAGACCATTTAACATTTGGGGCTCCAGCTTAAAAACAAAACCGAAGCGCGATGAAGACTGTGTGGTTTTGGTCATCTGTGTCCAGATTGGTCGCACGAGCTGTTTAAATCAAACAATTCGCATATACCAACTGTATTGCATCTCCTCCTCTCGGTAGGAATAAATCACAGAGCTGATTACAGACCAAACCTGAATACAGGCCTCCCATCTGCGGTAGTATCAAGAAACATTATCTATGCACTACATAACCACAGCACAACTATCTCACAATTCGAGCACGCGGCTGTCCGGGAGGCTGTTTGGGTTTAGGGGCGCCTCGACCATTGCGGTCGTGTAGCACCCAACACCAAAGCATGCCCCGTGATGTTTTGCACCATGTCAAAACGGCGCCGTGAGATGCGATAAACTTCACGAGAAAAACACGTCCTTCGCAGGTGCCCACCTTTTGCCATAAAGTAGCTAATGTATCATCACTAAGTTACCTTGTTAGCCCTCGATATTCCACTTGCTAATCGCGAGTTATACAAAAAAACTGTTGGTTGCTAAGCTCAGCATGACACGAGTGTGTGCGTGGGGGATCTTCCCCTATCTTTAACCGGCCACATTCATCCGTCACGCCAGAGCGCCCGTCTAACACCACATTTTAACATATGTTTGCACTACACTTATCACCCTGAGAGTCCCCATACATACCTTGACCAGTCAATTGCAGACGAACAAAACATCGTTAGACTACATGATCCGAATCAAAATGTGTACGCAGTTACCCAAAGAATACAACACATCTGCGTAAGTCAGATCAACGGGCAGCACGGCGGTTCGAACAGCACCAGCCAGACCGGCCTACGTAGCCGGCCGTAACCTTGACTGAGAATGGCCCGCAGCACCTCTGACAGCAAGCATAAGACACCCGCTGCAAGCTTCAGTACATAACTGGCGTCGCAGGCGGATACCCATCGCCATTCCTCTATCTTTCCAGTGTACCCTTGGGGCTCTGCGACGCACCAAGTGCTGTGGTCACGCGGCGTTACCGATTCTGATCCTGTTGGAAGGGTATGTTGGGGATCAAGAAGTCTTCATTCACTATTCCCGCCCAGGATTGGAACCCGGGTCAGCGGCTTGGAAGCATAACGTGCTACTATTGTCGACAGTATCCTTACACAGCGCAAGAATGCGAGAGAGTGATACGACTAAAATCCATTCATGTCAACATCTACACTTACATAAAGCTTACAGTATTATTCCTGGGCGTCTCACACTTCAGACACCATTCAAAAGGTGGTATTGATCTGAGCTTTGTGTTAAAGTGTGCGGCATGCGACAAGTTGTCCTGTCTCGGACAAGTTTTCACACACCAGCTTACAGATCCTTTGAATGAATCCCGATCTGGAGGGAGGGGGGGGGGCACCACGGGCGACAATATTCATTACCCAACGCTAACCCACGCGGGTGCATGTGCCCCGTTAGAAAGAGTTTTTCTTCACGGAATAACTATACCTCACGTTACATCCAGATACCAGTCAGGCATTCAGATTCCTCTCTAGAGCAGGAAATTAAGGGGCACAAACTAAAAATTAGAGCTCGTAACCAGAGTTATTGAATCGGGGCTCTGAGTTAGAATCGAGTCTGACTCACAGCCCACCTCCACAGCTAGGAAAAGCACTTAGCCTCGTCTTCCCAGGAAAGATACGCATTAGCTTGGTTTCCAGATTGAAATACACTTTAACAATTCCATATTATTAATATGGAAAATTTCAGTAAATTCATTTCAATCAACATGCTGATGGAGGCCATCCGTACGTACTTCTTGTACGTAGGCTTCATTGCGAACTCTTTGATGCCATGACATTCATTGTCAGTCGACCCTAAATGAGCTCAATTGTTTACATTCGCATTGCATGTGGCGTCGCGTCGGCAGTCGATGTTCTTATGACAAATTGACCAAAAATGATCCTGCAACACCGAGTGTGGCATACCAAATATTACTTGAGCTATTATGCTTACAGAATTTTCAGGGGGCGCAGGGTCTCAATGCTCGATGATTTCGACTCTTAAAAAAACAAGCTCCGGGTATTTTGAAACCGACATTTCAAAATGGAGTGTAATGAAGCCATTTACATTTATTATTCCTGTTTCCTGACTATCCAACTGACGGCACAACGAATGACACGAACCCCTTGGGTTTTCATGGCCTTCACGATATTTCGAAACGGCGTTCATACGAATTACATAAAAACTTGCTTGCCTACACGGGACAACCTTCTTATTCGCGGCACCATTGGCATAGGTGCTGGCAGTAACCTTTGCATGCCGGTGCCGGCAGATCTGCGTGCGGGGCGAGGTGCCTTCTCCTCAGACAGGCTGGGTCTCGCCACTCAGCTGCAGCCATATCAGGACGGCGGCTCAGCTGGAGCAGCTGACAGTGAGGTTACGCGCCCAGTCCGGAGGCGGCGCCGCATAGCCGCGCTCCTCAGCAGCCAGCTGCTGCTTGTACGGCTGCTGCAGCACCTCCAGCAGCAGCCGCAGCTCCTCGAAATCGCCGCGCTCCGCTCCCTCAATCGCCCGCTGCGCCATCCAGTTCCGCAGCACGTATCGCGGGTTGGCCGCCCGCTGCGTCACCTGCCGGTCTTCGTCCGAAACACCGTCCCTCTCCAGCTGGGCGGTATAGTCGGCCACCCAACCGGCCCAGCCGGCCGCCCCCGCCACCACACTCAACGACCACAAGTTTTTGACGTCGGAGTCTCGCAGCTGCTGCGCGGTCGCGTCCCCGAGCTGGCGGAACGTCATGGTGAAGTCGGCTCCGGTCTTCTCCATCAGCGCCAGCAGGCGGTGCGCCAGCTGCTCCGCCTCGGCGCTGGCAGGCAGTCCCAGCCGCGCACTAAAAAAGCCGCCGCCACTCGGATTCGAACGCACGGCTGTAAGTGTCGAGTGCAGTAGTGAGGCTAGCTGTCTGTTCGGCAGTCAGCAGGGGCCGCAGCGCGACACTGAGCTTATGGATATTCCAGCGGCCGACCCGCTCCTGGTTGCCGTACGTGTAGCGGCCCATGTCGTCCGAGTGGTTCGGGATGAAGTCCGGGTCGTACGCGTCCAGGAAGCCGAACGGGCCGTAGTCGATCGTCACGGACAGGATGCTCATGTTGTCGGTGTTCATGACGCCGTGGGCGAAGCCGGCCCTCTGCCAGCCGGCGATCATACGGCCCGTGTCGGCCGCCACCCGCTCCAGCAGCTGCACATAACTGTCCTCCGCCGATAGGTCGATGTCGGGGAAGTGCCGCTGGATCACAAAGTCGGCCAGCAGACGTAAGTTGGTCACGTCTCCGTCCGTGGCCAGCATCTCGAACGAGCCGAAGCGGAACCAGCTGGGCGCCAGGCGCAGCACCACGGCGCAGCGCTCCAGCTGCGGCCGGCCGTCGTACAGCACGTCGCGCGGCACGCGGTCCTCGCTGATGACTAGCGTGGCGGCGCGCGATGTCGGCACGCCTGCCGAGACGGGAGACCATTGCAACTCACCGCGCCGACTGAACACAAGCACCGGGATGGCAGCTTCAACATACCACGCCGCGGCGATGGTAACACTATCACAATACAACAGCCTAAGTAGCAAAGCATGTCTGGCATGGCCGGAGGGAGAAAGCAATAAACCACACGATGGCTATGACCTGGCGCTTGAATTTTATGGTCATTTAATACTTTCAACCGGGCGAACGTTAAATACAAGCATTTAATCCCTTTTCTCAATGCTAGGAAACAAAGTGCGCAAGACTCGTATCCAAGGTCGAGTCATTCACCCAAAATCGATTGATAAAAAGCGCACACACAACTAGGCCGAACATACACCACACAACACAAACATTTGAAAATTAATATAAACATTTGACTGGACCCTCTACTAAGCAAGAAACTTTAAAGAGAACTATATAATATCACAAACCACCATACACCATACGTCAGCTACTGAGTGGCCGCATAACAGGCACAACGTGATACGAAAAGATACGGCCAAGCAGCATTAGGACCGGCAGCGGCGCTCACCCAGCGCCGCCATGGCCTCGGAGCAGAGGAACTCGCGCACTGATGACCGGACCACAGCGCGACCGTCGCCGAACCGAGAGTAGGGCGTGCGGCCCGAGCCCTTCAGCTGCAGCTCCCAGCGCTCCCCGAGTCTGTCGCAGCGGACCCCAGGTCAGCTCTGAGTGTCCCCTGCAGCGGAGCCCGGGTCACATCCTCCACTTCCTGCAGCGGAACCCGAGTCAGCTTCCACCGCTCTCTGCAGCGGACCCCAGTTCACCCACATCGCTCTCCCTGCAGCGGACCCCAGTTCACCCACATCGCTCTCTGCAGCGGATCCCAGGTCACCCTCCTTCGCTCTTTGCAGCGCGCCCTGGCTCAGCTTCCACCGCTCCCTTGAAGCGGTGACCGAGTCAGCTTAAACTGCTCACTGCAGTGATACCCGGGTCAACCCTTGCTGCTCCCTGAAGGGATCACCCGGTCAGGATCACGTGCCAGCGTCACATGTGTTCAAGACCCAATTTCAGGCAGAACTGAGCTGGGAACAAATCCACAGAGGCGGTTACCAGTTGTAAAGCCATCAATAAAAAAACAGTAGATAACACCATCAGAGCTATGCGCTCTAGGTCAGTGTATTCTGAGTTCTGCGCTCACCGGTTAGTGTATTCGGCCAGCAGGTGGGCGCGTCCGTCGCCCAGCTGCTCAGCCCAGTAGCCGAACTGGTGTCCGCCGTATCTGTGCGCTAGCGTTGGCACGCCGGGCACCACGGCGTTGCCGGAGACCAGCTCGACGAACGCCTCCTGATGCGCCTCCTCCGGCGAGAGGTCAAGCAGGGCCAGCGCTGCTGGCGCTACCGCTGCCAGCTCCACCGACGAGCGGAACGGCGTGGGCGCCACCGCCGAGAAGAGGGCCCCGCGCACCTGGAACCGCACCGTGTTCTCGCGTACCGGGTCCAGCGGGAAGTCACGGTACGTGTCCTGGTTCCACTTGGACACTGCCGTCTCTTGCAGGAAGGTAGAGAAGTCGCACATTGTTGAGAGGAAGGATGTGGCGCACAAGAGAAATGCTGTTATATCTAAATTTGTGTTGTAACACCTCACACTGTTAATGTCACTGACAAAACATCTTGGGTGCCAAACTGGTGCGACCGTTTTGGACTGTTTTACTGACGCCTGCTGCACAAAATAATTTGACAGAGTTTCTTTACCCAGTGAGCTAGTTGATACCGGGAGTGCCAAAACACAGCTGAACCTGACGATGGACATTAAATTAGCCATGCAGGGGCTGGTACAATGGCACGAGAACCTGTAACACATTTCTCCAAGTCAATGATCGGCACAAATTTCCGAGCTGCTGAATAAGCATACCTAAATAAAACATTTTTAGGAAAGGTCAGGGTACAAACACCTTCAGAATTCTCAAGTTCCAGCCACCAAAGCACACAGGGCCAGTTTGATGCATCACTGTTGCACTTGGCAGGTGACTAAAAGAATGAAAAATGTACTTTGCTGTTTATGAATATTTATGCAAATCGCTAAGCAAGATTAAAGACCTAATAGCGTTTCTCTTTTGAGTAGTATAGCTAACCTTTCAACTGCAAAAATCACAGATATGGTGGTTCATACTCATCTGTAGAGCGTTCCTTCATGTTTAAGCTATGAAATAAGACAGAGATTCAAGTGTAAAACACACTTCCACGAGCTTATTTCAAACATAAGCAATAAATACCGCACTAATACGCCAGCCTGCTTTAGGTCGAGAGATGCAAAGGAAATAACGAAATATTGGTGTGAAAACTATCTAGAATGAGGAATCAAAGAAACAGAAATGCGTGCAAATTGTGCAAATATGCACATTTTGTCAATAGATTCAACGTAAATAAACTTCAAAAATATAACAAAATATTTAACGCCTTTAATACTTAAGCGCCATTTAGTGATGAAGATGCTGCCATTCTGTATTCTGGACGATCTCTGGTTTTGATCAGAGCAGGGTGAGGAGCAGCGTGTGAGCAAAGCCCAAGGCCATACATACCGCAAGGCCCATACTTAACGCAGTAATCAACGAAATGGCAAAGATGGAAGGCACGAAGCTGGAATATGTAGATACGTATGATCCGCCCACAATACCGGTAGGTAAGCACAACTGACATAATAGCGCACCTAAACATGTCTCGATTTACCGAGCCGGCCTGCAGCGCACCGGGCCAAAGGCTTGGTCCCTACCTAGCCTGGGGCGCCGACAATCACCTTCATCGACCTCAGCTTTGCCGGCTTCACCAGCAAAGTCCGGCCCTCCTCAGGACTCACATCGGTGCACTCCGCGCGCGTGCCATCCGCGAACATGTTGCTATAAATTCGGTACACTTTCGCAATGACTCTGGTACAATGTACCAATCATTTCCATCAGCTGGCTACAAATGTATCGATCAGCTGGCTATTTCGGCGTTTCAGTATTTCCGGTGTCTTGATTACGGCGCTAGAAGGCACAGAACTAAGACAATCAAAACAAGTAAATCTTGAAAATGGGAGTTTAAGTGGAAGTTGTGCTACAGGATCGTGCTATAGAGAGGGGGGTGTTGCTGATTATGATGAAGTATCATTTCTATAGCAGACCTTTCGGGAAAGTGGACGTTTTTCTGTACGTTAGCCGACAACACGCACACATCCACACACACCACACAGAACTAATCTCACATTAAAAATTCAGGTTTAATTCCTATCCCTACACTTGACTATTATGCACCGCAAATGACACAACCAAAATAAACCCACAAATGGTTATATGAAGTGGAAGGCGACAGGACAGATACCTTAATAGAGAAAAAAATCAGGAACTGGTGACTGGAGACGGCATTCCCCACTTCATCCAGTGTTTCAACCAGAGTTTCAATTGATCAATTTAATTCACAGTTTCAATTGCTCATTTTAACACGCACATTGACAGGAAGGCGGGTAACCGCCCCCCCCATCTTCAGCTTTTTAGATAGCACAAAAAACAACGGCGCATAGAGCCGCCGTACTTAGCATATCTTTTCTCTGATCATTTTTACAACTTTTGTCAAAATTTTAAGGACAGATCATCTCAGGTCAGGTCACCAGCACAAGCCAAGTGACCTGACCTAAAACGTTTAAGAAAGCATAAGTCAGAACAGGGTAAACTTATACGATTGATACTCATATCACATAATGAGCCCACCAAGTCCTCTAAAATGTGCTTCAGTATTTTTATTTTTGATATCAATGACCTAAGGGCAGGTACGAGCCATGACCTATCCATTGGAAATACATTGGAAAAATGGTTTTAACTGAATAGCTTAGTAATGGATGGTGAGCGCCCCGGTAGCTCAGTTGGTAGAGCGTTGGGCTCCGGCCCGCTGCTCAGAAACATGCAGTGGCAGTGCATGTCCAGGCTTGGGATCGGTTCCCCTGAGACGATCCGGCGCTCAATAGTTTACCCGACGTACAGGTCGGCTGGCAACTGACTGGTGAAAGAGTGACCTGAGCGGGGCGGCTGTCCCCGTGCTTTGTGGGACGTTAAACTTAGGCTTCTAAATCCACCCTTCATTGTGGGAGTTACTCGTTCGGGTGGTGGGGTCGGGGCCTTCGTGACAAGTCCCTTGAGGACTTTAGTGAGACGCCGACTCCAACAGTCGAACTGAGAACAACTTGGAGAAAATTTATATAAAAATATCGTTTATTCTAACTTCGTTAGATTTTCCTTGTCTTTGCAATTCTAATTATATGAATTTTGACGTAATTTGACCCTGACCTGACCTCAGGTCACTGACCTGAGGTCAGGTCACATGCGATATTCGACCTGATTTGACCTAGCAAGGTCATATTATATATCATTCGATTCCGCTTGCTGCGTGGATTCCAATGGTCTAAATTGCTTTGCTTTATCTTTAACTGTTCTGATGAAATGACCAAAAACCTTCATTTGCATGTTATCCCTATGAATGCAAGTCTTGACCCCTAGTGACCTTAAATGTGACCTGACAAAGGAAGGTTGAAATATTTTCAATGGAGAAGTGGATGAGCTACCTCACGCCATTCGCTATCTAGCGTGGTTCTAAAGATCTGCAGGTGGTGTCCAAATGGCAGCGCTGGGTGAATCAGTTTGTGGCATTTTATCGCGTTGGCAGGATGAATTTTACTCACGATGTTGGGTCCCTTGACCGGAAATGTGATGTATGATTCTGCTGGTTCCAAGTGGTCAGGCTCTCCAAGAGCTGAGATGCACTGCATAATAACCATAATTTTTTTCAGATACTAGGTGCAGATCCCAGAATCCTCTCCTGAATTTCAAGTTGAAATAATCTATTTCATTCAATTTTATTTTAATGCCCAGCATTCTATTTTTCCTCTCATGACTATACCTTATACACCCCAGGGACCCATATGTTCAATGTCAGCAATGCCACAGTCAAAGGTCATTGCTTTCAAAGCATCAAATTTTCGCATGGCTCGGACTATCGTGTGGTTGTCCCTGCCTCCTTCCCTGCCACCACCGCACAACACGTAATAGTCCCCCTGCGCTCTAATATCATGGGAGCCCTTTTTAAGCCATCATCACTCACTTGTTTGTGCTTTACCACCATGTTCCATCATGCGGAGCCAGATTGATTTTTGAAACGTCTGCGTCCATCGATTAAATCCTGGGAGTCGAGCAGCAGGAGAAACAGAAGGGAGGAGGTAAGCCTCACTAGGCTTCGAATAGGCCACTGTTAGGCGACACACGCCCATTATCTACTTAACACCGCCCGCAAGCAATGTTCGCACTGTGGCAGCCGCCTCACTGTACATCATGTTTTATCTGCTACTGACAGCTGCGACCAGCTGAAATGAAGTCAGCTCCGATTCTTTTCACCGGTTCCGCTGGTACAGATCCTAGGTGATGACGCACTCGTAGACATTGGAAAGGTTTTAGGGGTGTTCACGGCGCATGTGTACGGTGTGGACAGTGTGTACGGTCTGCGTACAGCCAATCAGCGTCGAGCAGAACTAGGTCATGGGGCGGGGCCTAATCTGGCGCGACGAGGGTATGACGTCACAAACCTGTGTACAGTGTGGACAGTTGCAGACCGTGCACACCGTACACATGAAAAGCTACGTAGTGGCGCGCTTACGACATTTCGATCAGCAAGGAGAGCCGCAGAGACCGTTAGTTCTCCATTTTGAAGTTGATAAGAGGAATCAATCGTGGGTGAGGGACTGTGGCTCGAGGGAAATTTATTCTAGGCACGTGGTTGTGTGAAAACATCAAATATAGAAGGTATTTGGCCTTCCTCAAGGATATCTCGTACTGCCAGTGTCTTTATTGCTTTGGTACCGCCTACGGTTTTAGAATTAGCCGGTGCCTGTTCTAATGGAAGAATCTTGCAGTTGGATGTTGGTCTTTTGCAAACTGTCATAGGAAATGACATTTATACTGTTGATGATGGTGTTTTTTAAGCTGAGCATCCAGGGCTCAGCGTCTGACACCAGCACATGTGTTCGTTCTGTTCATTTGACCGTGCACACCTATGAGTCTGACGTCATGGCACAGATGGGCGGGCCTACAAGCCTGAGGCATGTTTACGTCCCACTGTAACATGGCCGTGAACACCCTTTTATCTTACCTGAGAGAAGATTTTGAGGTAGTATTCACACCCGTTAGAGATTCTTAGATTTCACACACTCTTTATAGCCCACTTTAGCTAATAAGGACAATCTTGGGATAATGTAATACAATACTGACGGACAGGTATAGCCTTTGAAGCTGCAGTGCCCTAAAACTCTAATCATCATCATCACCACCATGTTTCATCTTGTTTCTATGTGTATGTGCATTGCCATGGTTTCAGAAGTCAATGACATAGACCATTGCTTTTTGCACATGCTAGTTTTTGCATCAGTCAAACTATCATGTGGTTGCCGCGGTCCTTCCCCGCCGCACAGAACTTAACAGCCTTCCTGCACTCCGATATGGGTGCCCTTTTTGTCATCATCACTCGCTTGTTTGTGCTTTACCACGTTTCATCTCGTTTCTATGTGTTTGGTTTTATCCTAAGTGTACAAATGTGACGAGGGGGGGTCGGGTACCCGCTCCCCTAAGATCTCGAGAACCACGGTAGGTAGCGAAAAACGGTAAACGGCGTTGGGTAGCACATCCACTCCTCCATCGAAAATATTTGTACCATTTTTGGCATGTCACATTTTAGGTCATGAGAGGTCAAAACATGCCGTCATGGGGATAGCATGTAAATGAAGGCTTTCGGTCATTTCATCTGAACAAGTAAAGATAGAACAAAACAAATTGAAATATATGAATCCTCGCAGCAAGCAGAATCGAATGATATATAATTTGACATTGCTAGGTCAAATCAAGGATTTGACCTCACTTGAGGTCAGGTCAAGGTCAAATTATATAAAATGTATATAATTAGAACCGGAAAAGACAAGGCGAGTCTAATGCAACTACAATAAACACTTTATCACCATCTTTTACTGAGTTATTCAGTAAAAACAATTTTTCCCATGTATTTCCAATGGAGAAGTCATGGCTCGTACCTGACCTTAGGTCATCGATATCAAAAATACCGGGACGCATTTTAGAGAACTCGGTGGGCCCATTATGTGATATGAGTTTCAATCGGATAAGTTCACCCTGTTCCGACTTATGCTATCTTAAACTTTTTTTCAGGTCAGGTCACTTGACCTGTAAGGGTGACCTGACCTGAGATGACCTTAACTTAAAATTTTCACAGAAGTTGTAAAAATTATGAGAGAAAAGGTATGCCAATACGGCGGCGCTACGCGGCGCCGTTTTTATGTAGTCTCCGAAAAACCCGAGGGGGGGCGGGTACCCGCCCCGCCAATGCGCGCGTTAATCGTGTCTCCACGGCGTCTTTGTATTACAAAGACGGAATCCTGAGTTTAAGAAGCCTTTGCCAGTAGGGAAGTCCTCTGATGGAACTTTGTAGCTTTGTACAGAACTATGGAGCTTTGTACAGAAAATGCAGCGTAAACGAGTCAAGGTGAGCAAATGGTTTTCGGAGGACCGCTAGAACACGTGTGGCTTTGGAGTTTGCGGATGACGCGTGCTCCCTGAACTTCAGCTCACGGTCAATAAGAACCCCTAGGTCCCGCTCCACTTGTGTCGCGTTCAACGGAATTCCCCCATGGTGTACGTGTGGTGTTTTCCTGCCAATATGGAGGACAGCACATGTTTGGACATTGAAACAGAGCTGCCACTCTTCCGACCGCTTGTAAACCCCATCGATGCCATCCTGGAGAGATTTGACAGAGTTAGGATTGTCAGCCATGTTGTAGATTTTCGCGCCGTCAGCGAAGATTTTGACGCCGGACTGGACGTGGTTCGGAAGATCGTTACGTGCGCAGATCCGTATCAAGTGAGTTAGGATGGGGGCACAGTAAGCAGAGGCGTGCTCAGGCATCTGGGAATGGGCGTGGCTCTGGCAGTAAGCAGAGGCGCGCTCAGATATCCAAGTATGTCCTGCTGCCAGATGTGATCTGCCTATTGCGATAATACCGATTGTGACTACCTTCAGAGATCACCTGAGAGGAAGTTGTGGAAGAACCAACGCCTTCCTGCTCAGGAGCTCCTCCAGTGGCTACACCAGCTGCAGGGGATGCTAGTGGTGCATTACTGCATCGCGCTGGTGTGTCACTGACAGGATGTCTAGGCTCAGTGATGTGTTTCATCCCTGTGGAGTCAGCACTGTTCCTTGGTGGTTGAGGCAGAGACTGCTGCCCTTGCTTCTGAGTGACTGGCTTTCCCCTAAGCGCAGAGGCTTGCACAGCAGGAGGCTGTCGGGGCAGCAGCACTGATGGCCTGGTTAACTGTGACAATCTTCCCCCTCTGATCCAGAGGTCTTTCTCCCTGTATGCCTGCATCTCATCCGAGTTTCTTTGTTTTTGGCACTCTTTACTAATAAGATCTGGTGTGATGAGCAGTGAACACACGTCGCCACTGATCAAATGACTTCAGTATGGGGGCCATCCTCAGGATTTCATACTTGGAATCCTCATTGGTCAGGGTGACAATGAGGAGCCTGTCTTTATTCGGTATCACCTTACCAGCGCGGAAGGACTTGGTTACCTCCACATTCAGGTCGAAAGTATCTCTGATCATGGATATGAACAGTTTAATGTCCGCCTTACATCTTTCCATCACCGAAGCCTCCCTTGCTCTGGGAGGTTGTGGATGACAACATTCTGTGTGTGTTTGTTTTATCCAAGAAATCTTCAAAGAAAATTGACACAGTCTGCGCCTCATTCTTGGTGATTTTCCCCTGCTGGCGGTGCTGGGCCAAGGATGTATGTATGTATATATGGATGCAAATCATGTCTCTGAAATTGCCTTTTACATTTAAAGGTGGTGAAAATTCGAATATACCTTTCAAATCTGTAAGTCCATACACTATATTTCAGTAAAATATCCAACAAGAACACACATCCAGACAACAGCACTTAATCCACCTTCTATAGAATTTGACAGGCTTTGGGGCATCATAGCAAATCCATTGCTCCACAGATTTCAGTAGGGAATGTAGCACCACGCCCCACACAACAGCATGCAGGTAGGACCATGTGAGGCACACACCGGGTGGAGCTATAGGCATCACAGTCAACACCGCAGCAGCAGCGGTCATGGCGAGAAGGTGTCAGTGCAGGGTTAATGATCATAAAAAAAGAGGGGAACAGGAGGAAAAAGAAAAAGTAAAATAAATTCAAGGCTCAGTGGATGGACGAAACGCCTCACAGCGCCGACCTGTGGTAATATATCGGCAATGACCCCAGCACTGCCCAGCGCCGCCTAGCGGCCACCGTACCAAGTTTCATAACTACTCTGAGTCACCGCTCCATCATGTCGCACCTAGCCAGAGCACCATCGACAGCCCAACAGCCCAACGTGCAGCCAGTGCAAAGTATGGCAGCAGGCCAGACGAGTCGCACCAGCCATCCAAAATTATAGCACCACCAGCCTAAAAAATTGCACCAATCTGCCATATACCAGGGAGAAAACGCAACATTCCTACCCACACGATGCAATACTATCTCTTATTAGTTAGTTAAGGACTTTTTATAAGGCCCCTCCTGTGTCTTCTAACTATTGAGTCATAACTTTTTTAGTTTTAGGTCAACTTCCTCCCAGTCTTGCAAATTCGACCAGGCTGATAAAATTGCACCACTGCTCCTGTCTCCAGGGCACTGACCGCGGATCTCGTCAAATGCCAATTTGAAGGACGTGCAGCATCTCAAGATGCTTATCCGTGGCAGTGGATGTGGTGTGCAACTCTCCGCTTAACCGTGATCGCCTGCGGGAGGCTCACAGCAGCTGCCGGAGACATTTTAATCAGATGAGGGGGAAGGAAAGGTTGTAGCCCAGTAGTTGTGCAAGCAGCGCGAACATGGACGAGAGAGAGAGAGAGAGAGAGAGAGAGAGAGAGAGAGAGAGAGAGAGAGAGAGAGAGAGAGAGAGAGAGAGAGAGAGAGAGAGAGAGAGAGAGAGAGAGAGAGAGAGAGAGAGAGAGAGAGAGAGAGAGAGAGAGAGAGAGAGAGAGAGAGAGAGAGAGAGAGAGAGAGAGAGAGAGAGAGAGAGAGAGAGAGAGAGAGAGAGAGAGAGAGAGAGAGAGAGAGAGAGAGAGAGAGAGAGAGAGAGAGAGAGAGAGAGAGAGAGAGAGAGAGAGAGAGAGAGAGCAGGCTAAGGGAATTCAGGAGGTGCACAGTATCACATTAGCAGGGGATTTAGGGACTGGCAGTAGGGTGCCAGAGGCGGGCCTGTTCGACTCCCGCCCTTCTTGACCGCGCTCGTTAGTTGAAAGATTTTGACTGTAAAGCAGAGCAAAATCAAACATTTTCTCAAATCAAACACAGCTATCTCAAACATTTTCCTCTAAAAAATACGCAGCAAAAATATTTAATTGGTATTTGTGATTTGTGTCAATACTTCAAGTCGTTGTGGGTGTCGTGTTATGCTGCCGTCCCTTGCCGTTGTCGTTTTAAAAATATCAACGAAAACAAGTGTGCGCCATTAGCCGTCTTGCTATCTTGTGCGCCATTAGCCATGTTGTTGTGCCTGGTTCTGCTGATAGAACGCACACTAGTGTACCACACGCATGCGCAATACTGTATCATGAGTACAAGATATCATACTGCGCATGCGTGTGGCCTACTAGTATGCGTTCTGCACGGCAGAAGAACACGGCTCTCGTACCGTGCCATTTTTTGTGTTTGGTCATGGATCAAACGACGACGTGATCGTACGTGATCCGTTTGCTGGAGAAAAAAGCGAAGAAAGGCATGTTGGGGGAGGGAAGGGAAACTATAAGTAAAGCAATCTTCTTGCTTTTAAAAAGGAAGGAAGTGGTAGGAGGCTGTTCTTGTTTTTGGAGAACTAGGTATGTTAAAGATTGATTGGGATTTGGTACGTTGTAGGGCTGCTTTTTAAGTCAAAATTTAGTGCGAGATTACCGATGGTTTATTGGATTATAAAGTCACTTAAAATTTCAATATTCTTAAGTTTCTTTGGATTCGTAGGGTGGGTACCTACGTTATAGACGACTTGTTAGTCATGTTTCCTTCACCCGCACTCTGCTGGCAGCACTGTTTTTTCCTCCTCTCGCCATTTCAATGTGAATACCTACATCCAACTAATGGTACCGATGATAATGCTCGGGGTAGCTGTTCCTATGTCAATTCTGCATCATTCCCGAGAAACAGAAAGTAGATACCTTTTCAACTTTTTGCAAAACAGGAAAGTTATTGAGGTATGATGTTTGCGCTCTTTTACTCACGGCTGGTGGTGGCAGCCTGCTTGGGCCTGCAACAGCCTCTGACACAGTTCTGGCTTGTCAACGCAGGCGGCGGGCAGAAGGGTGACAATTTTCGTGGTTTGGTCAGCTGATAGCGATCGACAGGATGATAAGTGCACACTTGAAACACAGAACAATGGCCCAAACAGCATCTCTAACGCTTGCTTCCTACAGGACGTTTGAGAAAGAATGATATTTTTTAAACGTTTATAAAAGAGTTAAAAACCCTTAAAAGCTGTTGAAAAAGTAGTCATTTTACTGGTTGAATTGTTGGAAATTTTTTCAAAAAACATGTTTTATTATCATCAAGTGTTTTCTTCCATGTTAAATGTACTCAAAAAAGTTATGCACGAAAAATTAAATATGCCAGCTTATATTTGACAAAATGGAACTGACAGTACTCTAAAAAGGCCTCGGCAAAAAAACCTGCCCTCTCGCCAGAAAAACTATTGAGTCGCCCAAGAACGAGTCTAGGGATCCCCGAAACTAGCTGAGGCGCTGGGATGAATCTTTTTTTATTTTATGTCCTGATATAACACTGGGATGAATTTGACCAAGACGATAGACAATTAATTCGCAAGCTTGAGTCTCTGAACTCAAAAAGAACGAATGCTAAGTTCTCTGTCATTTTTAATCGAAACAAATTATATATATATATATATATATATATATATATATATATATATATATATATATATATATATATATATATATATATATATATATATGTTTGGTTAACAGCGACAACATATTTCAATTTTATGTTCTTCTTCTGTTGTTTCTTGTTTCTCCATACCACTCTTCTTTTATCAGTGTCCAAAGAAAAAAGTATGTTTCCTAAGTTCATTTACGACGTTTCGGTGATAAATACATCCACCATCATCAGGCATTAATAATATGTTTATACACAGGCTTTACAGATTGCAACTTCACTATTATTAAAAGGTAAATGACAGGGACTAAAACCTATGTTTACACGGTCAAGAATTCAATAATTATAAGTGAAAATATTGAACGCTTGTAACGACAGAAAATTAATGATCGATCGTGCTGTTTCATATCGAAGACTTCTCGTGTATATATATACATAAAGAGATTGCAATCTAAGGAACCCACGGTGTAGTACCGAAGTATACCACCCCCTTAACCCAAATGGATGCTGCTAAGGGTTATTATGCCGTAATGATCCAGCTGGTTGTTCATGCTGGGATTTCGGTCCATAATTAAGGCAGCCTCGAGAATTTGCAGTCTTCTTCTGTTGTTTTCCTTTGCTAAAATTGTGGTGTTGCTGTTGAGGTCCTGTCTGGTCTGTTGACATTGGTGTTTCTGTTTGGTATGTAGCAGTGGACCACTGGCTTGTAGGTGGCAGGTGAGTCTCCGAGAGAGCATAGTTGTTGTGTGTCCTATATAGCTAGACGTGGACTGGAGCCTGCAGTCTACATACGGGCATTTATACTGGCATACCATGTTGGTAGCTTTTAGGAGCTTGTCTTTGTTGTTTTTTGGGTTGTTGCACATTACAAGTTGGGCGGTCTTAGCAGACTTGTAGTATATGATTGTTTTGATGTTGTGTCTCTGTTTCAGCTTGATTTTCCTTTTTAGAATGTTCTTCAGGGCTGTTTCGTCTTCTTTGTATGCCGCGGTCATTTGGGTTTTATAAAAACAGCTTGTGAGTTGTATTCTCTGGTGTGTCGGTCTTTTTGTTTTGGACGTCATGTGCATGGTTTGGATGGAACTCGTCCAATGCAGTTTTGATTTCCGCATCGATGTCATGAAGCGTATAGCTGTTGTTCACGAGCATTTGCTTTACGTGACTGAGTTCTTTGTGAATAAGTTCCCAGCTACTGCAGGTGTTTAGAGCTCTTCTTACATAAGTGCGGATCACGCCCTGTCGATACCTATCGGGGCACGCGCTGAGGGCGTTCATGCATTGTCCCGTGTTTGTCTCCTTCCTGTGTACACTTGTGGTATGTTGTCCTGTGCTGGCATCCATGTTTGCGGCGAGGAAATGCAGATTTATTTGATTTTCCAGTTCATAGGTGAACTCGAGAACTGATTCCTTCTCTAAGATGTCCTTCAGCTGCTTCAGATTCTCTTCACCTTCGACTTCCAAGTAGATGTCATCCACATATCGCATGAAAATATGTGGTTTTGCTCGAGTTTTTCAATTGCTTTCTCTTCTACATGGCACATATATGAGTTGGCGAATAGGACTCCCAGCGGGAGCCCATGGCTACTCCATCAATCTGTTTGAATAGTTTTCCACTTGGGCATCGGAATGGCGCCTCCGTTGTGCATACTTGAAGCATTTCCCTCAGGATTTTTCGAGGGAGTTTGCTTGGTGGTGGAAGATGGTCATGATTGTATACATAGTCCAATATAATTTCTATTGTTTCGTTTACCGGAACGTTTGTGAACAAACTTTCAACATCCAGCGAGGCGATGATGCCTTGTGGCTTGTGAGATCTCAAATTGTCAAGAAATTCATCCGTGGACTTGATCGTGTATTTCTCAGGGATGAATGGGGTCAGAAGGGTGTTCAGTCGTTTTGCAAGTTGGAGTACAAACATGTATAAAAGAAAGATTACTGCCAACATATTCTAATATATATATATATATATATATATATATATATATATATATATATATATATATATATATATATATATATATATATATTAGAATATGTTGGCAGTAATCTTTCTTTTATACATGTTTGTACTCCAACTTGCAAAACGACTGAACACCCTTTCTGATATATATATATATATATATATATATATATATATATATCATTAAATATGACGGCAAATCGAGCTTTAGTAATCTTTTTATGTAAAGATTCGATAGTTCTTATAGTTTTCCTTTCACTGCGTTGTAGATCTTTTAAAACTTCTCCAAAAACCTCATTGTTTTGCAACGTTTCACTCGGGCATAATCAATACATATTACTTATCATCATACACTCGCTATACCTTAGATAAACGACATTAACAATCCTAGCACTTCGCTTCGGGTCGGTTCATTGGTAAAACTGAGCTGAGGTATTTTATGGATTAGTTTGGCTTCACTAAAAGTTAAATTTAAAACTGTAAGAAAATGCTTACTTTACAAGGGCACTCCAGATCGCGAAAATTCATACCCTGGAAATTCCTTTCAATGATTACTCAATACACTTACAAAAATTACACAGTTGGGACAAATCACATCCCTATAAACAACGATAATCGTAAACGCAGGGGGCACTATCATATAGTGTCAGGTGGGAAACTAGATTCATCTGGATATTAATCTTGGGGTTAATATCTCGGATGAACACGGCTTCTAGCGCTTGAAGTTTTCGCCTACTGTGCGCTCGGGCCACTATAGATGTTTGTTGGACGGCCTCGTCCCTGGTGAGCTCAAGGTTGTGGGTCGTCCTCAGATGTTTCAGGAGGGCGCCTTGCTGCAGGTGGCATGTTATTCTTCTGGAGAGAGTCGTAGTAGTGTACCCAATGTAGCAGCAGTCCGCTCGGCGCGCACAGTCGCCATGTTTGCAATCGAACTGATAAACTACATTGGTGGCTTTGAGGTCTGAAGGGTCGTTAGATACGTTGTTTTTCATTACAAGGCTTGATGTTTTCCGGTTCTTGGAGTAGATAGTCAGGTGTATTGAATCCTCTGCTTGTTTTGGGATAATGTTCTTGATGATTGTTGTGATCGCTTTTTCATCCTTTTTGTACACTGTGGAATTCGAGTTTTGGTAGAACAGTTGGTGTATGGTTCCTGATGGGACTTCCTTCGTTGGTGGTTTCGTACAAGTCTTGTTCATTTCTTTGGAGATCACGTCTTCGATGTCATTCAAATCATAGTCGTTGTTAATCAGGATACTCTTCACTCGATTCAACTCCTGGTGTACCAGCTCCCAGGAGGAGCGGTGTGTTAAAGCCCGGTGGATGTACGCTTTAATGACGCTTTGTTTGTAGCGCTTCGGGCATTCGCTACGTCCGTTTAGGCACTGGCCAGTATTGGCCGGCTTCCGATACACTTTTGTTACAAACCGTGCCCCGGAGCCATCGATGTCAACATCTAGGAAAGGTATCCTGTTGTCAACGCTCTCTTCCGTGGTGAAACTGAGTGTTGACACTCTTTCCAGACGTTCTTTCAATGTGCTCAGCTGAGTGGTGTCTGCTATCTCGCAATATATCTCGTCAATGTACCTCAGGTACGTAATTGGAGGAGATTCGAGATTGCTGAGGGCACGATGTTCTATCTGACACATGTAACTCCCGGCGAAAAGGACACCGAGAGGGGAGCCAGATCTACAACGCAGTGAAAGGAAAACTATAGGAACTATCGAATCTTTACACAAAAAGATCACTAAAGCTCGATTTGCCGTCATATTTAATGATATATATATATATATATATATATATATATATATATATATATATATATATATATATATATATATATATATATATATATAGAGGTTGAATTCTGGAAAAAACTGCATGGTACAGACCAAAACTTAGGTCATATTCAGAGACAGTATTGGTGTTATCCAGCGACTTTTACATGTGGCAAAAACATGATAGAAATTTGTGTTGCAAAATGTGCAATTTGGACATGTGGATTCTTAGGAATGATTTTCCTGGTAAGACGGCAAGAATTGCCAAATGCACTTTTCCAGCGGGTGGTACGAGGTGGCATATTGTACCAATTCTGCCAAACTGTGGCATATTCTACACATACCAAGGCTGAGTAGCTTTAAAAGTGATGTGAACAGCAAAAAAGACGAAATTTTTACTCAGGGGCATCTAGAAAATGATTTATGAAAAAACCCGGGTGGGCTTATCCATTAAAAACCCCAAAAAACCGGCCAGTGGGTAGTGAGCAGTGCCAACCCTGAAGACAGTAGCATCGACAATGTCGTAAGTTAGTTCTCATAGTAAACTACATGGATGTAATTTTCGTGCATTGTTTTAGACGAGCTTAAGTTAATCACAACTTACTACGTAATGAAATATTGTGGATACCGTCGCAATTTATCTTACCATCTGTGTCTGTTCTATATTTTTCTCCATCTGTCAAACCCCATAATGTGTCCCCATTGAACCTCCCTGGTCTAGTCTATGTTACCTAAACCTGTCATGCTTTCAGCAAGTGTCATCTGTCCTTTTGTCTACCAACGTCTGATATAAAATGTCCCTGTTGTTGTCATATCAGGTTAATCACCCAAATTTCTTGCACTTTGATGTTTCTCCCCGCTGGCGAGCTCCCACTGTGAGCGAACATGAGCCTAAGCATTGTCGGAGAGTGGCTTTACTATTAACTTTGAGGTGCCTCATCGACAAGGTAATCTCCCGTTAGCATGGGGTCGTGGACGGACACCCTTATGTCTTAACGTCTCGTCGCTAGCTGCACTGCACTTCTGATCGTGCACCTATCCCCCATCTCGCCACCAGCCACTCTTCCACCAGGCCAAACCCTTCACTCTTTTCCAGCTGCGCCGCTGAGCTGGAGCCTCTCTTCTCCGCCTGCCTGCTGCCGGTGGTCCCTGGGACCCGGCGTGTCCGCTGGTGTTGCTAGCGCTGTCCCAGCGTCGCGGATCTGCGCGGGCTTGAGTTGCTCCTGTGATGGGAGCACTGCCCAGGGCGTCTTCATCTGTCGATCTGCGTTGTTTGAACCGAGATGGGACGGACCTTCTGGAGCTTGATCACCGGGGAGCATTGGTGGAGCAGCTGGCGCGGCGCCAGCCTCTTCAGTCTTTCTCTCGCGTGGGCACGCGTCGGAGCTGCTGTTTCCGGCGTCCTCCTAACAATCGCCTGACCAGCGTACCGGAGGGCCGGAGGTGGCGGCAGTGCGGCGCCCGGCCGCCCTACGGGACCACATGCCGCGTCGCCCTCTGGTCGACCGGCCTGCCTTGGAGTCGTAGGCCAAACGGCGCTGCCTCACCCACGACCTCAATCAGCTCGAGCGGCTGTTTGAGCATCGCGTGGCATCATCCGGCCTCATCCGGGTAATACTACCCACTTACCCGACCCGGCCCGCCAGCCATCCCCGGCATCTCGGACGTCGAGGCGGATGGCGGGGAGCCAGACTTTACCGAGGACCGGGAGACTGAGGACGGTGAGTGGGAGGCTGGCGTCACTGGTGAAACTGACTGAGGCGTCGCACGTTCCCCGGGGGCGGCGTGGTGGATTGTTCGTCCGAGTCTGTGTTGATGGGGCGCTGCTCCCCTGGGCGGTGTCTGCACATTGTAAGGCCACCGCCATGCTTATTTGGTTTTCCTCACGTTTTAACTATGTTTTGTTTGTCCCGCTCATACGTTCATCATCATCCTGATTTATTTTCCACGCACCCGGCCGGTAGACGTCTGCCGGGCTCCGAGCCCGTGCCCGTCTGGGCGTAATTTAGAGCGCTCGCGCCGTCGGTGGTCATGGGTTCGGACCTCGGCGCCTCCGTTTAAAATTTTAATTTGTCCACCTTAGTCGGCCGGGGCTTGTTTTAGGGTCTCTGTATGTTTCATGTACAGCCGTAGTGTGAATATACGTGTAGTTGTAATTTACACCTCTGGATTCACACTTTACTATGCCGTCACAATACACACCAATGTAACGCCACCCGTGCAAAATCAATTGAAAAATAGCTCTCATTACTAAAAGCAGTGAAAACAGTACAACTGGTTTGAATACCTCTGATGGCAATCAATTTATACGATTATATCCGCGATCCTTTTCCACTCCTAGCGAAGGTCAAGACGCCAAAGCCAAGCAGCATGTTGTGGTCTTCGTCATACCCGTTTCAGGCGAAGGATTTCACGTTGTAAACTCAACTCCGTCGAGAAGACCAACGCCGACGTAAACCTGCCATCGGAAGCGGAGGTACTCTCGAAGGCGCGGGTGCCGCCGCCGACGCCGAAGTAGAACGTCTCGGCCGCACAGCAAAGCCACCCCGCCCGGCCTCAGCGCAGCATCTAAGGCGTCCAGTAGTCCGGTCCAGGTGGTGCCACTGTAGATAGTTTCCGAGTCGACCACCAGGTGGGAGGCAGAGGGCGCATCCGGCGCCCGGAGACGGGCCGCCAGCGCTCCCCAGTCGCCAGAAGGCACGAAAACGGGTGAGACGGTTGGCGGCGAGGTTCAGCGCTTGGTTGGGCAGCGCCAGGTAGTCAATGACCTCACCATCACAGTCCCGCAGGCACGTGGCGGCCACGCCGCACAGCATGCAGTGCAGGGACGGAAACGGCGGCGCCACAGCCCAGCTCCGTCACGTGCAGTTCCACCACCGGCACCTCCCTCTCCAGGAACGGTAGCCAGGTCGGTGGCACACTCCCACAGCTTCATCCCACCCTCGTAGACGTCGGGGACGAGGTCGGAGTGGGCTCCTGATTCGGCCGCTAGACCCCCGGCTCTGCCCTCACGTCGTAGTCGCGCTGTCAGCTTTTCACCGTTCAGGAGCCGCATCGAGACTGCTCACCGACAGTGACGTCACCTCCCCTCATCTGGCTTATCTGGCATTGTCTCCACTTGATGTACACGTACAGTTTGGAGGGAGGTACCATACCAGTTGAGACTGTCAGATCTGTGTCGGGGATTTCTTGAAAACCCTCTCTTTGTATTTTAAGCAGCAAAGAAATATCCATTGAGGCAGTTGTTGGCACTTAAACAGGCCAGCCTCAGGCACCTCCCTGCACCTTCATTCATTTCTGTTCTGTTTTGTGCGCCTCCAAATCTCCCCTCTCATGTAAGGTAAATGCACCTCACCAAAATTCCCCAGTCCTGTCACTCCCTCACTAATAATAATCTGTCTACAGGCAGTGGCCCGGTTGGTGAGCTGGGGGGGGGGCTCGCCCTGACCGTGGCCTGGTGGCTCCCATGATCGGGCGCCCCCGAAATGCCGTCGGGGGCCGTGTGCTGGCGTGGGGCGGCACTGGGCCCCTCAGGAGCTGCGCTGCACTGCAGGGGCCGGTCGCCTGGCGGCGGGGGCCGGCGCCCCCTGTCTCTCGTCCGCTGGGAACCGAGTCTCGGCGTGTGGTCGGCGCAGAGCGTGGGTCTTGCACGTGCTGCCTTGCCCAGGTGTGCTGAGCGTTGTGTGTAGGGGCTCTTGGCCCGATGAAGTGAGGGACGCAACCGCTCCGGGTGCTCGTGAGGGAGCACAGCGATGCGACGCTAGTACTGGTGGAGTGACGCCCTCTACCGGGTGCGCTGTGGTACATCTGGTGCCGCGGTGTAGTGAGATGTAGTGAGTGCTGGTGTCAGGTGGGTACATGCTTTTATTGTTTTAAGTGTCTGCGCTTGAGTGTTTTGTTATTTTATTGCCTCACACTGCTTTTGCCTCCTCTCTTTTCTGCTCTTCTCTCTCCCTCGGGAACTTTACTCTTGACCTCTGCTCATGTGTGTTGTGCAAATATATGTATGGACATACAGTGTTTTTGTCACAGGTGCACCTGGTATTAGGCCTGCCCCCCCACCAGATAGCAGTACCCAACTCAGATGGCATCATTGGATATTCAATTCTAGTCGGTATTCCATGTCCTATAATCCTTGGATGTTAACAGTGCCTCAAGAACAGACAAACTCCAATTGATGCTGTTGAAATCATGTTGTCGTAGCTTGGCGTATTTTTGTGTGTCTCACAGTCACACCATATTTTCTGCAAACTAGTAGCCTGTCCCGTACCAGTATGAACATAACTTGTTCCGCCGCAGACAAATGATCAACTTATTTGCCTTTCCAGGGTGTAAGACCGGCCCTCCTGTACCCAGGCAGTCAATATGCCTTTTGTTAAGCTAGGTCCGGCGGGGCCGGGCCGGTGCTGCCATCTTCAGCAGCTGCTCCGTTTGTCGGCCGCTGTGCGCCACCTGTCGTACTCGGGAGTCAGACCGGCCTCCGGGAGACCTGTGTCCCGCGCCCAGCTGGGGGGCTTCTCTCAGCGCCCATTCCAACTCACTAACACCTACCTGGACGACCCGACGCTCATCAAGTATCTCAGACGTCTCATGCCGAGAGAGGTAATTCGATTTCTATGTTCTTAGAACTCCCAGGCCTCCAGGTATTTCATCTTTCAATATTGGAGAAGGTTAATGGTGTATCGGAACAAACATGCTGGTCTGTCAGTAAGTTCCTCAACTTTTTTGCGCTCGGCCTTGAGACTTGAATACAACAATTTGGCAGGCATTCATATGTTCGATTTTTTTAGAATCGTTCCTCACCTCTACCCGTATGTTACTTTATTTATACATGGAACGTGATTAGTATGAGCTGTGTATGCTCAATTATGTAATAGCTTAGCTACCTCCTGAACTCAATAGTCTCGAATAGTCCTGTCCTGAAAGTAATAGCACAGCCTCTTCACGATGCTCTATGACAGTGTACGTTTTGCACGTTATTCGGTGTGAGCACTCGCCTCAGCCCATCTCTGCAGGTCTATGAAGCCATTCACCCAGACCTGGAACGCTTTGGCGAACGTTGTGCTACCGACCTATACAAGCTGGGAATAGAGTGCGAACAAAACCCGCCCAGGGTAGAGACATACGACGCCTGGGGCAACCGCATTGATGAGCTAGGTGAGCAAGCAGTGTGGTGAGCAAGGAAGTTGAATCGCCTTTGCTTGCCGTATTGTTGGGAAATATATACTGAATATGTTTTGTCCAGTGTGCTCTCGATGGTCTGCTGGTGAGAAGTGTCATTCTCTGCAGTTTTGATATTCGCTGCAGCTGGATCAGCTGACTGTTATTGTAATCTATCATGTGCGGTAAAATAATATCAAACATAAATGATGATTATTGAAAAGGGACAGGCTATAGCTAGCAGTGCATTGTGTTGTGTATTTTTCTCATCATTCTCAAAATATACAAGGTGATAAACCACTTACATTAACGAATTATTGTATCGTCGTCTCTGTGTCGTAAACATCTCAAAGCCCTGAATTTTCAGTATGTAGACATCTTAGGCATCATGGGTCTAAGATTTTGAAAGGACATGCGTGCCAATTTGTATCAAATTCTTTCATATCCATGCGCATTGCTTGCGAAGGGTTAAGTCCCGGTACTCTTATCAAGTCAGGAATATTCTAGTCAGGTAGTCCTAATCTGGGCGATGGCGCATATGTTATCCAGAGCTGGAATGAACGAACAATTTTTATTTTACTGGCCATTTTTATCCAATTTATGTGTGGAAATGATTATCTTTGCTTTCTTCTAAGGCCAAAACCCGATACACCTTTACCGGCGGTGACAGTGTGTAAGCGTGGCAGACCTGTCAGCGGGGACGGGCTCCTTTCAGTGACGTGCAGCGCGTGGCAGGCCATGAAAACGGTGGCTGCCGAGGAGCTGCTGATAGAGGCCGCCTACAAACGCCAGTTTGGTGAGCACAGCAGGGTCTACCAGCTGACCAAGATGTACCTGTTCAATCCGTCATCAGGCCTCTTCTCCTGTCCGTTAGCTATGACGGACGGTGCCGCCAAAACGCTAGAGGTGAGCTGTGGACGACTGCAAAAGCTTTATTCGCCTTGTAAGCTTTGGAGAGGCTGCGACAATATGCTGCTTGAAATGTGTGGTCTTTGAAATATGAAGCATGTGGCGGACAGTCTTCGGTTCTGCTTAAAAGGTATGTGCCACGGAAGGAACGTAACTATTATGTTTGTATCTGGACAGGGAGTCAAGACAGATCACCTTAAGGTTGCGTACAAGCATCTCACTTCCCGCAACCCGTCCGAGTTCTGGACATCCGGCCAGTGGATGACTGAAAAACGAGGTAGCCGGCAAAACAGTCCATGTGGCATAACTATACGTTTTACATCACGTCCCTCTTCATGAAGGTATAGAAAATTGACCTTTCCACTAAGAACAACAGTAAATAATGGTTATTGTTTGTCTTAGTGGAGAATCCATTGTTTTCACACCTTCATAATAAAAGAGAATGTGGCACCTTTATAACGTGATCTTAACTGAGATAGCCAGGTTGTAAAGCATGTCGGAAAACCCGGTACTCAATATATCATTTGCCTTGAAACTCAAAATGTCCGTGGAGAAAAGCTAAAAACCTACTTGTAATGTACCCCAAATCTACCCCAGCCAGGCGGCCACAGTTGTCAGCTGTTGCTGTGACGACAGCGCTGACGTCATGGTGAACAATCAGTCAGTTTAAGCCCTTGAAATCTTTTGAATATGGTAATAGTTGCCAGATCATGACATCATCCAAAGGCAGAGGTTTATTTCTTACCCTAGAAAAAACATTTTAAAAGTCTAAATATTGAGGTCATTGTAAATTTGTCAGGGAAATCATGAACATTTTCATAATTTTCGGCTAAAAATACCCCCAATTACACTAAGTTCCTGGATTCGACCAAGGTGCCACATTCCGTTTAAGCAACTCTGTTTATATATTTTCCTGAACGACCCCGTTCTGTGTTTACATCGACGGGAACGGATTCTGATGAGGGATCGACTGCTGCATGCCTTCCTAAATGCTGTGTGATGCCGAACAGTGCCGTGTCACTGTGTGACATCGCGTGCGGACCGGGTCTGTGACGTCACTACACATGGTGTTAGGGGCTCGGACGTGGGTGACGGCACAGAGACGGTGGCCGTGCCGCACGAGGGCGGCACCTTCCGGCTCTACGGCGTCAAATGGTTCTCCTCGGCCACCGACTCGGACGTGGCGCTCACTCTGGCCCGTACCCTGGACGCCGATAGCTCGCCCGTGCCGGTGAGGGAGACCGGGTACCCCTTGCGGCATAGTCTCGTATCTGACCTGCTTACGGCAGCTACTTAATCGGGTAACGCATCTTGATTGACCCATTGTTGTACCATTCACGTCTTTACGTTATGTTCAGATCTCTGCTGTCGTTAAAATTTCATGTGAGCTGGGGATATTGGTGATGTTTTTTAGGCTCGATGAAGGCAATTTGCATGATATGAGAGGCTCTGATGGTGTGGTATCTGCTCGTGGGCTTAATCAGATTTATGTGTTGGACTTGGTTTAAGTTGTCTATAGTTCTGATTTTATCCTTCCGGCTTCCCTTACTAAGAAAGACAAAAACTTATAAATGTATTATGTTCGATTATCTGTCAAAGGTATTACCATAAAGGGCAGCTAATTCTAACAAAAACTGTCTTTGCAGGGATCTTCTGGGTTGAGTATGTATTTTGCTGAAACTCGTCATCCAAACGGAAAGCTCAACAACATCGAAATAATTCGGCTGAAAAACAAACTCGGTGAGGATGCATTTCTATTTTATTGGGATGATGGGCGTATTTTTCAAATGTTTATGTGCTGCTCTCCGCCTTGTGCCATCGTCCTCCGTCTGTATGTGTACAAGTGAGTGTCGTTCTTGAATTTTTCCTTTCAAGACTTCCCGTATTACATCAAAATAGGAGACTGTCTCGAAACTTGGGCGCCCGAAACTAATATTTTTTTAGAAGGGTCTGTTTCAATCTACCGACAGGTGGACATTTCTGTGATAAATAGTTGTCCTCTTGTTTAATTACCTGTCGGTGGCGGCCCTCCTCATGGCTTGTGAGCAATAGGTACTGGCCGTGATTTCACTGCTCAGAATAGATATATCATAAAGGCTGATCTATCTACAATAAGTATTTCATACAAGCATATCTCATGCCCTCAGTATCTCCGAACAATATTAGAAATCTGGCTGAAGTGAGAACCATATATTTGATCGTCCCGCAGTCATGTTCTCTTCAGTAGACATTCTAGCCAGGGGCTTATAAGCGAGGGCCGGTAAATATTCCATATTCCCCTGACACGAAACTATAGGCTCTAAAACATTAACTCGTCGGCTCTAGATTTATTGTTCCCTCGACTTAGGTTGCTGATAAAGTTTTCAGACAGTGGTGGATCGAGGGGGCGGGGGGGCAGAAAAAAATTCTCCCAACGGAAAAGCTCGGGCCAAACTATGTTTTGCCCCAATGCTGTCAACCTCCTTTTTGCCCCGACTCATTGCTAGTTTAAAAGCAAGGTTTTGGTGCTTGAACTTATAACTTTAAACAGAACCAGTCTACTTCAGTGTAAGCATTGAGCCTGGAAGAGAAAAAATAAGCCTCTTGTGGCTAAATAACCTACTTTTAATGTACCCCAAATACCCCAGCTCAGGCGGCCACAGTTGTCAGCTGTTGCTGTGACGACAGCCTGACTGTCATGGTGAGCAATCAGTCAGACATCAAAATATGTTCACCGCGTGACATTTTGTGTTTCGTTTTTTTTGCTTTTCAAATTGGGCTTGCCTCCCCCAAACCTACCAGCTAGACCAGTCACTGTTTCCCGGTATTTGTTTACGGTTTGGCCGGAAGTGAATTTTTTGCGCGGAAAACAGGCACACGTGTCCTGCTGTCTCCCATTCCAACGTCAATCCTCAGGGAAGTGTCTGGCGTTTGTGGTTCGCGCAGGAACTGCCTCAAACCCTCCTGAGAGTTCCTGGCAGCAGCGGACGACCTGTCCGAACGCCGGCTGCTGGCTGGCTTACAGCTATGTGTCTTTATGACTCATTTTCTGGGAGTTATACAGCAACTGCCAGCCTGTGTTGGCTGACACCGGCAGACACGCGCCAGCTGACCTGCAACCCGTGTCCCCGACTAGGCAGCCGCCCTATAACCCCGTCCCCGACTAGCAGCCGCCCTATAAACCCCGTCCCCGACAGGCAGCCGCCCTATAAACCCCGTCCCCGACAGGCAGCCGCCCTATAACCCCGTCCCCGACAGGCAGCCGCCCAATAACCCCGTCCCCGACAGGCAGCCGCCCTATAACCCCGTCCCCGACTAGCAGCCGCCCTATAACCCCGTCCCCGACAGGCAGCCGCCCAATAACCCCGTCCCCGACAGGCAGCCGCCCTATAACCCCGTCCCCGACTAGCAGCCGCCCAATAACCCCGTCCCCGACAGGCAGCCGCCCAATAACCCCGTCCCCGACAGGCAGCCGCCCTATAACCCCGTCCCCGGCAGGCAGCCGCCCTATAACCCCGGATGGCGGCCGCCCAATAAACCCCGTCCCCGGCAGGCAACCGCCCTATAACCCCGTCCCCGATAGGCAGACGTCTAATAGCCCATCCCCGGCAGGCAGCCACCCTATAACCCCGTCCCGGCAGGCGCGCGGCAGCTGTCCTATAACCCCGTCGCGGCAGGCACGCAGCAGCTGTCCTATAACCCCGTCCCGGCAGGCACGCAGCAGCTGTCCTATAACCCCGTCCCGGTAGGCACGCGGCAGCTGTCCTATGACCCCGTCCGCGGCAGCTGTCCTATGACCCCGTCCGCGGCAGGCACGCGGCAGCTACCTACGGCGGAGCTGCTGCTGGACGGTTGCGTGGCGCGCCGGGTTGGGGAGTCGGGCCGCGGGGTGGCCAACATCTCCACCATGCTGGCGGTGACACGGCTTCACAACGCCGTCTCCAGCGTCTCCGCCATGAGACGGTCAGTCGCCGCGGCAGCCCCCCCTGTCCATTAGGGTGGAGTGAAAAATTCAAACTGTATGGATCGTTCCTTAACATTGTTTGTATATTGCGCTAGGCTTCATGAAACTCAGAAGTGAAAGATTTTTTGGAAATCGGACCACGGGAACATGAGCAATATCGAACATTTATGCATGGATGTTTCAGAAACTTTTGGCGTTGCAGTCTCCATTGGCAATCTTTGGTGCTAGCGTACGGTGGTTTAAGCGCTAGCTGTTAGAGCAGATCACGTGCGGTTTGTAGCGTGGGGATCACCCCAAACACATGTTGGAGGTGGAATATAGATCCAAACTAGTGGATTGGTATATTTTGGTTGCAGTGGCGGATGAAGAGGGAGGGGGCAGGGGCTCAAACCCCTTCCCCGAAATGTTTGAGTGCCTAAAGTAAATGCATGGCTGGGGGCTTTCCGAGGTAGTGACGGATTGACGGGGAATCCAGTACAATTACAAGACATAGCAATCACTCGACCAATTTTTGTTTCATGGATAGGTTCATGTCATGTTTCGTATAAGGTGTAGGCATCAGTTCGTGAAACTTAATCCCCGACTCAATGTACCCGTCGCGCCTCTCAAACCCTAGCACGGAACGTGACGCTTCCTTCACTAGTTTAAATAGAATGTGGCACCTTGGTTCCAAGAATTTAGTGTATATGGGGGCATTTTTAGCCGAAAATCATGAAAACATCCTTGATTTGTCTGAAAAATGTACAATGAGCTCAATGTTTTTTTTTTAAATGCTCCTCTATGGTGAATAATAAATCTCTGGCTGCGGATGACATCATGCTATGGCAACTTCTACCATATCCAATAGGCTTCAAGGGCTTCAATTGGCTGATTACTCACCGTGACGTCAGCGCTATCGTTACACCAACAGCTGACATCTGTGTCCGCCTGGCTGGGGTAGATTTGAGGTACATTTCAGGTAGGCTTTTAGCTTTTATCCACGGAAACTTTGAGTTTCAAGACAAATTATATATTGAATACCGGGTTTTCCGGCATCCTTTACAAATTAGCTATCTCAGTTAAAACCACGTTATAAAGGTAACACATTCCCTTTAATTGTAATGCTGATACATATCAGGAGTCATTTTTCTCGCAAATCTCACATGCTATTTTTTCTCGCTCCAATCGGCTGATCTCCCTTTCATCAGTCGACCTTTCCGCAAGACATCCCTCAATTTTGGAAGCTCTGAAACAAACGGGAAGCTCGGCCGATGGGCCAATCAGATCTCTGTCCCATCGTTCTCGCCTGAGTCGTCTACTCCTATTCCTCGGCATTTTCAGTTTTAAATACAGATGTTTAAGAAGTCGGAAGAAATACTTCTGTTCTCGCTTTTTTAGAGCGACGGCACACAAGTAACACCTTCCGTGTAGATACAGAAAAGAAAACACAGGTTGATTTGCGTTTCCGCCGACCTGGTACGTTTTACAAACTGTCTCGACGCAAGATCACTTGATATTGCCTCCCCCGTCTTTTCCCAGTGTTTGGGTGTGTCACAATCCAAATCAGCAAAAATGTTGTAGTGACAAATGCGTTGCGAGCGGTAAATTGTCTCGACACCAAACTTTACATTTCTCATCCCTCCAATTTGCGGGTATCTCGCTAAGGTGTGAACTGAACATGAAAGCTGTGAGCATCTGGTGGCAACTTAGGCTGCCATATCTCCTGGTATAGTGGTCGTTGCTCCGGTGGTATGCCGTGGTAACTCATGCCAGCTTCCGGTATCTTAGCCTCAGGCAACTAGAGATGCCATTGGCACTCGCCTTAAAAGAGATTCGTCTGTGAGTCTCGCACATGTCTAATACACAACAGAAAAGTGGTAGATCCAGGACCATATTTGGAGGGGGGGCTAAAGGCTCGGGCCGCCCCCGTCAATACCTCGGACAGCCTCCAGCTATGCATCTACCATAGGCACTTAGATATTTCGGGGAGGGGTTTGAGCCTCCTGCCCCGCTCTTGCATCCGCCTCTGCAACTGAAATATACCTGTCCACTAGCTTTGATCTATTTTCACCTCTTGCATGTGTTTAGGGTGATTCCCACGCTTCAAAACGCACGTAATCTGTTCAAACCACCGTAAGCTAGCACCAAATATTTCCAATGGAGACTGCAACGCCAAACGTTTCTCAAACATCCATGTAGGAATGCTCGATATTGCCCATGTTCCCGTGATCCGATTTCCAAAATTATTTTACTTCTGAGTTTCATATGGCTTAGCGCAAAAGAAACCAATGTTAAGGAACGATCCAAATAATTTTGATTTTTTTTCACTCCACCCTACTGTCCATGCTCGTGTCTGTCATACGTGTCAAACAATCAGGCACCGGATTCGTTTCTGGGATGCTGTAACATGTTTTGTCGACGCTCGCCTCTTCTTAAAAATGAGCTTGTTTGCATGAAACTGGCACAGACAAGCGTGGTTGACGGTTAGAGTTTGTTGCTGTACTTTCCCTAATTCCGTTCGTTATTCCGCTCCACAACCAAGTCGCTCCTCTGTCACGAACTTGTCTTTCTGTCGTTTTCAGTTTAATTCTGTGTTTGTCCCCATTGACTTTTCTTGTTTGTCCTTTTGGCTCAAAACAGTACTTAAAGCAGAGTGAGATGTTCCGTGTGCCGGTGGGGTGCGTTGGAGGATGCAGCGGCAGGGTTGGACGCGCCGCTGAGCGTCGGCGGTGCTGACGTGGCAGGATGCTGCAGCTGACGCGCGACTACAGCCGGCGACGGACGGCGTTCGGCCGGCGCGTCGGCGACTGGCCGCTGCACATGCGCACGCTGGCGCACATGGAGGTGGAGACGCGCGCCTGCCAGGCCTTCCTGCTCCGCCTGGTCAGGTACGAACGCTCTCCACGCCCTGGAGCTGCGGCGAGGTGGGCTCGGTGGCTTTTCCGGCCAGCCTTACGCATAAGCTGGGGAATTATTGTAACTATTGATGATATTATCTGGTCTAAATCGGGTAGTGGCCTAACCCACATCTGTAGGTGTGTTGTGGAGGGGACCGGGAAACCTGGCAATAGGGTGGGCGACGGGGTCGTCCGGAGCCTCGAAGACGACGCCTTGATGCGGGGGGCTCTGTGGGTGTTCGCCCCGGATGTGGCCGTGGCGAGCGGCCGCACAACGCCAAACGTCGTCAGCACCTCCTCTCGAGGACGGACGGCGGCAGCCGACGCCGCCACCACGTCGCCGGGGCGGGCACACCGGGATTGCTCGTTCCTGCCCCGCCCACCCTCTCACTTCAAAAATTGTCTTTTTTCGAAAAACCTCAAAGTTTATTTTACGAAAGCATTTTATTCAAGGTTTATTCTACACAACTAAAGCAAGAAAACGTATCTACTGCCATGGAAGTAGTAAAAACATATTTGCAATACTTGCACAGGTTCGCCCGTCGCCCCTCTCCGTCCTGTGCAGGTTGCGATAACAAGTCCTGCCCCTCAGCTCGCTGCTCCCTCTGCCGGGAGCAAGCAGATACCCTGCACCGCGTCTGACGCGGTGCCCGGCTCTGGCCGGCACCCGCCTCCGTCCCCTAGGGAACATTTACTCCCATCTACAAGACCTACGGCACGGCGACGTGGTGGCGGCCTTGGCGGTTGCCTACCGATATCTCAGGAGTCAATCGACTACGCCTTGGCCCCGAGCCGAGGCCGAGGGGAGTAACAACAACAACGGGGCCGTCCTCACCTAGTCTGCAGACACCGTGCAGTTGGCCAGGCCCGTGCAGTTAGCCAGGCCGGTGGGTTCAGTGCGCCAGTGCAGTTAGCCAGGCCGGTGGGTTCAGTGCGCCGGTGCAGTTAGCCAGGCCGGTGGGTTCAGTGCGCCGGTGAAGTTAGCCAGGCCGGTGGGTTCAGTGCGCCGGTGCAGTGTCAGCGGTGACCGGTTGTGCGCCTCCAGTCTGCAGGGTCGCGAGGACGTAGGCTGCGCGTCCGACTCTGACCGGCTGCTGCTGCGGCTGCTGACGCCAGTCATCAAGCTGTACACGGCCAAACAGGCGGTGCGCACCGCCTCCGAGGGTCTGGAGAGCTTCGGCGGTGCCGGCTACATCGAAGACACTGGACTGCCCGGAATGCTGCGCGACGCGCAGGTGCGCCACGCCTCAGCCGCTGGCCGTGCTGGAGCTGAGGGTACTGTTGTCCGATTTTCGCTAGAGCGTGTGTAGCGAAACCGTGCGGTGGCGTTTGTTGCGGATTTTAATGATTTAGAGGACAGCGAGCCAGAACAAATTGAGTTCCTTGCGTGAGGCAGAAATAGTCTCGGATTATGCGTCAGTGGGAAAACTGTTCGTGCTGCCATTATGGATGTCGAGCAGTATATGCGGTGCCGGACTCGGTGTCGCATCCCTTATACAGACCGTGTCACTGTAGACGCTGTATGAGTGCCTGTGTCACGGCTGACTGTGTAACGGATGGTTCTGTCGCGGCTGACGCCGTGTGGCAGGTTGCTGTGTTGCGGGTGACACTGTGTAAGTGGCTGTGTCGCGGCTGACACTGTGTAAGTGGCTGTGTTGCGGGTGACACTGTGTAAGGGGCTGTGTTGCGGGTGACACTGTGTAAGTGGCTGTGTTGCGGGTGACACTGTGTAAGTGGCTGTGTTGCGGGTGACACTGTGTAAGTGGCTGTGTTGCGGCTGATACTGTGTAAGTGGCTGTGTTGCGGCTGACGCTGCGTGGCGCATGCAGGTGCTGCCCATCTGGGAAGGTACCACCAACGTGCTGGCCGGAGACGTGCTGCGGGCGCTGGCCAAGACGCGCGGTGAGGCGTGGCGCGCCTTGGTGGCGGACATCACCGGCCGCCTCCTGCCCGCTACCGACCGGCACGCCACGCTCAAGCCGGCGGCTGACAAGGTACAGGCGCACCGCTGGAATATCCAGCTTGAAGTCTAGATTGTCCTGTCCCTGGTTAAGCCTGAATGATGCTCGAGTGTCCGATGAGCGAACCTCGATAGTGATCCTGTGGCTTAGGCTCGATTATTCGTACGTAGTCTGTGAGTAGTCTGTACGTAGTCTGCCCTTCGATATTAGGTAGATTATGACCCTAACATACCCCTGATGTAGTGGTGTGCAATCCACCGTCCAACAGAAACATAACCATTTCTCCCCGCGTGTGGTTGCAGATACGTCATATCCTCGCTGAGGTGGAAGCGTTTTTGCAGCAGAACGCGGACAGTCTTGAAATCGCTGCCAGAGACCTCGCCTTCACTATTGGAAGGACCTACATGTGTAAGTTATGGTGTTCAATGCAATAACTTTTCTTGTGCTTGCGGAAGCCTGTATTGTCATACCATATAATCATCAAGACCTGTTGAACAGGTTGCAATCCCCCAATGCAGGTTGGGGGCTAAGTTGCAGTCGCCGCGGCTCCTTGCGTTCACGGGTTGGCTCCCACTATTGGTCCACGCTGCTTCAGCTAATGCATTAGGTATTGAGATCACTTACCTGGGCTTGTTCTTGCTTGTGATACCGTGTTTCGCGTATATATAATCCGCAAAATCATTGATGGGCGTCCCTTTCTTGCAATTTGAATTTTTTTACTGCTTTTTGTATCTTGGCAAGGATGCACAGCCTATTATTTAATGTTTTGCTGTATAAAGTTTGATATCTTTCGAAAGGGCCTATCATGAACAATGCAATTTCGGCATCTGTCAAACTCTGGGTTGGTGCACTGTCCGGAATTGTAGCAGTAAAATTTGGAAAGATGTTTGCTTTCATTCAGTTATTCCGACAGTCAAGCTTTACTCAGAACACAGAGCCCTCACAGCGAACCTTTAAAGGGGATATGTGATCTTGGTGCAATGCTAGAGTGGTGGTTTTGGGAGAAATATTATGAAATCTATGTGATATATGTGATTTGGCCTTATTTTTGCCGAAATATATATATATATATATATATATATATATATATATATTTATTACTGAAAGTTTTAGTGCTACGCAAAGCCAAAGGTTGTGTTTGTTATACGAACTGGTTTCGGGGCCATCTCGGTCCCATTATCAAGTGAAAAAGAACAAGATATAATCACACACACTACATAGTTATATAACACGCATTTCGGTAAATTCGAGTTTACCGAAATGTGTTTTATATAACTATGTAGTGTGTGTGATTATATCTTGTTCTTTTTACTTGATAATGGGACCGAGATGGCCCTGAAACCGGTCGCATAACAAATACAACCTTTGGCTTTGCGTAGCACTAAAACTGTCAGTAATATCGTTCACCAAAGATATGAACCAAACAGAGAATAGATATATTTAGTTTATTTCACTTTCCTGTGTTTGAAATAGCCGGATTGAACCTGTTTCACTTGTGTGAATAATGAACACGAGCACAAATGAAACATTTTTTTAATTAGAAGAGGTTAACATTAGGAACAAAAGTGATATTTATCAATTCCCTCTACTTGTCTTGAGCCGCCGTAGTTTTGCATGCTTTTTGTTTGATCATTTTTACAATTTTTTTCCAAAAGGGTTGAGTCATCTGAGGTTAGGTCACCAGTGCAGGTCGTCACCTCACCTAAAAAAGTTTAAGATAGCATAAGTTGGAACAGGCTGAACCAATCCAATTGAAACTCATCACTAATTGGGGCCACTAAAAATTATATTCTGGTATTTTATATCGATGACATAGGGTCAGTAACGAGCCATGACCTCTCCATTGAAATACATGGGAAAATTACTTAAACTGAACAACTTAGTAATGGATGGTGATAAAGCTTTTATTTTAAGGGCATTAGATTCGCCTCTGCCTTTCGGTTCTAATGATTTGCATTTTGACCTAAGATGACCTTGACACGACCTCAGGTCAAGTCCTATGTGACCTGATTTGACCTAGCAAGGTCATATATAATTCGATTTAGCTTCCTCCGAGGATTCCAATGGTCTAGATTGTTTGCTCTAGCTTGACTAGTCTTATCTTGATTGCTCAATCTTGACAGGTGTAATGATTGAAAACATTCATTCACTTTCAAAGACCCAACATAATACTTCTTCGTTCGATCTTTCGTAATATGCTGGGGTCAAAACATGTTTGTAAAACAACTGATGACCACAAAAAAGTTAGGCTAGGATCCAAATACGCATTTTGTGGAATGCACTTTTGGAATCTCCGCTTAAAGCTGTGCTAAAATCTACATAACTCCAGGTATGTGACATCCTGATTTTTGTTTATAATAGCTGAATCAGTGTGGGCCGGGTGCGGGAAATGGCGGTCTGACGTGTTTCGCCGGCCGGCCGCCAGGTGCGCTGCTGTGCGGGCAGGCGAGCGGCGCCGACGCAGACGCGGAGGACGTGGCGGTGGCAGAGCGGTGGTCGCAGCGGCAGCTGGCGCCGCTGCTGGACCGCAGGAGCCAGTACCCGGGCCAGCACCGCAGCATGGACACCCAGCTGGTGATGGCCGGCTACAGAGGTCACCCGGACGACGAGTGACCGCACCGGCCGCACGGGCCAGGGGAACGTACTGAGGGGGGCGGTTGTATCTGACGTTGCGTTTAACAATAGGATGCTGTGTCTGTTACTTGCATTTTTACGAGAAATCTTCCATGATAATTGCGAGTTGTATCGTGGAATGTAGAAATCATTCAATTGATGATTCGCGCGAATTCGCGTGAAGGGGTATGGTAAGCATAATAGTAGGGTTCGTTCAAATGCCAGCCTTGCGGCATAGTTTCAGTGCTGTGATTAGGAACTTGTACTTTAAAAACGAACTGGGGGGAGCATATGATATGTAATGTCCCATTTTTTCCGCTGTGTTACCACTGTCAACACGAGGGTGGCGTAGTTGACTGCGGTCGTCGGCGCGGCAGGTCTGTTTGCTGGAAGCGGCTCTCCTGGCTGGTGTCTCGTGCCGTGTCCTTACTTCATGGAGCGTCACATAGTTCATGGGTCGCTGAGTTGAGTAGGAATTCCGTGAGAAGCTGTGCTCAGCTACAAAATGTCTCTCGTGAACCCTCCTTCCTTCGGGAATTCATTATAATTCTGGAACGTCTTGCGCTCTCATAGCGCACTACGGTGCCATCTCGGGTTTTGCAGTCCTGCAGGTGGCTGAAGCCCGTGATGTGCCGCGAGTAAACCCCGCGGTGACCGGCGGGCGATATCTAGTCCGTGTTCCCCAGTCTGAGTTGAAGATCCCGTTACCGCTATGTGAAGGCAATGTTTCCCAATATGAATTGAAGACCGCTTTCCTGCTGCATGAGGGTAACTAACAGAGTTAGCGCACTGTCCCAAAACTGGTTTTGCGCTAGAATGCTAGTTACGATATTGTGCCAATTACAATCCTTATTAGGGAACAATTTTACTTTCAATTATTATTACCAGGATTATTGAATTGTTGGAAAAAACTGTAGAAAATTGAATAAAATAAAGTGTGGGAAATTCGGTTGGTCTAAGTGTCGCCCTTCACCCTGGTATTTGGAACACTGTGTTCGTGTGTCATAAAATACGACTGACATCAACAAATGATAGTAATGACTCACTGGCATCCTGAGTAGCGGTCTAGGTGTTGTTATTATGGATACGGGTTAGCGGGTATGTATACTGCACAGTATTAGAAAAGATCGCCATTGTAAGCCTGTTGTAATGCATGTTGTAAGGTTCCAGTTGGGTTTGTTCCGAATTTGCGCTCGGTTTTCGTTAATCATCGATAAGTCATGGATGCTGAATCAATCTGTATCGACTTTGCTGTGCATTGTGGTGGAATGGAAACATAATATTGTCTTCTATGTGTTGCAACTAACGCAGAGAAAAATGTAGAAGTTTATATTCTCAGGCTCTCATTGGCTTCCTCCTTTGACCAATAAGGCTCCTTGCCTGAGATTTTTTAAATTCGTTTGGCCGTGCCTTGTTATTTCTTGCAGTGACATGAAAGCTTGGTTGATCTTTGAGGCTCCATTTACAAAATATCGGTGATGTTCTAGCACGAATTTCATGAAAGGCTTATCTGATATTTTTGGACAAACATATTAGAGAATATAATGAAGAGGCAAACGCATCCTACCTTCGCAATCTGCAGTTGAAGAATGCCTGGCGTGAAGTGATACTATTTTACATGTCCTGGACAGACGAGAGAGAGAGAGAGAGAGAGAGAGAGAGAGAGAGAGAGAGAGAGAGAGAGAGAGAGAGAGAGAGAGAGAGAGAGAGAGAGAGAGAGAGAGAGAGAGAGAGAGAGAGAGAGAGAGAGAGAGAGAGAGAGAGAGAGAGAGAGAGAGAGAGAGAGAGAGAGAGAGAGAGAGAGAGAGAGAGAGAGAGAGAGAGAGAGAGAGAGAGAGAGAGAGAGAGAGAGAGAGAGAGAGAGAGAGAGAGAGAGAGAGAGAGAGAGAGAGAGAGAGAGAGAGAGAGAGAGAGAGAGAGAGAGAGAGAGAGAGAGAGAGAGAGAGAGAGAGAGAGAGAGAGAGAGAGAGAGAGAGAGAGAGAGAGAGAGAGAGAGAGAGAGAGAGAGAGAGAGAGAGAGAGAGAGAGAGAGAGAGAGAGAGAGAGAGAGAGAGAGAGAGAGAGAGAGAGAGAGAGAGAGAGAGAGAGAGAGAGAGAGAGAGAGAGAGAGAGAGAGAGAGAGAGAGAGAGAGAGAGAGAGAGAGAGAGAGAGAGAGAGAGAGAGAGAGAGAGAGAGAGAGAGAGAGAGAGAGAGAGAGAGAGAGAGAGAGAGAGAGAGAGAGAGAGAGAGAGAGAGAGAGAGAGAGAGAGAGAGAGAGAGAGAGAGAGAGAGAGAGAGAGAGACGTTCATTTGGGGCCGATTGTGACGGCCAAATACTGTGTGAATGCATGCCTGAGAAAGCGGGCAACATCTAGGCAGTGGGACGAGCAAAAGGGACCGAAGAATTCCACGAAACTTTGGCCGACTATGCCAGAGATAACTTACCCAAACGACGTTACTTCACCTCAACTCCCCGGAATCAAGGAGTGGTACACTATCGATAAGTGCACTGTCACCTTTCTAGGTTTCTAGGAGAACGAATTGAGGTCAGCAAGAAGCCTCAGCAAGCTGAAATGTGAGACCTCAACCAGGGGAAGGGCGAGTTCAATAAGACCACGATAATTTTTCATAAATGTTTACAATATTAAGCCTGATGAGATCTTGCCTCAACGAACACACGCTTAACACGACTCTAGGGAAGGCAAAGCGCAGCCAACACGTTATACCAGCTCTTGTGCGAGACGCCCAGCGAAACGAGACATTGTCTATGAGTAAGGTGAGAATATATTGACAAATATATTACCCGGGCGTCGCTCCCTGCCCAGCACCCTGGGATTTCGTGAAGCGATTCCAATCAATTTTTGTGTTAGACGAGCACTCTCAGATCCCAGACAACGTCTAGGCGATGTTTGGGCGAGAAAATCAACCCAACGGCAACACCTGAGAACGGGAATACATACTGTCCCGATGCTTGGCAATGTGTAAAATAATTCAAAACTACCTATCACCCAATTCACCCATTTCCCTCGCCTCCAAATGTGACTATCGCGATGCATAACCTTTGCAAGTAGTACCTGACGTCAGTGTTTCATGGCATTATTAGCGTCGCCGTTTTGCGGGCCGACAGTCGATACCTGACATACGGCGCCACGTCACGAATCATCTTTCAAATTATCGCCTAGGAAACAAGCGATACCCAAGAAACATCTCGTATAAAAACATGCAATTATTATTCCCAATGCTGGCACCGCAGTACCCGCTCTATCACAGACTGTCCATGAACGTGTTACCCTGAGAACATGCAAGGGGACAATGACTCTCAGACGACCATATCTGATCGAATGGTTAAGTAAATTGGCATGCTTCAGTACCTGTAAATTCATACCCTGAAATTCCCACTTACCCCCCCCCTCTTCCCCCTAAAAGCCGGCGTCGGAGAAGACTTTGTGCAGATGTGTAGCCTGCGGCTGTGTGAGCGGCAGCAGCGGCCGGCGCGGCGGGCCGCCGTGCAGGCCGCGCGCGTCCATGGCCGCCTTCAGGCCCGGCACGCCCAGCTGCCGCGTGACGGCGGCGTTAGGCGCCACCAGGCGGCGCTGCAGCGCGGCCGCCTCCTGCAGCTGCCCGGCCTCGTACAGCTGTTGCAGCCGGCACACCTCGGCAGGCAGAACGTTGGCCAGTGCGCAGACGCCGCCCACGCACCCTGCCGGACCAGCGGAGAGTGCGGGATCAGCAGGGAGCGCGGCGAACCAGCGGGGAGCGTGGTGAATCAGCGGGGAGAATGGAAAACTAGCGGGGAGCGTGGCGAACCAGCAGGGAGCGAGGCGAACCAGCACGGAGCCCGGCAAACCAGCAGGGAGCCCGGCAAACCAGCAGGGAGCCCGGCAAACTAGTGCGGAGAGTGGCGAACCAGCGGGGAGCGCGGCGAACCAGTGGGAAGAGTGGCGAACCAGCGGGGAGCGCGGCGAACCCGCGGGTAACGCGTCGAACCAGTGGGGAGCGCGGGGAACCAGTGGGGAGCCCGGCGAACCCGCGGGGAGCACGGCGAACCAGTGGGGAGCGCGGCGAACCAGTGGGAAGTGTGCCGGATCAGTAGGCCGTGACTAGGTCAACCGGAATTCTCACGTCGTATTCAGCTTGGTGCTGAGAGCAATACAGCGTGTCGAAGCAGAATTCGTCTTTGTTTAAATGTTTCAACTTCGAATACACACTCAACATCGAATAATTTTGAGAGAAGAATGTGAGGTTAACCCGTCCGACTCCAGTGACTAATCGACATAGACTTATTGCACGGTGAATTATAACTCCTGACCTAAAGTGATTACATCAATTTAGAAACCCCAAAATGATAGCGATACATTATAATAGCGGAACGCTTTCACCGGGCGAGAAGTTTGCTATGACGCTGTTCATGTTTTTCATCCGAACCAGATAAACCAGAGAAGAAAGAGACGATCCAGTGAACGTTGTGCGGTAAACCGGCGTTGATATTTCGAAGAAGCGCACCGGCGTGCTCTTCCTCACCGACCAGCAGAGCAGGCAGTAGGAACCCGGCCGAGCCGGCCAGTACCTGGAAGTCGTGCTCCCTGGTCTGGTGCACCATCAGGGACAGCTTACTGATCTGGCGGCGGCACAGACGGATGTTGGTAGGAGACGCGCTCGCCTCGCCAAGTCAGGCCCTAGTATGTGGACTAGGCTGTGTCATATCCCGGGTAATTGTTTCAGATCAAGCTGCTCCATGATTTTTCTTTTGCCCTGAACACGAAGAAACTCGACGATAAACTTTATTTCCATGATATTGTACAACCCATTCAGCGCCGAGCCGAAGAAAGTCTGCCTATCTCTTAGCAACGGGCGATACCAGCGCACCTGGTGGTGGCCAGAGGGACTAGCGACGTTACGCTCTATTTTCATCGTCACTGGTCTTATCTTGGTCCGGAAAACATTATAAATGTATGATTAAGCGAGTCTACGAATTTAAGATTCAATTGAAGTCAAATTTTAGACAAATATTTCGTTTGCCTATGCGCCACGGCCCTCTCAAATTTCTGTCGGGAGACGGAGGACCGATTGTCTCGCTTTTGCACTGAAACAGGGACAGCATATGGGAGTGGTTCGAGCTATGTTGAATTTTTTGAAGGGTAAATACCTATTTTTCATATTCCTACACTGCACACGTTTTGTATTTCTACTGAAGCACTAAAAGACGACCAGGCCTAGCCCAATGCAAACGAAGGAAGATTCCGTATCGGCATATTTTCCGTCGTCAAGCATCCTTCTGACTGAGTGGCAGAAAATGCGGCGATACGCTGCACTTAACTTCATTGTTTAAGCCATTCCTTGGGCAAATGGCACACCAATTGCACAGGTCGAAAGGTGCCACCAACTCTCATCCAGGTAGGCGTGTGCGGTGACAGAGCAAGCTGCATCCTATTCTGGGAAATTACTGGGGTCTGAGCCTGGCGCGCTTGGTTCAGATATTTATTTGTGACTGTCATTGAAACATGGTTTCGGAATTTCTACTGTTGAAGATGGAATGATCTTGCCTACTTTTAAACTGTATGCCTCAATGAGGATGCACATTGAAACATTGTCCAATGAAACTGGCGGAGACCAAACTCAGTGCCGCTCAGAATATTGATGTTACAGCCATCGCAACGCTGTGCTTTGAATTTTTGAATTGAACACGATGTAATTTTTGTTACTTTGACTTGAATGTCTCATACAACGACTATTTGAACCTATTCATGCATTACTACTATCCAACTCTCCTCAAAACCATTCTCTCCTCATCCCCTTTCGTATTATCTGGCGGAAACATTATTCCTGTTCCATTCCATATTCTTAACCATTGTTCCTTTCTTTTTCCATTTACTGTTACCGTTTAATATGCCCTTGAGAAGCAAAACTAGACATTTTCCCTGAATTTCCGGCCTCTACCTGTCAGACAGCTTCCTAGAAATAGAAATGTAGTACATCATGTATCATAAACACTTTTCCTTCATCTTCCATTGCTACTCTTTTTACGTCGGTAGCTGACGTTTGCGTTAAGACTGCTGCGCTTGTCATGGCCACAGCTGCTTCACTGAGCTAGATCGTGAAGTTCCTGATTGGGCACTATGTCCCGATGTGGTTTCGGATCCGGACCCGCAGCTGCTGTGTTGAAGGACCCACGAACCTCGCATACAGCCTATAGCTGATCCGAGCCCTGCCGCGCCAGCTGCAGGATATCACCAGGTCAGGAGTACAGCGCAACGCCTTTCGGGCACACCCGGAGGCGGTGCTGTTGGCGAAGACTGCTGACCGGGAGGAGACGGCGCATAGTCGGGCCGGGCTGGCCATACAAGAGTGCCGCCGAAAACTGAATGCAAAGGTCCGGCCTTGCATTCTGCCAGTCAAAAACCTCGCAGTCGACAGCATCATGGAACTGTTTGACTGGGAACATGACCCCATCACTCAGCCGCCTCTTATAACTGGCCTCAGCGACGAGGAGTTTGATGAGATCTGCAGCTAGCCGCTGAAAGTGGAAGACTACCCGGTTCACACGGTGGCGATGGAGCGTACGGTGAAGGTGGTAACAGAGGCCGCCAAGGCAGAAGTTGTGGAAGATCAGTGGCACGGCTTTATCTGCACCTGACTCCGTCACCGTCAGCAGCTGGTATTCGCTTCTAGCAAACAGTCGTGGGCCAGTTATTGAACACAATAATAGCGCAGCGCAGGGGATGCAACGCTCACGTGAAACTTTTGCCTGCGTGTTTTGCGATGGCGGGATAAGATTCAGCCAGGTGTGTTGGAACCAGTGGCGGATACAAGGGGCGCCAAGGGGCTCAAGCCCCTTCCCCGAAATTTCAGACTGCCTATAGTAAATGCATAGCCGGAGGCTGTTCCGAGGCCCCCCGAGCCCCCCCCTGAAGTCATGGATCCGCCACTGGTTAGAACACTTAAAATTCAGAACAGATCACGATTTAGAATAACCACCGTGTAGTTATTTCTAATCGTGCATCGCCTCGAACAAGCCCAACTGCAGATCTTGTTTGCGTGCCGGTGACATTAGGTGAGGCGATATTGATATTAGAACGATGCTAACACCAAATATAACACCTGGTATTAGACTCCAGTCTGTTGGAATCGATGGCTGGTGACATCACGCATTCCTTCCATCAGTTTCATAGTCAAAACACGCATTCCTTCCATCAGTTTCATAGTCAAACTCAAAACAGTTGCGTCACCCTGGTTCCGGCGGCACCGCGGAGGGCCGCAGGAAGGCTATTTAACGGTCAGTGTAGAACAATTCAACCCAAGAATAATAACCCAAACTATATTATATTCTTGTTGTTTGAAACATTTCGGAGCTCTGAGGACAGCTCCTGGCCAGCTTAGCAAAAAGATACGCATTAGTACCTGTTCCCACCACCAGGTTCGCTAGTGTCGCCAAGATGGGGGAAATTTATCTCTCTCTGTGCTGGATGGGGTTAAAAATTCTGACAAAATGAGTGTTGCCATCGCGTTTCTACACGCTCAGTGCACAAGAAAATCATAGGAGCACGTGTGACTGCGATATGCGACACACCCTAGGACATCGCTCGGGGGAACACGTGGGACAAGAGGGAGTTCTGGTGAAATGCCGATAAAAGTCGATCGAAGTGACGCGCGGACAAATCTGACCATTCTAGAATGGTATACATAGTATATACTACCACTGCATATACACTTACGCTACACTAGAGGGCGGCTGTATCAAGGGTCTGTCAGGGACAAAATAAATATCGTAGCAAATACTGAACCTTAATACTCCAGAAACACTAGCTAGAAAGGAACATCTGGCGACTGGTTGCTAAAGCAAAATAATTATTGTGTACGAAGCATAAATCAGTATTAGCTAGCGGTTGGCCAACGGTAGGTCAGCGCGCACTCACGTCGCCACCGCTGTCTTTGACGCCAACGATGTTGGGGTGGGGCGCCAGCCGAGCGACAGCTGCAGCGCTCAGCTCTACGCCCGTGTTGGCTGGCACGCTGTACAGCACCACCGGCACCGGGCTGGCGTCCGCCACCGCCTTGTAGTGCGCCACCATCGCCTCGTCCTGACGCACCACGCCGCCGTCAGCCCACCCAGCCATCAAGTCTGCATGGACGCGACGGTCTCGCGTCTAACAAAACGTGCAACACACTCCCCGCATTGACGTCTCCACCCGGTCTCGTTCAAGTCCCATCTGACCCACAAAACGGCCCCTAATGACATAAAAATGTTGCATAACAAAACACTTGTGGTGTTATACACAGCAAGTGTTTTGAAACGATCGATACTCTTACAGCTTCACATAGAACCAGCGGTACATACACATCGAACTGCGCCATCACAATGCTGTGACGCTACATTTAGTGGGCCCAGGCTGAGGAGCACAATCTCTAACCCAGCTGTCGGGACTCTGTGATAATTTTGACTGCGATTCTCGCTCCCCCTTACATCCATGCCAGCCATGTAGTAAGGCCTGTCGGGACTCAGTGGCTAGTTCGACTGCGATTCCCACTTCCCCTCACATTCATGCCCGACTTGTAGTAGCAGGGCGTGACGACCACGACGGCGTCGGCACCAGCCTCCGCCATGGCTCGCGAGAGGCGGATCGTGTCGCCAGTAGACTCGCAGCCCGAGCCGGCCAACAGCAGACGGGGGCCGGCACCGCGGCGCGCGCCCGCCGCACCATCTCCACACGCTCCTCCAGCGAGAGGTAGATGTACTCGCCGTTACTGCCCTGAACTAGGTAACCTGCCGTCCGGCACAGCGTCTGCTGAGCACCAACCACCTCTAGATACTAATACAGCACTTCAAATTTGAACACTCATTTGGCGTTTTTAATTGCATCTATGGAGATGAATAGAATGGCAAGCCAGTTCAGGGAATGTTTCACCTGGTCTTTCAACAGGAGAATGGAAAAGAATGGAGCTCACACAGCCACATCTATAACATCGTTTTTCACTAAAATCAAGCAAATCACAAACCTGCCAGTGGAGTTTCATTGTACGTTTTCAAGTTAGCCTTCAGCTTCTCAAAATCTAGTCTTTCTTCCCCATCAGCGGAGAATGGAGTAGATATTGGTGGAAATACACCTTTCAGGCATAGCGCCGATCTTGCAGATGAAGTGCTTAGTTGTTTCTCAAGCAAAGTGAGTCTCTGATTGATTTTCAAACGTCTCAGTAAGTTTCTTCCCACATATATCATTGCTCTTTGCATCATTGCACAGTCCGATTTGATTTATTCACCTGGAAATAGCCATCAACTGTTACATGGTCAAAATTTGAAACAAGCCTTTGACATTCAGCTTAGTTCATTCATTACTTCACTCAGATTGATAAAAGGTTAAAGTACCCTGGATAAAAGTACCCACTTCTTAGTATTTTCGAAACTTCCGCCACTCCGGGTCACACACACACCAGTGTCCCAAAACCTGGAGTGCTGGGTGCACGTACGACACCTAGTCAAGCAGAATTTTCCACTCACTTTTATATATTTTTTGCTGAGTTTTCCTCTCACTTCCACACACATACTTACTACTATTTAATTTTACTCACACACATACTTCTTACTACAAAGGCCAGTTCCATTGCCTCCTCTGCCACACGTCCACTGGAAAAGAGAGCAGCAGAATCGACTAAAAGATCGCCAGATTAACTCGGCTCTTATGCGCTTCTTTGGCTTTTCTGCAAGAAAATCTGGCGTTTTTTATTTTTCTAGCCAATTATACCTGGCATCCTTTTATCCACCGATTTCAGTGGAACAACTGAATCGAAATTCTGGCGCGGGCAAGACGCTCAGTGCCCCCTGCCCCACCGGAGAAAGTTCCAATGGGTAAACACACGCACACTAAATTCCACCACTCACAAAATTGGTGAGTGGAAAATTAGACACCCTAGCCTTGTGCTGCCAAAAAATGAGCTGACCGCTTTGAAAGATACATTTCTGGAAAACAGTTTATCTGTGCACATGACTTCTAGGCTTACGTCCTTGAAAAGTTGTTTTTGTATTTCTGGTACCAAGAATAGTGAAAAACCATTTTTGGTCATCTTGTTGTTAAAATCAATTATCTTGAAATTTGTATGCTAAGCAGCATATTTTTTGACATTGTATGGTAGAAAATTTACCATTTATTTCAAAGAAAATAATTTTTATCCATATCAGCCCTTCACTGCTGCGTCCACGTCCTGTGACACCCAAATCCACTCACGACACCCTACGACACCCTAGGCATAAATACGCTGATATTTAAGTTGAACTGAAAGTGTCCGGTACTTGAATACATTGAAACTCTACATTTTCATTAAATGATTTTTTTGGGCAACAAGAATGCATCCCGTTACCCTTCCAACATCGGAACTTTTTGTATGGCTGGTCTACGGCGTGGACTTACCAAATCGCCGTCTTTACATCTAGTAAATAAAAGAGGCATCTTTAGGCTTTTGAAAGGCCGGTTTCATATTCGTTATTGACAAAACATTGTTAGTCTTCATCTTAGTGTGCTTTTAGTTGTATAATTTTCTAGTCTATAAGGATTTAGAAAATTAATTTAGAGTAATTTTTGAAATGCAAATTATGTTGCTCATGCGACCGGCAAGCGGATTGCGATCAGAAATTTAAATTAGTAGTTGCTCTGACGCTGTAGCAACCCGCCGCGCCTGGCTGATTGTAGACGAAAGGAAGAAACAAGGCCCTAAGGGAAGAAACAACAGAAATGAGGCTGTAGTAGCTTGGATTAGATATTGATAGAAAGCAGCATACTCATATGAAGGTGAGTATATATGTGAAGAGAAGCAGGGGAATTGACAGGTAAAGAAAAGAAACTTTTAGCAAGAGTCTGGAAGAGTTTATTGCCATGATAGAAAGTTTGTAGTTTCGTCTGGGTTAGTTAAGTGTAAACCAAGGCTCTATTGGGCCCTAGCATAGGTGTATGCGAGGTGCAGTGACTGAGGTCAGGAGTGGCCTCCAAAATTCCGATAGCTATAGGTATAGGTATAGGAGGGGCGTTGTCCCGGACCGAAAAACTATACAGTGTATGCTTAGATAATTAATTTTGGAACTAGGTATTGCATGAAAAATCCCTTTTCATTTTCACCACCTGCCGATCTCGGGAGGCCCCTCTGCAGAGTTGGTCTAAGGGGGCCCCAATATTTCGTCTCAGGGCCCTTTAAAGCTGGTCGTGTGGGAGAGGAGAGGAGGGGCACAAGAGTTGGTCTAGGGAGCCCCCCAAGAGTCTTGGTGGCTCCCAGAGTTCTTTCCCCGAAGGTTGGTCTCAGAGGGCCCCCAAAAGTTTTTTATTTGTGGAAATTCACCAACTGCTTAAAAAATTGGAGACTGCATCAGGGGTTTCAGCTGGTAAAGATTTACCTGCTTAACCCAAATTTTTCACATGGGAATGGTCAAACAATGCTGTTTGGGGACGATTTAAAAATATTTACTTTGAGAAAATTAAAGGAAATATCCATCCTTCAGTACATACAAGGGCTCTGAGATTTTACCACCTGAGTACCCAAATTGGAAAATGTTTACTCCGCCATACATTTTGAGGGGAATTTTCCACTCACTCACGATACATTCCGAGCTGAATTTTCCACTCGACACCCTAGCGCACACAAACCTATTTTGGGTCACTGACACACACACACACACACACACACACACACACACACACACACACACACACACACACACACACACACACACACACACACACACACACACACACACACACACACACACACACACACACACACACACCCACACACACACACACACACACACACACACACACACACACACACACACACACACACACACACACACACACACACACACACACACACACACACACACACACACACACACACACACACACACACACACACACACACACACACACACACACACACACACACACACACACACACACACACACACACACACACACACACACACACACACACACACACACATTTTGGTGGGTGTCGCATGTGGTTTGATTGAAGCATACTCAGAGCCTACGATTCTGCATTGTAAAGCTTGTGTTGTTTTGCCCTTGAAGCTTGCAGTTATTCGCAGCACGTCAGCATGCTGCATGTGTTTGGTTCGCTTGTGCATCGTCTTGCATTCGCATGGCACCGGCTTGCGCCTGACACCCTGCCTGGCCTGTTTCACAAACCACACATTCATGAACTCATCTGCATGCATTGTTCTGGCTCCCTGACACTGATTTTGCTCTTACTATGGCTGTTTCCAGTACTGTTAAGTTTCCCAGTTACACTTCCTGTTCTCCATGTTTTTCCAGCAGTCAAATTGCAAATAAAGGTCTTTCAGATGAGAATCGGTGTTTTATGAAATGTTTAATTTCCGGTGGTCATGACAGTAATAGCACTGTTGATATTAGAGATAATGATTAGCCTTACTAAATGATTTGAATGCATGTATTTACTCCTTATTTGGGACAAAACCTATGAGAACTGATCACCCATTTTCTGCGTCAGCTGCCTCCAGAGTGGCGGAGGAGTCTCAGGGTAGGTTGAGCCACGAGGGTGTTGGGGTATGTTGAGCCATGATCAACGCACCCCGGAGGAAAAAATGGAATACCTCAATTTCCCCCAAAACTAATGGGGCACAGTAGTGTAGTGGATAGCACGCACACATTCCATGCAGCTGACCTGTGTTCAAGTCTGGGCGGCTTCCCTGATCAAAGAGCAAGCTGGCTTCCGAGAAACCTTCCAACAGGGAAATAGTTGGCGACGCTAGTTGGCCCTGACAGTTGTCTCCTAAAATGTCTACTATCGGGTCAACTCACTGGCGAAGGGGGAAATGCATTTACTACCAGCTTCTGATTTTTGCCGATTATTTTCATAACACTTAAGCGATTTAATGTCCCATTACCTGCCCCCTTGCCTGCTACTAGACCGACCAATTATGGAGAAGAGCTCCCAGCACTGGTCTTGGGCCGTCCTCTTTCTTTAAAGCCCCTTCAACTCTAGGGGATGCAGGGGCCTTGGCTTTTCCCTGAAACGTTCAAATTTTACTCACTATTGGCCGATTTTTCCCGTTTTCTAAAATAAACACTGTTCTGTGATTCCACCCAGACTTTCAGCAGGGCCCAGCCACTAGCAGACGCAGGAGCGCCGTTTGGGGGAGGCAACTCGGGAAAAATAGTAAAAACATAGTGTTTTTAAAGAAGATCGGCCAAAATTTCGCTATTTTGGCGGGCAGGGCCCCTTGCCCCCTCTGGATCCGCTAGTGGGTCCAGCATGCCTGGAACATCAGGTGGTGCCTCTGGGCCTATACCCAATCCCCAGCGGACACCGGCCCAACTGACAGATCAACTTGTGTAGAGCCCTCAGTAGGTTCTTGAAATGTCAGGAAATCTACTGAACATCTCAGCGCCTGAAAATCCAGCAGGGTCCAGCATCCCAGGAAGGTCAACGAATGCCCCTAGTCCAAGACCAGATCTTCAGCAGAGCCTACCTGCACCATCGGTAGCAGAACTGGCCCTCCACGCAGCTGGGCCTGAGCCATACAGTCAGCAGAATCTCCCTGAACAAATCAATGAGCAGCAGTCTGCCATGACCCTGACGGTGATACTGATACTGCACTGATCCTGCCCCACTGTCCTGATACGTTCTCGCCTACAGCAGTTTGCCCGTTGCCTAAAGAGCTGAGGCAGAGGAAGATAGCCTCACATCAGAGGAAAGCAGCAGTCTTGACAGATAAAAAAACAGCTTCTTGAAGAGGAGGCTGAAAAGTAAAAAAGAAAACCAACAAAGGACAGAGGTACAACTGATGGCAAAGGCAATAGGCAAGGACAAGATGGGTGCAATAACAATACAGGGAACAAGAGAACTGCAAACAACTAAGAGGAAGCTTTACAAAGATGTCAAGGCGTCCAGCGATAAAAATGAGACACTATGCCTGGTGTGCTGCAACACTTTCGCAAACAGCCACCTGGCTGAGCGATGGAGGAGTGCCGTGGATGGGCCCCCTGTCTTTGAACGGGCGATTCCTCAACGTTTGTGTGCAAAAACAGTACCAGTGACTGAAAGTGAGAAATATTTGGTGTGTTTGGGTGATAAACATGGAAAATGAGGACGTACTCTCGTTAAGCAGCTCAACCTACCCCGGAGCGCGGCTCAACTTACCCTGACACAGGGCGAGTTGAGCCATTTTACTTTGACCTATTCATCATCAAATACCTCACACGGCAACAACATTCAAGTATTGGCACACGCATCACTTGAAAGCCAAAAGAATAGACTTTCTAGCAATGACAGGACAAAGTCTATACCTTTAGCAATCTCTGGGATATGCAACCAAAACAAAAATCATGTTCAACTAGCCCCGGTATCCCCTACCCTTCGAATCGATGTAAACCTTATACTACCTTACCTTACCTTACCTTACAAATAGTCGGGATTTTGAGGCCACTGTGGCCTGCGGGTCCCGTTCTCAACGAGCTCCAGATGAGTGTGTGCTTATCTCAGTCGTTCTCAGGGATCAGGTACCTGAGATGGTTCCAGTGAGTGTCTGAGTTGGCCTTGAATTGAGACAATGTCTGTGAAGAAACTACAGACTCGGGTAGAGAGTTCCAGTCAGAGACGGCTCGAATCCCAAACACACATCGGCGGACCCTGGTCTGAGCTGTGGGTTTCGTCAGTTTCAGCGGGTGGCCTCTAGTCCGTGTGTTTGTGTTTAGTGCTACGAAGTCTGAGTAGTCCAGATCGACCCTCCCATGTAGCAACTGAAACATTTTCACCATATCTCCTCTTCGTCTACGGTAATACAACGACGGGAGATCTAGACTTCGGAGCCTATCCATATAAGGTAGAAGGCGTAGTGAGGGGATCATACGAGTTGCACGTCTCTGTACCTTCTCCACCAGTTGCTGGTCGGCCCGATTAAACGGCCCCCACACAGCGTTGCCGTACTCGACTAGAGGACGCACAAGTGCTTTGTACAAGCAGGGTAGAGTGAATTTGTCAATATTGGCAAAAGACCTTCGAATCACAGCAAGTACCCTGTTGGCCCTGGATACCGCAGAGGCCGCCTGGTGCCTGAACTTCAAGCCGGAATCGATCATGATGCCCAGGTCTTTTTCCTCACTGATTTCACGGACAGACCCACCGGACATTGTGTACTGTTGATGAACGTTGCCTGACTCAAGGTGCAGAACTGAGCATTTTCCTGTGTTAAATGGGAGCTGCCAGTTTTCTGACCAGTGTATGATGCGGTTGATATCATCTTGCAGTTTGTTCCTGGATGCATGATGTTGAGCTGAGTTGTATACTTTAGTATCGTCGGCAAAAATTTTGATACTGGATTCTACAATGTCAGGCAAGTCATTTTATACACCAGGAACAGAAGGGGACCCAGAACAGAGCCCTGGGGGATACCACTAGTCACCTTCGCCCAAGTGGAAGCTTCGGTGCCTACCACCACTTGTTGCTGTCGATTGGTCAGGAAAGCTCGGATCCAGTTTAGGAGTCTACCCCGCACCCCATAGCCATACAGCTTTAGGAGTAGTCGCTCATGGGGTACCGAATCAAACGCTTTGCTAAAATCGAGGTACAGCGAATCAACCGGGTAATGGTCCTCCATTAAGGAACTCCAGTGCTCCAAAACTTCAAGCATCTGAGTCTCGCAAGACCTTCTTGGCCTGAAACCGTGTTGGTCCTTGGATAGTAGGTCAGTTGCAGTAAGGTGCAGAAAGAGCTGGTCCCTAATAGCAGACTCCATTACTTTGCATGGCACAGACGTTAGGCTCACTGGTCGATAGTTGTTGGGCAGCTGCCTGTCTCCCTTCTTAAAGATGGGCATGACCGAACCCTTTCGCCAGTCATTGGGCAGAGTGGCTGAGTCTAGGGATTTCTGGAATAGCCGAGCAAGAGGGATACACAGGGAGCTGTGGGTCTCTGAGAGGATGCAAGGATGAAGCTTGTCCGGCCCTGGGGAACTATTTCTCTTTAGGGTTTTTAGCTTCTCAGCAACCAACTGTGGAGTGAAGGTCATGTGCTCCAAATAAGGTCCCAGCGAGCGTGGTTCAAACTCAGGGATGAAGCAAATGTCCTCATGTGTAAATACGCTCGAAAAGAAAGAGTTCAGAACTTGTGCCTTTTCCTTGTCAGAAGATACCAGCGCACCATTCATATCCTTCAGGTCTTCAATCTTGCTTTTGGTTTTAAGCCTGCTGTTAATGTACTTCCAAAATGGCTTGGGGCACTTTTTGGCATCTGCTGCTAGCCGGCGTTCATGTTCCAACTGGAGCTTACGGGTAAGATTTCTCAGTTTGTTTGAGCACAAGGAATAACGACCATAATCAATTATGTCACCGGACTGCTTGTATTGCTTCCAAAGTCTATTTTTCTTGTCCTTCATGTTCAGTGCAAAGCTAGTCATGTAAATGTTCTTGCGGTTTTTCCTGGGTCGTACCTTGGGAATACACTGCTCCACCAAATTTTCTAGTGTTTGTTTGAAGAAATTATGTGCTTCCTCAATGGGTAGACTTCCAATGACGTCCCAGTTTGTTTCAGATATGAGCTGATTTAGGCGACGAAAGTCAGCACCGTTGAAGTTGTATCTTGTAATATTGCTGATGTTGTGTTCTGTGTATACATTGAGAAGGAACTTCAAAATCAGATGATCACTCCTACCAAGTCCAGGAAAATACCTTAGGTCACTAAGCATGCCTTCTTCCGTTGGTGAATATAAGATCCAATATGTTTCCAGTTTCTCCAAGCCTCAACCTAGTCGGAGCATGCACATGCTAAATACTAATGAATTAATATTCCAATACATATTTAGCGATCTCGTATTATAGTTGGCTTCAAAACCAGCTCTACAACATACCAATTAATATTTTACATACCTAGGTATCTAGTTCTCCAAAAACAATCACCAACCAAAGCGCTACCTTCCCTTCCTTCCTCCTTCTTCCTCTTCCCAACGCTAATATCGCTAATGCATGGATTTCGATTTTTTTAGTGGCTTCAAAGACTCGCCAAGCGATGATAGTCAATGTCCACGTGCCGACTGCAGCTCGGTACTCCCCGCCGGGGGAAAAGGTTTTGGACCTAAGGACAGGGGGGATGATCTAGTTGTGATAGGAAAAAGGCCAGACATGTAGAGCACCCAAGGAAAAAACGCCCGAGTGAAGGGCGCCCTGTGAAGATGTCACGGCGTTCTACACCCAGGGTTTTCAGGGGGTCCTCCAGATGCAGACCCTAATCCAACTCCAGCTAGCACCTCTCTAGAGGTGGGACTTTTTGGAAAAAGCTGGTCCCGGTCCCGGTTCGGTCCCGGCCAACATTTCTTGGTCCCGGCCTAGTCCCGGCAAGGAAGATGTGGTCCCGGCCTGGTCCCGGCAGCCTTTTCCCACTTATTGGCTTTTAAACATACTAATTTCTTGTGGATTAAGAGCCAAACATATTAAGCAAATTTATATCATCATTACATAAACAAATCAACATAATGTATGAACTATAGCTTAAGGAAATCCTTACCTACTATAATGAAAAATGGCCACAATTATCTGACAATGCTCTCTGAGGAAACGTTTGCATGTTAAACCCTTAAGTTACCTAAGAAACTATATGTCAATCCAAAGTCAAGCTGTATCACACCTCCCTTCAGTCCATCCATAAACATGCAATCAATAAGCTTACCTAAGTTTTATCAGGGAAGGTCAGTGATCTATTCCACACTCTGTGGTTAGATACAAGATACTTCTTCGGAAAGAACAGTCTTTATTTGGCCGTGCATAGGTATGGGTAGCCACTGAAGCACACCCGCTGACACCGCGCCGCCGTACGACTCCGCGCGGCCTAGTCCGCGCGCCATCTACCAGCGTCTGAAACTAACTCGATCCGAAACTACGGTACACATCATTCCTCCCCCTAGTGTGTGAGACACACGATTACGGAGAAAAAGAACCGAGCCAGAAACAACCGCAGTGCCCAGCAAAAATCTTAACCTGTCGGAACGGAACGCAGGACACAGCGAGTAACGGCACAGAGCCAATATGATGAACGCTCAGCTGGTTTTAACGAAAACGACGCGGTTTGACTTATCACCCGACCAGAGCGACGAACTGCGGGTTCAGACAGGGACTGCCTTAAATCCTGAACTGACGGATCTGACGCAAATAGCTCAAATGGCAGTTGTACAACAGGTGACAATGCAGATTCACCAATCTCTGGAACCGACGGCTCTGGAGGAAAACTCGCAGGTGGCGACGGGAGCAACACATGACACCAGAGGCGGTGGAAGGTCACTCCCGTGGGCCTCCAGTCGAGAGCCAGCAACATCACGAGCGCGCAGGTGATCACGATGACGGCGGAAAGTGCGACCGTCCGGCAACTGCACGACACATTGATGCACGTCGGCCGTGAGGACGACCGCAGGGGAGCCAGCCACGGCCGTCGATAGCCGTGACATACACAGAATCACCACGATGGAAAACACGAGATGTCGCGTGCTGATTGTTTGCCTCAGTTTGACGCTCTTGCCTGTGACGAACACGGTCACGCAGAGCGGCATCAGGGTTGAGGCGAGACAGATGCGTAGCAAGCTGTCTGCCGTACAACAACTCAGCTGGGGTTACACCAGTTGTGGAATGCGATGTCGTACGATAGTGAAACAGCACGCGGCTGAGACGGGTTTGCAGTGTGCCACCACGCTGTTTCGCGAGACCACTTTTGATCACTTTAACACCAGCCTCTCCCTGACCATTAGACTTCGGGTGCAAAGGAGGCGAGAACACATGCTGCACACCATTGGCCAGGAAAAACGCACGCATTTCCTCACTCGTAAATGCCGTGGCATTATCACTCACCACGGTACGGGGCACACCATGCTCCGCGAACGTTATGCGTAGTTTCTCAATGGTTACTGCCGCTCCCGTAGAACGGGTGATGTGTGCCGATATCCACTTGGAGTAGTTGTCTACGATGACGAGAATCATCTGGCCTTCAACCGGGCCAGCGTAGTCGATGTAAAGGCGATCAAAGGGAGCGTCTGGGTACGGCCAGGGTCGCTCAGGCACGGCCGGTGCCTGCGGTCGTGTCAGCTGGCACTGCGGACAGCACCGCACTGCTGACTCGATGGCTTGGTCGAGGCCGCTCCACCAGACCTGAGAACGGGCCTTGGACTTCATCACTACAATGCCAGGGTGGCCCTGGTGCAACAGGTTGAGTAACTGCTCCTGGAGCGACGCCGGAACCACGATGCGGCAGCCCCACAGCAGAATACCGTCCACTGCGCTGAGCTCCAACCGCCGCTGATAGAACGGCTTCAGCGGGGCCGAGTCTGGCGCTGCAGGGTCAGGCCAGCTCCCACTCATCACGCAGTTAAAGACGCGCGCCAAGATCGGGTCTCGACGGGTCTGTTGCCGAATCTGATTCAGCTTCACCAGCCTGTCCACTGACTCAAGAAGCAGGACAGTGTCTCCCGGCACTGGAACGTGGACGGGGCAGTCCGGCAGTGGCAGCCGACTGAGTCCGTCACTGTTTGCCTGTCGGCTGGCAGGTGAGTATTCCAGCTTATACTGATAAGCCTGGAGGGCAAGTCGCCACCTCGCTACACGGGGCGACACCATTACTGGCAGAGGCTTGTCAGCACTCAGGAGCCCCAGTAACGGCTTATGGTCAGTTTTAATCACGAAGTTTCGACCACACACGAACTGATGAAATTTGCTGACACCGAACACAACGGCTAATCCTTCCTTATCCAGCTGACTGTAGTTGGTCTCCGCTGACGATAAGGTGCGAGACGCGAACCCCACTGGCCTCTCAGTACCTGACGAATCGATGAGAGAAAGCACAGCGCCCAAGCCATATGGGCTCGCGTCCACAGACAGCACGAGAGGGGCCGTCACGTCATAGTGCGCCAGGCACGGTGCCTGCACCAGCAGCTGTTTAGTGGCAGCAAATGCTGCCTCCTGATCTGGTCCCCATTTCCACGGCTGGTCGGCCTTCAGCAGGAGGTAGAGCGGTCTGGCCACGGTGGCGAGATCGCTTAGGAACCGACTGTAGTACATCAGCAGCCCCAGGTAAGACTTCAGCTGCTTGACGTCAGAGGGTTGTGGTGCGTCCAGCACTGCGCGCACCTTGTCCTTGTTGGTGTGGATTCCAGCACAGTCGATGACGTAGCCTAGGTACTCTACCTTTGGCACCATCCACTCGCACTTGAGCGGATTCAGTCTGAGTCCAGCCTCGGAGAGGCGCTGCAGAACGGCCTCCACGTTCTGCCGGTGCTCTGCATCCGTCCTGCCCGTGATGCATACGTCGTCAAGGAACACGGAGACGTGTGGCAGCCCAGCCAACAGGTTCTCCATCATCCTCTGGCAAGCAGCCGGCCCTGAGGAGATGCCGTACACGAGACGTGTGGCAGCAAAGAGCCCACGGTGTGTATTGATCACAGTGTACTGCTGACTTGCTTCATCCAACGGGACCAACAGGTAAGCCTCCCTGAGGTCGCGAGCGTGGTCAGAAGCTGGTCGATGCGTGGCAGTGGGTATTGCTCCACGCGAGAAGCACGATTCACGGTTAGGTCGTAACTACCGCACAGACGAATTGACTTTTTGTCTGCCTTCAACACGGTCACAACGGGCGCAGCCCATTGTGATGTCTTCACAGGCCGCAGGATGCCTCGCTCGATTTGGCGGTCCAGCTCTGCATTCACCAGCGGCAGCAGAGGCAAGGGCACCGGGCGCGGCTTGTAGAAACGCGGCGGCACCGACGGGTCAATGTCCAGGCTGACCTGTTCCTTGCAGCAGCCTGTATCATCCTCGAACAGTTCTCCATACTTCGTGCGCAGGTCAGCTAGAGGCGCACCTGACTGTAGCTGGAATAGCGATGACCAGTTCAGACGTATCTGACTGAGCCAATCACGGCCGAGGAGGGACGGTCCCGTACCCTGGGCCACGATGAGGGGCAGTTCCCGAGTCTGCTTCTCGTACTGTACTTGTACCATCAACCGTCCTTGCACTGGCACTGGCTCACCAGTGTAGGTATGCAACGTTTCTGTCACCGGGGACAGTGGTTTTCCACCCAAGAGGCGTTGCCATGTCTGCGTACTGACAATGGTTTGGCTGGCGCCTGTGTCGACCTCAAACTCGATCGTTTTGCCATTCACAAGGAGCGATTCCTTGATAGGCGGCGTTCGGAGTGTGCCACGAACATTATACATCATGTATATACAACATTATACATCATCACGAACATTCAACATCATACATTATACATCACGAAGAACACGTGGTGTCGATCCTGTGTGGTCTTCTGCGTCACTGTCGTGGCCAGCTGCGGCAGCGGATCATCTCCAAATTCACGTAGAACGACTGCGAGAAAGTATTAAAAAAATTATATCAGGTGTCGCGCCATATTACGCGAGCTCATTTCGTTTTGCAATGTTCATTTCGGTCTTGTATTGCTCTTTTGCTTTTTCTCGCTGCTCGTGTGCTGTTCCATTTAACTCAACTTTTGTTTATCCGTTCTCGTTTGCTTTTTGCTCACTTAGTGTCATCTCTGCTCTCATTTCGCCTGGTTATGTTCTGCGTCCTGCTTTTGCGCTGCTGGCTTCCTGCTCGTTGCTTTGTCTTTGCTTCATTAATTTGTTTTTGCTTCATAAATTTGTTTTTTTGCTTCATTTCTCATATTTGTTCTTGCTTCTAATAACTAAATATTTTCTTAGATTCAATATATTCAACATATGTGGGCCCTCTACGTATCTACTTATAACTTAACCTTATTAATTTTTGTTTTGTGTCCAGTTTTGTTTACTTGTAGCTTTATTTTGCTCTTTTTAACTGTGTTTTGGCGTTATATTTGTTCATTTCGTTCTCTAACGCTCATCTTACTTTGTTATGCTGTTAGCCTGTCAGTCTCTGTTTTATCGCTTTTTCTGTTTGTTTTCTCGTTCCATGGTTACTGTCTCTTTGTTAGGTTTTTATGATTTGCTTATTCTGCCTATGCTACACACGTGTCTTTTACACTCGTGGTCTGGTTGCTTACTTCCTTTTGTTTATACTATGTGCCTGTAAAGTTCTATTCTGTTGCTAGCTGTTCAGCCTTGCTTTGCTTTGCCCATGTCTTCTTTTGCTGGTCTATTCATTTCTTCTGTCCCCCTGTTTGTATATGAAAAATGAAATAAAAAAGCTGATGATGTATTCGTTGTCGCTTGGGACGTCTGTGCCTTCCGCTAACTGATCCGTCTTGACGGCAGCAGCGGTCTCATCATGGACGTGATGAACACTCATACAAACGTTCTTGAGGTGTCCAACCTTCTGGCACTTGTGGCACTTGTACAACTTGAATGGACAGTTTGGTGGGATGTGGTCAGACCTTCCACACCGCACACAGGGTTTATCCCCACCCTGCACCGTCCCTGGCGGTGCCCGTGGCGTCAGCTGACGTGACAGCTGCGATCTACGCTGAGTCCCACGCTGATAATTTTCGCGCGCATGGCTGCCGTTCCCGCCACCACGTTGCCACTGCAGACGCGAACTTGGCGGACGATTATTTTGGCGATCGACACGATGCACGGCAGGCGCTCCAACAGCACCAGACGAAAGCGTCCTTAAGTCTGCCGATGCGGTTTCCAATGCTTGTGCGATCTTGTACGCCGATTCCAGGGTCAGGTTGTCACCTTCCTGTAGAAGCCGCCTCTGGATAGGACCAGCGAGCGAGCCCAAGACAAATCGGTCCCGCAGACGTTCGTCTAAATATTCACCGAAATTGCAGTCTGTTGCCAAACGTTTCAGCTCGGCGAGGAATGCCCCAGCCGACTGGCCTTCCTGCTGGAACTCACGCTCGAATTTAAACCTCGACACGATCACTGTTGGCTTCAGTGCATAATGTTCTTTGGCGAAGGTGATCAGCTCCTCGAACGTTTTGTCCGCGGGAAGTGCTGACGCACACAGGCTTCGGAGCAGTTTGTACACATTTCCACCAGCCACGCTTAGAAAAACGGCTTTCCTCCTGGCAGCGGTGGTGATATTGTTTGCCAGAGCAAACTGCTCGAAAGCGCTCCACGTACTCACCAGAATCAGCACCGGGTGCAAACTCCCCTATTGTTCCCAGCAGGCCTGTCGCCATCTTGCAAAACTTGCACTCCAACTGCGCGAAAAATAATGCAACCGAGAATTTGGGTAGACGGATCAATGCCCAGATCTCATCCTGGTCGCCAGTGATCTATTCCACACTCTGTGGTTAGATACAAGATACTTCTTCGGAAAGAACAGTCTGTATTTGGCCGTAGCCACTGAAGCACACCCGCTGACACAGCGCCGCCATACGACTCCGCGCGGCCTAGTCCGCGCGCCATCTACCAGCGTCTGAAACTAACTCGATCCGAAACTATGGTACACGTCAGTCAGGACACAAATACCTTCAAGAGCCTTAAGATCAAATCACCAAAGCACAGGAGCAATTTGACATATCACTTTTGCAGTTGTCATGTGACTACAGGACTGTTTTTGGCTGTTTATGAAGAATGATGCGAGTTGATACACTGGATGAAGGAACTGACAATTAATGTTTTACATACCTAGGTAGTTCTCCAAAAACAATTGTGTAAGCACCCACCTTCCTTCCTTCCCACCAACAACCAACCAACACACACACACACAAACAATAGGGCTAATGTCCATGTATGGATTTCCAAATATGAAGGCCAAGCATAGGTCTGTGGTAAAGCAAAGCTAGTAGCAAGAAATGTCTTATTTGATTCGTGTCAAAACGGCTTCTTATTATTTTGGACAAATCAAATTTGAAAATTATCAATACCAGTAACAATATTTTCTTGCATTAGACAAAAAATTTACAGTAGTCGAAAACGGGGTATTAAAGACAAGTAGTACATCATTGCGTTCAGTAAGAGAATAAACAATAAATTTACTGAATTATCACATGGCTCAAATACTTTTTAGCCTTGAGGCTACTAAAGCTTGCGCTTCGACAGTTGTGGCGCACACTTGTTTTTTTATCTTTATTATTCTTCTTGTTGTCATCCTATAGGTTGTCTACAACGAAGCGTGGTGCGGTAGTTGAATGTGGTTGAAGAAATTGAAGCCATTCACGTTTTATTCACGACATAACGCTCAGACGTAGGTAATTTGAAATACTGTTGAGTATTTTTTTAGAGAGAGAAGGCAATTGAAACAGTGGGGTTGGTAGGGACGGCCATTTCCAATCGCCAATTCCAGAATTCTCTTTTCAATCAAGCTTTTGTTATTATGCCTTCCAGTACCTATATGCAAAAAACGTTTTTTTCTTCAATTCAAAGTGATTTTGACCCCAGTACCCACCATTTTTTGGGTTGTATTTTGGTTGTGTCACTGAGTTGCTTTATAATTAAATGAAGGAATAGGAATTACATCTGAAAATGTTGTTTCTAAAGAATGGAACTTAGTGAGAGCTGTGTTCTGTGCTGTGTGTGTGCAACATTATTTTTTTCTTTCATCTAGTTGAATTGAACTTTTCTCATCTTATAAAGTTGGAAAATTGCATCAAGGAGGCAATGGAGTGCTGGAAAGTCACAGTTATATTTTATCTCTTATCTTAGTTTTAGATGAAATGTGGAAACCATTATCGTGAATTTTTTATCCAGACTGGCTCTGGTCCCGGCACAGTCCCAGCGTCTAGTCTTTGGTCCCAGCTTTAGTCCCACCGGGACCAAACCTGGTCCCGGCGCCGGGACCGCGGGACAAAAAGTCCCACCTCTACACCTCTCCCGTCATAAGGACCGGAACCAAGACCCACCGGACACCGAACACCGAGAATATGATGGCCAAGCAAAGGTCTATGAGCAGCAGGCAAATCTACTAGCAAGAAATGTCGCCTTTGATTCGTGATAAAACAGCTTTGTGTCATTCTGGGCAAATCAAAAGTCAAATTTGTCATGCTAATAACAATTTTTGCTTTAAATAGGCAAACAAAATAACAGCAGCTGCAAACAGCGCACTAAAGGCCAATAACATGTTAGCATGCTTAGTAAAAAATAGAGGCATTATTTTATGAATTATCATGTGGTTTTGTGCCTTTTCTACCTTGAGGCTACCAAATAACATTGTATCTCGGTTGAATTTTTTCTTCAAAGACAGTAATGGCACACACATATTTCACATCTTTATTCTTCTTGTTGGATGGACGACAACAACGAGGGTCTCTATTGCTTTGGTGTGGGGCAGTGGGTGATCGAGTTTTGCGGTGAAGAAGTTGAAGCCATTGACGTTTTATTTGAAACCATGCATGTATTTCACACTGGTACAGCAGTACAAAAAAGGCATGACAAGTACCACACACAGTCGCCTCTCAGCCTTGATTTCTCCCCCCACACTGTTTTCCTGATTGAGTTAGTAAACCTTAGGACAGTGGTTCCAATATTCAAGTCTTGATTTCTCCCCCCCACGCTGTTTTCCTGATCGAGTTGGTAAACATAAGGACAGTGGTTCCAATATTCTTCTCCTCAAACTTGAAGCCTGCGGCATTGATGGGTCCATGCTGAAGTCGATTTAAGCATTCTTGACAGGAAGGCGCCAATGTGTCAGAGTGCCAGTCTGCAGAACGTGGCAGGCGACTCGACGAGGTGCTTGGGGCAGCCCAAAGCCTGCCTCAAATGGGGCAGAAATTTGGATGCTGGGGCAGACTCTTCCAACGGGGGGGTATTTTTACCGATACATGTTTATCTACTCCATTTTAAACGAAACACCCAGAAATGAAAGAAAACTGTGCATCCAACTCGACGATGACAACACACTCACGACCCTCCACGCACAGCAGCAGCTATCTTGCATTCATGATGCACGATTTCAAGAATACTTTTATTCAAAGGTATATTTACAAGCGAAGTATTTTCCTTTAAAGACATCATTTGCCACTGCTTCTGCGCCATATAATCAATACTTCAAAAACATTTAATTGATAACTAAATTTGATAAAGAATAATTTGTTTTCCACAGCTGAAACATTTTTCCCCCTTCCATTTTCTCACATTTGCATGAAAGCATGACAAGATTTGGAATATTTTCACCCTGGTTTTCACAAGACCCAAGCAAAGAAAGATTCCCTTACTCTCTTGTGATGTCACATCACTGACTAGCATTTGTTCTAAGGGGGAGGGCGCTGGCATTATTTTCTTTTGAATGGTGGACCCTTTGAACAATGGACCTTTTGACAAAGACCCGCTTTGCCGGCATTTGGCGATCAAAGCATAGCAGAGGAAATGAAAAAACTACATGCAGGGAAACTTTATTTTGAGTTCTAAGATTTTTTTGTAACTAAAACTAGGTTTAGTTTACAAATTTAGAAAATGAATTTAAATTTAGCTTTAGAAAGCAGCCTGTTGCCTGATTTCTTATTCACTTCCAGGAACTTTGACTTAACATCTATGAAAAATTTCCTTTGTTTGGTATCTTTTTAACCATATTTCTCTAGATGGCAAATATGACGCTTTTGAGACATTTTAACTTTTACAGCGCAACTTTAACTAATGATTGTCGTTTCTTTTTATTATTTTTCTTCTTCCCTCGGGGATTACCCGTACCGACCACTGCCCCAAGTACTAGTTCCTGCCCCAAGAGCCCCCATCTGCCCCAAGATCGACCAAAAGCTGCCCCAAATTGGTAGGTCTGCCCCGAGGCTGCCCCAACGAGATCTCGTCGAAATCTGCCACGTTCTGCAGACTGGTCAGAGTGCAGGGAACTGTGTTCAGCTGGTCTCCTGTCACTAGCGGGATTCCGCAGGGATCAGTTTTGGGGCTAGTTCTCTTTGTCCTCTATGTGAACGACCTGTCAAACGGACTTGTAAGCCATATTAAATTGTTTGCGGATGACACCAAGGTGTACGGTAGCACCACAACTGAAGATGACTGTTTCATGCTCCAAGAGGACCTAAGTAAAAGAAAAAGTAGGCTGGAGAGGTAGTCTGAGGGCTGGCTTCTGCCATTCAATGTGAGTCAGTGTAGTATTCTCCATCTTGGTCCAAGAAACCCACGGAGCTTGTACGCTATGAACGGAGTGGAGCTAGCGCAGCAAGCTGTCAATAAGGATCCAGGAGTGTACATAGATGAAGATCTTAAATTCAGGAAGCAAGCTGCTTCTGCCGTCGCCAGAGCAAATCAAATCCTTGGAGCCATCAAACGGACTTCATTCACCTGGACAAGGTCATCCTACCCCTTCTCTATAAAGCTCTTGTAAGACCCCACTTAGAGTATGGTAATGAGATATGGGGGCCTTTTCAACAAAGCAGACCAACTGCTCTGCTAGTAGATAGGGTGCAGAGGAGAGCCACCAGATTGATTCCAGCAATGCTCCGTCTCAACTATGAGGAGCGACTCCAGCAGCTCCGCCTTCCATCCCTGGCATACTGCAGGAAACGTGGAGACATGCTACTCGTCTATAAGATAATGCATGCCCTAGCTGGTATCCAGAGAGAGTAGCTCTTCCAAGGGGTTGCGGACCAAAGTACGTAAGGGAGAAGTTTGTATGCCTAAAGTATGTACGCAAAAGTCTGTGTGGCTAAAGTACATATAGATAAAGTGTACATGTATAATAATTGTAATGTATAAAGTTTGTATGGAAAAGTTTTACTGTTAAAGCGGGGTAAATCTTTGTAATGTAAAAAGTTTGTATGGAAAAAGTTTTACAGGTTAAAGTATGGAGGGGTAAAATGTTCGCGATGTAAAAAGTTTGTATAGAAAAAGTTTGTACTGGTTAAAATACATAGGGGTAAAATGTTTGTAATGTAAAAAGTTTGTATGGAAAAAGTTTGTACCGGTTAATGTATGTAGGGTTAAAATGTTCATAATGGAAAAAGTTTGTATGGAAAAAGTTCGTACAGGTTAAAGTACGTAGGGGTAAAATGTTTGTAATGTAAAAGTTTGTATAGAAAAGTTTGTACGGGTTAAAGTACATAGGGGTAACATGTTCCTAATGTAAAAAGTTCGTACGGGATGAAGTACGTAGAAGCAAAATATTCGTAGGGATAAAATGTCTCGTAATGACACATTCGTATGAGTAAACATCCTAGAGGTAAAAGATTCGTCATGAAAAAAATTGTATGGAAAATTACACGGCATCACGTACAGAGGTAATCAATGACCTGCCTGCATCTCGCCGGACTTTCAAATAGCTTGCGCGCAGTGGCGGATATCTATGACCACTGACCAGGGGCGTCGCCACCGGGGGCCCTGGGCGACCGGACCCTCCCCCTCTCGGAAAGTGGCGGGGAGGGGCCAGGCCCCCACTTTTGGCTGGAAATACTATTGGAAATGCCACGTTTGAGTGAACATAGGGCTTCATCACGAGCCCCAGCCCCCCCCCTAGCGCCGGCCCTCCCACCCGAAAATCTGTGGCGACGCCCCTATCTATGAACACATTTCAGAGGCCTAGAGGGCTTAAGCCCCCCCACAATTACCTGCCTTGAACATATCCCAGCCTATGCATTTATTATGTGGTCCAGGGCCTATTGGGGGTGGGGAGTTTGAGCACCTTAGCCCTTTGGATCCGCCGCTGCTTACGCGCCGATTCCGCGGATGGGTGCTCGACAGACCTAGTAGAAGCTACCTCTCGAAGTAAATGATCGCTCTCCTGGGGGGAGGGAGCGAAGATTTTTTGCTCGACATACCTAGTGTAAATGCCTTTTTTCAAAAATTTATCAAGCCTTTGGGGTTGCCCGAAAGAGTTTGCCCCCTCCAGTGCTTTGGGGGGGGGATGGCCTGAATGAACCCCCCCTGCGTCCGCCAATGTGGTTGAGCAAAAGTGACTTCTTCAAAATTGAGATACATTCTTTTGAAATTCGAACTTTATACCTTACGTATATACATTTGCTTCCGTACTTTTGCTTACGTACTTTTGGCATACGAGTTTTATACCCTACGCACATCTGCTTACGTATTTTTGCGTACGTAGTTTAGCTTATGTACTTTTGGCATACGAGTTTTATACCTCTCTTTTGTACGTACTTTTGGCATACGAGTTTTATACCCTACGTAAATTTGCTTACGAACTTTTGCGTCAGAGCCGCATGACGAAATCCATGGAGCGCGAAGCGGATTGAGATTTCTCAAGAGGCTCTATTCTGGCCGCTTGGCGGCTCTCACAGTTGATGCCAGCGCTCTGCAATTGTGTAGGGTGATAGCCCTGTTACGCCAGACGCCCAAACTAAGGCCCCCAAATCTAAATTCAAAATAGTTTTTGAGAAATTTTGGAACAAATGTTTTCACTTTTGCATTTTTCTGATTTTTATTTCTAAAGCGACGAACTTGAAATTTTGCTCCTTTTGAATAAGCAACAGGGACCACCTAAGACAAAAATTTAAAACTGGTCCGACAATATCCATTACGCCAAAACGGAGTATTCCTGATACAAGCAAAACAGCTATTGAAATTTGGCTGCTGATTTATAAGCTCGAAATGTCAGAGGGCACGCTGCAGTTAGTTTAAAGACAGCCACCTGGTGGCAGCTAGGTCAATTTTATTGTGCTTAGGCATAGGTTCCAGTGGAAAACGTAAAATTCTGACCTAGTTTTTGCCATTCTGCCCGAGGATTGCATTTTTGCTCTTTTCATTCAAATCTTAATATCTCGTGATATAATGCGCCGATTTGAATTTTCATTTCAGGTAATGAAAGAACATTGCTTCTGCCTGATAATATATGGAGATGGATATCGTGATATTGAAATTCATTGTTTTATATGTATAAATATAATTTTAGTAGAAAGCCTTTTATTTGTAGCTTCTTGGTTCCGAGCACATGTCACTAATAAGCTCCGAATTGACATGACTGAATAGGAAAATTAATTGCAGTCATTTCACTAATTTACACTACCCACTTATGTTCAACGGCTTTCGAATAATTATCCCGAAAATGTAGTACAAGGTGCTAAATTTCTCGGACCAGCTTTGTTTCTCACCATGGTTTCAAGCCCTTAAAATAAATGAAAGTGGATGGAATTTGGCATGAAGCTAGCTTACGGCCCTGGGTCGCCGATACAAGTAATTCCAGGCCAACATAATGTTTGGTTCGTCTTCTAGAAACAGCTTTATAACGTGCCTTTTCTATACGAACACAGCACCCGGTGCCACGCCATGGCGCTATCCTCGGTTGAGTGATACTAGCCAGTGACCTCCTGACTGGTCACAGGTGTAGGGCTAGTGGGAGGGTGCAGGATGTGGCGCACTGGTATAGTGGTTAGACGCCCTGTCTCTTGATCAGGGATGGCCGGTTCGAATCCGGGAGTGGCCGTGATCTCTTTGTTAGTTATTTCAAAGAAAAGAATGATAACACTGACCTACAGGCTTATGAAGAGATGCATTGCGAAGGAAATATGGTTTGCTTTCAGCACATTGTCATGCGGCTCTCCTGCGCCAGTGGGGCGTTCGCCCAGGTCGCAGACCGGGGTACGTACTTTGCGTACCTACGTACTTTTGACATACGAGTTTTATACCCTACGTACATTCGCTTACGAACTTTTGCGTACGTACTTTGGCGTGCGTACTTTTGGCATACGAAATAATAATTGTTGGGGTTTAACGACGCACCAACTGCCAGGGTCATACGGCGTCGCCAACTCTCACCCTGTTGGAAGGGATTTTGGGGATCAGATCGACTAATTCAGAGGCTCCGCCGGGACTTGAACCCGGGACCAGTGGCTTAGAAGACAAGGGTGCTATCCACTAAGCCACCTCATCCCCCTTTTGGCATACGGGTTTTATACCCTCCGTACATTTGCTTACGAACTTTTGCGTTCGTACTTTTGCGTACGTACTTTTGTTATACGAGTTTTATACCCTACGTACATTCGCTTACGAACTTTTGCGTACGAAGTTTATCTATACGTACTTTAGCCATACGAACTTTGGTCCGTAAATCCTTCCAAGAGCCGCTCCACGCTGGACCACGTTTTCAAGGTGTTTATACCGGATGCTACATCAAGGTCTCGCAAGAACCATCTTGCTATCCGAGCGCTGGATGCCTGGAACCATCTCCCAGCCCATGTCGTTGAAGCTTCTTCAACAAACTGTTTCAAGAACTGTCTTGACGAGTCTTGGGTGGAGCAACGTTATGTAGCTCCACACTAATCAGTAGTGGCAACCTTTGATCACGAGCTCGATGAGACCGGGCAAAACAGTCACTAGTGTGCATTCTAAAGACCCGCTACATCTAAGGTAAGAAAGGTAACCGACAACTCCCTGGGAACTATAGACCGGTGAGCCTCACATCTGTCCCATGCAATATTATGGAAGCATTGATAAGAGACCGACTCTAGCTTTACCCCGCGGAACACAATCTACTGTCCCATCACCAGCATGTATTTCGACTGAATCGTTCATGTGAATCACAGCTGTTGGAGGTGCTGGAGGATTGGAGTCATCTCATTGAGGACCATCAACCAGTGGATGCAGTTTATATGGACTTTTCCAAAGCATTCGACTCTGTGTCACATGGGAGACTCCTTAAGAAATTATACAGTCACAGAGTGTGGGGCCATCTTCTTACATGAATCAGGGCTTTCCTATCACATTGACTGCAGAGAGTGGTGGCAGGTACTGCTGCGTCCGATTTGCTGACCGTGTCCAGTGGAGTCCCACAGGGGTCAGTTCTTGGCCCAATACTGTTTCTGATCTACATTGATGACCTGCCTGATGTTGTGGAATGTAATGTCAACATTTTTGCAGACGACACTAAGCGTTACAGCTCAGCACGCGACCTTGTCTCGAGGGGATCTCTTCAAAGAGACATTAACAGCCTGATCAAATGGTCTGCTGACTGGCAGCTCCCATTCAATGTAGACAAATGTGCTATTCTGCATCTTGGCCCAGGCAACGCACACCACAGGTACTCTATGATCGGGACACAGATCCGCGAGTTTTCTGGGGAAAGAGACCTTGCTATCGTGATTGATGGCGACATTAAGTTTCGGCAGCAGGCGTCTGTCGCCGTTTCCGAGGCGAACAGGCTGCTCGTGGTTACCCGCAAGTCGTTCGTTAATATCGACCGATTCACGCTTCCACGACCCGTACAAAGCTCTTGTGCGCCCACTGATCGAATACGGCAACAGTGTGTGGGGCCCATTCAAGCGAGCCGATCAGAAACTCGTTGAAAAGGTACAGAGGCGTGCAACTCGCTTGGTATAGTCCCTTCGACACTTACCTTACCCGGAGAGATTAGAAGAACTAGACCTCCCGTCCTTGTACTACCACAGACGTAGATGGGACATGATAAAGCTGTATCAACTGATGCACGGGAACATCGATCAGGATTTTACCCTGTTTGTTGCTCTTGACCCTCACACTCGCACTTGAGGCCATTTTAGGAAGTTTGCAAAACCCTCAGCTCAAACAAGAGTTCGTCGTTGCGCTCCAGGAGTCCGAACGATTGCAGATTGGAACTCTCTCCCTAAATCTGTCATTTCGGCACAAACCGTGAACCAGATTAAAAGCAGCCTAGATGATCACTGGGCCCATCTCAGGTACTGCGAGCTTAGTTCTGTGCTGTGTGTGTGCAACATTATTTTTGCTCTTTCTCCCAGTCAAATTGATACTTTTCTCGTCTGATAAAGTTTGAAAATTTTATTAAGAACGCAGTGAAGTGGATTATAAGCGCTTGAAAGTCACAGTTATGATTTGTCTGATAGCTTAATGTTGGAATAAAATATGGGTTTCCACTGAGGTGAATTTTGCTTGATCTTCCTTGGCTCTGGTCTCGGCGTAGTCCCGGCGTCTAGCCTTTGGTCCCGGCTTTAGTCCCGTCGGGACCAGCTTTGGTCTCGGTGCTGGGACCGCGGAACCGATAAGTCCCACCTCTAAAATCTCAATATATGTTTTACCAAACATGCTATTGCCTATGTTGACTTAAATGTGTCGTCTTCAGCTGCTTTATTATTTTTGCCTCTTACTAACAAATATTGCTATTAGTTTAGAAAATTGTGTTATATGATTTGCTAAGAATGAAAAAAGTTGTTATTGCCTGAATGGAAGAGAAGATTTCCTGCTAGAGGTTCTGCCGGATCACATACCTTTACTTCTTGTTTCCCATCGAATGGATCCACCAAGTATCCACCATATAAGTAAAATAATCTTGGGATTCACAGGCCATCGAGGCACCGAGCTTCTATTGTTTGTTTGCGGTACTTGGAAGGAAGGAAGGTGGTGGGGGTCGCTTGTTCTTTTGGAGAACTAGGTATGTGGAAGATTAATTTGTAATCAGTGTTTTGTAGGGCTGGTTTGAAGCCAAAATTTAATACAAGAACGCTAACAATATATTTGAATATAAAGTGCCACTGAAAATTCAATAATTGTGTTAAGTTTACATTGATTTATAGGCTTTGTTATACCTAGGTGGGTCATTCCACCGTAAATCGACCAAAACCCTACTATTTTTGATTTCCACCAAAATCGGTATATGGGGACTCGCAAGGGCGTAGAATCCATCCATGGCACCCAAAAAATTATTTGAAAATTGGTTTGGAGAAATAGCCCCCAGCAATTTTTGAAGGTCATTGTATAGGCATTGATTAGAATGCATATAGCTCGAAAAGTTTTCAAGTGATTTCTAAAAATTTTGTAGTCTTAAGATTTAAATTTTACGGGCAACATTTTGGCTATCTTCAATTTCGAAATTTAAACAAAAACTGTTAGTGACCTCATGACCTAGTTTTATAACGGTGACCTTGACCCGTAGTACAGTGAAATTAAAAAAATTCTCTTGAAGGCGTTTTGACATATAGTAGTAGTCTTTCATATCAAATAATAAAAATAATGGCTTTCGAAATGCATATACTACTTTTAGCTTCATATATATATATATATATATATATATATATATATATATATATAACACTAGGTATCACTGTGGAGCTATGCTAGCGTAACTCTGTCTAATTGACTTGCAACTTTAAAATAAAAACATTTGGAAGAATCAAAATCAAACAGTCAAACTAGAATCGAATCACTTTACCGCAAGCACAGAAGTAAGGGGTTGCCCTCCCATATTTTGAATTCACATTATTGTCCCTTTGGAAATGAACTTACCTGGTGTAAATGTCATGTATGGTTGTTTGGATCATTGTACATCCTTTGAAAATAAATATGTCCCCGTCACATTGAATCACCGAACTATGTTGTCATTTCCAGAAACATTTAACCCGCGCCCCATTGGAGGTCCGGCGCCACCTTCGCCCCACCGGGGGCCATCAATCCCCCCTAACTCCAAAAATATGGAAGTTAGCTCAAAGCTGCAGAGTGTATTAGAAAGATCATCCAGATTCAGTAAGATTTTACTTGGCATTTGTATGCGCTCCGGTCTATGTTTTTACCTCCAGAGTTCAAGTTATGTCAGGATAGGCTATTTCCAGTAAAATATGCAATCCTTAAGAAACCTGAGCATACCATTAGAGCTATTGAGATCTGGAAAAAATCATTTGGTAGGAAATTCCAGGACTTTCTCCGCTATGTGGAACATAGTGGCCTTCCGCCAGTGGTTTGACCTCCAGAGGGTATCTCGTGACTTAATATTACCTGACTTCACGAAAGGTAAGAAAGTGACTTTGTTGTATATCAAATGAAAACCAGTGACGAGACATACACGATTACTTTTAAGTCAGTTCTCTCGCTTAATTAGGTCAAAATTTATCGTCAATATATCGTTTTTCACCTCTGGTGACCTCTGATGATCTCAGATAGGCCAAAGGGCAATATCTCCCCTTGAGATCCATGAAAGGGTGTCCAAGAACGCTTTTCTGAGCAATCTGAGTATTTACGATCATTTTGTGACTTTTAGTTCATAAGACACCTTTTCCCATGTTTTTTCTTGGAAGAGGTTACCTGGTGACTTGACCTCAGGTCACCAAATCGAAAAATCGCGAAAATACATTTTGCAGACTCCGGAGGAGTCATGAAGTGTTGAAAGTTTAAAATCAATCGGCTTAGAAATTTAGCTATGGTAGAGCTCAAAAGTTAAAGTGAGGTGACCTTGGTTGACCTCGCCTGGTGACCTGACCTAGGGCGACCCGGGGTAATAAATTTCAGGGATGATGGGAAAATATTGAAGTAAGAGGTAGAACCATCAACCGCGGTGCTTCCCCACGTTGTTTTTCTGTTGTTCCAAAAAAAGAAACTTAGGGGGACCATCGATTTCATTATTCTAGGTGGGGCAAGGGTTAAGGAAGATTTTTAGATGTTGAGGCTTTGTGTCGCGTTCCCCCGGACGTAGCTTGAATTTAAAACTGTTATGACCTCAGTTCGGCTTTTATAGCCTTTGTTAATCTCTTGTGGCATTTTCAAACGTGTTTAAACTTGACTTATGGTAATCTCGTAGTGAATTTTGCTCAGCATACTCATTATTTTAGCTATTTTATAATGAAGAAGTTTTAGGCACTATAAACAAATCATTGGTGACTTTTAGTGATGTATTACATTGCATGGGATTAGTTCAGAGCTCAAAAGTACTCCTTAGAAAGTGAAAGTAACTAGTTCAGAGTCCACATCATTTAAATGAACTATTCACAAGCCCTTCTGAATCATTTACGTCAATTTAGTGAGTTTCTAATTATCTGTCACTGCTTACACCCCCTTCAAGGTGAAATTAGTTCAAAGGTTGGAAAAGGTTAAGTCCGTTTTGGAAGAAAACGTCTTGTTCAGTGTCATTTTCATGCAAATTGACTATTCATATGAAATTTTGCATCAGTTACGCCAAGAGCCTGCTTCATCATGTGTTATTGCTTACACCCTCTTCAAGGTCAAATAAGGTCAAATTTTAAAAAAGGTCAAGTCCATGTAATATGCAAACCAACTAGTTTAGTGTCCATATCATTCAAATTGACTATTCATAAACTATTCTGCATCATTTACTTTAAGTAATTTTGCTTCTTCAATAGTTATTGCTTACCCCCTTTCAAGGTAAAAAACGTCACTGGTCGAAAAAGGTTAAGCCCGTATCGAACGCAAGTCAAATAATTCGGTGTCCATCTCATTTATAAATACCGAATTGAAACACGCATCTGTAGTCGTTATTCGATACAGAGTTATCACTGAGGTCACGCAAGGTCAAATAAAGGTCATTGAATGTCAACAAGGTCATAAAAGTTCTAACCTGATAAAAAATGAGCCTCGAAGGCTGGAAGAAAATATTCTGGAACAGTTCATGAGCAAATGATGCAAAAGAACGATAAGAGTCTGGAGCATTCACGTGAAAACGGGTACAGGCGCCCAAATGACCCCAACATGCTTCCACTCTTGAGGTCTTAACTCCGTGATCTTGAAGGGTAGGACATTTTTTTTGAAAGATGTCCGCAATGAATGCGTCAGGGGCTATACAGCATTTCAAGACTCTAACTTAAGAAGCTCGTTTTCAATCCTTGAAAAATCTGAGGGGGTTGCAACACCCCCCTGTACGTGCAAGGGTTAATCACCCTATGAAGTTGACTAGTAATAAATGGGTTAAAAATTCCATGGCTCCCCCTTAAATTCGGATGTACCGCCGTCACTGGCATTAATTATACCGTGGGTTACGACGGCACAGCTCCATAGTGACACCTAGTGTCATGTTTCGGAAGTAAAAAGTAGTATATCTTGTGCGAAAGCCATATTTTTTATTATTTTACCTAAAAGCGGATTGCGAAATGGAGAAATACTATCACACGAATTTATAAATTTCACTGTACTGCGGGTCAAGGTCACCGTTCAAAAATAGGTCACGAGGTCATGAGGTCAAATTTGCAGAAATATAAAAATCGAAGATAGCCAACTTGAAATCTCCTAAATGGTGAATAAAAACGTAAAATTTTGTTATGAACTTTTAAAAAATGACAGAACTATAGACTTTCAAAACAATGCCTACATGGTGACCCCCGAAAAATGCCGGGGGCTATATTTGTCTTACCAAATTTTCAAATAGTTTTTTGATGCCATGGTTAGCTTTTGCACCTTTGAAACCCCCTTAGCACCAATTTTGGAGAGAATCAAAAATAGAAGTGTTTTATTTTACGATATTTTTCGTCGATTTATGGTGGAATGACCCAGGTGGTATGTTCCTCGTGTTCCCAGCTGTGCTTAAAGCTTCAATTTTGGCTAAATACATGACTGAATAAAACATGATTTAGTAAGTAAAACGGCTTTATTCAAAGATATACATTCTCAGGTCCTTCATCCAGCTCAGCAATTGGTAGAATCCAGTCTGCACAATATGGCAGTAGGCCACACAAGTTGCACCAGCTATATAGAGTCCTTGCACAAATTTGTACCACCAGCTGCAAAAAAATCCACATCAATTTGAAATATACCAGGGAGAACAACACACCCATCCCTACTTAGGTACACCCCAGTCTGCAAATTAAGACAGCAGGCCAGATGAGTCACATCAGCCATCTAAAATTCTCACTCAAATTCACACCACCAGCCACCTTAAGTTTGCACCAATCTGCAATATACCACGGAGAAGAACACACCCATTTGTACCCACATGATGCAATGCTACCTCTCTTATTAGTTAGTCAGTTTTATAAGGGCCCTCCTGTGTCTTTATAGCAATTCATTCATTATTTGTTGGGTTGTCAGTGTCACCTCCCTCGCACCAGTCTCAAAAACTCACACTAGGTTAAAAAAAATCGCACCACTCACTGCTATCTCCAAGGGCTCTCACACTGACGAGATCTCGTTGAAAGTGCTATTTATTGCACACTGGCGTACATCATGCAATGCTTTTCATTTCCCTCTTTTCATTGCCCTCCTGTTTCTTTATAGCCCGGAGGGTGATCATGACTGATTAAAACATGCTTTTGTAAGGAAAACAGGTTTGTTCAGAAGCTTTATGTGTGCAGTTTTTAGCTTGACAGCTTTATAACCGTTCATCCAATACCCTTACCACCTATTACCATCACTCCTTACTGTTCTTCAGCTCCCCTGCTGCTTACTCACCTATGCAGGTTCAAGCAGCCAACTGTTATAGCAACATTCAACAATACAATTTTGTTATTACGTCCATACACATATATTGCAGAATAAAACAATCAGATTGAAACGGTACATAAAAAGTATAGGAAAGTTTTCGCGGGAGCAAGAGAGAAGAAGAAAAACGTATGCAGCAAAACAGTATAAAAAACGCTCACATACGGTAAAAGCATTCAGAGACAACGTATATCGGTTGTATACGGAATGATCCTCGTATTCCTGATACTGACCGTCGACTCCACCCCCCCGCCCCGCGCCAGAGGGCGCAACTCATCAGTAATGAGCCACACAGGTTTTGCTGGAGTTGATGGATATTAAACTCAATTTCCCCTCTTCCTCTCTCTGCTACCTTCCTTCCCTACACAATGGCACCATCCAGTAGGAAAAATTGCTAATGTGTTGCCTTCCAAATACGGAGGCTAAGCAAAGGTATGTGATCAGGCAGAACCAGTAGTAGGAAAAAGCCCCTTTGATTCTTGGAAAACGACTCATGTCTATTCTAAGCAAATTAAAGGTCAAAATTTGCTATGCTCAAAGCAGTATCTGCTATGAACGGGCAGAATAAACGAATTAGCTGCAGATGGCACATTAAAAGACAAAAGAAAAAGTATCCTGTGTTGTAAAAATAGATGCTTTTTGAAATCGTATCAAATTGAACAACTCCACCTCAATTGAAACAGAACTATGCCCTTGAATAAACATTTCTGCCACTTTGGCACTGGATTTGATCTTCCCTGACTAACAGTCGTTACTGGCCACATTTTGCAGACTATACACCTTCTGCCTATGTGTTAAGTCTGATGGCATTGGCACTTCGTCATTGAGAAGATGTCAGTTGAAGAAAAACTGAAAATTTTGTTTCAATGAATCTTATATTTCTTATGGCTCATCAGAATCAAGGTCCGCTGGACAATATGTCTTCTTTGGATGGGTATACCATCTTTGTTTTGTTATTGTACAAAATATTTATGTGACTTACTTTGATTCCTTTTACAGGAAGACGGTGGATGACATGTCACGTATCCCAGGACTAAAATATGAACACACAAATTCAAAGGTAAGCTGCTGTAACATTTCAATTCCTGTAGGTAATTTTCTGTTCTCTGTTTGTTGAAACTGGTCTAACAGAACCAAGTTCGTGACAACAACCGTGTCGTATTTAGTTGAAATGTTTTACGTGTATTTGCAATTTTGTATTTTACTCATATGTGCAGTATATATATATATATATATATATATATATATATATATATATATATATATATATATATATATATATATATACCTAAATATTTCCAGTATTCTGGATGTGTGCTCCTTTGGCAGTAAATCGCTTCTGTAAACAGCACTTCACAATCTTTTTATAACGGCATTTGAGCTAACATAGTCATACGATTGAGTACACTGTAAAACCCTAGCTTGGATATTTTGCTGGTATGAGAATTCATCATTTGTAGGAACTAAGAATGTACCCATCTAGAGCGGGTATCGACCCCACCGAGCCAAAACTCCCCGCCCTGATGTGCCGGCTTCCACAGTCAGCCGTTCGGCTCTTGGAGAGGCTGGCCTTAGAAGAAGATGTCCGTGTGCTAAAAAAGACATGCGCTCACGAAGTGCTGCTTTCCTTGAACGTATAGCTCTGAGAGAAACAATATTGGAAGCCAGGGTTGCTTTTTCAGCCTGCGCTATGCGACATCTCAGTTCAAAACCCACGAAGGTGCCATATTTCCTTATCAATCCTACCCTTCTTTGCCTTTAGAATATATCTGCATTACTAATGGTTTTATTATTATTAAAAAAAACTGATCGTGACTTTATGTGAAAACCCAAATTAACACGCGCCCCGCTGGGGGGGCGAAATTAGCTCCCTCCTGGTTTTCCTCGGATAACGCCAAAACGAAGAGCCGCAGAACAACGAAACTTACAGTACCTAATTTCTAATCAATTTTACACGTCTGAACAAATTTTTGAGGTAAGATCCTGTCAGGTCAAGGAGCTATTCGAGGTCAAGTGACCCGACCTGAAAACCTAAAATCACGAGTTTGAAGCGGCACCTAGGGAACACTGGCAAACCGATCACTTTGAAACTTTTGCAATATGATGAGATCATATAGGTCGACAAATCTGCTATCTCGGGATTTTGATATTGTTGACCTAAGGTGGGGTCAATTTTTTGGTCACCCCATTATAACTCTATGGAGAAAAATAGAATGGGATCGCTTTCAGTAAATGCTGGATAGGTAAAGCTGAAAATCATCAAACCATCTATTCTTACGACGATCCTGACCATAAAGTTGAGTTTTTGAGCATCTGACCTCCCAAAGGTCATGTCAGGTCACAGGAGCATAGAGTGATTGTTTTGCCAATAACGTCTCATTGAATTGAGATAAAGCTCCAATATTTCTTGCATTGTGCTTATATTGTCACGGGGCGTCGATTGATATGCAACATGACTATACCAGCTAACCATGTGACCCTGACCTATCTCGAGGTCAGGTCATTTTCACTATTCGACCTAGTAAGGTTATATTATACATCATTCGATTCGCCGCGATGAGAGGAATCCAGTGATGCATACACATTTGGTCTAGCTCCCTTGAGTACATATTTAGAGAGAGAGGAGGGGGGAGAGAGAGAGAGGAGAGAGAGAGAGAAACAAACACTGCTCTGTTGTAAGCCTATGGAACATTCTTTGGCCTATGCTGACCTCAATATTGACCTGACATAAAATTATTCGCATAAAATCTCCTTGTCTTGTCAGAGCAACGCCTACTTTTTATTTAGCTTTTGTGGGAAATAAGATACGGAGTGGGGGAAACCCCCCAGCGTGGTGCGTCATGCCAGGGACCCCAGCGGGGCGCGTGTTAAAGGGAATTTGGCACCTCGATGCAATTCCCTTTGGTAGGGCCGCGGTAGTGGAGTGGTCAGCGCAGCTGGCTTCCACCTTGCCGACCCGGATTCGAGACCCGGCGGCTTTCCTAAATGAGGAGCAAGCTGGCTCCCGAGAAACCCTTCCAATAGGGAAAGAGTTGTCGAAGCCATGTGACTCTGGCAGTTGGTGCGTCGATAAGCCCTCAAGCTTACTATTATTCGGTTGCGATGACAGAAAGGAGTGGTTTCAGAGGCTTAGATAATGGATATGACCTTATTTTCGCTGAAAAAGGGTCAGGAAGGCAAATGTTTTGTATTATTTGCCTTCCCTGTGCTAGAGGAAAAATGAAATATCCGCATGACGTCAAGATACGGTACCGCTTTGCGCTCCCCGTGAATATCTTGATGTGCTTTACAAAACGAAGATGAATACAAATGAGCCGTTTTTTTGCTAAAAGAGTATTGCTGGGATACAATAGGACAATGTTCAATATCTGTTAGGTGTTTTTTGATGTACTAAAACATATTTAACATTTCAAACTAGTCATTGGAGCAAGTTATTCGCATTTACAGTCGCTAGTACTAAAGTCACGTTTAGCAAGTGGGTGTTAAAGGGAGTGTCCCACTTTTATAACGGGTATTAAGCTGAGATAGCACTTTTGTAGAGCGTGTAGAGAAATCACTATTTGCACCTTTCATATCATTCAAAGCTCTCTTTGTAAAATTTCTGCACGCTTTAAAGTTCAAAGTAGGGGGACTTACTACCACATTTCAAACCATAAAAGAAACCCTTTCCATCTGGCAGCGCATATCACGCGATAAATGTTAAAGAATGGCATGGCCACGCAACCTGGCATTTTGCAAGCCGCCGCAAGCTGCCAGATTCGTGATTATACGCGATGCTTGAGTCCACCCAGCGTAGTATGACAAAAGTGATATCTTTGTTTTGAGCGATTGGAGATCGAAGTGAAATGTGGTTTCCTGATTTTCAGATATATTTTGTTCATAAATTGTCCTTTTTAGGATTTCAGTAAAGTGATCTATTCCCTTTAGATATGTCCAAGAGCATTTTCCGCGCAGCGGGGCTTGACAAGCGCAGTGGAGAAGTGTGTAGCGTCAACGCGCAGTGGAGGGGGTCCTAAAGTGCCCCTGATATCTCGGAGACCAAGAGGCCTAAAAAAACTCCCGTTGAGTGGTGCGGTGGGGGCGATAGTGGTCTACATTATGACCAAGTTTCATTGATCTAGTTCAATATCTTCAAGGTCAAACGAGATCATAAAGGTCAAATCTTGGCCGTGCTGAAGACCTATTGGGAAATGCAGTGATTATGCGGAAAAAAGCCAGGAATACATCAAAAGCGGACTTAGGCCATAGAGGGAAGGTACTATGCAATTTTTTCTGACATTTTGAGGCCAAGGTCATTCAAGGTCTATTACCTATGACGTAACAATATGAAATATTCACAATAATGTACAATTCAGCTGACACCATAGCAGTCTTTGTGTGGTAATTGACGGTTTGACATTGAAAAAGACGTTTGACCTTTAACCTTGACTTTGACCTTCATGTGGGTTGACCTTGACGTATAGCCTGATTATATGATGTTGTGACGTCACCACTGGGTCTACAGTGCAGGCGAACTGGTGCGATTGCGCGATTGCGACGGTCTCAACATATAGGTCTGACTTTGAAAGCTTATAACTATATTTGGAAAGCTATAACAAATTATTGACTGATTCTCAAAATAATTCAGTAATCGAAGCGCTAATGAATTCTCTCAGATTTGGTCAGGTGGCATTTTCCGGCGGTGAACGGTTCTCCGGCCACCTCGGAAATATAGGTGGGGGCACTTTAGGACCCCCTCCACTGCGCGTCTTAAGCCTTACGTCACTTTACCATGGCTACTACCGGCCAGCTCTTACCGCGTGATCACCCGGAAGGACGGACTTGACATGTGGCTAATGGGAGTTCTGGGGCAAAGGAAATTGCGATCAAGTGGTTTGTCGACATGCTGTATCACATGGCTATCTCAGTTCAAAACCTATCATGAATGTGTCACATTCCCTTTAAATGCATGTAAGTGTTTGTCTTGATTTCAAAAGCTGAAGAGCTAGAGTGGATCAGAAGTATTAATGCGCGCCCCCTCCCAAGCAGCTATTGAGGAAAGCCTGCATAGCTCACTACACTTAATTGACAACAAATGTGTGGTTTTGCGCATCAAGAGGGGGAGTACGTTATATGTATATCAAATAAGCAGAGCTACCCTATTCTGAAATGCTGAAATGATTACGGATGATCCGAATGTCTTGTATATGCTAGATTTAATGTGACAAAAATCAGCACATCGGCAGTCTGCATACCATCGACCCACGGCTGTGCTCTCGCCTCGTGCTGTGATCCCGACACAGACCAATGATAATGATAATTTTGTGAGACTGTCGGAGGGATACTTTCAAGCTATTGGAGCTCCAGCATAAATCGCCTATCGACCGCTGAATATTGCACGACCTTGTATAGGTGCGCCGAATTCACCAGCCAGCAGCTTGACAGTCGCTGCAGTGGAGCTTCCATGAGGAACATCCGAGCCGGCGGACGGGGCAGGTCTGCAATCTGAAGTCTGGTGTGAGCCGGCCGCTTCGATTCGGTCGGGGAGATAGTCCGCGCTTCATGGCTACGCTGTATCACGGGTCAACAGTGTCTGGACACGGGGAACCCCCAGTATTACCAATCTCAGCAGCGTGGCTCGGCGTCTCGCTGATTGTCAGTTGTGTTTATGTCTCTCCCATCAGGGGCGGATTCAGCCGGTTGGTTTGGGGGAGCAAGGCCGTGTCAGCCTTGGCCATTAAAAATAACGAGTGGTGGGGCGCCGGCTGGCGGGAGAAGAGCTTTGCCCCGTGCCAAAAACGCAAATGCGTAGGCTTTGCTCTTCGGCTAAAATTCCAGAAAATCAAAATTCGTGGTTTACTCTACTATTGCAAGACGTTTGTTCAAGCGTTTTGTCGGTTTTTGCTTCTACTTTGAAGGCCACATTTCCAAGATCTGCTGCGGGAGGGCATTACAATTCAGTATATAGTAGACATTTCCCAGCACCCCAAGATGGTGACTGTGAAACATGAATAATTAAATAAGTATGACGGTATCGGGCAAGATGGGCTCAAAGTATGAAATATTGCCGCCTTTAAGATAATCATCTCAAACGTTGTTATGTGTACATTTTTTAGGAATATGTCTCAAAGCTCATTACAAACTGGGTTAAATAATAAAATTAATAATTCGTTAAATTCTTATGCGAAACAATGCTCCCTAAACTCAATCGGAACAATTACCTGCCGGGCATCTTATCAACACCACGTGTTTTGAACTTTGTTATTGTTCACTGCAACCAGGTTTCGTGAAAAAGCTTATTGCATAAGATAGCATACATGCCAAAGCCCGTCTTAAACCACCTATTGGGGCAAGACAGGAATTTACAGCATTAAACGCCACGTGGTATTGCTCCAAAAAAATAAGTATGGTACCCAATCTGTCGTTCCACGGGAGAAAAACGTAAGACACATTTTTATCTTTTGAAAGCTGCTGCTCGATGCAGAAAGACAAACTGCATCTACTTATTAACCCTCGACCCAGTGGGGGGGTGTTAGAACATCTCCCTCGGGCTTTTCCAGCGACTCGAAAAAACGGCGGCGCGAAGCGCTGCCATACTCGGCTCACTTTATTCTTGATCGATTCCGCAACTTTCCCCAAAATTTTAAGCTTGGGTCATCTCTGGTCTGGTCACCAGTGCAGGTTGAGTGACCTCACCTAAAAAAATGTTTAAGGTGACAAGTAAGAAATGCGTGAATCTTTCGGATTGAAACTTATAACACATAATGGCCCCACCGAGTTCTACCAAATTTTTTCTGGGATTTTTCATATCGATGACCTAAGGTCAAGTACGGACCATGACCTTTCCATTGAAAATACATAGGAAAAACAGATTGGGCTGTATTTGTGCAGATAAAGCTGATAATATCTTATTTCTCATATAATATCTTATTTTTCATATTGTCCAAATCGAAGTGTCCTGGCTCCCTTTCCAGGTTCATGTTGCAATTTCTGACCTATGACCTCTGGGAGGTCATCTGGAGCTACTTAAGCTGTTTTCAGACTTAGGTCAATAACTTTGCATGAAATGATGATATAGCTTTTATCTTTATACCATTGCGTTTGGATTGGTCAATAATTTTGCATGAAATTATGATATAGTTTTTATCTTTACACCATTGTGTTTGGATTGCTATTGCGAGCCGAGTGATATGCATATTGACTATACTAGGTCAAAAAGTGACCTTGATCTGACCTGAGGTTAGGTCATTATGTTTTGACCTTGTACAGTCATATTATGCATCATTCTATTTACCGTGATGAGAGGAAGCAAATGGTGCCTACAAAATTATTCTAATTCAACTCTGTCAAATGCTAGAGCCCAAAAACTTTGGTCAAAATGCCACCTTCTTCGACCTGTCATGACTGCAATATTGGCCTGAGTAAAAAAGTGGCTGCTATAGTTTCTTCATGAATTTGCATGAGCTTTTTCCAGCTTTCGAGTTTTTTCGCTATCCTGCATAGGGGCCGAGTTCGAGGGGGTGTTCAAACGCCCCCCACCTGGGCGAAGGTGCCTCGGAGGCCTACCGGGGCGCGGGTTAAATGATTTGTCGAAATTCTCTCAAATTCTTCAGTTATATCGTCTTTTCAAATCGATCACAGGACTCCGCTAATGCTGAGCAAAACGGATGAAGCTCTCTCCTGAAATATATTCCTGATGTTATACATGTTTTTCTTCCGCTGGGCAGCAGCAATGTGTTTGAAGTCCGGAACGCATATTTCATATAGTATAATATAATATAATATTCATACAAGCTTTAGGCAAAACTACATCCCGTCATATTAGAAGTGCCTCCTTCTAGACTTGCTCAAGTAAATATACAGAGCCTCAAATACTACTATGCCTGTCTTGTCTCCCTCTCTCCGACCTTCAAAACCTTAACTCGCTGGGGTCCCTGGCATGAGGTGCCCCGCTGGAGGGGGCTTTTTTCGACCCCCTCCGTATCTCATTTCCCTGGAAAGCTAAAGAAAAATTACGGACGGCGTTCGAAAGCTCTTGACGAGACGAATATAAATTATACGAAGTATTTTTATGTCAGGGCAATATTGAGGTCAGCAGAAGTCAAAGAAAGTTCCATAGACTTACAACAGGGCAGTGGACGTTTCCCCTCTAGATTTTTACTCAGCAGAGCTAGAGCAAATATTCATGCATCATTGGATTCTTCTCATCGTGGCGAATCGAATGCTGTAAAATATGACCTTGCCAGGCAAAATTGTGAAAATGACCTGCCCTCGAGCTAGGTCAAGGTCAGAAGGTGGCCTGGTATGGTCATGTTGCATATCAATCGACTCCCCGTGACACTATAAGCACAATGCAAGCAAAATAGGAGCTTTATCTCAATTCATTGAGAAGTTATTAGCAAAACAAATACTACATGCCCATGACCTGACATGCCTTTGAGACGTCAGATGCTCAAAAACTCAACTTTATGGTCAAGATCGTGGTAAGAATACACAGTTTTAAGGTTTTGTAGCTGGATCTATTCAGTATTTACTGAAAACGAGCCCTTTCTATTTTTCACCATAGATTTATAATGTGTGACCAAAAATTTGACCCCACCTTAGTTCAACAATATCGAAATTCCGAGATAGCAGATTTATAGACTCTAATGATCTCATCATATTGTGAAAGTTTCAAACTGATCGGTTGGCTGATGTTCCTTGGGAGCCGCTTCAAACTCGTGATTTTAAGTTTTCAGGTCGGGCTGCTTGACCTTGAATATTTCCTTGACCTTACATGACCTGTCTTAAAAAAATTTGGTCAAATGCGTAAAATTGATCAGGGATAAGGTACTGTAAGTTTCATTGTTCTGCGTCTCTTAGTTTTTGCGTTATCTGGGGAAAACCAGAAGGGGGGCGAATTTCGCCCCCAGCGGGGCGCGTGTTTAACAGTCTTAAGTAATCTCTGTTTGGTTCATGGCATTGGTGAACGATATTACTGAAAGGTTTAGTGCTACGCAAAGCCAAAGGTTGCATTTGTTATACGACTGGTTTGGGGGCCATCTCGGTCCCATTATCAAGTGAAAAGAACAAGCTATAATCACAAACACTACATAGTTATATAAAACGCATTTCGGTAAACTCGATGGAATAATCTTTGTCATGCTACTAGTTGTTCAAACATTCAACATCATGACGCGTGAGTGTTTTCTTCCATGAACCTCATTGTCGCCTGAGCAGGTCGAGCCAGCCTTGGTACAATACATATTTGCCTATACTTCTATTTAGTTTTTCTCTTGCCGTTGTTTGAATTTGGATGGCTTCTTTAATTTGGCGTTGCTTTGTTCTGGATTCGAAAGTGATCACTTTTGCGTCCCTATCAATAGTGTGTCCGGTTTCGTACGAATGTTCCAGAAGCCACAGCCGAAACATTCGTACGAAACCGGACACACTATGGATTGGGACGCAAAAGTGATCACTTTCGAATCCAGAACAAAGCAACGCCAAATTAAAGAAGCCATCCAAATTCAAACAACAGCAAGATAAAAACTAAATAGAAATATAGGCAAATATATATTGTACCAAGGCTGGCTCGACCTGCTCAGGCGACAATGAGGATCATGGAAGAAAACACTCGCGTCATGATGTTGAATATTTGAACAACTGGCAGCACGACAAAGATTATTCCAACGAGTTTACCGAAATGCGTTTTATTTAACTATGTAGTGTGTGTGATTATATCTTGTTCTTTTCACTTGATAATGGGACCGAGATGGCCCCGAAACCGGTCGTATAACAAATACAACCTTTGGCTTTGCGTAGCACTAAACCTTTCAGTAGTCTTGAGTAATGTTTTTGCTGATGATTAACTATAAAAGTTAATTTGCTTTGGGGACAAGAGTTTTTCCTCTGTTTCCCTGGGGCCCCCCTAGATCTGCCCCTGTATCCCATTGGGGGCACTTGTAACCCGGGTGAAACGTTGATGTGTCAGAATATTATTCAAATTGTGGTGTTCTTATCTATAAGGTTTTTAATGAGTGCTATATGTTTCAGCAACTTTGGAGTAGCAGTAGTGCCAAATCATCATTCAAAATATGTTGTTTTCAATTATTAAGTTGGGCATACCATACTCTTTTTAATTTTCGCCCCTGCTGTTTGAAGAGGGTATGCCTCACAAAGTCCACTTTGCCTTGCCTAAATTACGGTGCTTAGCCCACTTTAGTGATGTTTATTTTTTTGGACTCCCTGCTATTAGTTTCGGTTTCGATAAACGTGACCGAGACGTTAGATTTTGCAGTGGTCGGGGCAAGGGAGTACTTGTTGACTGGATGGTTTTAATCCGCGTTTTCCAGCGCTTGTGAGTGTGAGATCAAATCCTCCCAGAGGCATATTCAGCACCCAAGCCCCAGACCTTCTTTTTGTGCCATATACATGACAGTGAGCCTTCTAAAATGGCCGTCCATGAATGGCGTGACGCTTATTTTTTATAACGCTTGATGACTGATAACGCTGTGGAGGACGTTATTTATGGATGACCCCTAGCAACCAGCTTCTAAGTTACTCAAGTCGCCGGAATGTTTCCTTTCCTGTTTTGATGCAGCTGTAACCAGTAAAAGTGAAATCCATGTACTGAATCTGGACATAACATACACCCATTCGTTATGCGCCTCTGGTGAATGTTCTTAGCTATTCACATGGAAGAAATAAGGAAGGATTTCAAAATCTTGATGACGGGGAACAAAAGGAAAAAGCAAATCTGACCAGTCTGTCTGACGAGCCGATGTAAAGCCAGATCCTCGCAATCATCGTCGCCACGGCGTTTGAAAATGTTGAATGCAACCTTCCGGCATCATTTTCTTTTTGCCTTTGCCATGTCTCTAAGAGGACAACATTCAGCCCTTTGCAAATTCAATTAGGCTATGAAGTATAATTCAAATATTGAAACACACTTTTACTAAACAAAAAAATCGACCGATTGAAATGCCTTATGCCTAGACTATGGACTAAGTCGAAACAAATAGAAAAAGGCATTAGGAGCAATTTATATTTTGACGTTTCAAATACCTTATTTCGGGCCCATTTACAATCAGTTCGTATCTATATATGTCCATTTGGTCGTTGGTGCAAGCACACAAAAGTGCCCTTAGCCGTACAGCTTTCACTGCATCTTCTCTCGTTATTCTCCGTACAGAAATTAGTCCTGGATTGGGTTCTGTGCGTTTCTTGTGGATAGGTATTGGTCCGGTGTGGCTGTAAGGGACCACAGACACTCCAAATTCTTGAGCTATAAATCGCCCCGGCTCCGATGTGATCGGTTTCATCCCGTCAAATATCAGTGAAAGCTGTGGTATGCAGCATAGTTTTTTTTTGCATGGTGGGTATCTGAATCGCAGGATTTGGAACTAATTCAAAAGCTAGCATTTTGCTGTTCTGCTTTTTTTAGTTTTTTTATATGTGTATGTGTCGGCATTTCATCACGTCAAAAAGATATTGAAATCGCGGTAGAATTTTAGCTGACGTCTCATCCCAGTTTGCGTCATTGTAGTAAAGCAGACATATAAAAAGAGGATGACAGACCTGCGTTGGCGACCCCATTTTGACTGTCAACCGCGCGATTGCCGACTGTTTCGTATCGGGTTGTCCTTTATCGTGCATCTTAGCTTCTGCCACGCAGCCGACCGGGTTCAAGGCCCGGCGGCTTCCCTGAACAAGGAGCAAGCTGGCTCCCGAGAAACCCTTCCAACAGGGAAGAGTTGGCGACGCCATATGACCCTGGCAGTTGGTGCGTCGATAAGCCCCAAAAATTATTATTATCGTGCATCTGCAGCGCCGTTTGCCTGCTGGAGGTACTCTGCACAGCCAGTGGCGGCGGAACGGTTTCGTACAAGGCTGGGAGGGGGGGCACCTTCAGTGGGGTCCATCTCGTCAGCCGGAAATGTGCTGGAGAATCGTTTAATGGTAGATTTCACAGAAATCATCACAATTGAACGGCGCGTTCGAAGGCACGATTTATGCCCAAACTCACTGGCTTCGACTTTGAGAAAAATTAGTATACATTTACCATTATGAGATTAATGCTTACCTGCTTACTGTGCGATTGTTAGTGGTAGGCAAACATTAGCAAAAGGTGTTGAGTAGACTGCATATCTCTAGCTCTTTGCTTTCTTCGTTTTAAATAATCTTGGGAGGCAAAAGACACTCCGTTTGCGAATGTAATTTTCTTGAAGTGCACATGTCCACAGAAAAGAACAAGATTATTCGGGGACAAATATGTATCCAGCGAATAAGGGGCGGTCCCCCAAACAGTAACCTCTGTATTTTTGTACCCCTAAAGTGACCAGTGGACACGCATATCTAGACATGAACCTATTAAAGGTAATGTCGCACCTCGGTCGAATCCTGAAATTTAATGTAATAAGGGGAACTTCTAGCCGATATCTAGACATGATTACGCATATCTAGACATGACCCTATTAAAGGAAATGACGCACCTTGGTCGAATCCTGAAATTTAGTATAATTAGGGGAACTTTTAGCCGAAAATCATGGGAGCGTCCATGATTTTTCTGAAAAATTTACAATAAGCTTAATATTTTGATTTTTAAAATACTCCTCTAGGGAAAAGAAATAAATATCTGCCTGTGGATGATGTCATGATCTGGCAACCACTACCATACTCGAAACGCTTCAAGGGCTTCGATTGACTGATGCTCACCGTGACGTTAGCATATGTCGTCACACCAACAGCTATGACAACTGTGGCCTGCTACTAACGGTACATGAAGGGTACATTTCAGGTTGTTATTAGCTTTTCTCTACGGAAATTCTGAGTTTCATGACAAATGACAAGTACCGGGTTTTTTGTTGAAATCACGTTATAAAGGTGCCACATTCCCTTTAAGAATTAATGGATCCGATGCAGTATTTCCGGAATCTGATAATTCACGCGCTAAAACAGAAATTGCCTCGAAACATTAAAGTTTCTCTGTACACACGGCCTTGCTTATAGCCCCACAATCATGCTCTTCGGTGCAGCACTCTGAAATCGATCTACATTTGAAAGAAGTTTCTCCCGAAGAAGAAGATATACTTGAAGCCATTTTTTCTTTTCGAGCACGATTGATCATTAAAGCAATATGGTGAGTACAAAAAGGCTTGTCATAGTGTAGTCGAGATATTTTACGGGTGCTTGGTTTAAAGTGACTGTTTTTAGATTATTTGATGTGCAAAATTGATTTACTGAAGTAACTTCATCTTGCCAGTTGCCGTCTCCGCGCTCTACGTTTTGTTTTTGCTCACCGAATTTTTTGGGGCTCCTTTTGGTGCTATCGCTCTTAGCGCCGTCCCTCCCCCCGCCCTGAGTAAAATCCATGCTATGCCCCTAGATGGATGGTTTAAAGGGAGATACGCGAAAAAAATATTGGCTAGATCAAAAGGTCACAAAAAGTTGTTTCAGAAGTCCTATTCTCATTTTTGCGAATTCGGCCTGCAAATGCCTTAAAATTGCCCTCAGTCAACATTTCTAGACGACTTTACCGGTACACCTGTTATCGATTTATATGACGTACCCACGGCTAAGGCTATCAATTTCTCTAAGAATTAGGTCATATCTATCCTAAACAGTGATGTAGAACTTTGGATTACCACAGAAAAAAATGACTTAAGAAAAGCAACATTCGAAAACTCTTTTGAAACAGAAATATAGGGCTTAAAAGAAATAACAATTAACCAATCAAAAGCCTAGGAATTCTCATATCGGGGTCACGTGACCTATCTGACGCAAGAGTTTCGTCACCATGGGGTTGCAGCAGAAAACGACTCAAGACCCGAGGTACGGAACTGCTAAAGGCTTGAGTAATTATGTTTTTGTTTCCGTTTCTGGGGTAAACTAATTCATTTTTGTATTTTTTAAAGGCTTCGTAAAATTAATTCAAATACAAATACAGGGGAACATACATTTTTATTTAAAAAAAACATTACTTTTCAACTTAAAATAGTTTTCGAGAAGTAAGTGATGGGTGAAGGTTTCACCATTTTATCGGACTCGTTAACCTATTTCGATAATAAGGGGTGGCCTCCCAACATTTTGCTGAAGATACAAAAATGACCTACAGTTTCGTAATCAGGATTTTTCAAATAGCAAGAAACCATAACTTTTTTCGCGTATCTCCCTTTACGCTGGCATGGAAATACAAGCCCTATATAAAGCCTATGGGAGAACAAAAATCCAGGAGGTTCTAGCCCCCAACCCCCTCCCCCATGATGTTTAGCACGAGGATTTTGATTTTGTTCAGGCAAGGAAAATTTGCCCACGGCGCATGCGCAGCGGGACTTTAACATGGCGTCGCTTTCCTTAGATCGGCTCATGTCACGTGACCAGACCGGGGAGGACGGGTCGGTAGAGGGTGAGTTTCTACCTCTTTTCTCCGCGAACGGCGAGTTCTGGGGCGGATGGAAATCCAATCAAGTGGTTTTTCGGCATGCTCTATCACATGGCTATCTCAGTTCGAAGCCTATTGTGAAGGTGCCACATTCCCTTTAAATAAACTGGCAGCATATTCGCAGAAAGGAACAGCTTATACAATACATTTTTAGAGAAGTGTTTTCAAAGAAAAGTGTTTCTGGAAAAAATCGAACATGGTGATACTCAGCCCCTATACCTACTCAAAACAGAATAACGAGTCGAGATATCTTGGAAAAACATCTGTATTTCAGCATGTTATTTGCCATTCTTCTTTTAAGACCAAACTTACTTTTTCTCTTGCAAAAACTGTTTTTGCTCTACCCGTTTTTTTGTAGGGTTATATTACCAACAGTTTAAAATAAACGCACTGATTCGAATTTTGAAAATCTGGCCCGAAGAGAATTTACCGGAATTCAATTTAAAGTCCGGCCGGATTTGCCCGGATTTTTTAGTTTTCACCTGTAGCTGTATCTTGTGGCGAAATCGCCGCTTTCTCCAGTCTAAACTCCACGGCCAAACTCTGCAGCCAGTGATGAAACCCTTTGCCCACTGAAAATATGTATCTACGATGATATTTCCAGCTAACATTGGGTTCCGGCCCCCAATTTCCAAGTACTGGGGGGGGCTGTATCCTAAGGTTCGCTCAGTGGAGATGCTCTGCCTGTTAACAAGCGATTTTGTGCTCATGTCTCCAGCATGCGGCAATTTATTGAACCGGCCGTGCCATTCGTTTCTCTTCCAATGCTTTGCGTAGCGGTCAGCATGGGACACTATTTTAACTGCCTTCCAGTTCCGTCCCATTTTTTGCTGTCCCATCCCATGTCATCATACCGAAAATTGCGTGAGAAGTTGTTCCTTTCCGTCCCATTCAAAATTTTCCGGTGAAATTGGAATAATATTTGGTCCCATTCGGGCTCATCCAAAATGAACCCAGGAAAATTCCGTCCCATTCCTTACCGTTCATTAATTTTCTTTCAATTTTCTATCCCATGCAGAACTCCAGCTTCAGGGCGGTGCGTGCATGCGCGGTACCGGGTATATTTTTGTGGGGGAGGGGCATGCTGCGACTTTGGGCTTCAGCACAGCACGAATAGCTGCTTCTCCTGGACCACCGCCCACTCAGCAGCGTATTTTTGTGGCACCGTAAAAAAGCAATAATTTCAGTAAGAACATGGAAATCCGGCAAATCCGGCCGTATATCAGCTAAATTCCGATCGGATTTCGGATTCCGGACAAATTCAAATCCGGCCGGAACCGGAATCCGGTGCACCTCTAGTTAAGAGTTAGTGCCACTGACGTTTTCACGCGGACAGTTATCTATTTAAAGGGAATGTGGCACCTTCACAACGTGAAACTGAGATAGCCAAGTTGTAAAGCAGGTCGGAAAACCCGGTACTCCATATTTCATTTGTCTTGGAACTCGATATTTCCGTAGAAAAAGCTAAACCCTACCTGACACCAGCCCCCCTCAGCCCCCGTCGCCGGCGGCCATTGTTGTGAGCTACTGGTGTGACAACATATGCTGACGTCACGATGAGCATCAGCCAATCGAAGCCCTTGAAGCGTTTCAAGTATGGTAGTGGTTGCCAGATGGTGACATCATCCACAGTCTGATTTTAATTTCTTTTTCTAGAGGAGTATTTTTAAAAACCAAATATTGAGCTTATTGTACATTTTTCAGAGAAATCTTGAGTAGTTCATTATTTTTTTACTAAAAGTACGCCTAATTACACTAAATTCCAGGATTCAACCAAGGTGCCACATTCCCTTTAAGACTGCATGCCCCGTCAACGACGGCCAACTTTGAACGCCTGTCGCGTTCAGTGATCATGTCCTGGTCCACCTTAGATTATGGGAGAGGTTACACAATTAGATTAAGGATTCTTCTACGTGCAAGAAAAATATCTGAGGAAAACCAACAGAATGAATCTGCTGTGGGTGTTTGGAAATTATTTGAAGTTCAAAGCCTCGTTGCGAAAACCGGGACCGAGCCCTGCTTCACTGCTATCTTCGCTGGTTCAAGGGGGAGCACATGCCCGGTGCCCCCGTTCCACCGCCTCTGTGCACAGCAGTACATTCCCGCTATCAGTGACGTCACGGGCGGAGGCGGCAGTGCGGCGCCTTCCGGTAACCCAACCTGCCTCGTCATCGGATGGCAGGCTCTTTGTCCGCGTGTACTCTGGCTATGAATGCCTGCCCAGGCAAAACATTTAACACGCGATTGTTCCATGTGGTATGACTGAGGGCCTCCGCAAGAGCATGGTTACCGCTCAAATGTGAGAAGGGATGGAGCTTTTTCTCCTTGCTAGCAGAAAAGCATCCCGTCTTAAGCCAAGCATGTTTCCTGGTTTGTGCACTTCATCATCTTCCGCTCGTCGTCTTCATAAAACTTTCGGGTTTGTCCGTGATGGGCTGACATCGAAAGCATATTTCTTACGTGCCCTGGTCCCTCCCACCCCTACTGGCGGTGACTTGGGTCTCAGAGCAGATTCCTGTCATGCATAGTTTGGTTATCTATGTTTCGTAAGTGCTGAGTATTCGCAAATATGGATCCGCACTGGTTTATGTTGTAGTGGTAGGGTTGTTATCACCGAGTCAAGTATTGTTGCAACATCCAGGAGAGGCATGAATCCAGAGGTATTTGTGCTGTAGCATCAAAGAGCCAATGACAAACATGCTGCCTCGGGCACGTATTCCATGGGCCTTCTCATCGGTCATTGTCTAAATCAGCCCTAGTTGTGATAACTTTTGGCATACTTGAGTTGAATCTCACAATAAGTAATTTGTTCCAGCAGCTTTTCTGTTGTGATTTCATTTCTTTAAAGTGGTCTTTTTAACACCCGTGGTGACCTTGGGCCGAATTCTTCAGTTTTCTTGTTCACAAGACCATTGAAGTTTAAGTGGCCTCTTCCACAGCCAGATGTTAAAATGTCCGGCATGGCCACACTTTGCTCCAGAAGTAGAAAACTTGTTTTCTACCGCCGAACTAGTGCGACCGCTCGCCTGTGGTGATGTTCAAATATGGACCTGACTTTGAAAGTCTATAAGGAAAAGATTTTGGATCGATTTTCAAGATTTTGTTTTACCAATCGACGTGCCATTGAATTCTCTCAAATGTCACCGAGTAGCCTTTTCCGACTACGAGCGGTTCTCCGGCTACGTTCAAAAATAGGTGGGGAAGGGCTCGGGGCCCCATCCAGTACGCGTGTTAAAGACCTATTTTTGTCCTCATCAGAAGCCGATGATGTTTCTCGATTACGTGCATCTTAGCCCTCAGTCTACCGGGGTTAATTCAACATCCCTTTCCACATTTTTACAATTGAAGAAAAACGAGTTTAGCGCAATATCGTCCAAAATATGTTAACAAAGTTGAATTTTGCACATTTTGGTGAGATTTCAAGTCTTTGTCATGTTAGGTGATCGAGGGATGGCGTCATTACCAATAGCTTATACATGGTCTTGGCCTTTTTCCTCGATGCGCTTGTCCTAGGAACAGGAAATTAGCACGAATTGAATGCTAACTTAGACACCCAAACTGCAATGCACTTGCATTGGTGGTACTTTTCTATGATAATGGGGAAGGGAACTTATCAAAGGCAACGCCTAAGATATGAAATAGAGACCTTGGTGACCTCAAGTGACCCCGGTGACCTTTTGACGCGATCTGTACCACAGACTGGGGATCCCTGGTATTCATCGGATCTGACGCGTACCTCGGTTCGAAGGTTCTCGGTTGGTCCTCATTTAACCTGAGCTGTGCGTCAGACTGGGGGTCTTCGGTTGGTATTCATCTGACCTGACGTGTACCGCAGGTCGGAGGTTCTCGGCTGCTCATCATTTGAGCCGACCTGTGCCGCAGGGTGAAGGTCGGCAGTCGCGCAGCTGTACGGTAGCAGACGTGGACAGCAGCAGATGCATCGTCACCTTCCAGCTGAAAGGGGGCGCGCAGCAGCGGGCGGTGGTGCCGGTGGGACGGCTGTTCTCGCAGCACGGGGCCTGCGCACACCTCAGTCCGCCAGTGGTCGGCGAAAAGGTAATGCAGTCCAACTTGTCTGTACGTTCGGTGATATTTTGATTTACGAAAGTCACACAGTAAGCTTGATCAATTCTAGCTACAGCGCATATTGTCGAAGCGGCGCCGCCCGCGACCGCGGATGGCTGTTGGAGTATAGGTGGCGCTGGTTGTCAATTTGTTAACCTGGAGTTATAGCTGATAGGCCTCGGCGAATTCCTGGCCGTTTATTTACCCGCGCAAAATCAGCGTACCGTCTGAGACCTAATGTTTACTCAACACTCAACCAAAATTGATGCTTATACAACACCCTGACATGATATTGCTGTAGTCCATTCAAGATAGCACTGTAACGAAAATATCTGTTCTATTCTACGCCCTCTCTTTTCGCCGTCTGTGCAGCTTCTTATTGGTAAAGATAGAACATGTTTCAATCTGTTGTACTGATTGTTCCTAACGCAGCTCAGCCCTAACCCGTGTGCTTATCGATATTGATATGTACCATTATGTCCTAAGTTTGATTATCCTTGTTCTCCCCATTCTGCCGGTCCCGGAACTGGAACAGCGTCCGCCGCGCCGTTATCGGCCTGTTCTCGCCTCCCCTTGGGCCGGCTGCGTCAGAATATTAAATCCGTTGCTTTGCGTGAACGCGTGTCCCGCGGCTTCCCGGCGAGCTTGCCCCCCTCCCCCCCGCTGCGGACCCGTCGTCGCCGCGTTATTCGCTTCGCCGCCCGAGCTGGTTTGCTCGGGGCTCGCAGCCTGATACGGTATCGCGTCTCTCTCGCCGTCTCACAGTCTCATTGGTACCACATCTCTCTGGACACTTTCTTCACCTTCTTCGCGTCTCTCTCCCATTGTCACTCTTCTGAGGCTTTTCCTTTACTCGGCCTGTGCTCATAAATGATCTGAGATGTGTCGTGTGGCGCCTGCAGCCAGACTTGAACGCGGAAATTTTAATCTCCTGTCGTACCTTTTTAAACATGCTTGTATGTGTCTGTGCGAATACATGTCATGGCTACAAATGCAACTATTAAACTAAAAATACGCACATTGATATTGTCATTACTTTTACCGTAAAGCTGTGGCTTTTACTCGTGATTTGGCTCATCAGCTGGCTCTTATTTGGCAGTTGAACTGTGATATGACACCAGTCGACTACCGCACCCTAAACGCTCAGTGGCTGGCGCAGTTTGCGTGGCGGGGGAAAATGGACTCTTCAAACAAGTGAGTACTCGTACACAGCTAGCTGGGATTGTATGCAATTTGAAAGACTGTTGATAGTCTTGCGTTTTCGGGGAATGTTGAACCATTGTTCGAAAATATGAGCTTAAAGTTTCAAAATATGGAATCGTTTTCTTCCTGCGTTGGGTTCGACTTGGTTCCCAAGAAGACCCATTCCATGATCCCGACTTAGTTCCCAAGTAGGCCCATCACATAGTCCTGATTTAGTTCCCAAGTAGACCCATCCTATTGTCCCGACTGCGCTCCTGGAACGGTTAACGCACGAGGGTTTGAATATTCCGTTATTTACCGTTCCAATGAATCACCCCATATATTCGACAATCCATAGCGAACTATATCCCTCATGGGTATGAGCCATGCCCTTAGACCACCAGACCCGGCTTTTGCAACCACGTCATCTGTTCATCGGGTACTGAGAGAGTTCTTTTCACTGACGGGCGAATGTCTTTGCTGCCATGTGAGGGTGTGTCTGCCGCCATGTGAGGGCATCTTAGTGTCTGCTGTCATATATGGGTGTGTCAGTGTCTGCTACTATGTGAGGTTGCGTGCGGGTGTGTGAGTGTGCGCGGCTTTGTGAGGGTATCTGAGCAGAGGAGAGGATTTTCATCGATTTGGGGTTGTCCGGGCACCCTAAGCGAAACGTAGAGCTAGTGGTAAAATATCGTTGGAATGTTTGTAGTGTCATTTTACGGACTCCAAATGAGCTTTATGTTGTTCGGAAAGTTTGTGGTAGCGTTAATCAGCGCTTTAATGTAATACACTGTCATTTGTATGTTGGGTATTGGGATTGTTTGCAATCTGGGCACGCCAATGATTCCCCAAAATCCAGGCCCCTGTATCTGAGTGTGGACTGCCATATGGTGGCGTGTGTCTGCTGCCATGTGAGGGTATCTGATGTGGGCTGCCATATGACCGTGTGTGTGGGTGTGGGTGGGTGGGTGTGAGTATTTGAGTGTGTGCTGCCATGAGGGTATCTTAGTGTCTGCTGCCATATGGTGTGCGTGTGAGTGTGGGCTGCCATGTGAGAGTATCTGAGTGTGGGCTTCCATATGATGGTGTGTGAGTGTGCGCTGCCATCTGGTTTTGGGCTTCCATGTGATGGTGTGTGAGTGTGTGCTGCCATGTGAGGGTATCTGAGTGTGAGCTGCCATATGATCACGTGTGTGTATGTGCTGCCATCTGAGGGTTGTGGTGTGGCGGCGGCAGGTCGTCGCAGGCGCTCCTGCAGGAGATGCAGGCGCTGGTGACGGAGCTGTCCAGCGATGCGGGCGTGGCGCAGTTCGTGGCGCCCTCCGGCGGCCGCGAGCGCTGCTCGTTCGGGCGCGCCGCGGTGCTGGCGGCCGGCGGCGCGCCGCTGCCGGAGGGGCAGCCGCTGACCCGGCTTCTGCAGGTCGGCGCCGCCGTCACCTGCGACTGCCAGCGCTCCTCTGTTGTTGCCGGCTGCCGCTACGTCGCCGACAAGGTTAGCTCAGTGGTCTCTGTCGCCACACCAAGGGCTGAGTATGCAGCAACCTACCTGACATACCCACCGTTCAGTTCAGCCGTTCTGGTTCATATGCGCCATAGAGGGGAGTGAACGGCGGAGATAGCTGCCATGTGTGGTACGGCAGCCTGACAGGCTAAAGTCGGGCTCCTGGCGCCTTGGCTGAGCTCGCTGTTCATTAATACATCAGAAAGCAATTCACTTCCCCGAGGGATATACACGAGCAATCGCATTTAACAAAATATAAAGAGAATATCACCAATGGCCGAAGAGGAAAAGTTGCAGCACTTTTGACCGCTCTCAGCGTCATGGATGGCTGTCGCTACCGCCCAACAATTATTTATTGCTCTCGCAGATTTGTGCTATTTCTAGGTGATATGCTCATTTTATTCTGTTCATCCATAAGTACGCGCGTAACTGAATGCTTCTGGCTGTTACGGCATGATGACTCAAACTGGAATGTGTCATTTGTGAACACTGGCATCATGGACTTCCTTAAAACAGCATGTTTGTGTTCAGTAGCCGCTGACGCGGTTTACGTGCAGTCAGTTGAGCGTGATTTTATATCGAAAGGAGGGCTGTATATTCATTTGGCGACTCCGGGATCGAATCTGGGCCGTTAAATCAATGTTCTCGCTGCTCTTTTTCAAACGAAATTGGAGCTTCTTGTGTATTCGTGCATAGATTATGCAACCTACAAGTAAGGGCGTGAACATGTTCTGTGATGAGATATATGACTAGAGCTAACCTGGAGTCTGAATTGACTCTCTGTTGATGCCGACATCGTCTCCGGGTGGTATTTCTGCTTGAAAACCAATAAACTTCAAATTTTGCTGCCTTTTGCTTTTTTAATGTGCGATGGTTTTTTTAACACGCGCCCCGCTGGGGGGGGCTAAATTCGTCCCCCTCCTGGTTTTTCCCAGATAACGCAAAAACAAAGAAGCACAGAACAACGAAACTTTCAGTACCTTATCCCTGATCAATTTTACGCATCTGATCAAATTGTTTAGGTCAGATCATGTCAGGTCAAGGAGCTATTCAAGGTCAAGTGACCCAACCTCAAAACGCAAAACCTCGAGTTTGAAGCAGTGTCTAAGGAACATCTGTCAACCGATCAGTTTCAAACTTTCACCATATAATAAGGTCATTAGGGTCTACAAATCTGCTATCTCGGAATTTCGATACTGTTGACCTAAGGTGGGATCAATTTTTGGTCACCCCGTCATATGTCTATGGTGAAAAATAGAAAGGGCTCGTTTTCCGTAAAAACTGGATGGATAAAGCTGAAAATTATCGAACCGTGTATTCTTGCCACAAGTTTGACCTTAAAGTTGAGTTTTTGACCATATGACCTCTCAAAGGTCATGTCAGGTCACAGGAACATACAGTGATTGTTTTGCCAATAACTTCTCACTGAATTGAGATAAAGGCCCCATTCTGCTTGCATTGTGCTTATATTGTCACGGGGAGTCGATTGATATGCAACATGACCATACCAGGTCACAATGTGACCTTGACCTAGCTCGATGTAAGGTCATTTTCACAATTTGACCTAGCAAGGTCATATTATACATCATTCGATTTGCCACGATGAGAGGAATTCAATGGTGCATGAATATTTGATCTAGCTCCACTGAGTAAAAATCTAGGGGTGTAAACGTACACCACCCTGTTGTAAGCCTATGGAACCTTCTTTGTCCTTTGCTGGCCTCAATATTGACCTGACATAAAAATACCTCGTATAATTTATCTTCGCGTCGTCAAGAGCTTTCGAACGCCCTCCGTAATTTTTCTTTAGCTGTCCTGGGAAATGAGATGCGGAGGGGAGGGGCTGAAAACGCCCCCCTCCAGCGGGGCGCGTCGTGCCAGGTACCCCAGCGGGGCGCGTGTTAATCATGATATTCAACTTTAAAGCGATTATTTTCTTTTTCTCCCAGAACTGGTTTGATGCTCTCGCTTGGCTTTGCGGATCTGATTGGACAGGATGTAGATATTTGCATTATTAGAAATGTACCGCAGTAACCACTGAACCGGCCACGCCGGGATTGTGTGGCAGTGATCGTCCTCTGAGTAGTTATCCCTGCTGCCGTCAGGTGTGGATGCCCGGCCTTCTGTCCGAATCGGACGACCCCAGTGACGAGGAGGAGGAGTACGAACAGGATGAGTATGAGGCCAGGGCAGGCGGCGGCGGCGGTGGCGGGGCGGGGGCTATATCCACCGTGTCATGCTGCGAGAGGTGCTCGGCCGGGTGGCGCTGGTCGTCAACTTCAAGGCAGTGCTGGCCTTCGAGCACGCCGGACAGCAGTGCCGGGCTCTGCTGCTTACGGCCAAGTACACGTTCTCGGAGAAGGCGACGGCACAGGAGCGTCGCGACCTGACGCAGGTACTCTGCAAGGGTGACCAGGTGGTGTTCACCTGTCACGAGTACGACAAACCGGACGGTACCGACCGCTGCGGCTGGTGGGTGATGGAAGCCGAGAAGCTGGAGCCCTCCGCACCCAGCGTGGGACGCGAGGCTGGCTACTTCAACCAAGGGCTGCTGTACGAGAAGATTGGCACCATCACAGACGTGCTCCAGGCAGAGGGAAAGCTGAAGTTTGTGTTAGACAAGCGGCGTGAGGTAGCCTGGTTCTCGGTAGCCGAGGTGTTCTTTAACGGTCGGCCCTGCACTCAGCAGCTGTCCGACGCACTAGAAATTGGAATGCGCGTGTGCTTTAACGCTGCGCCGGCGCCGGACCGGCCCCGCGGCGCCGACTGGCGCTGCACGTGCGTGTGGCGCGGCGAGCAGCCCACTGTGGAAGCCAGCCAACTCCGCTCCGAACAGGTGGCCGCCAAAAAGGCCAAAAAGACCAAATCTAGTCGTAGTAAAATGAACGAGCTGGATGATTTCGATGTGCCGAGCCTGCAGCCGCCGGCGGCGAGTCGTGGCTGGGAGTCGCCGGTAGCCCGCATCGTCAGTGTTGCTGAGCCGTTAGCCGGTGGCGACGTGCGGCGAGTCAAGGCCGGCGGCAAGTCGCGAAAGAACGCTCTGGACGGTTTCGCCGACTCCGATGTCGGTAATGGTGATAGTAATCTGGGGTGGAGCGGGGACGGCTGGAACAGTACCGCTGGTGGTCAGCCGGTTGCCGGCAGTCCTGTTCCCGACTCTGTCAATGATGACCTAGTTGAGCCGGTGGAGGGGCGGCAGGTGTCCCTAGAGCTGACTTCTAACCACCGGCGGCCCGACCGTCCAGCGTTGGTGCCGCTGCTACAGCCCAGCCCGCCGCCGCCAGAGCTCAACCCCGCGCGGCCGCCGTCCGCTCCATCGCAGGAGTCAGCGGCCGTCCCACGACCTGCTCCATGGCAGGAGTCGGTGGCCGTTCCACGGTCCGCTCCATCGCAGGGGTCAGCAGCCGTTCCACGTCCCGCTCCATCGCAGGAGCCAGCGGCCGTTCAACGGCCTGCTCCATGGCAGGAGTCGGTGGCCGTTCCACGGCCCGCTCCATCGCAGGAGTCAGCGGCCGTTTCACAGCCCGCTCCATCGCAGGAGTCAGCGGCCGTTCCACGGCCCTCTGCCGCTGAGCGCGCTCTGCTGACGCCGGCAGCACTGGCCGCCGCCGCCGCCGCCGCCGCCGCTGCTGCCAGCTGCCGCAGCCAGGGCGACCCTGTTTCTGCGCAGACCAGCGTCACAGACAACCCGCCGCCGCCTAGCGGCATTAGCGGCGGTGTGCAGCGGCCGACGGACGTCCAATCCGGCCCGCCGGGGCTGCCTGCTCCTGCCGCCCAGAACGGCGACGGCAGCGCCACCCTGCAGCGTCAGCAGAACATAGCCGCGCTGACTAGTCTGCTGCGGGGGCAGGTGGAGCGGGAGGTGGGGCTGCCGGCGACGCAGCCGCCGCCACAGCAGCTGGCGGCCCCGCCGCTGATGCCTCACAGTCATTACCTGTCGGGCCCGCCGGGCCTGGCCGCGCCCTGGATACAACACATCCCGGTCCTGTATGGTGGAGGCGTGGCTCACTCTGCCGCTTTCGCCGACCAACAGTATCAACATCAGCAGCACATGCAGCAGCAATTGTTGCAACAACAGCAGATGGAACTGCTACATCTCGAACAGCAGCGTAAGGAGCAGCTGCAGGCTGCTGAGCGACAGCGTCTGGAACAGGAGCGGGGCGGACACAAGGTATCGCTGACAGCAGGGAACATATGGTCGACGGCTGCGTCATCAGCTGGCTGGGAACCCACCGTACCGTTGGGCCGGCAGTCGCAGGCGTCAGGGTCCACCTCAGGGAGCTCACTGCCGGCGGCATCGCCGTCACCCTCGCCATCGGACCTGACTCGGGAGGCGGCGCTCAGGGAGGCGGCGCTGGCCAGGAGAGAGCACTGGTGAGTGAGGCGGAGGCGGCAGCCTGTGCCGAGGAGGCAGCAGCCCTGGCCGACCATCTGCAGCGCACCACCGTCCAGGAGCCCAAGCCGGTGGTCGCAGCCAGTGTTCCGCCGGTCTCAGGTGAGGACCGAGTCTGATGGGGCTGCTGTAATCGCCAGCTGGCCTGCTGTGATGCGAGATTCCCAGATCTGTAGCTGGGTTGGTGCTGCCTAACAGCCGTGGTCAGCGGTATACGTGGGATTTCCCAGAACCAGAGTTGTGCGTTTCAGAATTTTCTTGAGTCGACTCAACTCAACTCATGTGCTGAGAGTGGTCAACTCAACTCTGACTCAACTCATTGTCAAGAGTTCAGTGAGCCGACTCAACTCTGACTCAATGCTAAATCATCCCGACTCAACTCCGACTCAACTCACGACTCAACTCACGACTCAACTCAACTCAAACTTTGACTCAGTGTCAAAATATATAAATAAAGGATAAATAATATAAATAAATAATAAAAAATTAATAAGCCACTAAAAGACAAGCTGTACAGAAAGTCATACAGGAAAATGAAGATTAATAGATGGTAGATAAATTAATTGAAACATTACAAATTAATTATAGGCAAGAGCCATGGATATCTTTTTTATTCTTCCAGACTGTCACTGCCAAATAAAGCTGCTTCACTATGTTGCAGTGATTTCTGAAAGAAGCCTTGCATGTTTAACCAGGTGCATGGAATGGAAAGGAACTTAAATGGGCTAAGGTTACAACAAAATAGAGAAATAATTGCACCCCCATACTATCAGAAAAAGTTCAGCTAAAAATCATGATCTAAACTGTATTTTCAGGAATGATAAGGGTAATGTTATTTGTTTCTGTTAAAGAACGATGCTAGATAATTTTGCTAAATGAAATATTCCTATGCCATGAGCTGAACCAGAATCTAAGCTATAATTACTAGAGTACCTAGTTGCAATTGCAAATTCTAAGAACTACAGCAAAACCTAGGAAATAGTATAACATTAATACCATAGGACAATAGAAAGGGACGTTTTATCATCGTGTTGCATTAAATACATTCATATTTTTAAACCCAATACCATTTTCAGCTTGAAAACCTGCAATACCTCCTACCTAGCCGTCACACATTTTAGAATGGGAGCAGTTTCATAATTGCCAATGTATGCGGCTTTCCAAACAAAGTACGGACGATCAGACACAACCAGTAGCAAGAAATAATTCGTCTGATTCGTGCAATAATGGTATTTCAATATTTTGTCAAATCAGAGTTCAAACTTTTCTGTGCTAAAAGTAAGAACTGCTTTTAATAGCTAAAATTAAAGCAGTAGCTGCAGACGGCGCATTTAAGACAAAAGAAACGATTTCATATATAGTTTAGAAATATTCACATGACGTTTGTTAATTATCACGTGACTTCTACAATGTTTTGCCCTGAAGTTACTTTAGCTTGATCCTATCTTTGACTAAATTTGTTCCTCGAAGACAGCAATGGCGCACTCTCTTGCCTGTGATTATTATTTCATATTGGAGTGAGGGTGGAACGTTTGAGTGTATAACTGTGAGTGGTGGTTGTTGAAAAGAAGTACATAATACTAGATATTGATGATGAGGAGTTTTTGAGATATTTAAAATGCATTTCACAGTGCATTCCACCTCTTGAAATGTTTAAGACAAGGCCAGAGATAGGAGCCTGTTTAATTTTTCGAGTACATGTATTATTTGTGCATGGGGATTTCTTCAGACCAAATGGGCCTTTAAGATAAGCAATTGAACCGTATAATTAATTTGGTATATTGAAACAAACTAAAACTTTGATTAAAACAATTGAAACACTGGAGGAAAGGTATTCCAAGGATGTTTCCAAAAGGTAGGCAAATTCAAACTTATTCAACATATTTACATACTGAGTCAACTTTTGTCTTCAACTCATTTGACTCGCTGTCTTCACAACTCAACTCAACTCATTGACGTGGTGTGAACCGACTCAATTCAACTCAACTCACCTGTCAGTTTTTTTCGACTCAACTCAACTAAACTCTGAGTCGAACGAGTCGGAATTTGAGTTAACCTCTGAATCTGACTCATGAGTCGCACAACTCTGCCCAGAACACATTGGAATGTTATGTTTTGGATGCTTACCACCTTCAGCGGGATGTTCCTTTGTTGTATTTGTTGAAGCTTGTGATTCTGTTATGGTGTGCAGAGAAGTTGTGTTGTTCCGTGAAATATGCAACAAAGATGATGGTGGTACTTATTGTCATGTTTAACCGAGGTGCGCTTGCGAGTTAAAACATGCGCGAAGGGATTTAGGAATCCCTCCACCAGTATTTGAGATGCTTAGTTTTGAACCCCATGTGTTGCAGGATAATGATTTACATTTTCAAAATGTCATACCTTTTGAATATCTGAAGCTAAGCTCTCCCATCCCGTGAACGGTAAAGCGATCGTCGCCAAGTTTGATTGGCCAGTCGTCCGTAGCACAGGTGGCGGCGGGAGCCGACCGGCGCCCTGACTGGCTGCGATCTCAGGCAGGGGCGTGATCCTGGCCTTTGTGGACGAAAAGTGCGGCCTGGCCGAGTGGGAGCACGACGGCTGCGTGGAGCAAGTGATGTTCGAGCGGCACAACTGCTTCTGGCTCGGCGCGCCCATGGACGCGCTGGACCTCACCGATTGCTACAGCGCTGGTCAGTGCCCGACTTTACCCCCGCTTCGTCGACCTTACCCCCGACTCTGTCGGTCAGTCCCCGACCTTACGCCCGACTCAGTTGGCCAGTCCCCGACATTATCCCCGACTCTGTCGGTCAGTCCCCGACCTTACGCCCGACTCAGTTGGCCAGTCCCCGACATTATCCCCGACTCTGTCGGTCAGTCCCCGACCTTACGCCCGACTCAGTTGGCCAGTCCCCGACATTATCCCCGACTCTGTCGGTCAGTCCCTGACTTATCCCCGACTCTGTCGGTCAGTGCCCGACCTTACCCCCGACTCAATCGGCCAGTCCGCGACCTTATCCCCCGACTCTGTCGGTCAGTCCCCGACCTTACCCCCGACTCAGTTGGCCAGCCCCCGACTCTGTCGGTCAGTGCCCGACCTTATCCCCGACTCTGTCGACCAGTCAGCGACCTTGCCCTGACTCTGTCTACCAGTCAGCGACCTTGCCCCGACTCTATCTGCCAGTCAGCGACCTTGTCCCGACTCTTTCTGCCAGTCAGTGACCTTGCCCCGACTCTGTTTGCCAGTTAGCGACCTTGCCCCGACTCTGTCTACCAGTCAGCGACCTTACCCCGACTCTGTCTGCCAGTCAGCGACCTTGCCCCGACTCTGTCTGCCAGTCAGTGACCTTGCCCCGACTCTGTTTGCCAGTTAGCGACCTTGCCCCGACTCTGTCTACCAGTCAGCGACCTTACCCCGACTCTATCTGCCAGTCAGTGACCTTGCCCCGACTCTGTCTGCCAGTCAGCGACCTTGCCCCGACTCTGTCTGCCAGTCAGCGACCTTGCACCGACTCTGTCTGCCAGTCAGCGACCTTGCCCAGACTCTGTCGGCTGCGGCGTAGCGGTCAGCAGCACTTGGACTGAAAGGACCATTGCCTCGGGAAGTTTCCTGCGGTACCAATTGCTTGCGTTGTGCTTAGTCTCTGGAAAATAGAACCCCTGAAACTGTACCACTGGAGCTTCGGAAAATATGTGTGACGTAGCAGGCCATGGAGATATGAGGTCATCCCGAAAGTCTTCCACGAAGTTTAAGCCATCTTCATCTCTGTTTAAAGGGAATGGGGCACCCGATAACGGGACTTAAAATTAGACCGCCAGGTGGCGACTTGTACCTAGAACACCAGTAAAGCTCTGTGGCCGTTTAATGCTATTGAGCTCTAATGACTCTACGTGACGTGCAATAGAAAAATACACATTCAAGCACGTCACAAGGTGTAGGTTGATATTACAGTTGGTCACATGGCCGGGGTACCGAAAATCTCTCAGGCCAGTTTGGGTCACAGATGTCCGTCGTTGAACTGCGCGTTTTTCCGGGCATTGACGCGCAGAACGTAGGAAATTTCTCGAAACTGGGCTCTGGAGTGTTCTGTTTCTCAAGCTTCATAAAAAGCGTGCCATGTCAATGTTTTACGAGATCGCGGCGTGTCCGGACCATGTATGTGATATCTTAAATTAAACCAAGGTAAAACAGTAATGCTTCATCGGAAAGTTCCGACCACTAGCAGTATGCTATCACGTGTTGTGTCCATTTTTCCTGGTTTCCAAACGGCCAGGAGCGGTTTGGACCCTCTGTATAGGGCAATGGTGGAAAATTCCTTAGGAGGGGATCAGTGCTAAAAAACCCGATGAATTTCAGCGATGTTTTATGTACAGCGATCCGTAGGTGTCAGCCGATGCTGACTGGCTGGTATGTGTACAGGTGAGGAGGTGAGCTTCCAGTGTGTGCCGGCGCCTCCCAACCAGCCATACCAGTGGGTGGCGACGCAGCTGCATCAGCTGGACGACTGAGCCGCCACAAGCTGGAACTTCCGTGCAAACCAGACTGCCAAACGTGCCGAAGAGCAGAGGCGTGAGAGCCGTTTTAGTGCAAACGTACAGACCCAGCGTTGTGCGATAATATCCTAGTTGCTTTCCTGTCAGAAACTGAAGAGCGGAATGGTTCTGTGTGGTGGCTTCGAAACATTTAGTGCTTCAAAACACTTGTTCTTTTTTCACAAAGAGGCCTGGATATGGGCTGGTGCTACGTTCCAAGTGAAGCTCCGAGGCCAAATGACAGTTGTATTTGGATGTGTTCGTATGTGGGCTGTGTCGGGGTACGGTCGCGTTTTAAAAAGCGGCCGTCGCGGACGGTGTGAACTTGATGTTTCTACTCAGAGGCTGTGAGCGGAGTAGCAGTCGTGTCTGTCGTTGGTGCATTCCGTCGTTATCCCAGCGCATTTGGCAGCGGTGCGTCGTGCGCGGCACGATTGGCTGCATGTGTGACCGTAATAGTATTTGAAAACACGGCGGCATGTTTTTCAACGTTTATAACGGTGCCCGGTGAAAACGCACGAGGGTATCCATACACATGACACGTGCTCGGATCGACACGATGATATCCGTATATTGGTATCCGTATTTTAAGACTGTCGTCGCTTCGAATACCTTCAAGGATGTCGGAACATTGCAAACATCACATAATTCACACACCACTTCAGCCGCGCACCAACCTCGAAAGCAATGCCTCTTGTGTGCTGGACGCCACGTTCTCGTGTCACAGAATCGCTCAACCCCTTCCAGGCACACTTCGGTGGACGATTGTTTCACGGCAATTTCCTTCGGGCATTCGAGACGGAAAATGACACGCGTTGAATTGTTCAAGAAATGTATCAGCGTCTCATACAGTCATATTACCAGATATATTATTGGGACATGGGATCGGCCGAGAGCAGCTGGAGGAATTCCATGTGGTTTGCGCGCGTTGCGTTTCACCGGTATCACTGACTGAACGGGGGTGGTTGGGCGGCGGAGACCTTCCTTGTACGCCTCCTCACGTAAAAAACGACTATGTACAGATGAGGGGTGAGGTGGTGGCGCGGCGCGGCGGGAGGAGGCGGCAGCACGGCGCGTTGCCGAACCCGGCCGAAAGCCGAGGCCGGCGCACGAAGGCGTGACGATACCGCGCAGTGTGGTTTACATATAGGAACAGCGCAGAGCAACGCCAGCTTTTGAAATCTACGGCTCAGATTGTCGTTAAAATGACCTGAATTAAGTCCTGCTGGCGGTCGTCCAGTTATTGTACTGTTTCTACGATTTCGCAGCTTTCTGGGCTCATCACAGCGCGAATTTTCAACCTTATTCAACTCACAGAAAGGAGGTTCGGTCTACCCATTGGGCGCATAAGAAGACAATTTTAGATGCCACCGTTGGTTCGAGACTCCTCAAATATCAGTTTCGCGTGACATTCCTTCTGGCAATATTTGTAGTCTGAAAATTAGCTGCCCAATCGTGGAAAGAGCCACTTCACCCGTTCGCCGACCAGCACAAACTCGTCTGGCCGGCATATCGCACATTTATCTTAGCATCCTGCAAGCACTGGGGACTCAGAGTAACACCTTCGGTACCGGAAATGTCGTAGCCGGTTTGACTACCGCTCGTGATCCTTCTAAATGGGCATACCCATATTATTCTTTGAACACCTACGATTCCGTGCACGACGCGGAACCTAGCTACCTCTGCCTCCTAAATGACGAAGTAAAAAATTACGCTGATAATTCGAAGACAAGACGAATCGGAAATTGTGAAAGGCCAGGTCAAAATTTCCACGAATGCACGACCGAAAACTAATGACTATAACGGTCTGGAGATGGGAGCTCAGGTACCCGTGCCCAGCAGCGGCGCTGACTGTCAACCGATGCCTCGGATACATGGACATCCTCCGTACGCTCTATTTGCCTATCAAGCAGGGAACGGACTTATCAACTCATGTAACCGTGAGTCTGCCTTCGGAACTCCCGGTTACATGAATCGGATAAGTCCGTTCCCTTGGAAGCTGGTACGTAGATAGAGCGCACTGAATCTGCTCATGTATTCAGTGCGATGACTGTCATCGCTGCTTCAGCCCTGTGTCTGCTAGTGTGCGGAGTGTGTTTTGCCTGGACAATAACGCGACTGCGGGTGCGGTACTGAAGTTACACGGCTAACCCCTTTCCACAGATTTCGCGAAAAATTGATATTTGCTTTTAGCAGGAGGCAGGAATCTAAGATACAATTGCGTTTTTCTTTTACTTTGATGTGTATCGACTCGGGCTGCTAAACAACGAAGAGTAGACTTCGGTATGATTTCATAATAATAAATCACTCAGACTGGGAATAATATACCCTATCCGTTTTATACCAAGACCGTTACAAGATTCAGTTACGGCATTTTTTTATACGTAGGCGCCGTCAAAGTCTTTGGCACTGAGCTTGGGGAAAATGTAACCGGGAGTCTGCCTTCGGAACTCCCATTAAGTTAATATTAAGTTTGGGAAAATTAGGTTTTGTAAATTCTGGCGCTCAAAATTTTCCGCAAGGGGTTGGCCGTGTAATTTCGGAACTGCACCCGCAGTTGCGTTATCGCCCAGGCAAGACTCTACCGCGCACCGGGCTGAAACGGCGATGGCAATTGCCCCGGATACATGAGTAGATTCAGTGCGCTCTTTTCCCGTACCAGCCGCCAAGGGAACGGTCTTATCGACTCGTGGCACCGGGGGTCCCGAAGACAAACTCCCAGTTCATTAGCCGATAGGTCCGTTCCCGTGCCTCTTACGTGAATAGAACGCTCTGAAGCTGCTCATGTTTCCGTGGTAACTGCCATCGCCGCTTCAGCCCGGTGCGCGGTAGTTTTTTTGCCTGGGCGATCACCCGACTGCAGGTGCCGTTCCGAAATTACACGGCCAACCCCTTGCGACAAATCTTGAGCGCCAGAATTTACTAAAACCTAATATAAAAACACTAACGTTAGGCCCATCCCCGGCGGAGTCACTATTTTGCCCACGCTCAGAGCCTGAGACTTCGACGGCACCTACGTATAACAGATGCCGTAACTGAATCTTATAATGGTATTGGTGTAAAACGGGTAGGGTATATTATTTCAAGTCTGTGTGATTTATTATTACGAAATTATACTGCAGTCTGTTCTTCGTTACCTAGCAGCCTAAGTCGATATACATCAAATTGGGAGGAAAATGCATTTGTATCTTAGATTCCTGCCTCCTGCTAAAAGCAAATATCAATTGTTACACATTATTGATCATACCTGGGAACAAATGGCATGAATCCACTTCAAAAGTCCCATACGATTTGAGAGCGCACAGAAAATGCGATGCCGGCAATGGCCGAAGAGTCATGGTATTTCATTTAAACGATCACAGAACAGAAGAGAATGCGACGCCTTTGTGATAGGGCTTGACATTCGTTCAGTCCTTTGAAGCAGGAAAGAAGATTGCTTTACTTGTTGCAGGTCAGAGAACTCCCCATTTGCGGAGAAGCAAAATTTCCGGCGATGGCTGTCGCACGTTTCTGTGGGCAGTAGGTTTTAAATGGGGCATTTTGACAATATTTCACGTACCGCAACAATAATTAATTAACTAAGTGGCATATGAGACCTATTCGTAAATACCTGCCACGCTGCGTTTAAATCTGAAGTCAACTTCTCTCCACAAGGCCACAACGTAATTTTTCCAATTTTAAATTTGCATCCCAACGGAAGAAATCCTGTCAGTTTTCCCTGATCGAGATGGTGGATCGATTAACTTAAATCGTTTTTTGCCGGTATTGAACATATTTATGAGTTGACGTGACCTAACCTGTGACGTGAAGTTACAGGTTAGGTCAAATATGCCGAATACGCAGTATTTTTCCGAAAAGTGTTAGTTTTTTTGTTTGAAGAATATAGCTTTCCTGGCGAAAACAATTTCTTATGCAAAGTACAAACATTTCGGTAAGCAGTCAAAACAATTATGCAATGACGAGATCTAGGCCCTTCGTCAAGTCAGATGGAGAGGATTTCACTATTCTGCTAAGGGTGAAATCGATATGCTATTCAAGTGTACAAACGACAGCAAGGCGAAAGTCAAAAGAAACGAGCCACGCCGAAACTCAAGACTGATCTTGACTTAGCACGTCACTTGTGCACATAGCCTTGTGATTGTCATTAAGCTGATGCCAATGGTCTTGTATTACCTCCACGAAGTGTGGGGCTTTACGAAATAAATTTGTAAGTGAAGGTCAGTTTTGACGTTGTCAATGACAGCGCGAAAACACAAAGCGCTATGCTTAAACCATCTGTTTGACCTATGTAAACGTTGGTAAGTTTTGAGCTGTCTTTCATTGTTGAATAGTCAAGACGATTTAGGTACGGCTGGTTGAAAAATATGCCCTCCAAATACCCCCAATCGACCAGGAGTGACTTCCGATTCAGTGAAGACCCACGGGCACGGATCATTCTGGAGTTTGGTATTGCTGGGAGCGTCGAAAAGGATGATAATCAAGTAAGACAACTTCCAGGGAAGTATGGAACCCATCCACGTGATTTTGGGCACACCGCACGCACGACTTAGTTATATGGTGCGACTGGCCAAATGGTTTTGAGCGCCCCATTACTGACGCAAGGGCCTCGAGTTCAAGTCCCAGTGCTTCCCTGCCGTGGGCGTAACCTGGTTCCCACAATTCTTACCACAGGGGACTCGTTCTGGTTACAGTTGCCCAGGACTCTGATATCGTCAACGTCCGCCCTGTTAGAAGGATTGTGGGGACTAGATCGTGCTTCATTCGGGGGACACGTCGGGACTTAAACCAGAGACACTCTTCACCGAGCGAACGCTCCGAGCCATTGAGCACCCCCTCCCGCAGCGGAAAGTCTGGGGTTCCGTGTCGCCGAAATTACGTGGATGGACTCGGTTTTCTCTTGCGAGTTGTGCTCCACCTCGACGATGCTACGCGCGACTCCCGCCGTAATAATTACCCATGTTTGTTGGTCTGCACCGAATTGTAGGACACATATTCCGCCCGTTTCGGAGTAGCTGGGAGACATATTTTATCACTGACATATCTAGCTCGTGATGAATATTCATCAACAAAAGACAGTTAAAATTTCCCAAATGTATGGAGGCCAGTTCTAGCATAAACCTTTCCATACGTGATATTCATTTACAAAGGCCCTGACTATAAATGCTTTGATACAAATTTTAAAACTGAATTGGATCAAAATGTTTATTTGCGCTAAACATTGAGCGCAAATCTGTAAAATACATATTTAACGAGGGCCATTTGAGATCACACGATATTAGAGGCACGAGCTTGGAAGACCCTAAGGAAAATCTACACACAAGTGGCCCGCCTAGTTGAGACCAGCCTTGAACTCGGCGCCAGATTTCTTTTCAAGCTGCCATTTCTTGCATGTCATTCAAAGACGTGCTTTGACGACTGGAACGAACACAGCGTTTCGCAGGAGAGGGAACTTCTCATGCAGTTCACGGTGGTTTTTTTCTTTCGATCAAACCTGGCTACCTGGGATCAAACCTGGATTGAAATGAGAACATCAAATACTCTATGGACGTCGACCCCAGGCTTTATTGGAGAGACGCCCAAGAAAGTGAAAAATTAATACCATATTTTGTTAATTTTCAAACTATACTTCAACGGAATTAACATTTTTAAACGACATTGAATAACTCTCTAGCGCAAGGCCCCAGCATCGCTGATAAATAGTTGCTTTCCGGCCGAACCTGATGTCTAATTCTGATGTCCAAAAAGGAAAATAAAGCCTGCATGCTACATCTTTCGTTTTACTAGGCCCTTACAAAACGGAGAATATGCCCTTGACTCACGCGAAATCGAAGACTAACTACGCTTAAAACTAGTGCGGATGGCCATTTCCCACCACTGATTGATGTGTGACGGTACAGTTAGTTGTGTTCCCTCCGCCTGAAGAATATTTCTATTTTTGGGCTGCACAATAGGCTTGAGCATTGGTTTAAGTGTTTCTTGTGGGCATGCGTGTGTCTTTTTGTCCAGATACCGATATTCCGCGCTCTTACGCGAGTTCTCGCTTATCCTATCGCTAGGTCACCGACCCTTCCCAAAATCATACAGATAGTCATAAAATCATCACTTCCTGAATGCTAGCTAAATATAAAAACATTTCCGGCAGAAAGTTTCCAGTGACAACGTTTCGAGACCCTCAATAAAAGGGACAGAACTTATCTCGCACCGCCGCGCCCCCACACCTCGGATAGTGACGATGAAGGGGTTTCGAGTCGAGCACGCACAACCGTACACGCATACATTCCCACCTACCGACCAATGACAAACAGCGTCTAATTCGTGCACGTGCACAGTTAGCCACTAAGGAATGTGTGAAGGCTTGAGTCTACAAAAATATCCACGTCCTACGTTATCTGCTCCATCACTCACAAGCAGTAGCCATGGCAACGGTGAGCGAGAAGCCCTAACCATCACACCTCCGCGCGTAGAGCACATCGTGAAAAAGGTTCCGCCGAGGCCACATATACACATGCCATCACAGACCCACTGGCACACAGAGGCAAGCTACCGAAGCAACTGCAATAGAGAGGGCACGGACTCAGTCCCGCGAAGCACCGACGGCACAGGTGGCAGCCCCTCCCCCAGAGGTGGCTCGTGGTTAAACCGTATGAAAGACTAGATCATGCACAAAACACAACAGAGCCCAGATGAAATAAACAAAACATAGATGATGACCTGCCGGTTCACAGGCGCTCAGACTGTCTTTGGTATACAGTAAAAAGTGAAAGGTTCCGAAGCTAGCTGGTTGATGTCTTCTGCTCGGATTCGACACAAAACAACAGTGTCAGCTTCTGAGAATTCTGAAATCAGGCATTGATCTTATATCTGCACAACAAAAACCGGCCTGTATCTAAATCTAGAAGCGAACACAGAATCAATCACCTTTCCGCAAGCCATACACCACACAACTCCTTTCACCGGGCAGTAAATATTTGCGGTCACACTGCCATCTGTCCGTAAGTACAAGAAGCGTAGCTTCTAGAGATCGACGCGGACAAGCGCCTCCGCCGGCGCCGCGTCCATCAGGCAACGATTGTCGGCGCAGACGTTCTGCTAAAAGAGGCGCAGCCTGCGTTGGGTGAGGCGGCGGGCAGCTTTAGAAGAACACGGTGAGATCAGATGGCACCCCCGCGGACCGCTGTCAATCCCAGCCATTGTCCTTGATCATGTGCGCCAGCTCGATGATAAATTTGCCCTCCTTGTACTTCTGACTCGTCTCAAACGCTTGCTCCTGATGAACACACACAACAATGAGTTTACTTTCACGTCAGGGAGCCGAAGCACTGCTCATTGGAATATTTGTCTTCATCTCCGATCGAGACCTAAGCGCTGTTTCCACCGCACCAACAGAACCCAACAGAGAAACGAAGACTGAACATAAACTTCGGGGTTCATAAAGAACATTACAGCAGCATTGACATCTTAAAAAAATGAGGCCAAGACCATACTCGGTCGGCCCCGGCCGAGATGCGGCCAGCTGACCTCCTTCCAGCACATCAACACCGGGACGTATTGCGTCCGCCGACTATTGATCTGGCCTCTTAGTTCTCGGAATCTCGGCCAGGCCGTCCTCTAGGCCAATCTCTGGCAGCACGCCCGAAGGCCGCCGTGCCTCCGGCCACCGTTTCCTATCTCTGCAATGGTGCGCACATGACGCTGCCGCCGCTGGCAAAAAATCAACACCACCGCTCCTCACCCACCACCCGTCACTGTTCCACACACAGCTAAAAGGGTGATAGTGAGCCTGGGGAACGAAAAAGAAGACGATGGACTTGCTTTTGTAACGGTAAAATGGAAAAATGTTTTCGGAAATTGCCCCATTTCTGAACGACTACTCTGAACTCGGCGCATCGGCGGAGTCCTGGTGGCTCCACCAGGGACCAAGGAGACATGCCCCTCCGCTGCGGCCCAATGAGGCCGTCTGTTCCCCGGGGAGTGTTTCACATTACCTGCCCCTCTCGCGCAGCTCCTCAAAACTGATCACGGTTGGCGCCGCGGAATCCTCAGCACGGTACTTACGTATTTCCATCCGAGGTTGGTTTTGCAGCACTCGCAGAAGATGTCAGCGACGGCGTGGAGGCCAGTGAGCAGCACGCGCCGCTCTGCCTGGCCACAGCTGACGTTGACACTGCGACAGAGAGCGCCCATTTCAGCACATTCACTCCCTGACGCTGAAGACGCCCTCGGCCCCCGCCGTGGCGTCAAGCATGGCGACCATAGGTGTCTGAAGCGAGGGAACAGGGAATGCGTCCCCAAGCTTGCAACCTAGGAGGCGTTCTACCAAATTTCGAAGCCCCAACATTCATTCTAGCATTTTCTATCGCTTCACATAATATGGGGATGAGCACATAAGACGTAATACAAAAATTTGGGCGTCCGCACTCCTTCCCTTGGCCAGAAATCGTCAGTAAACGGCTGAATTCCCCTCCCCTCCCGTTTTGGCCAGAAACCGTCAGTAAACGGCTGACTTCCCTCCCCTTGAACAGAAATCGTCAGTAAACGGCTGACTTCCCTGCCTTGGCCAGAAATCGTCAGTAAACGGCTGACTTCCCTCCCCTTGAACAGAAATAGTCAGTAAACGGCTGACTTCCCTCCCCTTGGCCAGAAATCGTCAGTAAACGACTGGCTTCCCTCCCCTTGGCCAGAAATCATCAGTAAACGGCTGACTTCCCTACCCTTCGCCGGCAGTCATCAGCAGTCGTCAGCAGTTGTCAGCAGAGTTGTGCGTTTCATAATTTTCTTGAGTCGACTCAACTCAACTCAAGTGCTGAGAGCCGTTGACTCAACTCCGACTCAACTCATGATCAAGAGTTTAGTGAGTCGACTCAACTCTGACTCATGGCTAAATTCATCTGACTCAACTGTGACTCAACTCACGACTCAACTCAACTCAAACTGTGACTTATTTGCAAAATGAAATAAATACATGATAAATATATAAATATAAAAAATAAGAAATAAATCAATAAACCAGCAACAATCAAGCTGCTCAGAAAGTCTGACATGAAACAGAAGATTAATGAAAGCAAAATTAATTAATTGGCATTCAAACATTGGTTAACAATTACCCAGCAACCATGAATAACTTTTTAATTCTTCCAGACTGTCACTGACCAAAAAAGCTACCACATGCTGCAATTACTTCTAAAAGGAGCATTGCATATAAAACTAAGTAAATGAAATGGAAAAGACCCTAAAAGCGCTAAGGTTACACCAACAGGCAAAAAAATTGAGCCTCCATACTGCCGAAAAAGATTCAAGCTAAAAGAACATGTTATAAACTGTATTTTGATGTGAAGGGATGGTATAGGTATTGCTTTTTCTGCTAAAGAATGATGCTAGGTAATTTTTATAAATTAAAATTAATATCCCAAGAGTTTTATCAAAATTTAAGCAGTAATTACCTAGTTGTAATTGCTAATTATAAGAATTACAGCAAACCCCAGGAAAAGTATACCATCTATGACAAAGGACAATAGCAATCAAAATTCTATCAACGTTGATGTGTTGGATTTAAATATATTCATATTTTAAACCCAATCAAATTTTCAGCTTCATTCAGAACCTCTAATAAAATACATACCTATCGCTCGTCAAGCAAAACTGGAGAACAATTTCTTCATAGAAAATTGCTAATGTATTATAGCCATCCAAATAAACACAGATGCCAAGTAAGGGTCTCTGATCAGACAAAAACAGTAGCAGGAAATAATTTCTCTGATTCTTGCAATAAAGACATCTCAACATTTTAGTCGAATCAAAGGTCCAATTTTTTCAATGCTAATAGCAGTATTTGCTATTGATAGGAAAAATCGGTTTTAAAAGTCATGGCTGCGCGGCTATGTTCTTAGGTCCCTGTACGCTTTATGTACCGCTTAGTGCAAATATATGTCTTATGGCTGTAGTAAGCGGTAACAAGGTTGGCGGCAGACGGCACATTTAGGACAAAAGAATGAATGTAGCACTTATGCATATAAATATCTGCCTTACTTCATGAACTATCACGTGATATTTACACTTTTGCCTTGAGGCTAGTTAAGCTTGAACCCATACTCGGCTGAATTTGTTTTTCAAAGACAGCAATGGCGCACACTATTCTCAGAAAACCACCACTGACGACAACAATCAGCGACGACGACGCGTGTTGTTGGAGTGCTTAAAGTAAAGAAGTAATATTAAATATTGAAGATGAGAAGTTTTTGAGAGTTTTGAAATGTATTTTGTAGTGCGTTCCACCACTTCAAAGCCAGTGATAGGAACCTGTTTAATTTTTTGAGTGTATGTATTATTCGTGCCTAGGGATTCCTTCAGACCGGATTGGCCTTTTAAATAAGCAGTTGAACCATATAATTATTGGTTTATTGAAACAAATTATAACATTGATTTAAACAATTGAAACAGTGGGGGAAAATGTTTTAAAGGAGGTTAAAGGAGGTTTGCAAAAGGTAGGCAAATTCAGACACTTTTGCTTGACAACATGTTTACCTGTTGAGCCAACTTTTTTCGTCAACTCATTTGACTCGCTGTCTTCACAACTCAACTCAACTCAACTCATTGATGTGTCTAAAGGCGCAACAAGCACAATGTAAAAAGGGCCGATTTGATGAATGTGAGCTCTTTGGATGTCATCTGCTGAAGGCCTTGAAGAACGACTGGTAAAGTTTACTGCCCTGATGCATTACCACAATAATGAGTGACTTCTTGCCTGCGGATCAGGAGAAACACAAGATATCCTCCGTGGCAAACGAAAAAAACATTGTGATTACAATAGTAGTTAAATATGGATTTAATGGACAAGTTGTTTTCTACAAGCTGACCGATTGGAAGGATCAACCCATATATCTGGCCGCTAGTCAGGCCTGCACAGTTCCCGCTCAATAAAGCATTTCTAGGTCAGCCCATGATGAGCACTCCACTCAGGAGATACCGTTCAACCGTTCACTTTATTGACTGGAAACTAGCCCTATTCATGCCTTCCTAGTATCATAAAGCATCCAATGACATCTAGGGGACAAATTAACACAAGGCCAAGTTGAGCCCTTGAAGGAAGAAGGGCATGTTTTAATGACACTCCGCTGATGTCACCCTCCCCCGTCAAAAAGTCAGACTCCTCCCCTTTCGGTCGCTGACGTCATCATACGTGAACAGCCCCTCATCACCGCGCACATGGGCGCCAAATGGACAATGCTGGAGCAACCCGAGCAACCGATACACACATCAACATGGACTTGCTCAGATGTTCTCGAATCTGTTGTATGTTAGCTGACGCGATACCACTGGCGGATTCAGGGAGGACAAAAGGCATTGGCCCCCTCCAAAGCCTACAATAGTATCTTAACGCCTGCCAAAAGGACCAAATTTTAACTTTTTTCAAGTACTATGTTTTCGCGATTTTTCCCCTAAACGTTGGTTTGGCCCCCTCCAAAAGTTGCTCCTGGATCCGTCAATGCTCGATACCGCTACCCCAGACGGCTTTTAAGTTTAGGTTTTGCCTCCCACCCCGATCATCGTTGGTCAAGAGTCCGTTCCCACCGTTGAAAATCCACGCCCCCGATGGTGACCTTTCCAACACTCAACCGATCCTCTCTGCATCAGTATGTATTTCGCACCAGTAACAGAAGTATTCAGCTTGCACCATACAGAATGGCAAAAATTCGGCGCCATACATAACTCGCTGCATTGGAAAGCCAAACTGACACACACATAAAGACGGCGTCAGTCCCTGGTGTCCCGCATCCCATTAGCCGTCAGTCTGCGGTGTCCGGTGCCTTAGCAGTTGTCAGTCTGCGGTGTCCAGTGCCTCAGCAGTTGTCAGTCTGCAGTGTCCGGTGCCTCAGCAGAAGTCAGTCTGCGGTGTCCGGTGCCTCAGCAGAAGTCAGTCTGCGGTGTCCGGTGCCTCAGCAGTAGTCAGAGTGCGGTGTCCAGTGCCTCAGCAGTAGTCAGAGTGCAGTGTCCGGTGCCTCAGCAGTAGTCAGAGTGCAGTGTCCGGTGCCTCAGCAGTTGTCAGCAGGCAGTGTCCGGCGTCTCCTCGCGCCGCGGGGATCAGCCGCTGTCGCGCTGCTACGCAATGCTTGGTTTTGCTCGGCAGCGGCGGCGCGGTGGAGGGATCAATACTGCAATGCCGCCGCCGCGCACCGCCGCCGGATCGCCACAATGGCTACTCCAACACCATGACCGGACGATCTGTGACCCCGACACTTCAGCTAGCAAACCAGGACTCGGAACAGTCGCCTCACCAGCTGGGACTCCCAATTACGACCCCGCAAGACAGAAATCAGCCTCTAACCTTTCGAGTTTTGCCCCAAAACGTAGTCTAGCGAGCCACGACCCCGACCCGAGACCTGGCGAGGAGGGATCCCGATCTGGGTAATCAGGACCAGGACTGGACACCTGATGAAGCAGATTCGAGCCATGTCCGGAGCTTGAAATGTGACATCATTGTGCGTACTCTGCGTGGTTTCAGGGTATACCACGTCATTGATAAGTCGTGCGAATCCAGCTCGGACCGGCAAAAAGACCACCGGTCCATCCGCTGAAGCTGCACGCACATGCGTGGAATGCGCATTCAACATGCGTCGACTGAACCCAGTACCCAGTATCAGTACTTACACGGAGTTGAAGAGGTACGCGCGGCCCTGGCTTCCCTGGAACGACTGAAAAGGCAAGAAACAAAAGTCAAAACTCAGATGCATGGCAGTGGGGCAGAAGTTATCTGTGTGTTACTGAGTGATGGGTAAAGAAGTAACCGTAACCGAAGAAACTAAGCGACTTCTTATTCATTCTAATTTTGGATACATCGATACAATTACTTTGACGGCAACCAAATAACAACGTTCCTTTCCACAGCTGTAATAGCATCACAAACGGCCTCGTCAACCGCACAAAAGACACAGGAGCCGTCCAAAGGCTTCGTGCAGTGGCGCCAACACGTGTCCCGCGGGACCCATTCGGTCCGCACGAGCGCCGAAAACAACGTGCAGTCTGACACTGGCGCCCGGACACGCACGACGGCCGCCGGCAGCCCAGAGGCGGTCCACAGTGGGGTCGTCGGGGCCGACACATCATCGCCGGCCGCGCGCGGTCGGCGCGACACCATCCCTCCCGTCACAATGCTCAGTTCAAGTCAAATATTCAAGTAAATACTACCACAACGTCGCAGCGCAGAATCGCTGGTACTCGCTGGGAATTGACACCAATGTGGGTCACGCTGCGATTTCTAAGCCAGTAAGACTTTGTAGGTTAGACAAAAACAGAAACTGAAGAAACTTTGCAGATACGTGACAATATTGTAAAATTGAATCAAATTTCTGTTTATTTTCAATTTTTTCTGTTTTACTTGAAATAAATCAAGAGTTGACCTTAATATATTTAACGCTTGAAACTTCGAGGCATGTACAACATGACCCAAGAGCACACTTTGAGTCATGTTATTCATCACGTTATGCATTAACCAATAAACCAGTACAGGAAAATATGACTCCGGTGGCAAGGCCCACACGTTTTCGCTCGTCCGGCATTACCCGCACAGCAGAATTCTCCCTATGCGTAGCAGAATTCTCTCCCTATGCGTAGCAGAATTCTCTCCTATGCATGAACATTGACTCTCCGAGAAGAGCTTGCTAGTTTTCGGAGCAGGAAACGCTTAAAGAAATGTTTCAATTTATTCGCTAGGCTTTCCTCGCATTGCCATCATAAAACTATCAGCAGGCGCTATCAATCTGGTTTCAAATATTAGATAAACAAAATATGTATTAGCATACTGAACATGTTGTTTATCACAAACTTGCAACAGTCAGATTTTACCGTAAAAACGGTATGACTGAAGTGTAACTCAAAGCACAAGGTTTTCAACCGGAAAGTGCTAGGAGTGTCAGTCATTTTGGACAAGTGTGAAGATTGCCGACTTCACCCTTCATACGCTTGATTTCGGGGGTACGCATCACTTTCGTTTCGGCACGGCGAATGGGGGATGAGTACCCGCCCCCATACGATCTCCGCAACCAGGCTAGGTAGCAAAAAAGCAGAGTAACATGTCTCGTCTTGATCTTTTCAGAACATGTTATAGACAATGTTTTGGTCTAGTCACTGCTGAGGTAACTAGAGGCAGGGACGGGTCCGGAGATTTCTATCAGGGGGAGGGCACGTGGTCAGGGAGCGCCACCCGGACCAGGGGGTGTCAAAACCCTGTCAGGTGGCGCCAAACCCTATCGAAGGGCCGCCGATACCCGCATCCTGGAGAACAAGGGGGAGGTAGGGTGGAAAGCGACATTTAAAGGGAATGTGGCACCTTGGTCGAATCCTGGAATTTAGTATACTTAGGCGTTCTATTAGCCGAAAATAATGAAACCACTCATGATTTGTCTGAAAAATGTACAATAAGCTAATATTTTGGATTTTTAAAAAACACCTCTAGAGAAAGGAAGAAATATCTGCCTGTGGATGTCATGATCTGGCAACCACTACCATACTCGAAACGCTTCAAGGGCTTTGATTGGCTGATGCTTATCGTGACGTCAGCATATTTCGTCACACCAACAGCCATGACAACTGTGGCCTGCTGCTAAGGGTAAGTGAGGGATACATTGCAGGTAGGTTTTAGCTTTTTCTACGTAAATCTCGAGTTCCAAGACAAATTATATATTTAGTACCGGGTTTTCCGACTTGCTTCACAGCTTGGCTATCTCAGTTAAAATCACGTTATGAAGGTGCCACATTCCCTTTAAGGGGACACCAGCGATCTTTCAGAGGAGGGTGCGCCGTGAATGTTTCAGGGGGTGCCGAGGATCCATCGTGGGGGAGGGCGGGGAACTTGCCCCTCCCTGGCTCTGCCTATGACTAAAGGTTAAAGACGTTTTCATAGAAATGCAATGGAAAAATAGGTTTTGCGTCATAAGGGCTCACAGAGTAAGACTACAGAAAAATGCAAGTACCATTGTAATTCTCTCGCCAGGCCTGATCGGATGATGTATGATATGACCCGGCCAGAATATTATACAGTTGACCTGACCGCAGTAGAAATCGATTTGAGCCGCAGTGGTAATGGCAACACGGTCGCGTAAAAAATAAACACTCGAACACCATTTTCTCAGAAGTTATCAAACTTAAACCAATCCCTGACCTGACCTCATGTCATCGATATACACATTTACCGCAAATTGTTTGACTTAAATCTCCATTTATTTATAGGCGGATCCAGGATTGCCAACGGGGGGAACACCTTCTAAAGGGGGCGCGCTATGCAGACCAGGGGGCGCCACTTTTGACTCGGGAAACCTACCAGGCGGGCGCTAGATCCTATCGGTGGGAGGCGATTTTAGCATCCTGGATTTAGCAATAAATAGCTTAGGCACCAGATTGTGATACGTTGCCATACTGAGCGATTATTTGCAACAGAATGAAGACCGGTGTCGGCTTTGAAAATACTTATCTTCTAGTTCCTCGAGATTTTCCCCAACCAAGTTGGAAAGATGTTTTTTTCTCTGTGATAGCCGATCAAAAGGAACGTGACCAGATACATATTGTGTGGCCTTGGCATCCATAGACAGGCTGAAATGTCCTTCCTTGGCCGTTCCAGCCCGATGCTCGGTGTCCAGCCAGTAGCGCGGCAGTTGAGTCAGGCTTCCGTGACCGCTCTGGCCAGGCTGTCGCTCCAATATGAGCCATCATCCTGGCCGATGCGAGCCGCCAGCTAAAATCGCAGGCAGATGCCGCGCTCCGGTGAGCTCCGCAGTTGCAGAAATGGTACTCGCATGGATTCCGGTCAAAATATAGAAGCTACTCAGAGAAGAAGACGCGCCATAAAAGCCAGGCGGATCGGACAACAGAGTTTAACAGGGCGTAGCATTACTCAGGGCCTGTCTGTCGGGGTGTGGCTTCTATTCTTTTGAGCTTCAATCGGTGAGCTTTCCATCAGCATACGAATAGGTAACTTATGTTCGTGCAACTGGTCAATTAGAACACGCACTTCCTCTCTAGAAGAGCCGGCGGATTGTCGAATCTCTCCGCAGAATGGATCCGTCCGTTCAACAACGGGGAGCCCATTTCATGAAAGGTGGTGAAATGCAACGTGTTTCACACCACACTCATCTACAAAGTAAGGTCGCATTAAGCAGTGAGTCAAGCACCACCTTTAAAAAGAAACTTCGGCTTTCAAGCGGAAGTAGCACTAAAATACAGTCGGCGTAAAATTCAAATGATGTTAATTCCTAACCCTCCCGCCTAGATTCATATCCCCAAACGAGACTGGGTTGGTTTTTTGTTTGTTTTTGCAGATGGGGAGGCGGAATGTGGCCACGTCATCCCTTAAAGGCAATGGACCACTTCGTCGAAACAAAAAATTAAGAACACGACAGGTCTGAAAACCAGGAAACAACATTTTCCCCACCTCCATACGCTGGAAAAAGAAATATCTCCTCTTTTCTAACGATAATTGACGTCATAAAAATAAAAGTATTAATAATCAGTGAAATCCCAAGCCTTGATCAAAGACTCGCTGATAAGGGCCCATTCACAGGGCTTCTGCATGACAAAAATCGCATGCAGGGGCTATTCAAATACATCGTGAAATAATCGTAGGGTCTGCAACTGATTTTCGGCTAAGGACGTCCGCTCTCATCATCAGTGCCATATTTTTTTCACTTGCTACGGCAATCGCACTCTCGGCCCACCCGTTCATTTTCGGTCTTGTTAAGCACTGGAGCAAGAAGTGAACGACAGATGTCGTTACGGTGGCCCGAGTTTATCCAGTGGTGGAAAGATGATGCTTATGCCTGATGTAAAGAAAACAATTTCAGAGTTGAATTTTGACAAAAACAATTGATACCTGTTTTGGCAAGTACGGGGAGGGAGGATGTAATGTATGTTTCCGCCTTTGGGCGCATTTCGCCCCAATGACCTTCCGCAATAGACGACTACTCGCCCGATGTTTTCAGTCGACAGGTCATGTTGGTTCACTCGCTAGAATGGTATTTCCAGCGAGCGGGCGAGGCTTGGGGCTCACGACCAATCAGATTACTGTATCTATATGGAAGGTATTCCTTTAGGGTTTGAAAAGATAATAAGCCCATTTACTTTTAACTTCAAAGCTGGCGCAAATTTTAGACCGAGAGCTTTGGGCGAAATTAAATATGCCAAACGTGGTTTCTCAACACACTTTATAAAACTGTTATTTCAGTTCAAAACCCACCATAAAAGTGGGACACTCCCTTTAAGCAGCCAAGTTTTACCTTTCACCCGATTTTGGCTGATATTATTCTAAGACACTTTGTCTTTTTTAACGATCTGGCCCGGGTTGGTCTCCCAAGTGTTTCGTCCCGATTGACCATAGGGTTTATTGGCTACTTCATACTTACCGTTTAACCGCCAATGTTCCAAAAATGGAACATCGCTATTTAGAACCATTTTTATATGTGGAAAGTGAGATTCATAATTGGTCTGCTCATCAGCAACAAAAGGAATGGCACCTATTTCTCATATCACATGGATGGGGCTAGGGCAGGGTGCCTTATCCTGCCTCTGAGCGAGGTCGCTCCACGGGCTTGGTACATATTTTTGGGAAAGGCCAAAACTAAAAAGATAGTCACTTCCCTAGTCTTTCATATTCTCGAACAGCTCGTGCCGAATACAAAAAAGATAATGACTGTATGACTATATGTATTTGTCACCAACAGGCACACACCCAATTATAGGTGAAGCCAATGAAAGGTAAGAGGTAAATGAACCATGTAGCCTTGAAATCTGGGTAGAATTGAAACTTTAAGGCGCATTCTCTATCTATCAGGAGCTCCACGTTGACCTCAGCGGCTTGGATAAGACCGAAACTTAAAGTTGGAAAATTAGGTGCTTCAAATCACCAATAATCCATTTTGAGAACATAACAAAACTATCGAGGAAATATTTTAGTCCATTTTAAAACGTGAAATATTACCCAGAGCCACTGTAAAGCAAATAATTCACTTTTTGCTTATATGTTATGGCGGGAAAGGAATTCCGCAGGTAAATGTTTTAGTACCTATATGAAGAAAAATAGGAAGAATGGGTGTTGGTAAGGATGTTACTGGGGAAAAACCGCCGGTGATGGACGGCAATAACTGGGATGGGGGAAACGTAGATGATAAAGTCAAGACCTAGCCCCAGATCATCTGACCTGACCCTGTATCATAGATAGGTATAAAAATTGCGTGTCCGCGGCTTTTGGTACTATGTGGCCTTACCATTTACTATGAACCATATATCTTTAGATCAAGTCTATTCTCACTGCTGCCACTTGGAATATTTCTACGGTGAGGTCAGTTGACCTGGTCTGGTGACCTGACCCGAAATTTTCGAGAAACTGGTAAAAATGGGCAGGGATAAGGTATGCTCCGCGCAACCTACTTAGGATGCCTCGTGAAAACAACAGGGGTGTTCAAACACTCCAACCCCACAGGAAAGAGGGCAATGGCTGTCCAAGAGAGGACTATTGAGACATTTTGCCTGCTTATCTAAAGCGACAAAAGTTTAACGACACTAAGTTGACAGCGATCGCGTTTTCTTATGACGTTTTGGCTGATCAAGCCGTATATTTTAGCCTTGGACCTTTCCCAATACTAACGGCTACTCAGTGTGCTGTTTTTGCTTGCCATTAGCCTCGCACCGAGGTGAGATAAGGCTCCACTCGGACGTTTTTTTCGTGTGACCACTGGAAATCAATGGGCAATTCCATATGACGTCAACATATGGCTTTCACCTGACTTGAGGCCAGGCCATATTGACCATTTGACCTGGTATTGTCATAAACACATAATACAGTTTGCTATGAACAGAAGCTTCAAATGATGTCAACTTCTCTGCTGTAGCGTTGTTCAGTATTCATTTATTGGAGGAAATCTGTGGTGTGCATTGTTGTTGTTGTTGGAAATCTGTGGGTGCATTGTTTTTTATCTGTCTTTTTATTTTTGCTTCCTCGACTCGGCAGCTTTATGTGCTTGCATTACACGTTAACGCAGGTTCAACTCATCCACTGGCCCGGTGGCATACCTTCGTCACGTGACACTGAAGCAGTCCCCTGTTCCGAGAAATCGGTATAGCCTCGCTGTCTGCTACGGTGGTGCGTATGAAAGGAGCGGGAGGACATAACAACCCCGCAAGGGTGCCAAAAAGTGGAAAACCCCTGTCGTCAGATGTTAACGACCTACCGTCGTGTTTATCTGACCTAAAACGATGCCAGCTTACAAATTTGGTATTTTTCATGAGATTCCAAATGCCATAAACATTTATTCCAAGCATCCTACGCGGGCTACGCGGGCCAAAACGAGCCAGGGTGGCGCAGTAAGCGTATAAAGAGGACTGGACGTTTAAAGCGACGATGACAACCAGCGAACAGCTCAATAATGCAACCAGCTACACTGATGACTCTTGTTCCAACAGTACGATAAGTTACTGGGATCCCCCCCCCGCCAGTCCTAACTGTCTATGACAATGTTCAATACATTGTTCTCCGTCACAGGTCCTCTACACACCTGTCTGTCGTGTCCCAGAAAAAAAGGAGACAGGCCTCTCTTCTGGACTTGTTTTACAAAGAGGCACGGTATAGCGAGATCCGTGGCTTCAAATGATAACTGGCGCATAACCATACCGAAAATGTTTCTCGCAATTTCCAATTGGGAAGATTTTGTTTTTTTTCATATTATAGGTTGAGTATTCTAGGTCACGAAGAGGTTGTACATATGTATTCCTCCAGTCCTAAAGGGAATGTGGTTATCGTAATTTTAACTGAGATAGCCAAGCTACACTACATACCAGGATTCGGCCCAGGTGTCACATTCCCTTTAATCGTGCATCCATTGGATATTGCTACAAGCAGTTCAACATAATTTACTAGTTAGATTTTAAGGACTGATAGGTACATACATGTTTGATGCAATTACATGACCTGACGGTAAATTTGAACCACATGCGCGCAGCTGTGCGTCTGCTAGCGGAGAAAATATGAAAATCCTTGTAACTTCAGTTTTGCTTATGGTTTACAAGACGGAATTTATTGTCTGAAGTTTCAAGCCTGCTCTGGTGACCTCAAAAGACCTCTGAAAGATCAGATGCTCAAATACTCAGCTTGATGGTCGGGGGCGCGCTTAGAATACATGGCATGAACACTTTCAACGCGATATTGCCATTATTCAAAGAAAATATCCCTTATTTTTATCCATAGAGTACTAATAATGGAGTGGAAAATATTGACCCCGCCTTTGGTAAACAATACGAAAATTCAGAGAAAGCAGAATGTAGAACCCAATGTCTTCTTTATATTATAAAAGCTTGAAATCGATAGGTTGACAGATGTTCCTTTGGTACCATTTCAAACTCGTGATTTTGGGGATTTGAAGTAGGATCACATGGCCTTGAACAGTGCCTTGGTCTAACCAGGCCTGAAAAAACATCAGAGACGTGAAATTATCATTTTTGCGTTATTCACAGAAACCAAGATGGCGGTAATCTGGCTCCCCAGCGGGACGCGTGTTATGGCCGAAGTTCAATATTCTACAACGAACGAAGACGTTGGCCCCGCCTGGGTCACCCTCTCATGGGTCACTTTGCAGCCAACATAGGTCGGATAAACAATGGGCATAGCAGCATCTCAGGGCAGCATCTCAGCGTCACCGGTCCCAATACAGATGCCATGCCCGGTCACTGCAAGAGTCCTCGGTAGCGGAACCAGAGCCTGATGTTCTACAAACAGAGATATCGGGGCAAAACCTTAAAGTGCTTCAAGTAAAACTCGTCAGGCTTCGCCAATACTTAGTACCTACAAAGGTAGAGCTGTGGGTAAACATGATGTAACTCTCTTTGTAGAGCTTATTCATCACCAATCTGAGAATAATGGTTTCGTCAGAAAACATCAGATGCCAGTCAGAAGCCACAAAGACGCCAGCGCAATGGTTAATATAAGCTCACGTAGTAGACGTCCATTGAAACTAATTTAATTTCATTATTTCTCTATTTTGAACCCGATTTTCCGAGTCTGCGAGGATAGTATCCCAATTCTCGACAAATATGGTCCGGTAAAACGTTCAAAACACTATTTTTGGGATTCATCTCTAGAACACAGTGCGCCAGATAAAGACCAGGTCCAGGTGAAGCAGACTTCTCCACCGAGCTAATCCAAATTGGAAGACACGCTGATATCCCTGTGCTGGCCCGTAGTGTTACTATCGTATCCCACCTACAACGGCACCATAGGCCCACCAAAGAGAGCTGTTTTGACAGAGCGGTACAGTGTCTTTGCTGAGCGCGCCTCTGAACTCTGCCACCCACCTTGGAGATGAGCTCGTCGTGGTTGGCGAGGTGCGCGCGGCAGTGGATGCACGAGTAGGTGCGGTGGCAGTTGGGCAGGTACGCCTGGAACGTCTTCATCCTCACCATGGTCTGGCAGGCCGCGCCCTCGCTCAGGTCAAGTGCGGCGCTGGACGGACGGCCGCACGCGCCAGACACCCATTCACACGGATTACACGTGCTGAAACAGAACCGACGCACCAGGTCACAGGCTGCCGCCTCCCTCTGCACACAGCCAGAGCGTGCGCACCCCTCCCGCCGGCGGCCGCCACACAACTGAGCCCGCCGCCGCCGCCAGTCGCGGATCAGCTGCTCCAGCCGCAGCGGCAACAAAGACGGCCGGGAGAGCCACCCCTCCCCAGCGCTGCCGGCACAGGGTGCGGGCGGCGCGCCGGGTCGGCGGCACACAAACATCCAGCACAAGCCGCGGCCACACCAACACGTGGCGCAGCGGACGTCGGCCTGGCTAACCGCTTCGGTGGACTTTTTCATTTGATAATGGAATCTTCATGAAGCGCGTAAGCAAATTATACCTAAGAACACCACCGGCGGAACAACATAAGCAAACATATTTATTTTTTACACGTATCTTAGTCAATCTTTATTCATGTATTCATTTTCTTTTCCTTCACTCCCACTCGCCTAGACACCGCTTCTGCGGTTGGCCTACACGCCCATCAACACCACTCCCCGGTACTGGCAGTCGGATGCACGGTCCCCCTCCCCCCAGCGTCACGAAGTAGCGGCGTGTCTGCGACTCTTGACAGTTGGACTTTGGTCCACTCCTGCCCCCTGGGAGTGTCCCCTGCCGTGTTTTTCTCCCTGGCCCTGGCCTCGGGCCTGGCCAGGGGTCTGTGGTGGTTTGTACAAGCCCTTTGTTTGCCATTGCTGTGTGCCGTGGCCTACCGTTTCGCTGCGAGGCAGTATGGCCCCGGATCTGTTTAAGCCCCCCCCAGCTGGTTAATCTGTTCGATAATGTCTGTGCACTATGTGCCAATAAACGTATGGTCGTAAACAGCACGGGGGCGTCACAGGATCTGTTGGATGAGAGAGGCAGTAGACTGATCAATGACTAATGTTACTCCCTCTGCTGGCTGTGAGGCAGCAGACTGACCCGTGGCTCATGTATCTCCCTCTGCTGGATGTAAGAGGCAGCAGACTGACCCGTAGCTCATGCTACTCCCTCTGCTGGATGTAAGAGGCAGCAGACTGACCCGTGGCTCATGTATCTCCTTCTGCTGACTGTGAGAGGCAGCAGACTGACCCGTGGCTCATGTATCTCCCTCTGCTGGGTGTGAGAGGCAGCAGACTGACCCGTGGCTCATGTATCTCCTTCTGCTGACTGTGAGAGGCAGCAGACTGACCCGTGGCTCATGTATCTCCCTCTGCTGGGTGTGAGAGGCAGCAGACTGACCCGTGGCTCATGTTACTCCCTCTGCTGGCCGTGAGGCAGCAGACTGACGCGTGGCTCATGTTACTCCCTCTGCTGACTGTGAGAGGCAGCAGACTGACCCGGGGCTCATGTTACTCCCTCTGCTAGATGTGAAAGGCAGCAGACTGACTCGTGGCTCATGTTACTCCCTCTGCTGGATGTAAGAGGCAGCAGACTGACCCGTGGCTCATGTTACTCCTCTGCTGGTGTGAGAGGCAGCAGACTGACCCGTGGCTCATGTATCTCCCTCTGCTGGGTGTGAGAGGCAGCAGACTGACCCGTGGCTCATGTTACTCCCTCTGCTGGCCGTGAGGCAGCAGACTGACGCGTGGCTCATGTTACTCCCTCTGCTGACTGTGAGAGGCAGCAGACTGACCCGTGGCTCATGTTACTCCCTCTGCTGGATGTGAAAGGCAGCAGACTGACTCGTGGCTCATGTTACTCCCTCTGCTGGATGTGAAAGGCAGCAGACTGACCCGTGGCTCATGTTACTCCCTCTGCTGGATGTGAAAGGCAGCAGACTGACCCGTGACTCATGTTACTCCCTCTGCTGGATGTAAGAGGCAGCAGACTGACCCGTGGCTCATGTTACTCCCTCTGCTGGGTGTGAGAGACAGCAAAATGACGCGGGGCTCATGTTACTCCCTCTGCTGGATGGGAGAGACAGAAGACTGACCCATGGCTCGTGCATCTCCCTCTGCTGGATGCGAGAGGCAGCAGGCTGGTCCGTGGGTCATATTACTCCCTCTCCTGGATGCCAAAGTCAGCAGGCTGACCAGTGCCACCAATGACGATTTTACTTCCTCCCAAATATCTTAAAGGGGTGTTATTAATATTCATCTCCTTGCATATGTTTACGGACGTCTTTCTCCTTCTACTCAGACCACAAAGCATGACAAGATTTTGTTCATCAATACATAAACCCATGTTTACCTCGCGTGGCATGACATAGCTTATGCATGCTCTGATCTAATTTGCCATTGGACGGTAGAGTTCAGTGGTCTTCTACTCTTCTGGAAGAGCGTGGAGAAGGCTACAGGAGGCGCTGGAGCAAACCCATTGGCACAGGGATGAGTATAAGTAAGGAGTCAAAATTGCCCGCCCCCCGTTTTGTCTGCCTCCACTGTCTACGCGGAAAAGCGGATGTGCCGCGTATTCGCTATCGCACAATTCGCGGATAGGGGAGTACCAACTGGGCCTACTTTCGACTACCAGACGCACTACTACCAGCCGACTACAGTATACCAAAATTCCCGCTGGACTCGTTCATACTATTGTAGCGTTTGATCGGTGACCAATGGCCATCACCAACACGTAACTTCTCCCTGTCACGTGTGCGACATTGCCGAGCGATGGTAGTGCTGCGCCGCGGGCTTGCGACTTGCGTCAGCCACGTGCACTGAGCTTGGGCAGGAGCTGGATGGAGCCGGCTGTGGAGTGCGGACCGGCCGACCACCTGACCTTGGCGCCTGGCTGCGGCGCAGTAGTCGGTCAGCTGTCTCTGTGGGTGATGCAGCCGCGGCGCAGTCGATCTGGGCGCCGGCGCCGACGGCACAGGCTCGTCGCCGTCCAACACAGGGTCGCCACCGTCCAATGGGACTAACCGGGTCCGACGCCCACAGATGCGCAGCAATGTGTACCTTAGCTCTGATAATTTCAGCGCAACGCTCTGCTGGAGTCTCTGCGATTCTCTGTATGTGCTCATTTAAAGTGTATAATCCTTCATAATGGATCTCTTGTAAGTTAGGTGCAAAAAAATCACCTCCATTTTCTTCCTTGAATTTCCAGTCCTCAACCAGGCGGCCTGTGGTACTCCCCAGAATTCAAACCTCCATACGCTCGAGCTGCTACGTCGTTTGTAGCCTTCCATTTATCTTCTAGGGCGTAGACATGTGAATTATTAATGTATTCTGCTACTCTTCTTCTGTTAATATATACTGCTATCTTTAAGTCCCCAAGGAAAGCCTCTGCTCTGCCACGTCTCGGCTTTGTTCCATAAATGATATCCCAATTTCATATACTGCATATAGGGGTCTCATGCGAAATACAACTTGCGTTAGTTAATACCAGTAACTCAGACACAGTATCATAAACTACTAAAGCAGAGTTCTACCATAAAATAAATAAAAAATTTGGCCTTATCAAAGAACCAACTTCCAAGGTCATATGGCCTTGCCAACTCCTTCCTTGTTAGAGGGCCGTTCAGGGAATCTGCCGGGCTTTGAACCCGGTGCAGCCAAGTGGAAGGCGAGCGTGCTACCCACTGCGCCACCGTGATTAGATTACTACACAAGCGTTTTTTTTTTGCAGCCGACTTCAGCGTTGAACCAGCAGTAGGCGGCACATCTCGGGGCAGCAGCCGGCCCAGTCCCACAGAGAGCAGCCGTGATGAATGAACTCAGCTGGGGAGGACCCGGAGGCCGGGCCCGGGGTCGTTCCTCTCCGCGCGGCACGCGCCGGCCGGGTTCAACGCTCACGCTCGGGCGGCTGCCCAAACGGCGCCTGCACGCGCCGTCAGATCGTCCGCAGCATGCGAGAGGCGAGCCTCTATCCGGAAACCCAAGTCACCGCTGCCGCACCGCAATAGACGAGCTTTCGAAGCATGCTGGGGTACCAGCACATTCAACGTACCCGAGGTACACACTGAGCACACACGCTTCCTTTCAGTCCACGAAGAAACAGTTTCAAATACTCAACTCGTGTCGTTGATGAGCCGACGTTGACTTAACCAAAATTCAGATGTGAGACGACTCAGTTCTGATTTCAGTAAAAAGGGCCTCGAGTCCGAATCGACCCTAAAATACCCCTTCTGAGTGGATGGGCGACCCCATTTCTCCCCTCGGAGACAACTGAATAGTGTAATACACGAGTGCAAGGCCGGAGATCTGTTCTCGACCTAGTGGAGAGAGGGGGAGGGAAGTTCCTGGATAGGTTAATACTGGTACGGCAACACAAGCACAATACAAAGCCTATGAGAGACAAAAAATCCAAGGAGGGTCGTGACCACGCAACCCTCCGGGATGCAAGAGTGTAACATAACCCCTCCACCCATGCAAGAGTGTAACATAAATATCTGTAAATATTTATTTTTGTTTCATCAGTATTTGGCGTAATCATACATGGTGGTATACCTATACAAATAAAGATATCTTCTCGACGGCATCTCCCCCTACCGCACACGGGAACGGTGCAGCTGGTGCGGGTGCACGGCTCAGATAAGCGGCGGAGCGGCGCCGGTGGCGGCTGCGTGCGGTGCCGGCCGTTTTTACCACAGCGGCTGGCTGGCCTCGGCATCGTTCGTGACCGCCGCTGTCGGATCAACACAGCGGAAATCGAGTTTTTGCCGGCCGTCACTGGACAAACAGCCGACGCTAGGCAGGAAGACATCATCGACGGTCAAGAGAGAGAGATGGCCAAACAGCAGCGACAACGCTTTTTCAAGCCTTCCAGTGGTCACTTCCACCCCCAATGTGACGAAGTCGAATATGGAACAGGCTATAGTGAACTGTAGGCCCACGAAGAGTCTGCCTGGGTCAACCGCACCTCTGCTCTAGCATAAACTGAGAATTACACAAATGTATTTCATTTGTCTCTACAATTTACTGGCTGGCTCTTTTTGAGTGCCTCTGACTACTTGATAGCATTGCACTACTCGAGAGTAGCTGTAGAGGTTCCGGATTTAGGGGGGGGCACCATGGACTTTTCAATCCATTTTTTTCCAGTTAGCACTATAGGGTTAGTGTTAAAATTCCTCATTTAAAGGGAATGTGGCACCTAGGTCATATCCTGAAATTTAGTGTAATTAGGCGTACTTTTAGCCGAAAATAATGAAACCACTCATGATTTCTCTGAACAATGTACAATAAGGTCAATATTTTGATTTTTAAAATACTCCTCTAGGGAAAGAAATAAATATCTGTCTGTGGATGATATCATGACCTGGCAACCACTACCATACTCGAAACGCTTCAAGGGCTTCCATTGGCTGATGCTCACCGTGACGTCAGCATATGTCGTCACACCAACAGCCATGACAACTGTGGCCTACTGCTAAGGGTGCATGAGGGGTGCATTGCAGGCATGTTTTAGCTTTTTTCTGCGGAAGTCTCGAGTTCCAAGACAAATGATATATTGAGTATCGGGTTTTCCGACTTGCTTTACAACTTGGCTACCGCAGTTAAAATCACGTTATGAAGGCGCCACATTCCCTTTAAAGGGAAAACGGTGCCCCCTAGTCACAGGCGGTGGAACTAGGGGGACACCGTGCCCCCTCCATTAAATGATGAATTTACCGCTAACCCTATGGGGTTGACTGGAAGGAACTGGGTAGAAAAGTCTATGGAGCCCTCCTTAAACCCACACCTTCGGCTGCTGCTGCCCCTCGTTCCGCCGCCTATGCTGCCTCCCCAGAGGCCGTCCAGCTGGGAAGCGAATCGAAGTAAGCGGGAGGCCACCAGCTAACCCGGACCGGTTTTGGCCAGCTGGTCACTCCCCTCCTCGGTAAGGACCCCCTCAACACAGCTCCGACCGCAGCGACGTAGCGGGTCGGTGCGCATTTAGAGAACGGAGCACTTGACCGCGCGGAAGGTGGCGCTATCGCGGCGTCACGGCGCGTTGCCAGGCCGCCGTGCTAGCGAACTGGCCCGCGTCTGGTGGATCCGCCGCCGACACGCGACCATTGGCCGCCCAGCTTTACGAGTCGACGCCACGTTAGAGTTCACAGACAAATGAGCTGATACGAGGCGGTTATACGGCCGGAGACTATTCCAGCCCTCGACATGGACCATCAATCGTGCACTGTGCCACTTTCATATCCATAGGAGAGCGGAGCGACCATTACTTATCCCGTCACGGCTTATAACGCCAGCCAGAGTGGGCGTTCGGGGTGCTGAAATTTCTCGTGGTATCTTCGCCGTGGGAGGGTCCCGGAACTGAGCTAAGCGGCGGGTGTTTTCGTTGCGGTGCATGTGCTGCCGGGCGGCCATGTTGGCTATTGATTGCGGCCGGCTGAAGCGGTCAGCTGCCGACGGCGGGTAAACAAAGCGGAGACTCAGTCCGCACGGCGCCGGCCCAGACTCTGCACTACGCGCATCGATTCCGCCCGCTCCAAACCAGTTCCCTGAACAGCACATCTCAGCGGTCCACCTGTCTCCATAGGTCCACCTGAAGCGGCTATGTATAGTGGGCTATATTTGATGCGGCGGCCAGGCTCGTACTGCGCAGTTCAGTCGGAACCACCAGCGACGGCCCGGACCGCCACCGCAGGGGCGCACACAGCACACTACCGACAACCATCACAGAGGCGCACACAGCACACTGCCGACAACCATCACAGAGGCGCACACAAAACCACCCACACCCACCGCGGAGGCGCACTCAGCCCACAACCGACACCCATCACAGAGGGGCACACAAAACCACCCACACCCACCGCAGAGGCGCACTCAGCCCACTACCGACACCCATCACAGAGGGGCACACAAACCACCCACACCCACCGCAGACGCACACAGCCCACTACCGACACCCATCACAGAGGCGCACACAAAACCACCCACACCCACCGCAGAGGCGCACTCAGCCCACAACCGACACCCATCACAGAGGGGCACACAAAACCACCCACACCCACCGCAGAGGCGCACTAGCCCACTACCGACACCCATCACAGAGGCGCACACAAACCACCCACACCCACCGCGGCACACTCGCCACTACCGACACCCATCACAGAGGCGCACACAAAACCACCCACCCACCGCAGAGGCGCACTAAGCCCACTACCTACACCCATCACATAGGCGCACACAAAACCACCCACACCCACCGCAGAGGCACAACAGCCCACTGCCGACACCCATCACAGAGGGGCACACAAAACCACCCACACCCACCGCAGAGGGCCTCAGCCCACTACGACACCCATCACAGAGGCGCACACAAAACCACCCACCCACCGCAGAGGCACACACAGCCCACACCGACACCCATCACAGAGGCGCAAAAAACCACCCACACCACCGCAGAGGCACACACAGCCACTACCACACCCATCACAGAGGCGTAAACACAAACCACCCACACCCACCGCAGAGGCACACTCCACTACCGACACCCATCACAGTGGCGCACAAAAACACACCCACCGCAGAGGCACACACAGCACACTACCGACAACCATCACAGAGGCGCGCACAAAACCACCCACACCCACCGCAGGCGAACACACAGCACACTACCGACAACCATCACAGAGGCGCACACAAAACCACCCACACCCACCGCAGAGCGCACACAGCACACTACCGACACCCATCACAGAGGCGCACACAAAACCACCCACACCCACCACAGAGGCGCACACAGCACACTACCGACACCCATCACAGAGGCGCACACACAAAACCACCCACACCCACCGCAGACGCCACACGCCCACTACCCCCATCACAGAGGCGCACACAGCGCACTACCGACAACCACCACAGATCACAGAGGCGCACACATAAAACTAACGACCTCCACCATAAAGACGCGCACAAAACCACCATATTCAGCTTAGAGCGCACACATAGAACCACCCACACCCATCACAAGGGCGCACACAGCACACTACCGATCACCATTGCAGGGCCTCGCACTCAAAACTACCGGCCTCCGCCACAGAGAGGCACACATAAAACCAGCAATATCCACCTTAGAGTCTGCACATATAACCACCGACACCAATTCGACAGGGCAAACACATAAACTATCGACTTCCACCACAAGGCCACACGCACAAAAGCACCGACGTCTACCAAAGAGCGCACATAACACTACCAGCATATACCTACCACAGGGGCGCGCCCAGCACACTGTCGACAACCACTACAGAGGTGTACGCTTAAAACTACCGACACCACAGGGCGCGCACAGCACACTACCGACAACCACAGGCGCTCACATAACACTACCGACCTTCAATACAGGGCGCGCACAGCACACTATCGACAACAACAGGCGCTCATATAACACTACCGACCTTCACCACGTGCGCGCACAGGACACTTCCGATAACCACAGGCGCTCATATAACACTACCGACCTTCACCACAGGGCGCGCACAGCACACTACCGACAACCACAGGCGCTCACACAACACTACCGACTTTCACCACATAAGCGTGAAAATACAAAACGAACGGCATCTAAGAAATATTGTTGAGGAGCCAGGGCCTGGAAGCGATTTAACACCTAAACGGACAAGTGGCATCTGCAAATAGAGACGTCTGCCGTACAAGCTGCTGCTTTATACAAAACCTTTCAGAATATCATTTCTGGACCAAAAATCACGAATCATTTTGAAATTAGAAATATCATCTAAAAACGAAACATTGAAACAAAAAGGTTGAAACGACCCTTTTCAGCACCGTCTTCTTTTCCAGCCCATGTCGATTTTATCAGCATATATTTTTGGTATCAAATGACGGTGGATTATACGCATCTGTCGGCCGCGCCACAGTCTAACGGTTCGGCGAAGCTCGGCGGGCGGACAGCTGGCGGCTCGGTGGCGGGCGCAGCACCGGCGAGATGAACTGCGGAGCGGCCAGACCGGGCGGCTGCCCACAGTGTTGCGTCGGTCGTCAGACCTCTGCACGTGCCGGGCCCCGGCCGGCGCCGCGCCGCGCCAGCCTCACAGCTACCGCATGTGGAGACTAGACTCACGTGGAGCAGCCGCCTCACACAGAGACCTGAAGTGGGACAAAGGAACTACAGGGGGCTCCCTCGCCTCACACGTGTGGCTCGTCGTTGCAGGAACGCCGTCGTAAAAGTGTCAAATGGCAGAGCGACAACAACTGCGCAGATAGGCATTTGAGAAAACTGCGACACGGTGGGGGCTTTGAGTGCCAAAGACGGATCCAGATATATGATTGAGAGTGGAGCAACTGAGCAGAGGGGAGCTAATTTTTGAGGGAGGAATTTATCAGGGGGTGCCGCAGCGTCTCTCGGGGACACCGCTACTCGCATGGGCTCAACCAACATATCAGGGAGGCACTAGACTCAATACGGAGGTGCTGATACCCAGTGGGGGGAAATCACCCACCCTAATTATCCCCTGGATCCGCTGCTTGCTGGGCCCTGTCATATGCATCGGCAGTGATGGTCTCGCTGGTGTGAACTGATGCACCCAGAATTCATTGAACACATACACAGTTTTTGTAGCCGAGGCGGAAACATTGATACGATAATAATATTACACAATACAATTTTCGACATTATATGATAAAAAAGAGTGCAGCACACAGCAGAACACAGCGGGGCTTATGGTGCGGGCAGCCACCATCGGGACACGTTGTGCTGGGGTCCAGCCTGCTGCAGCGGTGCAGAATGCAAGCAGGGGGCTCAGACTCCCACCCGGCCACCCCACCTGTCCACAGCTGACCCACACGCACACCTGGTTCATCGTTGCCCGGGATGATCGTTACAACAGGCTGGCCGGAGAGATCTGATCTTCTGCCCGAAGGACTGCAAGATTTCTCTCACCCTGTTCCGGGGGATGCCACGAATAAAAGTAGTGTTCAGAACACACAAGATACCTTTACACAAGGTACGTTCACGGGAGGGATACGCCATAGCTAAGCAATATTTAGGTTTTCAAGATAGAAAATAATTGATATAGTATGCCTTATCTTAGTCAAATAATAATAATACATATCAAAAGTAGACTTCATTTTGTTTCCATTCGTGTTATCATCTATATCCACAAGATAAGTTTAATTAATACCTACGTCACTAATCTAGAAGAAGAAAATTACCGCCGCAACACTACGCTACAGTTGAATGATCTGCGACAGCAACTGCAATATTCCTTTCATACGGCATCAGTGATAAGAAAAGAACAGATTTCTCCTTTGCGAATACCCAAGAAAAACTTCAGGCGTATGACGCAAGTCCTCTACTCAGCTTTGCAGGACTTTTTTTGAGGCAAATAAGATGCACACTTATTCTAAACTCGACAAGTTTTGGGGTCATTTTCAAAAACAAAAAGACCAAAGATTGTAGATCTAGGCCAAGAACGTGTATGGGAGATAGCAAAACACTTCCAAGCTTTGTGACGTTTTCAACGTTAAAGATAGGTAAAGGGGTTTTCTGGCGCCGTTAAGACGTCACAACATGGCGGCTCGTGACCAGGGACTACACATCAGCTGTGTATATCATTATGAGCGTAAACAGGCCGCTGGCTATGTAGGCTCCATCCATCAAAATCATGACGTCAGGCCGTGTGTACGTTCCGTGATCACAACGCACACAGAACAAGCGTTTGAATTTCTACGCAGTCCTTACCAGGGTTGGAAAAACCCGGGTTTTTTTGTAAAAAGTCCGCGGGACTGGGTTTTTGTAGTTTTTTCCGGGTTTTTTTAATTTTTGTTTTGTAGCATTCTCGTCACACGGTTTCTAGATTAATGCCATTTTTTGAGCACGCATTAAGACTGTGATGCTTTCAATATCATCGTTGTCTGTCAGTCTTTGCCTCAGGTGGCGGAGGGAAGAATGAGCTCCTATTCGTCATTCCTATTAGCTGTTCTGAAATACTCGATTGACGGCAGCGTGCAGAACCCTTCCTAGTTTTATGGGCACCCATGCATAAGAAAAATGAACCGACTTTTTACCAGAATAACAATTTTTGGGGCTTATCAACTCATCCATTGCTACGTTTATACGGCGTCGTCGACTCTTGTTACTGTTTTCTCTTGGGAGCCGGATTATCCGTACTCCAGAAATCCAACGGACGTAAACCCGGGCGACCCCGTAGAAAGCAAGTGCGACAAGCACCACATCATCGCACCCCACAGGAATTTACTTTCACTTTTTTCTAAATCAGTAGCTCATATTCCTCACGGACAAATGCTAGCGCTGAAAATCTTAGTCCGGTACATCAATAAAGGCCAGATCACGATTACCAGAGCATAGCAGAGAAGTATCCATTATTTGCTCAGGGGGCAGGGGGCGTGGATACAGGCTCGGGGGCACTGCACGGGGTCCCAAGTGCAAAGATCGTTAATGAAAATAAAAAGAACGTCAGCGGAGGCTGATGGGATTGTGGAGTGAATTGGTGTGGTTCACGTGACTTTTATTGGCTGTTTTTACCTACATTGCTTGTTTTTTGGCTATCTAGCTAAATAAAGTGGGGTATCCTTTTCATTATTTTTTGATCCGGGACCATCTCTGAGGTGCCCCCAACACGAATTGTTTGGGCAGTCTGAGAAAAACTGGTCGGTGCCTTGAGACAAAACCTCCCCTCTCGCCAGAAAAATCTTGAGTCGCCCGAGAACAAGTCTAGGGATCCCCGAGACCAGCTCTGGGGACCCCAAGGGCCGAATCTAGGGACCCACGAAGTCAACTTTCAGCCAGGTTCGAGACCAACTCTATGGACCGACGAGAAAAACCCCCGAAGACCTTGGAGACCAACTCTGAGGCCCCCCGAGACGAATTCTTAACACGCGCATTGACGGGGGTCTGAGCCACCTTCGCATTGACGGGGGGCGGGTACCCGCCCCCCTAAGATCTCGAGAACCACGGTAGGTAGCGAAAAACGGTAAACGGCGTTGGGCTGCCCATCCACTTCTCCATCGAAAACATTTGAACCATTTTTTTGTCAGGTCACATTTAAGGTCACGAGAGGTCAAAACATGCCCGTCATAGGGATAACATGTAAAATTCAGTTTTTCGGGCATTACATCTGAACAAATAAAGATAGAGCAAAACGACTTGAACTATATGAATCCTCTTAGCAAGCCGAATCGAATGATATATAATTTGACCTTGCTAGGTCAAATCAAGGATTTGACCTAACCTGAGGTCAGGTCAGGGTCAAATTATATAACTGAGGTCAGGTCAGGGTCAAATTATATAAAATGCATATCATTAGAACCGCAAAGCCCAGGCGAGTCTAATGCAGCTAGAATAAATGCTCTATCACCATCCGTTACTGAGTTATTCCGTAAAAACCATTTTTCCCATGTATTTCCAATGGAGAGGTCATGCCTCGTACCTGACCTTAGGTCATCGATATCAAAAATACCGGAACATATTTTAGAGAACTCGGTGGGGCCATTATGTGATATGAGTTTCAATCGAATAAGTTCACCCTGCTCCGACTTATGCTATCTTAAACTTTTTTTGAGGTTGGGTCACTTGACCTGTAATGGTGACCTGACCTGAGATGACCTAACCTTAAAATTTTCACAGAAGTTGTAAAAATGATGAGGGAAAAGGTATACCAAGTACGGCAGCGCTACGCGCCGCCGTTTTTCTGCTATCTCCGAAAAACCCGAGGGGGCGGGTACCCGCCCCCGTCAATGCGCGTGTTAAAGGTCATCCGAAAGCAGCCCTGGGCTCCCCGAGAAAAATTTTCGGAACCCCCTCTGGAAACCCCGGGAAACTCTGGAAATCCCGGGAAAACTTTTGGGGCTGCTCCAGAGACCAAGTCTGGGGGCCATAGATAAACTCTGGTGTCCCGATTGCTGAATCTGGGCCCCCAATTCAAAATTTTGGTGGGCACTACCAGACCAACGCTTTGGTCCTTAAGACTTGCTATTGAGGGTCTTCAAGACAAACATTGTGATGGTGTCCGTATTCTTATAATCAACTTGTGGAACATAAATCAGAAAAGCACGAGAGGTCGTGCGGAAATCTCTTTACAGTGTTTAAGTTCAGCCAAGGGGAGGGATCACCCCACCTTGGCTGCGCACCTGGAGTACAGCACGATGTGACTCCACCACGATAAGCCTTAGAGGTTCCATGAGCTGGAAAAATAAACTATTTGTGTGTCTCAGGCCAAAGTCAGTCAGAGTCACAATCTGAGACTGCACTGTTACTTTGACATATTTTGACCCTGCAGAGATGTTTATAAATTAATTAAGATGTATGTATATACTATATATATATATATATATATATATATATATATATATATATAAGAGAGAGAGAGAGAGAGAGAGAGAGGTTTAATTCTGGAAAAAAATGCATGATACCGACAAAAACTAACGCCATATTCAGAGACAGGATTGGTCTTATCCAGCAACTTCTACGTGGTAAAACATGATAGAAATTTGTGTTGTACAATGTGCAATTTGGGCGACATGTGGATTCTTGGGAATGATTTCCCTGGTAAGACGGCAAGAATTTAGAAATACACTTTTAATGCACTATTCCAGCGGGTTGGATGAGGTGGCATATGGTACCAATTCTGTCAAACTTTGTCATATTCTGCACATACCAAGGCTTAGTAGTTTTAAAAGTGATGTGAATAGCAAAAAAAGACAATATTTTTACTCCGGGTCATCTAGAAAATGATTTATGAAAAACCCAGGTGGGTTGTATCCATTAAAAAAACCCACTAAATAAACCAAAAAACCCGGGCAGTGGGCAGTGGGCAGTGCCAACCCTGGTCCTTACGCTATGTCATTTACACAGGTGATTTTTTTCGCAGGTGCACCATTTGTGCAACAATACTTCCTTCTGTTTTTGTGACCCCCCATCCCGAAATCGGGGTCGATGTTGATTGGTTGCACACGATACCCACATCGGCACGCATGTGCGGGAGCACGGCTCAGGTTGGAAACTGTGGAACCGTGGGCCAGCATGGCACAACTATTTTCCAGCAAAAGAACGTGGTGCTATCACGGACGCTTGCACATGAGAGGCCATTCGATACAAGGCAACATTTGAGCTTGATTCGGCTTGGTACATGAACAAAACATTTTTGTTCTACATCACTTTTGAGCTGCAAGCATGAGGGCACGAACTGCCAAAAGACGCTCGGAAATTACAACAGCTACATTGCTGTCTCAATCTGAGAGCCTGAATGAACTTGCCGCTGGTACCTTGCGACTATTTTTTTCAACTCCTCCGAGGAGCAGCTGTTCTTTATTTTCCGAATGATTCACTGAGAATGTGTGCCGAGGGAGTAGATATTTGTGGCAGATGTTTAAGCAGCTCATATAAAAACAACATGGCCTCCAAAGTTGAAGCTGACGTTGTGAACTGTGGACGGCCAGCCACACCTTACCTGCAGTCCCCGAGTTTTTCAACCCCCATTGGTATTGTGAATATTAATCGTTTTGCTTGAAACTCGAGAAGAATACAATTCAATAGTGTTCACATCTACTGCCGGAGTGACAGAACCCAAACAGACATGACTGCCGAGATCTTAGGCGTAAAGTCTAGGTCACTACACAGCTTTCTTGATCTATTTCCACAGTCCGAGTTAAGATCCCCTTTCAACACAGTTTTCTCGATCTACTTCCACAGTGCAAGTTGCAATTCTTCAAGAAGAGGTTTGCTGTGCTGATGATTGAGACAAGTGTCTGATTTAAGTAGGGGCCTTTGACTGACGGGATTAGAAACTCGCAAAAGTAATGGTTTACTCCATAAATTAAGAAATACAAAACCAATACGCATCTTCCCTTCTGTGACCACTTCTGCGCCGGCTTTGTGCCACACACCTCAATACAGATCCGAACAGATCTATCACCGCTCGGCAGCCGCATGTCGGTCAACGTGCACGCTAGCCGCACCCCACACGCCACAGAAGACAGCCCGACCAATGGGGCGGAGGAAAGTCCTGATACAAAACCCACTGCGGGTGATACCGAGATGTGCAGGTTCTACATCAGGCTTTCAGACAACACCGTAGAGTCAGCCAACTGCATAAGAATTGTCCGTAATAGTTAGTTATCGCTATCTGATATAATCGAGACCTGCCTCCAGAAAGATTGATGATAGCAAGAAATCAAAGTTTAACAAGAGCTCCAACTGGCTTTATATCCCCCAATAGCTTGTTAACGTTCAGCTGATTTTAACTGAACTACCCACTTGAGCCTTGTGCGGTAGATAGGGGCCGAGTCCAGCTGTAGCTTTCAGAGAAGGCTGGAAGTCCATTAAGTCCATCTCAGGAAGCGCGATGCCATCCTGGCCTCTGGAAGCTCAATGATAACGCTATCATGGACCTGGAAACCAGCAACCCAGAGTTTCAATCTGGGAAGTGTGCACTTCGAAAGGCCCACTACCACATCTTTGGCAGTCGGGCCACGGCTCTGCAGGCTATTTTGTGCCACGAAGTGCTGGTAAGAAAGGCTGCAATCTCAGAAATGCCTCAGACAGTGGCGAATGTAAGGGGGCTGGCGGCACAATCCCCCCGAAATGTCAGAATGCCTATAGTATATGCATAGCCGGAAGCTGGTCCGAGGCAATGGCGAGGGTGGCTCGAGCCCCCTAGCACACTCCCCAAATGAAGTTCTGGATCCGCGACTGGCCGCAAAGGTAAAAATCGGCAAGCCGCTGCAGCGGTTGGAATCAAAATCCCGGCAGATATATCTGGAACCACAGGTCTGGTCTTTTATGGGACAATTGGTGATATCCAAGATATGGAAATATGTCAACCATCAAATCACTACAAAGGATATTGTACTACGAAGGTTGTTTCAGTGGTGCTATAATTATCCTGAACAAAAGATATCCACTGTATATACGTCTCTACACTGGATAACAAATATATCTCAACCTTATCCCCCGTTATGATCGGGGTGTCAGGGCACTTCCAAAAAACTTCACGCCTATATTGATTTTTCAGCGGACCAGCGTTATAATTCACCGTGCCAAGGGGCTTGATGACTGTGTTTGCAACAGTAACACAGCGGCTGCAGGACATCGCTGGTGCCTACCCGAAACATTGTATCTCGTCGCAACTGCCCCATGTCGTAGTTCGCGCCGATCCCTAAACATAATCTAGCGACCTTGCGAGAGGCCTTGGTCTTCGACCCGTCAAAGGCGTGGCACAGAAAAAAACTGTAGACCTTCTATGGTTACTGCCAGCCTACCAACCAAAAAAGGTGGCATGACTAATGGACAACATAACATCTCTAAGAGGGATATCAATATACAAACACAGAAAACACAGATTGGTGGTGCATCATTATGCTAAGATAAGACCCATGTGTGTTGCCCTTGCAATATTATAATAAGCACGGACAAAGAAGGGGTTTGTCATATGGTACATATTGTAAAACAGTTCTACATTTTCGACAGGAGTCTGAGCGGGACATCACAAGGAATTCAGGATACATTGTATCTTAGGCTGTCCCGCAGTATTTCACCTGCAACTCCGCTGTGCCGCATGACATGGTCTGACAAGCTCGGTATGCTGTGCCGGCCACCCACGCCAGAGCTTGCGAACCACGCCAGAATTCGGGGCGCGAGAGACCGTCAGTTTTGTCAGACTGTACACGAAAGCCACCCTGGTGGTCACCATCAGGTATGTTTGCCTCCGTCTCTCCACATGTACCCTTCTACCTACTCGATTTTTAATATGTATATATATATTATATATATATATATATATATATATATATATATATATATATATATATATATATATATATATATATATATATATATATATATATATATTCCATATATATATATATACATAATACCATATATATAATATATATGTTTTTACTATATATATATATCCCTCCCCCTCTCCCTCTCTCTCTCTCTCTCTCTCTCTCTTTCTCTCTCTCCCTCGTCATATCAGGTTTTACATATCGCGGTAGCGACGCGCAGCCTTGTCGCAGGAGGGGAGCGGAGTTCCAGGGGACCGGTCGGTCTAGTAACATAATTGAAATTCTCCAGGGGGAGCCAGCATACCAAAGATGCCTCCGATGCAAGAAGCAAGACCTTCTCTTGGCCCTGCTGAGAGGAGAGTGAGAGTTTACTTAAACCATGCGCAGCTCATTAACCCTCGCCCCGGTGGGAAGTGTTTGAACACCCCCCTCAGGTTTTCCGGCGGCATAAAAAGAGCGGCGCACAGCGCCGTCGTACTTGGCACACCTGAGCCGTGATATATTCTGCAATATTCACGAACTTTAAATTCGGGTCACCTCAGGCCAGGTCACCAGTGCAGGTCCAGTGACCTCAACTCCAAAAAAGTTTAAGATAGGTTAAGAACAGTGCTAATCAATCAAATTGAAACTAATGCACATCATGAACCGTCTGAATACTACAAAATCTACCCGGGACTTCTCATATCGATGACCTATGGTCAGATACGGATCATAACCTCTCCATTGGAAATGCATAGGGAAAACAGGAACTGGCCGAAAATGTTCGTTTTTGTAGATAAAACTTAGAATACCTTTATATACTCCACATTGCGGTGTCCTAGGCCCTTTTCCCGGTTCATGCTACAAGTTTGAACTTGTGACCTCTGTGAGGTCGGTCATCAGGGACTACTCAAGCAGGTTTTCAGACTTGGGTCAATAACTTTGCAAGAAATGATGATAAAGCTTTTATTTTGAGACCATTACATTTGGAGTCATTACGAGTCGATATGCATATTGACTATGATAGGTTGGTGATCTTGACCAGATCTTAGGTTACATCATTTTATGTTTTGACCTAGTATAGACATATCATACATAATACGATTCAACGTGACGAGAAGAAGCGAATGGTGCATAAAATTGATTATAAATAAACTCTATCACACGCTAAACCCCAGAAACTTCTCCAACCAGTCACCTTTGACCTGGCATGACCTCAATATTGACCTAAGCCGAAAAGTGACAAATGAAGTTTCTTCATTAATTTGAATTACCTATCCACCAGCATTCGCGTTTCTTCGCTACCCCGCCTAGCAGCCGAGATCAAGTGGGGTGTTTGAAACCCCACCAGGGCGAAGGTGGCTCGGAGGCCCACCGGGGTGGGTGTTAAACTGAGCGGGCCTCCTCAAGGCTCAGAGGGAGCGGCGGCTGCCCTTCTCCCTCCCCCTTGGCGAGACGTCGGGCCTTGGTCGAGGGCAAGGTCTTAATTTTTTGTTTGTTTCAGGACCATCAGTCGGCACTCATATCGAGCCCGACTCTAACTGCCCACCAGCCACACTGTTGACAGTGGTACGTATTGGTGCCAGCCCATACCATCCATTTCCAGAGTTCAAGCTTTCTAAACCATAGATTGCACGCTGATTTCGGATCTATTGTCAGAAATGGTGGAAAAAGCAGACATAAATTGATTGTCAAGGGCACATCAACAAAACCCGAAGGAGATTGTTATTATTTTCGGTGAGAGTAACAGATCAAATCACTTCAAACTCAGTAGAACATGACCATGCCGTGCGATTGAACACTTCTCACATTCGAGGACGCATAAAAAAGGGGTTCGAGTAGAAGGTTCGTTAGTCTGGACGCGCTTTACGAAACACAGTTTCTGACAAAAATACTGCATTTTCAAGGAAATGCGAGGCTAGCAGACGTCAACCGTTGCCGAATTCCATGCAATGTCAGAATCCCACATCAAAACGCAAAAAAGCTCGAAAGGAGAGTAACCAAAATATCTTGAAAGGGGTGCTATCACCAGTGATATCCACCGGGGTATGTATCTTCAATCACTCAGTATGGCCCAGTTCGATTAAAAATGTTTGACAAAGCCTTTCTCTGGCAAGATCCACACCACTTCTACCCAACCAGGCTTGTGACAAGGAGCTCCTTGACGAGATTTACAAAATAAAACCATTGGATTAGTCCGAAAAACCAGTCATTCCCGGTCCCACCCGGCAGGATAGGGACAGGTCTGGGAGAGGTTGATCAAGCTTAAATATATGTTGAACACATTTTTGCTGGCCTGCCTCCTCGAATCTTGGATGCGAAATGTATCTAATACACTTGGATTACATATTCCGACACAGCCTGTGATCAGAATCAGCATAATACGATAGGAAAAATCACAAATCCTTGGCCGTAGTGTAGCAACACCACGAATAATAATAATTAATGCTGGCACGACAATACAAGCCCTATAAAAAGCCACGAGGTCTTGCTACACTATGACCGAGAATTTGTGATTTTACTACCTATCGTATTATGCTGATTCTGATAAAAGGCTGTGACCAAGTATATAATCCAAGTGCCCTACATCCATTTTGCATCCAGGATTCGAAAAGACAGGACAGCAAACATCTTTTTAATTTATAATCGTGCTCCTCGCCTCAGCACAACGAAATCTATCAAACCTTAAATATATATTTGAGCTTGATAAGATCTTTAGGGTAATATCACATTGAGCAAGGCTGGAGATCTCTTCTCGATCCAGGGGGAGTCCTGGATGGGTAAACGCTGGCACGGCAATACAAGCCTATGGGACACCAAAAATCCAGGGGGGTCCTCACCCCCAACCCACGGATGTTCACCCATGACCTAAGTACCACACCCAGAGGTGGAAAAACTCAAACACTGAGAGCTGAATAATTCAATCAAGTTTAGTTTTAGTTTCAATAATATACTAGCAATGTAATAACATTAAGCAAGGTAAAAACGCGCTTCGCAAAGAGGACCTCGGGCTAAACTCATGCACCAGCTACACTCAACTTAAACACAGACACAACCTTTCCACGATTTCTAAACAAAGCGTCTCTTCAGAGCCACTGATCGGGCAAATATGCCGCGTGCGGGTCATCCGTCAGAGCTGCCGAACTGAGCCGCTGGCGGGCAGCTAGACATCCATCGGGCTGGGAGGCGGCCAAAACAAACCACACTGCCGCGAAATCGCTTGACCCAGTAACGGTCGCCGCGACTCACGCGGCCCAGCCAGTCGCAGAGGACCGCCTGGAAGCTGTTACCGCAGCAGTGTCCATGCATCCAAAAACAGTCATCTGCGTCCATGCGTCCAAAAGCAGCCATCTCTGTTTCTAGTCACCAATCAGTGCGTGCGCGTGTGCATGGTCTGCTCCATCGGCCTCTCTCGCAAGTGATGAAGAAATACAGACAGCTACAAGGATACTGTTGTGTCATGTCGAGCAGATTACCGATGCATGGCGGTAAAACGACATTGGCCGAGTGGCAGTAACAATGAACAATGTACACCACCATGCGGCTAGTGAGCGCCACCGCCGGCTCTCCGTTGGTTGGAGCTGGTGGACTGCAGTGGCGCGGCGCTGCGGGTGTCAGCACCACTGCCATGACTACCAAACAAGCGTCTCCGGCGGCCCGACCCACCAGTCAATACAAGCGGTTACGTGACGCGCGCCCACTCGGCCTGCAGTCTCCAGTCCCGCTGCGCCGGCACGCTAGGGGCCCGGCCGGGCCGACAGGCTCAGTCGCCCGGGGCCCCCGACTGCTGCCCGCACGAGCGGGGCGCACACGTGGAAACACGGCCTCAAGCTAACGTTTTCTAAAGACAGGGAGGGAATCTGTGATTGACACCATAGGCATAGGTACAGGGGAGCCAGGACACCACGCCCCCCAACCGAAGATAAAAATAAGTGTAGGCCTGTGTCCGTGCGTGCCTTATTGACACCACACAAGCAGTGTTAAAACTGCTCCAAGATATGGGGAAACACTTGGGTTCCCCCTTGGGATGTGGGCTCCCTCTACGCGATGACCTCGCCCCCACTTTTCACGCGGTTGATACGCCCCTGATTGATACAATTCAGCCGGCACCGAAATCCACAGAGTGAATAACTTAACCTGTGAACGTTCGGCAGGCCGGCATCTGCACGGAAATCCATACACGTGCTGAGTTAGTGGCTATGTGCAGTTTGTAGAACTGTTCAACAAACGGTTAAGAAGCTTTGGGTATACTTCCACGCCGCCTTCATATAAGGAACATGACCCTAGTGACCGGCCATCGAGATATTTCTGGATACAAAAATGGCAGATATCAATTTCCATGCCATGCTGACACTTGGGTTTACACGTGCTGAGTTAGTGGCTATGTGCAGTTTGTAGAACTGTTCAACAAACGGTTAAGAAGCTTTGGGTATACTTCCACGCCGCCTTCATATAAGGAACATGACCCTAGTGACCGGCCATCGAGATATTTCTGGATACAAAAATGGCAGATATCAATTTCCATGCCATGCTGACCCTTGGGTTTGGATTTTGGAGGAGAAATTAAGAAATTAAAATTAATATTATAAATTTGGTTCGAATATGGCATGCCGATAGTGCACTGCCACTTCAAAGTGAGTCTATGCTGTTCCCGTGATGAAGGTATCATTTTGCAGACGAGGAACACTGTTGTTTTTAGGAACGTCATAATTTGAAATGAAAAACTTGATGAGTTGCTAAGATGTTCCCTGGCCTCTCCCCTCGAATCCGGAAATGTAAAAAAACACTGAAGATTATATATTCGGGCACAGCCCTTCATCAGAAGGGCTGTGCCATCCCTTCACAGCCCTTCACAGCCCTTTCTGATGAAGGGCTGTGCCCGAATATATAATCTTCAGTGTTTTTTACATTTCCGGATTCGAGGGGAGAGGCCAGGGAACATCTTAGCAACTCATCATCATGCTCCTCGCCGCAGCACTTCAAAACTTATCAACGTTTGAAAAACTTGATGTTTGCTTGTAGCGATTTAAGGCAGAAAAGGGGATGATTTTGACATTTTTAGACTTGTTTTGTCCATAAGCTGTTTTTTTAGAATTTCCAATAATGGTTAACTCCCTTTAAACCCAGCCTGAACAGGTGAAACACCGCAGCCGATTTCCAGACGTTTAACACCGGTTTGGGAAGCCCAGTCACTGACCGGAAGCAGCCGTTTCGATCACGGTCACCTGTTCTCCAGCAGTTGGATTCAACACCAAAATCAAGGCTGGGGGTCTCTTCTCGACCCAGGAAGGTCCTCCAAGGGTTCAGGCTGACTAGGCAATACAATCCCTATACAAAGCCTATGGGAGACCCGAAATCCAGACGGTCCTGATCTCTGCCCATGACGAAAACTCTCAGTAGGATTTGTAAATACTAGTAGGAGCTTAGCAAAAACGAAGCTTGGCTGTTGCAAAGCCCAGACCATCCTGAGGTCCAGAGCCATCACCCAATAGCTGCCAAGGCTCGACTCTCAAGCAAATGCGTATGTGTGCATTAGGCCTTTACGACGTAACGGCTGCTGAGTTCTATGGCGTCGCCAATTCCCACTCTGTTAAGAGGGTATTACGGAGATCAGAAAGACTTGGGTAGAACACTTGTCCGTGATTCGACCTCAGGTCAGCATAGAAGCGAATGCACCTACAGCAGAAATCGCACCCCGTCACCAAAAACATCCCACCAGGCAGCCTTTTGGGCTGGAGCCGAGGCTAGGCTCACTGCGACAACGATATATTTAGAATCAGAGACTCCGCCAATCACGCCCATTAAGCTGAGCCGGACGTTCTTTCCCTAATAGGAAATATATTTAGACTGAGATCGTGGAGTGTTGGCAAGGTAACTAGTATTCTTCGTGATTCAGGATTCAACAGCTAATGCGCTACTTTCGAAGCCAACGGGTCGGTTGCCTACTCAGTAATTTCATGTTATCGTCATACCCAATGTTGACAGATCCGTAGGTCATGCTGGTTGTATTTATTGATCTTTCTATTTTATTGGCTTATTTCATTTCATCTCACACTTATTTATAACTTATAAGTAGCAGAGTGGCACTAGTGTTATTTTATCAAAAATAAGACCAACACCTAAACCCTCGTCTTTTTGACGCCGGAATTTAACGCCCTTGGAATATAGGAGAAACTTTTAGATAGCATTCCCATATCCGGTTCTAAGTGTGACATTTTATTTCAACCACCTATCTTACTGCTCACGGTATCAACCCTTGTCAGCACGCTAAGACGAGCTCAGCTTGACACATATTTGTCTCATGTTCACGAGAGGTGCCCAACAACACAATATGTGCTATTATTATGCACGTAACATGTAACTCAATCCCAGAAAAGTGCTCGTATCCTTAACAAACAGGGGCTGAAGACCACTGAAGAGCTCGGGCTTAACCGCGCCCCACCGGGGTCCGGCGCCACCTTCGCCCACCGGGGGCCATCGATGGCCCCCCTCTAACTCCGAAAATATGGGCGTTGCAAATCTGAAAGTGCAATGAAAGCTCGCGTGAATTCAGTGAAATTACTTGCATGTTTTGTGTCAGGTCAATGGTTTGACCTCAGAGGTCAATTAGGTCAAGATCGGCTATTTTCACTCAAATATGCAATGATCAGAAACTGGGCATAACTCTTTGTCATTAGAGCTATTGAGGCCTGGTAAGTACATTTGATAGCAATTGCCAGTACTTTTTCCGCTATGGGAACGTAAAGACCTCCGCCACTGGTTTGCGCCGAGGTCACCTCGGACCTAATATGACCTGGGTCACAAAGGTCAGTGACCTTGCCGTATATCAATGAAGCCGTGACAAGACAAACACGTGGTTTTGTTTCACGCTCTATATTGGTAAAGTTATTGTCAAATACTGTTTTTGACCTCTGGTGACTTGGATGACCTTGAAAGTCAGGGCAAATTGACCCTGGGATCCGAGGTGCCCGAAACGCTGTTCTGAGGTCTGTATTTGATCTTTTGTGGCTTTTTATCATGAAACAGCTTTTCCCTGCTTTTCCATGGAGGTCGCCTCGTGACCTGACCTCGGGCACGAAATCAAAATCCCGGATATACACCTGACCCTAGGGTGAGTGTGGAGTTTTAAATCGACACTTAAATAGCCAGCTCGGTGAGGTACCTTACCTGTCTTACCTCCTTACCCGGAAAATTTCGATATGGGAAAATATGCGGTGCCTCACCGCTCCGCCTGCACCCAAAACCTTAGGGCCACCCCCGTTAAAGGGAATGTGGCACCTTCATAACGTGATTTTAACTGAGATAGCCAAGTTGTAAAGCAAGTCAGAAAACCCGGTACTCCATATGTCATTTGTCTTGGAACTCGATATTTCCGTAGAAAAAAGCTAAAACCTACCTGACACCAGACCCCTCATCAGCCCGTCGCCGGGCGGCCATTGTTGTGAGCTGCTGGTGTGACGACATATGCTGACGCCACGATGAGCATCAGCCAATCGAAGCCATTGAAGCGTTTCAAGTATGGTAGTGGTTGCCAGATCGTGACATCATCCACAGGCTGATATTTATTTCTTTTTCTAGAGGAGTATTTTAAAAATGAAAATATTGAGCTTATTGTACATTTTTCAGAGAAATCATAAGTGGTTTCATTATTTTCGGTCAAAAATACGCCTAATTCCACTAAATTCCAGGATTCGACCAAGGTGCCACATTCCCTTTAATGGGTTTAGTGCGTCTTAGGTGCTGCAGCCCCAGGCGGGGCTCCGAGAAGCGCAGGGGCCCGTCGGGGCGGGCAAGCCCACAACGGGCCGCATGGCTTCAAGTCGTTGTCTGATTCACGTACAAGTCGCATTAGTTTCCAGTAGCAGCCGTGACAAATGCAGTGCATGCTAGCTCGGCCGAGAGAGACCACCGCGGGAAACCCTGAGACAACTCTTCCGATGAGGTACCAACGAAGATGCGCAGTCGTGCCAAGTCGGGGGTGGCCGGCCGCGGCTGGATTCTCCTCGCCGGCGCGGCGCGAGCTCTCCTCGGTGTATTTCTAGAGCGCCTGTTCACAACGCAGCCAGTCTAGTGCGCCGGTTTCGGCGTTTTGACACCTCCGACCCGGCTACTGCGCAGCACGCTGGGCCGCCACCGGCGGCGGAAGCGTCGCGCGGCGCGCGGCCGGCATCGACCGGGTCGGCGTCGACAGCGACGGCGTCGCTCACTGCAGCGGCTTCGCCGCCGACAGGCCTCCGAGAGCTCTCACCGGCCGCGCCGCCAGCACGGCGCTCGCACATCTCAGGCGCCGGACAGGCGCCGCCGCCCATCAACGAACCAATAAATCGAAATACTCCCGTTAGATGTAATCTGAACACCAGAATGCGATTGCGTTGATAATAAGTGGCAAAGTGAAGAATTCAATTCTTACGAAACGTGCATGCTGTTGTCACCACACGGTATTGGTGGCGATTTTCCCAGCGCCTACATTTAATGTGTCAGGTGACGTCTGCTTGTTTGTTACGTAAGCGGCTCTGGTAGGGCAGCTGCCAGATTATACAATACTTCACCACATTGGGGACCGTTGACAACGAACTTCAGCCGACGAGCGGCGCATTGGCACAGACCTGAGCCGCTGCTGCTGGCTTCGATTTGTCACAGTGCTCCATCATCCCCTCAAGCCCACCTATTTTTGTTTACACCGGAGACAGACTCTGACCCACATCGCCTTCTGCGCAGTGGTACTATCTGCCTTAAACAAGGGCACTTCACGGGTGGCAAAAATTCAGTGTTGCTTTGAAACAAACCACTAACATTCGACCAAAGATTTCGGACTTTCTGATTACCGTCCGAAGACTTGATTGACAAGTGCGCACACCACTGCGACGCAGCCAATTTATGACACCAGGCGGATGCAGGAGCGCCGTTGGGGGGAACTCAAAACAATCGCAAAAACGTAGTGTTTTTAAAAAAATCGGACAAAATGTTGTCATTTGAGGGGACCATGGACCCTTGCCCCCCCTCGTCTGCGTCCGCCAGTGTATGAGTCAAAGTAGTCAGCCATTTGTGCGAATTCGGCTGCGGAGGTCCGGGCCGGGTGACGTAGAGAGCTGCGCAGTAGGGCAGCCACCCCGAAATCGGGCCCGATCGCCACCCGGCGTCCTTCGGGCCCGACGCGGCAGCCAGCGCCAGTATCCGGCACATTGCACGGGACCGGCGTCATCACAGCCCGCCGGCCGAGACCGAGTCGCTAGCCGCTGCCGGCGACACTACAGGGCCAGGTCAGCGGCCGCCCTCTGTCGGCCGTTTCCCCGGGCGGACGTTGATGCTGGTTATCTGGAGGCAGCAGCTGCCGCCGGCTGCAGTGATTGTGTGGACGGCGGACTCCGGCGGCGCACTTTCCGACCGGACTGGAGATGGCCCGATGCTCCAGTTCCGTGCCAAGTGCGCAGATTGGCGGGCACCGGCTCAGAGCCACCTCCAGCCCAAACACCGAGCAGAGACCGCGGCGGACGGCCGCTGTGAGGTACAATCCAGACTCCAGCCCGTTCACTTCAACGCCCGGATCGATGTCTGCTTTCTCGAAATTCTATTAATTTCCCACATTTATTCATTGAGAGCGTCCTCTTGGAAATATAAGAGTGAGCATGAAGTGAGAAAGTAAAATGAGCTTAGTGAGGTTGCTTGGCAGTCATGACCATCACTTGACCCCTCGTAAGCTCGCAAAAAAATCAGCAAAACTGCATTCGTATCAACTCAAAACGGACTATCAAAATCAATACGATGCTATCGCAGAAAACAAAAAGGAACAGCGATATCCACGGGCAGACCCATTCCGCGCTGGCTGAGGTCACCACTTCCAGAGAGAGGTATTTACATACCTCCCGAGTACCTGTCAGACGATCAATATAAGCTGGCAGTTTGAGCGCGACGATGGGGCTGGGGCAGGGGAGGGGGTGGGGGACTGTCGCCGCGGACCCAGCCGGCAGTGAGGCGACACGACGGAGCAGCGGCAGCCAGCGCCGTTGACCTTTGGCCGCCCCGCCGCTGCCGCCGCGGCCGGTCGTCGACCCCTGGTCCAGCTCTGCCGCCGCCAGCTACGACGAGCACGAACGGCAGTTTTACAGAGAATATCGATATTATACTGTTATTTAATGGCGAAAGATCTGTGGAAGTTGCTTAATCCACATATAAGTCGAGCAAGCACGAGACGGAAGTCTGAATCTCAACAGGATCTAAACTTCTGTTCGCGCGCTGTCCCTGTATGTCGAATGTGGGAGATGTGAGCGTAAAAGGTCATGTTTCCGGCGACAGTTGTAGCTGAACTCCTCTACATCCGGAATAGTCTTTCAGAACTTGGGCAGACAAGACGGTGACAACATTGTCAAACGCTGCTAAGTTTAGTTGTCGGTCCACCCCACGTAAAGTTGTCACATGAATACAGCACCCGGGGTTATTTGGTTCGAGAACAAACTGAGGGAGCAAGTTGGGCCAACGAAGTTTGACACGACCAAGCGGCCATCCCAGGCGTCAGAGAAGTGTGATATGAGACTCAGTAGCATCAAAGTATCTGGCCAGAAAAAACAACAATAAATTGCCGTTTCACAGATAGCCTAAATATCGGGGTTTCATTTCTCAGAAGTCGAACTGCTGTCTCCAGCGACATTTCAACACGGTGCATCAGCCACAGCAGTGGGTCGAGCCGACCGGCGCGCGGTGTCAGACGAGCTCTCTTTGTTCGCCACGCTCGGCGTGCGTCCGTCAGCAGGGCTGCAGCGGCAGCGGCGGCTCGTGCAGCGTCGCAGTTGTGTCAAAGTCGACGCAACAACAATCCCGGTGGACGACCGTGACCCACCGGCAGGGCAGGGCAGGCAGCCCTGGCAGCTGTGCCGACGCAGGCCAACACAGCCAAACACAGCCCAGCCCAGCCCAGCCCAGCTGTTTGTGGCCAGCCCTGCCCGCCCCGCCGCGCCGACTGATCGAGGGAAGTCAAACACAACACTGCTGCGCGCCGGTCAGCGACAGGGCCCAGTACTCGCCAGCACCGTCTGGGAACGGCTCCAGCTTGAGCTCTCACCATCTGAAACTCATAGGATTTTTGCTCTAGACTAGCTACAGCTAACTTTTGATAGAACTATCATGTGTAAAGAATGATGCCTCATCGTCTCCAGGGCCCCATTTCATAAAAGATATAACTTACGTTAGCAGCGTAGAAGTAGCATAATGCAGCGTTGAAAGTGAATAATACACCATCATCTTGTTTCACAAAAACGTAGCGCACAATACAACTACTTACAAAATTACGCGGGTGTAAATTACGCTGCACTGGAATACAGCGTAGAATATTCACAATCCTGTTTCATAAAGGAGACAAAATTTACGTTGAATATGGAAAACACGCCTGAAAAGCTACGCAACAAGAAGCAGCGTAACTCTTATCCACCAATGATACAAAACATGGAAAAATAACAACTTCCTTCTAAAGTTTTGAATCCCAGGTAAAAACATTGCTGTGAAAGGAGAGTCATTCAAAAATGTACGATAGACTTGAAGGTGTTTAAATTATTAATGGGATTAAATTATGCATAGGATTTGAGTAAGAGTTATTCGAGTTAAACTTATCTGATGTATAGTTCTATGACAATTTTTAAACACAGGCAGTGGCGGACCAAAAGGGCGTCCCATGGGGGACTTCATCTCGGCGTCCCATCACAGCGCCCCCGGAAAGGTCGATGGCGCCCCGTGAAATTTCCCTTCCTAACCCTCCCTCAGGATGCCAGTAGCATCGCCCCACAACTGGATTTGGCACCCATCTGTTATATTTAACCATCCAAAATAGCCCCCCCCCATCGGCAATCCTGTATCGACCCATGTTGGGCCGTCTTAACTTTAACTTCGACACATAACAAGTTCGCAAAGCCATCACAAAATATAAATCTAAAATTGCATCCATCCCCACGCCGAGAAATATCGCGGAGATAAAGTCAGACAAGAAGCAAGAGCACTCCGCTGCATTGCCTTTGACCGCAGAATCGCCGTTATCTTGCTTTCTTAATTAAGACGGCACAATCAGTAACAGTAAGAAATGCTTTTCAAAGGCAAAATTAAAGCAGCAACTGCAGACGGTGCATTAAAGAGAAAAGAAGCAATATCATATGTAGTCAATAAATATTTACATCACTTTATGAATTATCGGTTTCTACGATGTTTTGCCCTGAAACTACTTTAGCTTGAGCCTATCCTTGACTAAATGTGTTCTTTAATGACAGCAATGGCGCACTCTTGCCCCCTGTGCTTTATAGAGAGGGTGGAACATTTGATTGTCTCTATTAAACGTGAGTAGTGGTTGAAAAGAAGTAATGTTGGATATTGATGACGAGGAGTGTTTGAGATATTTGAAATGCATTTTGCAGTCCGTTCCACCTCTTAAAATGTTTAAGAGAAGGCCAGAGATAGGAGACTGTTTTATTTTTCGAGTAAATGTATTATTTGTGCCTTGAGATTTCTTCAGACCGGATGGGCCTTTGAAATAGGCAATTGAACTGTATGATTAATTTGATATATTGAAAAAAAATTAAACTTTGATTGAAACAATTGAAACACTGGAGGAAAAGGTATTCAAAGAAATTTAAAAGAGTTTTGAAAAGGAAAGCAAATCAAACATATTTAACATATTTACCTACATACTGAGTCAACTCTTTTCGTCAACTCATTTGACTCGCTGTCTTCCCAACTCAACTCAACTCATTGACGTGGTGTGAACCGACTCAACTCAACTCATTTGTCTAATTTTTTCGACTCAACTCAGCTCAGAGTTGAACGAGTTGGAATTTGAGTTAAACTCCAACTCCGACTCGCGAGTCGCACAACTCTGGCCTACAGTTCATCCGAAACGTCGTCACTTTTGGCGCCGCGTGCCTGCCCTCGCCGTTACCGTCGCGGTCGGCGCCATAGCTCGTCCTCTCATGGGAAACGGGGCAGGGCTATATCTCACACCACATCGGACACCAATTTTCACAACAAGGTTCTTGGTCCGCAGTCACAGACATTGGACGTTGAAAGCAGGCTGGGAGTATTGCCTCCTACCTGGAGCAGGGATTAGTTGTGGTTTACAACGTTAGATCTTGACGTCTTCGAAACTGCCATCTGAATGATCAACAGTTTGATTACCTATTTTATGTTGCGTTTGTCTACTTTAATCTTGAAGAAGTACTGATTGATAATGACTGCGGATTTGAAATTTGTGTTTTCACTTATATCATGTATTTAACATAGAACATCTTTAACCTAGACATATTTCAAAATTACAAAGCATCTAAAAAACTGTAACATAACATATTTTACCAGTTACTATCCATTTTTACATATCACATATATCATGTCATATTTGGGCTTCTTTTACCATATTTCATATATTTTCGGCAAAATGAGCTGGTAACTGACAAAATGTTTAAGTTTAAAATTAGAAACGCTGCAGAGTTGGATCTCAAATATTGGCTGAAATCAGAAATATTGCGATGAAACAATCACCTCTGCTACGCTTGGTGCGAGCACTACTGTCGATTATCCATCCTACTACCTTCTGTATATTTCAGTGTCTTTCAAAACTTGAAGGAAGTCCGCGAAATCATATTTAGGCATCGTACGCGCTCATGTGGATCAAACTTCACTTGTCACACGACACGCACTCACTTTTGACCAAAATTTCTACACTTAGCGAAAAATTACAGTCACATTCCCAGCCTGGCTCCCTGTACCATACAAGCACTGTTTGAAAAATTGGGATTCGATACCGCAACAATAAGAGGCCGATCTAAGGGCAAGCTTGACTCTCCAGCTGGTCCAAGCCTGTTAGGCTGCAGGAAAGGTAGCAAATAGTACATCTTCTCCTGGTAAATGGACTTTGTAGCAAAGGTTTAGTTTCTAGAAGGAAAATCGAAATATCCAGACCGATGAAAATCCCGACCATATTTCACCGTTAAACCGCCTAAGTTCCAAAAAATGGAACACAGCTGTTTAGTTCCTTTTTTGTAGAATGCGAGACTCTCATTTCTATGTGCTCATCAGTAAGAAAAGAATGATAGCTGTTTTCATATCAACTATTTTCCTAGCTACGTTTTTGTGAGTCGAGAAAATAATTTGTGAAAATGACCAATTTCTCCTTTTGAATTTCCAGAATTGAAGTGTTAATCCAACACACAGCTCGATATCAATCATCAAAAATTGATATTGAGCTGCGTGGAAATGATTGATATCGAGCTGCGTGGTATTGAGCTTGGTAAGAAATTGCTATAAATTAACCCAATTAGTGTGTGCCTTAGTCACGATTTTAATCGCTTCCTATAAAGTTTTTAAAATTGAGTTTGATTTTCATGTTCTAAAAAAAGACTATTGGCGGCGGAGTTTACTGGGCTAAGTTCACGGTGTTCAGTGGCGCGGTGTCCACCATGATCAGAGTTTTAGAGCACGTCAGCTGCTAAGACTATAAGTTGCTTCAGCTGCCCAGCTGGGTGTTGGCCCCGATCCTTCCAATACATTTCAACAAAAGAAAAATACTCATCCAAAGTTGCTTCTTTACCCGAAAGAAGATCCATGCAGACATTTCAAGGGTTCCTTCCACAAAAACCCCTCCCATAAAAATTTATTAAAATCCGCAGAAGACTACATGTATGACAGATATATTGCATGGTAGCCATGTTTTCGACTTTTTTCTTTTGCAAGTATATATTTATGGGATTTTGGGCTTAACATGTTAAATTAAACAAAAGTATCCCCCTCCTCTCTCCTAAGTTGCTAAGTGGTCGCTTCAGAACACCAAAAATTGGGGCGCTGATTTTCATTTTCTCATATATTACTGGCGATGACCTGAATTCGCTAAATGCTTCGGATAACTCAAACATTTGGTATCAATCTCGATTCTAGCCTCACAAAATAGTTTTTCAATTACCCTTTATTACATTACACGTTACCAAAGGCGGCTCTGGAGCATGGAAAATAGGGGACATCTGCCATTTCACGTATACTTTTCCCACGGTATTCGTTAGTTCTCTGCTCACGAAATATGAAACATGTTGTATAACTTCAATTCTAGACTTTCCATACAACCATGGGTATAGATCTTCTTCATAAGAATTCAGAAGAGGCCACTCCATGGCAAGTAAAACGGAACGATGCCCTTTTTAAGCCACTTATTTTCTCATATACTACTTCCACCTACATTCAATGGTAATTTGCCTTTGAAAGGTGGAGAATTCGTCAAGTATGAATTAAACGAAAATTCTGAGGCTACAAAAGTGCACCTTCGATGCTCCACGGGGTGCTCCAGAAGGTAAAAGTAAGGGATTGTCTCTCCTTCTCACAATTGTTCTTTCTTTGTTTCTAATAGATAAAAGACATCTTTTTTAATTTTTTCAAGTTGTTCCTACTATGGTTGCTGGAGTCGGAGTCTCACTAAAGTCGCCAAGGGACTTGTTACGGAGACCCCGACCCCACCACCCGAACGAGCAACTCCCTCAATGGAGGGTTAATTTAGAAGCCAAAGTTTAACGTCCCACAAAGCACAGGGACGGCCACCCGGCTCAGGTCACATTCTCACCAGTCAGTTGCCAGCCGACCTACGTCGGGTAAACCATTGAGCGCCGGAGCGTCTCAGGGGAACCGATCCCAAGCCTGGACATGCACTGCCACTGCATGTTTCTGAGCAGCGGGCCGGAGCCCAACGCTCTACCAATTGAGCTACCGGGGCGAAAATTTAGTCTGTCTTAACTAAAAACTACAAGGAATCATCCGTTTTTGAAGGTTGATTCCGAATAGACTGTTCAAAAACATAATTCCAAGAACGAAATATTCTTCGCCCAGGCAGGTAAGAATCGCCCAGGCACCTAAAGATCATCACATATCTGGCTACCCAAAGCTTAGTCGACCCGAAGGAGATTCATAAAAGTGGATGCGATAAGGCTCTTCTCCATAACCTTCTTTGGGCACTCCATGAAGACGGTGAAGTCCCTATTTTCCGGCTAGCCCTCTTTCCGAGGAATGCAGAAAGTGTCTCCTGTAATTCGACTACGCATATGACTACGCAAATGCTACAAGGGCTTTGCACCAGGGATGCGGAGCCGAGACAATTTTGGACGGCTCCGGCTCCGGCTCCGGTCCGGGGCTATGATTTCGGCTCCGGCTCCGGCTCCGGGTTCAGTGTCCTAACGGCTCCGGCTCCGGCTCCGGGTTCAGTGTCCTAACGGCTCCGGCTCCGGCTCGGGGAAAAATAGTCGGCTCCGACCGGCTCCGGCTCCGGCCATGTACCTATATCCAAAACGTGATCGATCGTTCTCAAGGGCGTGAAAGTCCATCAGATACAAAGTGCTTATGTATTTGTAAGAATGAAAATGGCGACTGGATGAACGAACGCTCTTGACCAGATGCCAAGGCCAGTGAACCTCAAAACTGGACCAACCTACACTGCAGTGCAGTCGTATGGCAAACTGCACTGCACTGTTATGACAAACAGAAATATGGGTCGGACATGCCCGCAAACCCACATAAGAAATTAAAGATACAACGATCAAGTAAAGCTTGGACAGCCCGCAAAGACAATTTCGATGAGCTAAAGCGGGTCGTTAAAAATACTTTTTTATTTTTAGACTCGCCCCTTTTTCCATTATATATTCAATTCTGATTTCAATGAGCCCATTCCAGCGTCTACGACAGCGGAAAAGATCACCTCAAAACGGTTAAGATGTCTGTTTCGGGCGCGATTGGCCACCCGGCGTTGCCGTCTCCATTGTTAAATTGGGATGAAAGGGGTGCATAACCTACCAGTAAAGACAGCGTGGCATGTGCGTGCGTATAAGAGCGGTAGATGGGATTTAACATGCAGGCATCTACTTGTCAGATGTGTTTGCTGCGCAATACAATACATGTTATTCCACAAAGACCCGAAATTAAATGATTCAGCACCCTAGTACTCTAAATCCCGACAGAACATGAATGCCTTCCGGAGGCGGACCTTTCTCTAGTAACTATCGCTGGAGAACGTCGTGAGGCAGATGCTTCTCCTATTCTCCTGCGAACTATGCAAGAGGTCTGGTACTGATAAAGAAGATGCTGTTTCATATTTTTACCTTTGGGTGGCTCCGAAATCGTCCCCGCTTACACCACGTTCTGTGGGACCGTTCACGACAGTAGGTTCTGGAATACCTTGAAACAGGAAACTATCGTCCCGCTTCTCCGGGCCATTTCTGTCGAATCTTTCAGATTCGGCGCTCGATTACCATCCAGTTTCAGAATGGAAATTGGGGAGGCTTGGTATCGAGCCGAGCTCTTCATAGCCTCTGTCGGAACTTTAGCCTAACTGAAGGTGGATGGTTTTGCTGTTTCGGCCGGTGCTGTATCTGCCTGTTTACCTTCAGCATTGTGATTCTTTTTGCGAGCAGATTATAACTTTCTGGTCCAAATAACAGTTGCATTTGCATTGACTTCGCGCCTCTACATATCGGGTATTATCTCGAATTGCGCAAGCTGGTTTAAGTGTGGCTGTCGGAGAGGTTGTCTCCAACAACTGTCTGTTTGCGACCCGGAGCCCCCGCGGCCATATTATGGAATATGGGACATTTGTGGCATGAAGTGCGTGCTACTACTGTGTCGATTCCGTTCATCGTTCGAGTACTTAAAGACGAATATTATAATTTTTGGGTTTAACACGCATCACTGCTCGGTCTATGGCATCGGGAGGGGGGAAAGAATTGCTCGGGCTAAGCATGGCGCCGATTCTGCCTCTGGGTGGGCTCGAACCCCGACACCCAGCACATATGATGCCATTGGCCAAGCCGAGCGCATGCCATTGGCCAGCCGGCGCAAGCGCTAACCGACTGAGCCACTCAGCCCGAAATAGTTGCGGCTTTCTTATAAGTGGTTCTAAACCTGTTTGGGTTCCTCCGTCGCGGATAGTCGTTTAGAGCCTTCTATGAGCCTCAAGCTATCCATAAATGCAATGCGTGCTTGCATTAGTTAATATGAAATGGCCCTGAATGTGCTGAAGTATTTGCCATCAGCTGTGGTATCTGTGCACGAAGTTATATTCTGTGCGCTGGTGGAACCACCATCTTGGGGTGGGCCAGTCGCCAACAATTGGCAAAACAGCAACGATTCACATTTGACTGGGCGGGCTTAGTTTCCGATGAGGCGATGAGAGATCTGTAAATGCTCGGACTAAGCCTCGCAGCTTGTTACTCCTGACGCTGGCTGGTTTCTGCCTGAATCGAATATTCTGACCGAATGGCTCCGTTGGAGCTGGTATGGTCCTCTTTCAGGTATTGCGAACTTACTGTCGTGAACGGTCCCACGACGTGGTGTGATCTGGTGGAGATTTCGTGGCCCTAAAGGGTAAAATATGACCGGATCTTCTTTATCTTACCGGCTCTTAAATAGTTCGCGGAGAATGGGGAAGCCTGCCTCGACGTTCTCCGCATAGTTACTGAAAGGTTCGCCTCGACCTTCTGTTCTGTCGGGTTTGGTAGGGTGCTGAATCTTTATTTCGGTCTTTTGTGGATAACATGTTTTGTTTGGCTCAATACATCTGCATAATGCCTGCATGTTAATCCCATCTCCGCTCTTTCGCGCAATGCCCGCTGTCTTTTGGTGTATGCCCTTATATCCCATTTAACGGGGCTGCACGTCGGGGGCATCGCGCCCGAACATGAATCTTTAACCGTTTTGGGCGATCTTTCCTGCTGTCGTAGACGCTTGGAATGTGGCTCATTGAAATAAAATTGGTATATAATGGGAAAGTGGGTTCGAGTCTGAAAGTAAACAAATTTTTTAACGCTTAACATTCAACATAAAAAAACACATCAGATAGGCTGACGGCATAATTCCTTTTCGAGAAAAATCGGAACCAACCACCCTACTGCCCAGGACCCAATAGCTGGTTCGCTCACTACACCACCCAATCGCGGTTGGAGCGGAGCAGCAACATTGCCTCCAATATGTCTGCTCTTAGTCTGGACCTGAGATCAGTAAGCAGTAGCTTCATCGCGGAGAACAACCTCTCCACGGACACCTGAGTAACTGGTAGCGCGGCCATTACCAGGCTAGCCGGCTGGATGATGGCTGGATATCTATCTAAGATGTCGCATACGGTCGCCCTCTTTAGGCGACCCAGGTTTTTGAAGTCGGCTAGTGCCGCATGGAGTGACGGGGATGCTGTTTTCTGCGCCTTTTGCCCTCGGTTCTCGACAGACCTAGTATAAACTACTTCTCCGAGTACATGATAGCTCTCCTGGGGGGGAGGGGGAGCAGAGATTTTATTGCTCGACAGACATAGTGTAAACGCCTTTTTTAAACCATTTCTTCGGCCTTTGGGGGCCAAAAAGATAGTCTGCCCCCTTCCAGGGCTTTGGGGGGCATGGCCGGAATGGCATCCGCCTGTGTTTGCCAACAAGGGCGGATGCAGGCCAACGGTATGGGGTAAATCGTGAAAAAAACATATGGTTTTTTTAAGAAAATCGCCAAAAATTGGGCAGTTGGGGGCCAAATGCCTTTTTGCTCCCCCCATGGATCCGCCAGTGTCCGCCAATGCTTTAATTTTTTGCCAATTTCTGCCCATGCTAAATGGCCGGGGCGCATCACCTGCCCGAGAGTGAGACCGTCTACGGAACACCCTAGTCGCAATATTTCACTTATCTCGATATACATAACATATCGAGAAAATGTAATATTTCCGGTGAATAAAGGTGTTTCCATGCGACATCTCACGAGGTAAAATGTGACCATTTCACGTTTGATTTTTGGTAATTCTAGAGCTCTTTGGGAGCCGGAGCCGGACCCTTTCTGACGGCTCCGGCTCCGGCTCCGATCAAAACTGTTTCGGCGGCTCCGGCTCCGGCTCCGGGCAGAATGGTCGGCTCCGACCGGCTCCGGCTCCGGCTCCGCATCCCTGCTTTGCACACATATTTTTAGCCTGACACCAAACTAAAAGACACTGTCTCCCTATTTTTCATATTCTGGAACCACTCGTGCAAAATAAAAATAACACTTCACTCTCGCAGCCTACAAAACTGGATAGAATTGACCCCATAAGAGAATTCTCAATCTATCAGACCTATGCGGCTTGGACCCAACTGAGAAATCTTGGGCATACATATAAGGATTTCTTTATCACTTCATGGATCCATCGTTGAAAAATTGCATCGTTGAAATATCATATTTGGACCAGCCTCGGTTCATTCTTAAGCTATCATTAGCAAAAATTAGTTACATACATCACACATTCATTCGTACATTGATCTACTAATCCAATTTTCTATTCAGTTGATCTATTAAGTCACCTGAACTCGTTGTGTAGAACAAATAAGCGCCTAGTATACTTAAACTGTGTCGCAATTGATTTCTCGCACGGGAGGAATCAAATACAATGCTACTTGACATACATGAAACGTTAAAGGGCCTTGACGTACGTTGAAGGGCTTTAAAAGTCCAACAATGGGCAAAATCAAGACAAGCAGCCCTCCTCCCGCAAAAAATCTTTGTGGGCTAAGTGGGTGGAAACAGAGACTACCACCTCATTTTCAGGTTCATTTTCACAGGAAATAGCTCGGTAAACTAGAAAGGGCTGGGAAGTGATTTTTCTCGTAACCATATTAATTAAGAGGGACAGTCAATGCCCACCACCCAGAGTACTGGAAGATCCACTATCTATGCATTGCGAAAGGTCGGCTTATGTAAGCCTCCCGAGTTCTGATCACACAGTTTCAGTTCACTTTCAGTACGTACAAAGTTTCAGTCCAGTTTCAGTCCGCTCCACGTGCACCAAGAAAGCAGCATGTTCGATAACAGCATTGAACAGACCCGGGCTATCACACAAAAACAATAGCGCGAATTTTACTTAAACAGTTCACTGGTAACTCATATAAAATTGTTATCTTTAAACAAGAGGAGCACAGATGAGTACGTGCGCGCCTCGGCGTAGCAAGAGGTGGCGCCTGAGCCTAGCCTGCGGTGTTATCAGCTCTGGGCGCTGGGCTGGATTCGGCGCGTGGCACGCTGCCACCACCAAAATACACAGCCGTCACCCAAATCATCTCCGCGGCACCGATCCGGGTGACGTTCTTGTGACAGGCCATGCCACAGCCGCGGCAGCAGGCTCGGCCCGCCAAAGACGGCCACACCAGGGGTGGAGGGGCCCATCCGGCCCTGCCCCAGCCCCCAATAATGCCACCGGATGTTACCCGTTTCAAAACGATCTCGGTTGATTTAACTTCAAGTTATCCTCACAATTTTAGGCATCTGGGCTTCTCACTCTTCCCAAACGTTCCGTTGGACCTGCCTTTATGCCCCACCCCCTAGAGAAGTGCACAGCATCACAGCCTCAACCTTCTTCCATCCAAAGCATGAGGAAGAAGCGTACCGATTTACGTTGCAACAATAGGCGAAATGGGTTTGTCCATCAGTTCGCTAAAAAAATGGAATAGGTTATTCATGCGCGACCCTTCCAAGCCTGGAATATAAACGGAACAGTATGATCACCTTAACTAATTTCAGCCCACCAGAAATAGTTTTCGTGACCTATATGAACGAGAATATGGAACCTTGGTGCAATTCCAGTGCCATTTCACCAAAAGCTCACGGTGCAATTCACCAAATACAAATATCTCCCCCTCTCTCTCTCTCTCTCTCTCTCTCTCTCTCTCTCTCTCTCTCTCTCTCTCTCTCTCTCTCTCTCTCTCTCTCTCTCTCTCTCTCTCTCTCTCTCTCTCTCTCTCTCTCTCTCTCTCTCTCTCTCTCTCTCTCTCTCTCTCTCTCTCTCTCTCTCTCTCTCTCTCTCTCTCTCTCTCTTTCTCTCTCTCTTTCTCTCTCTCTCTCTCTCTCTCTCTCTCTCTCTCTCTCTCTCTCTCTCTCTCTCTCTCTCTCTCTCTCTCTCTCTCTCTCTCTCTCTCTCTCTCTCTCTCTCTCTCTCTCTCTCTCTCTCTCTCTCTCTCTCTCTCTCTCTCTCTCTCTCTCTCTCTCTCTCTCTCTCTCTCTCTCTCTCTCTCTCTCTCTCTCTCTCTCTCTCTCTCTCTCTCTCTCTCTCTCTCTCTCTCTCTCTCTCTCTCTCTCTCTCTCTCTCTCTCTCTCTCTCTCTCTCTCTCTCTCTCTCTCTCTCTCTCTCTCTCTCTCTCTCTCTCTCTCTCTCTCTCTCTCTCTCTCTCTCTCTCTCTCCCGACTGTAGTGCTTCAGGGGCAATTGTTAATGAAAATAATCGATATGTTCTTATTAGGCTTAACAATGGCTGCTTTTAAATTTTTTCCTTTACATAATTTTCCCGTGGTAAGGTAAAACGCCTCTAAACCAGCATGACATCAAATCGGCCTACGATCTGGTAATTATTTGTGCAGATTGAACGTGTTTGATTTGCGCAAGAAATGAATATGGATACAAGTGAGAAAAAAATTTTGCCGGAAGAGGTATTTTTAGGAACCAAGGGACATTTATCAATTTCGGATATTTTTTCCCGATACATGAAAACATATTTCACGTTTTAAATTAGTCATTGGAGAAAGTTATACGCAGCTATAGTCGCCAGTGCGTACCAAAGGCAAGTTTAACACGTAGGCTTTAAAGAGGTCCAAGCAAGAAATATTTGTGCGGGCACCGGGGCTTGATCATTACCTCACGATCCCAAGGTCATCTCATACCAAGAACCACCCGGGAGAACAGGGAGAACAGGTGATAACGCAGCAAAGTGAAGGCAAGCGCCCTTATATGTCTCCCATTTGCTTACATACATATTGTAAATGACACCCAATATCTGTGTTCAAGTCCATGTTTATGCATCGCGCATGCATACATGTTAAGCAAATTTTATGCAGCATCGGCATGGTCAGTCGCTCGCATTGGATGTTCGGGCTGGCTTTCAGGAAACCAAAGGCAAGGGAACAAGAAATGTAGAAAGCCAAGTCATGTCACAGAATTACTCAATGAAGATAGTGCAAACTTTCTAGAGAGGCGAAAATATATCGGTCTTTAACTTAATGGACGGTATGGCTTACAATAGGTAAGCTAAAACTACTTCAAAGTCACAAAAAATGAAGCAGCCAGAGGATCAACCTGGAGAACATACAACCAACCAAGGGCGCGGGGTGGTAGAAAAAAATTGAGGCAGATAGTTTAAACGGACGGAATTGTAGTTGCTTCCAAATCAGTTTCTGCTGCCCCTAAATCAGCTGTGGGTAATTTTAAGGACAGTCAGACTGGCTAGCCACGAGAAAAATTCCCGCGCATGCTACTCTAGACCAAGCGTCTACAGTCCTCTCAGGAGCGCACTCGTAAACTTTTGACATCCGGGCTGATTCCACGAGAGGAAACGAACATATGAAAAACTAAAAACTGGGTGACTAAGGTTATTCTGACAATTTTGGCTATTCTGGCTATTTTGACTAAGGCTGTTCACTCGTTGTACCCAGTTGCAGGGACCCGTTCATCTCGGGAGAGGGGGGGGTACCAGATGCTCAGCAGCTGATCGCCGCTCGCCCTCTTTGTTTTCGTGGCTGGCATGGCTGCGCGGCGGCGGCCGGTCCCGGCCCAAGGTCATCCGTGTTGCCGACGGCCGCCGGCGGCTGCGGTCAGCTGGGCTGTCGGCTGCCACAGCCGCCCGCGGCGACGCCCGCGGCCGGCCGCCAGTGGTGACATTGCCGCGAGCCGCAGCCTACAGGGCGCTGTCCACATAGGCGTCAGTCAAATTTGAGGGTGTTCAGACCCCTCCCCCTTTATCAGAAACCATCAGAAAATGGTTGAGCCCTTCCCCCTTCGTCAGCAATTGTCAGAAATGGCCAGAACCCCTCTCAACAGCAACGATGGTCGATATAAGCAAACACGCAGATACGCCGCCGAACTACAATACTCGGGCAGTGTCTATTGCCTTGACTCGAGCGATGCGGGCAGGTGGTAGCAGTGGACGCTGCGTGTGACTTCTTGGTTAGCTGCAGGTGCAGGTTAGCGATTTGGCTGCAGTAACTATGGCAGAATCATTATCGAGGTTGCAGAGCTATCTTTAGAAGCACAAGTTCTTTATTAGGTGGAACTGAATCATCTTGAGGGTTACAAATTTGGGAACAAATTAAACGGAATAAAACTAACAGAGCAGCATTAACCGTATTTGCCTTGCCACCGTAATAGCACACGGTGGGTGCAGCCGCCGGAGACTTAAAAGTAAGCGGTTCAAGAAGAATTTTATTATTGGATTTCACACTGTTCATTCACTTAAAAAACAGCTCCAATATTAGCATGACAGTTTGACGGCTACTGTCTGCATTTTTGCGTTCCAATTGAAGCCACCTAAACCGTAACAATCACCCCCCTAACTAATTGCGCCCCGTAATAACCTGGAAAGGTACAAGTAACAATTTTTGGGCACCTTAATCCAGCTCTCACCTCTAATCCATACATTTCCCCAAGGTTTCAATGAATTCGTGCGTAAGAATGTATTTCACTCAGCTAGATAAATCAATTCAGCACTTCCTTAAATCTACACGGGTTTATGAACCCCAAAAATAAGAATACGGTTGTCACATTCCGAAATCGATGGTTTAAATTTCAAAGTCAGAAATATATTGCATATTCTGAAAGCAACAATTTTAGATTTTCCCTGGTGGTAGATTTTTAAGGCAGAGATCTCTGATTTAAATAAAAAGTAATTGCGCCCTGGTCAAATGCGCCCTATCCAAATATATGTTGAACAATCAAATCCAAAACCTTTCCGTATGAGTATGATTTTATTATTACAAGTCATGGCGGATGCAAGAATACCACGTTAAAATGACTTTCAATCCGTCCAGATGAAAAGCTTGGGAGGTAGCCGAGCCCCATTTGCTCTTACACTAATTATTATTTTTGCCGTACGATTGACTTAGCATGGTATGAGGGAAAGGCGCTATTTAATCTAGATGCGCTCTCCCCCGGGCGCAGTTGCCCTCACACTTTGGCAAATGCGCCCTTTGTATACTTTCACTCAAATTGGAATTCACTCTTAGAACACGCTATTTTCAGGTCAGGAATGTTTTGTCAATAATAAAATGTCATATTTTGTAATTTAATCCACAGCAGCGAGATCAAATAGGAGACATTCGTCTAGCAATCGATTTCCCTTAGAAGGGCGCAATACACATACTTTCCCCTACGGCTCCTTTTCTTTTGAAAAGCACAGCAGTCAGCTGCAACCGTCTGTGGTTTATCATTGTATGAAACTACTTTGCTAGCATAATTTCTAGCATATTCTAGCATATCCAACCAAAATTGGTACCATACCATAATTCTAGTACGTTTGGGTACCAAACATTGAAGTACCCGCTCTTCAACTAGCCTGGGTCTGCGCAGTTCTCGCTCAACAAAACAATTCCACGACAGACGATGATCTGTCCCCGTCCTCTGTCAGAAATCGTCAGAGAAGGCCAAACCCCTACCTACACCCTCGTCGGAAAGTCAGAAAATACCAGAGGGAGCGCGGTGGAGTGATCAGCGCAGCTGGCTTCCACGCAGCCGAAACGGGTTCAAGGCCCGCCGGCTTCCCTCAACAAGGAGCAAGCTGGCTCCCGAGAAACCCTTTCGACAAGGAAAGAGTTGGCGACGCCATATGACCCTGGCTGTTGGAGCGTCGACAATCCCTCCAAATTATTATCATAAAATACCAGACCCGCTCCTCTTTGGTCGCTGACGTCATATGTAAACAGCCCCTAATGCTCGCCAACGGGCCAAGGTTCAGAACACGAGCCTTATACGAAAACCCTGCGTGTTTTTTAGAAGGACCGATGCCAAACTCCTGAGACGCAGCACGCGCGGGAGAAGCTGTTTACACCTATTGGGAGCCACAGAGATTCAGAAACGCCTCTCTAGGTCCATTCGATGAGAGGGAAAGTCACTCATCACCAATATATTTTCGAGGAAACAAACTATGCAAACAAAGGAAGGATTTATCAAATTAGGAAACAAAAAATCATACCTAAGTCAATAACATAAATAAAAAAGTCGCCAAAATATATCACACATTAACAGAGAAACAAAATATGGAAAAAATCAGAGGATGCATCCAGCGGGTTCAGGTACTTGTCGTTAAATCTAAACTTACGTAGGATGACTGTTATTAAAACGTACCTACCTAGAATCCAATCACTCCCACGACATACTTCCAATTCACAAGTTAGAGGAAGGTACACCAGCTTCCTGATTAGGTATCTAATTTCCATTTAGCTACGCTAAGATACCTCACAGTGAACAAAAACAGAATACTGTGATTGAGCCAATACCCAACAAGAAAACATTTCAACGCAATACTCGTCAAGTCCCTGATTGTTCTGACACTTTTATCCAGTCGAGCTTCAATAAACCTCAATCTCGTCGTCAGTTTCAAGGATGTACGGCCTTGACAAAGTGTTGGTGTGATATGCGGTCGCTGTTTATGGTTGACGTTTCAACTTACCGTTCGGTATGTTGGTGTTATCCTGATCTGCATTATTATTTATTGGGCATAATCAGCAACAGGTATGCACCCAATTCTAGCTGAAGTCCTATTGGAGGTTTATCTGGAATTAAATTATAGCTTTACCGCAAAGTTGCCATTAGTGATCTTCCTGAGCTCTGCGCACCTTCCCTAAACTTCGCTTTCAGTGTTCTGCCGGAAGCCCAGTAGAACAGGCTGAACGCTCTCGTCCTTACACGATTTAAGGCTTTCGGAGCACCCATGTTTCATGAGACATAATAATCTGATTGCAACTTCCTCGTATATTTAAAACTTTTGATGCTACCAAAAACATACTGTGAATATTGTGTGCTTGCCACTTCCCAACACATACCGTATACTTACCGTTTCCCAAGAGATGTCGCAGGCAGCATTTATTGAGATTACAGCGACTGCACAGAATCATATTAAAGAGTTTTGCACTTTTATAATGGGTTTTGAACTGATATAATAGTTTTGCAGAGCGGGCCGAGAAACCCCTATTGGTAGATTTCACTTCCCCCGAAAGATGGTTCTTTTACACTTACACACGTTTGGGGGCCGTGGCTGTGTTTGCCGGCGGTCCGTGCTGATGCAGCCGGACGTCACTGTGTTCGTGAGGGCTTCCTTGCCCATCGCTCGGTGTGTGCCCGGTCTTTTTGCCCGGGTGTGCGTCGTGACATTTTTTGTCTGACTGTTGCGACCGCAGCGGCATGGCTGGGCCGTGGTGATGTGAGGAGGTTGCGATTAGTAAACATTGGAATGGCTGGCAGTGTGACCGCGGAATTCAATATCCGGTGAAGTTGGTTGAGTTACTGTATGACGGGTGTATGTGTATGTGCATGTGGATGCGATGGATGGTACTTTCCGATATTATGTTCAAGTGAATGTAAAGTGCCATCATATTGAGGGCTCTCACAAACTTCGTGGTGGCTAACCGTGCACTTGCTCCGGTTGGACGGTCGTGGTTGGTTGGTTGGGGGACTGTGTGCTGAGTTTTGAAGTGTGGATGCTCTGTGTGCAGTGTGATGATTGAGAGCATGTGCGGTAGTTTGTACTGGAAAAGGGGATGGGAGTGGGGAAAGGGAGGGGGTAGCGAAGGGATATATTTGGACTGTGGGCAAGGGATGGTGGATGGGGGGGGCATGTGCCCAATTGTCGATTGTATTTTAAGTGTGCACTTGAAGCTGTGTGTGTGTGTAAATATACCCCCGGTGGAAACCGCGGCGACAACAACAACAACAACAACAACACACTTTAAAGCTTCAAATAAAGGCCATTATGTCCGGATTTCAAACTAGGAAGGAATTACTTTCCATCTTCCGCTCAATTTGTATCCGTATCCATTTGTAGCGCAGTCTGGCAACCAGGTTTATTGTACAATTATAGTATGAAGCATCACCAAATTATGGCGTCACACCCATGTTGAGGGTTTCAACTTTTAGCAAAGGAAAATGCAATAATACGAAATATTGGGCTTATTGACCATTTTTTTGCAGAAACAAGTCCAAACTCATTACTTCAATGATAAACCACTCAACTACTTCAGTCAAAACTGCACCAAAATGTCACATTTCCTTTAACTCCCACATCAGGAGTATACACCCAACATATTACAGCACAAAATGTCGCATTTCCTTTGACTCCCACATCACGAGTATACACCCAACATATTACAGCAGTCATGTTTTCATTAGATTAGAACACCAGATCCAGAGACAACGTAGATAAAAATAGCAGATCCGCAGGCGAGCAAAGAGTATACCACTGCTAACGTCAGGAATGGTCCCTAAGCGGCACTCAGAACTTGTTTCAAGAAGACAAATGAATACCGCGCGCTGTCAGGCAAGGGCTGATCCAGCGGGTTTGGGGGCGCTTGACCCCCTCCCCTTCAGTCGAACGTCGGCACCCCCTGAAATGGTTACGACGCCCCCGAAAGGTCGATGGCGTCAATCCTGAAATGTCGCTTCCCCCAGAATGCGAGCACTGGCGACATGACAATAGGATTTAGCGCTCACTCAACAAGTTTAGGCGCCCCCTCCCTTCTGGTCCGGATGACACTACCCTTCCGACCACGTGCCCTCCCTCCCCTATCGCAATTCCTGGATCTGTCTTTGCTGGCAGGTCAACACGCGCACAGACGTATGCCCGGCACCGTAAGACGGGGCGTGTCGGCATTTCCGACCTCGTCAGTGTCAGCTCGGACGGCGCCGCCGCCAGTACCACTTTGCGTATCCTCAGCTACCAACAGGCAGCTTTGTCTCGCAGCGTCGCTGCAGATTCACGGTCAGCCTTATAGCGTTCGGCAGAGATATTTGACTGGAGCTGGCTGTTCGCGCCGCACCACGTTCGGGGAACGGCGCCGCGCCGCGGGGCGCTGATAGCGAGAGCTCAGTGTTGGAGCTGACGCCGCCCAGCCGGCTCTCAGCACTGATGGTCGGCTAAGTTTTCTAATTTCCGCGCCGGATATGGCCTCCAGCGGCGTGCAGCCGGTGACCTGCATCGGTAGGTCTTGCCCCGGGTAACAAAAACTCTCGACAGGCGGTCAGTGTGTATATCTGGCAGCGGTAACGGCCTGCTGACCCCGATGACTGGTCACGACGAAAAGCGTTGCATGAAGAAGGTTCTTAAGCAGATCATGATAGGAACCCACAAATACAAGCAGTGACAGAATAATTCGGCGCCTTTCAATTATCAATTACGGGTTTTGTAAGCCTTTCTTCAATACGGGTTTTGTATCCAAATAAGCTTTGTAGATTTCCGACACAAAAAACACCTGTCAATGCCATACCGTATGACGGTCTTCAACATGAGACAGATCCGACCTTTTGCTTTCTTTCTCCTTAAGCCAGCAACCAGACAAGACTCAGAACAAAAACATGGAAAAAGCATGTGTTTTCAGAATAGGTCGTCCACACACACCCACGCACATGACTGGAGATCTCTTCTCGATCCAGGGGGGGTCCTGGGTGGGTTAACGCTACCACGGCAATACAAGCACTATACAAAGTCTATGGGAGACCCAAAATCCAGGGGGTCCTGAACCCCCAACTCCCCGGGATTTACAACCATGCTCACGCACCCACACTCACACCCACACATCGGACGTTTGAACGCTCAAAGACAGGCGGACACCGGTAACGTTCGTAGTTTTGACCAATCTCTTCCTGTCTGTTAAAAAGCTAAGCATTCTAACAGTCATTTATCGTTGAGTTCACAAGATAAACGTTTAATTTATGGTAAGCCCAGGCCTAATTGAATAATACTCATCAAATCACCACGCATATTAGCAATGGCCGCGGAACTTGGGGAGGGGGCACCGGGGCATGGTGCCCCCCTTAAATCAGAAATTTTAACACTAACCCTATGGCGTTGACTGGACAGAAATGAATTCAAAAGCCCATGGTGCCCCCCTACCCTCACCTTAAATTCGGACGTTCCGCCGCCACTGCATATTGGTGATCATCAACGCAGGCAGTACGTGCAGGGCGGATTCCATAATCCCTGGAAGCTCTCTAGAAACGAATACAACTGGCTTTGGCGTCTTGGTCTTCTCTCAGCAGTAATCTCGTATGACGTCCACAATCCAAAATTGGCGGCTGTAGCGATTTCGGCTTTCGCTCCAAAGTTGGATATTGTGCCATTTATGCAATCATCGCATTCATCCGAAAAACCCACATGTTTCCGTTATGTGACCTAAATTGTCTTTTTCACCAGGATGGCCGGAGTGATTGATGTCCCTGAACAAGAAACCTAATATGGTATAAATCATGGGGAAAATATACCATCAAGCATCAGCCAGGTAACACGTTGGAGTGTAACCATGCTAGGTGCGTTCACGTAGAAAAGGAGGCCACTGATTACGAATTGCACGTGTGTTTAACACATGCTTGGGATAAAAACTATTCACCCAAAAAATAGCCATGCAAATCTTGCATCTGTGGGACGTTTATCACTATTGAGCGAGGGTATTCTATTAATCCGTTTCGAATCCATCTTTTCTAGTACACCCAGTATTATCTGGAGCTGAAAAGATTGGCAGCGCCGCGCAAAGATGGATCTAAGCGAAACGTTTGAGGGAGGGGGTTAACCAGAGCAACATCGTGAAAAACAATGTTTTTTACGAAATAGATTAAAAATCGGTTAAAATTGGATAATTTCACCACCGTGGGGGCATGGCCGAATTGCCATCCCCTACATCCACCCTGGGTGACCCGTATCGTTAATAGAGTTGAAAGTGGTTTACTCAATACAAGACACCAGGAACATGCCACAAGCGGGTGCATAATTTTGAACGCTATTCGCAAATCGATCCACAAGATGAGGGGTAGTCGGCATCCGAGACGGATCAGTTCCAGACACCGTGCGGTGTTATCTCGACATCGGGTCTGATTGCGTTGTCAGAACGGATCCTAGACCGGGTAACGGGCCTAGACGCAGACTTGGCGGAGCGACAAATCTAAGCTTGGGCTTTATCTTGGGCGGATCAGCGCGGCTAGCTGATGGCAATGTGGAGGGAACTCGCATTTCCATCAGCTTTCTGTGCGGCTTTCTGCCGTGCAGAAAAGATTTGCCTTCCAAGCAGCTTTATCCCCAAGAGTTTATGCAAATGGAAATAAGACTCATTTCATTTCAAGCCTCCAGGGAGAGGCTTTGAATCAACTAATCTTTACCACTCAATCTTTTAGAATGTTCCATAAGAATCACAGCAGTCACGGTCATAACGAGGAAACGAGCAAATAAGTCAAAAACAAAATGGAGTTTCAAAGGAGAGCCTACTATTTTTTTATGGGGCTTCAACTTTACAAAAAATGAGTTACACCGTCAGCATTATCATCACCAAACAAAGCATCAAGTCTTCCCTCTGAAGTTAGAAACATACGGATAAGAATGGACGTTTGTAACTCTAGACGCTACAGCACCGGGACGATCATCCGAAAAGACGGACTCCAAGCTGGCAGACTTCCTCAGCGAGCGACATTCTGCACAATTCTGGCCACCATACTGAGCGGGAGCACAGCTGCCAGCAATGCAATAGCAGCAGCCTAAGGCTCTAAAATAAAGGCAAAGTACCAGGTAAAGCGGGAATGTAAAGCAGGTACCCTACAGCTGATTAAAGTTTGGCGAACATGAAAATGGTTATTTAGTCCCACCAAAACGCCTTGCCTTACGCATTTCCTAGAATGGTTATAAAGCCGTGGGTATTGATTAACATTTCCACAGTCAAAACGGTAGATCTAAAATACATAATTCCAGGTCCCAAATTATCTTCTTCAAAAATTAAGAACGTGTCTGGCACCAGTTTGTTTCAGCTTTCTACTTTGTAGCCTTACTGTTCATTTAAACATCTTCCAGGGCTTCTCATGACCACTCTTAGTAGATTTAAGACGCCGCGGCGCCTTTGCTTCAATAACCCTTAGCCGAACTACGATTTCAAGAATTCGTTGATCGATATACCTACTCAGTGTGGTAGCTTTTTTTAGTCAGCCTCAAAGGTCGTCGCCAAGGGTCGCACCAATCAATACATGACGCGAGGAAAGAGCCAGGACAACATCAGGCGCCATAGCCCCTTCTGGTAGAGCTCAACTGTAAAACTTCTTGTTAAAGCGAATGAAAAATAGTTGACAAACTGTTCTAATCTATACAAATACGCATTGCGAAACGGGAACATCTAGTCACTACCTAAATTTTATTAAGCGTCGTGGAAAACCCGTTAATACTTGGTTAAAATAAAGCACAATATTCTTGGCTTGGAAACATTCGTAGATTCACCACAAAACTGCCTATACAATGAATCTCAATAGGACCGGGTCAGTTGCGGCAGATATTTCTGCTCATCTGGAGCTCAAACACCTCTAAAGTTGGCTGCCGGCGAACCGGCAGCTGGTTTCAATGCAAACAGGAAACGGGGCGGAACATCATTCGTTGCAGGCGTTGATCCGCCGAGATCGTGTTGCGCAATGCCGGCGCGGCGCCGGCGGCGGTGCCGGTCTGCGGCGGCGCACACGGTAACAGCGACACCGACCGGTCCGAGCCCCGACCAGAACACACCGCCCCTCCCCCAACACCCGAGCGCCGGCGGCGCGACGGTGACAAAATGACAAATTGACGGTGAGCCGGAGATGCCGCATCTCCAATTTTATCAAAAACCTCTCCCGCGCCGCGACTTCTATACGCGTCCGAAAAGGCCCCCTTCCCACTTTGAATAAAATATGTTCCACTTTCGGCCGAATCGGGAATACACCGGGATATTGTGTAAGGCATGTATGCGCGTTTTCATATCCGTGCAGAGCTGGCGGACCCGACAACAGTGTCAGCCTCTCCCAGCACTGGGGGAGGGGGGGGCGGATACGATAGGAACGATAAGGATAATCTGATCTGCACCAGCAGCAAACACAGCTCTCTCGCCTACAGAGAGAGAGGAGTGGGGGATACAGTTCAGTGCGGTGGACGGTAAGCCGGAGATGCCGCATCTCCAATTCAATGTTATCAAGAACCTCTCCCGTCCAGCGGCGTTCATACGCGTCCGAAAAGGGGCCTCGTCGCCCCCCCTTCCCACCCTCGCCCCGCGAATCATCTCTAATAAAGCCATGATGAAACCGGTGGTGAATGTGATGTCGCGGGGCTGAGTGTGGTGTCACCGGGCTGAAGGGGGTGTCGCTGGCTGAGGGAGGTATCACGAGGCTCAGGGGTGTATCGCGGGACTGAGTATGGTGTCACGGGGCTGAGTATGGTGTCACGGGGCTGAGGTGGTGTCACGGGGCTGAGGTGGTGTCGCAGGGCTGAGTGTGGTGTCACCGGGCTGAAGAGGGTGTCGCGGGGGCTAAGTGTGGTGTCGCAGTCACGCTGACGAAACGACGCCTTTTTCACATTATATATCTGATGTTAGCCAGCCGTGGCGCCGCACGGCCGCCGGTCTACAGGAGGCGCGGCTCACTGGCAGGTCGTGCGCTTCCGGCGCCACCTAACCCGGGTTCAAGTCCCAGCGGGTGCCCTGAATGATTACACCCTGATTCCAAAACCCACTTCCAACGGGGTAAGTGTAGATAGCTTTCTTCAGAGAAAACTTTTCAGTTGGGAGTTCATTCAAGCGAGGGAACATGAGGAAAACTTCATCCCAAGTAATTGAAGCATGAATGGATTATGCAAATTTCCATAAGCGTCGCCACAGGCAAAAAGGTGGGGGAAGGGGGCAGCCAAACTTCAAACTGACACTGACAAAAAAATTTCCACGTTAGGACCAAATACTGTTCGAATATGGGCTCCTCGTTGCCTTCTGCAGCGGCTGGTTATAATAATGTCCGGTTTTCTCCCATTTTGACCGAGATCAAGAAATTTTTGGCCAAAAAGTGGGTGAGGGGAGGGCCGGGCCCCCTGGCCCCTCCGGAGGCGATGCCCCTGCAAATTTGCCATAAACTGTTTCAGCGAAAAGTGCCTGAAATGGTGGATTATCGTTTAATTATAATGCGCATAAATTTCAAGAAAGGATGCGATAGCAGAATGCATATAACATTGAAGACCTCTTTTGGATTACATTCGGAACTAAAGTGGTATGGGTGTGCACTTAGTCTCTTAACTGGCGCCCACTTTGGACATTGGACATCAACACAGCCCATAAAATCAAACCAAAACCAATTCATCGATACTTCACTGCTTGTGAGCTAACCAAGAAATTCCCCTGGCAACGCCAAAACAAGACAAAACACCAACCTTCGCCGCTTTGTTCGTGAGCAGTCTTAGGCATTTGCGTCCATAGCTCGGTTGCTACACATTAATCTGTTCATTTGTTGAGACAGATTTGACGGACAGCCACACTGACCAATGTTACCGAGTCTGGCATAGTGTGCACTCCTGTTACCACAAGGTCACCGGACGCGGCTGACTCACCGCATTGCTGCAATATTGATTTATGGATGTGCTGCCAATGCAATCGAACAATAGCGTTCCCCGAACCGATGACCCAAAGCGCTGAAAAAGTTCCCAGGACAACGTAACCAAGCGCTGTCTTGGTAGTTTCTCTATTTCACTGGCAATGTATCAGCGGTGATGTTTTTTGGAATCCCTTTCTTTGGAACGAAATTACCCAGGATGACCCAAGGAAGACGAAGGAGAGAGTGAGTGAAAGCATGTGTCGGGGTAATGGCAGTGCCACAGAACTGAAGTAAAATAAATAAGATGAACTCGAAAGACCCAATTTACGAATAATGTTTTCTTTGAACCACCAAGATAGCGATGTAATCGCAAGGAAATTGTGTCTCAATCCAGTGGCGGGTACAAGGGGCAGGTAGGGGCTCAAGAACACCCCCTAAAATGTCCGAGTGCCTACGATTGATACATAGGCGGAGCCTAATCCGAGGCAATGGCGGGGGAGGCTCGAGACCCTAGCCCCCCTCGAAATAAAGTCCTGGATCCGCCACTGCCTCGATCAGTCGCACTTGCTCTACTTTCACTATTCGTTCAGTTCCAGCAGATACGACAGATAAGTTTCATGACAATTGTGGTTCTAGCGCAGGCAAAAATTGGGCTTCTGACATCGTTCGCAACCCAAATTCTCACATATGGTTGATTTGCTTATTTGTACTGTAACTGTTCAACCCGCATGCCAATTATGGAGGAGATAATTATCTCTGTGGATAGCATTCAAGGTCCTAGAATCCCGATAGCATCCATGTCTCCTGAGCCACAGGTGCCAAACGTTGATCTGATCTCCCAAATCCTCCGACAGTGCGAGATCTGATAATGCTGAATAACCTCGGCAGTTGATACGTTGTAAAACCACAACAATTATTGTGCCAATCATACCTCATGAGCTCAAGGGGAGCAGAACAGTAGGTATAACTTTCAATCTCAAGCAGACGCAAAATTTGCATATCTATGGTTGGTAAAACCTTCAGCCTTTAGCAGGAGCAGGATTTGACTATTTACAAGTCCAGTTTCATTTTATCTCCAGAGCCACAACAATTTGAGATAGATAGGCAAGTACGCCATAGAATGGGCCGTGATGGTAAGCGCAAGAGGAGCGGGCGCTGCAGCGGGAAGGTAATGAGAATGACAGGAAACTAAGTTCTTCATCGTAGCAGCATTTAGTTTAGGATAAAATAACTGTGACAATTATCTCAGAACAAGGATGGCTCGTTTCATACATAAGCACTCAGTAAGATTTGGCCTTGGGAGTGCAATGGGGTGACAGGCTTTCATTTTGTACGATGTATTGTAGGAGCAAGCAAGCCTTTCGGGATCAGTCTCAGAAATATTCCTGTAGTCAAAAGAAATATTGAAATTTATGTTTAACGTACTGCAAGGTATAGGAACGGCTTCCCGGCTCTGGTTGTCCTCTCACCGTTCAACTGATCAAGAAAGTATTATCGATGTATCGGAAAGTATTAACACGCGCATTAGGTGTTTCGCCCACTATAGTAAAATTTTGTTTGTTTGGAACGAAGTCATATCGACTTTCCCCAGCTCTATACGTAAAACTGAATCGATTGACACCCTTAAAAGCAAAATAAAAGGACATTTAGAGGTCGCGCACTTTTATCACCAAAACCATTACACTTGAAGAGGCGCATTCTTTCTGCTGCGCTTGGGTAGAGCCTCCGATGGAGTTCCACCACCTGGAGCAGGGACTGCTTCTGCTTTTCGTCCTTGACGAATCCGTTGAACCTCTTGATGAGGGCGGTCTCCTTTCCCGCTGTTTTTGTCTTGGTCGAAAGTTAAAGCCATTGTGGCGTCCCATTTGATATAATGATCCTTCCCATATGCAGAAGGAGTATCGCAACAGATTCGACGCATATGTTCTAAATTCAACGTAAGAACATATTTTAAGCCACATCAAACGATGAAACAATCACTGGTCAAACCAAAGGACAGGATAGACAACCGGAAAACCAGGCCCAGTATACAAGATGGAATGTAATGACTGTCCAAAAATATACAGTGGAGAAAGCAAAGGATGATGGAAGTCCGACAAGACGAACACCGAAAATCTCGACAAAAACTAATCTGAGGATCAATTGACGAGAGAGTAGCGGAGGCCACAGCGGAAAATTCATTCGAGAAGGATCATTATATCAAATGGGACGCCACAACGACTTTAACTTTCGACTCAAGACAAAAACAGCGGGAAATAAAAGAGACAATGTACATCCAAACCACCACGGAACCAAAATGAATAGAAATATCGGCAAAGTTATCTTCTATTCATTTTCTCCTGGATTTTTGAACCGCTTAAAACGCCAGCCAAACAAGAGATTGAATTGAAAATAACACGTGTTTAGAGCTAAAAGTTCTAAAATGATTCGTCATGTACATAGCTAAGATTGTTCTTTCAAACTGTACCCTGTCTTCGTGTTTTTCGCTTAGCTAGGTTCATGTCATAGTGTTATCTTCATCTCCTTGAAAACGGGAGCGGGATGCTCCCGAAATCGGTCGGGTTTTACACTCAGGCTAGTCATTGTGCAGTAATAAATGTTTTACTTAATTTGAAGAATATTTCAGATGTGAAATAGAAAACCAAGAAAAGAAAAGCAGCGCAAGTATCAGTGTGGAAATGTGTACATACATTCATAGGCGTAGGAACAGGGGGGCAGAGGGGCCATGCCCCCAATATTATTGATTCTTAACCCTTAACCCTATGGCGTTGGCTGAAAGAAATGAGTTCCAAATGCACCTTGGCCTCCCCAATATTCTGGACGTTCCTACGTTTATTTGTACATTTTAATACATTTGATAAAAAGCTGCAAAAGTGCGCGACCTCTAAATATCATCGAAATACATGGAACTTTCGCACGAAGCTTGTAAGCAGATGAGGTTTGAGGGGAACATCGATATGCGTCGAAATATTGCATTTTGGAACAATGAAACGCGCATTGACGAGGGGGAGGTGGGTACCCGCCCCCTCCGAGATAGCATACTTTTTTCGGAGATAGCATAAAAACGGCGGCCCGTAGCGCCACCGTACTTAGCATAACTTTCCTCTGATCATTTTACAACTTTTTTTCAAAATTTTATGGTTAAGTCATTTCAGGTCAGGTCACCAGTACAGGTCAAGTGATCCGACTTCAAAAAACTTTATGATAGCATAAGTCAGAACAGGGTCAACTTATCCGAATGAAACTCATATCACATAATGGGCCCGCCGAGTTCTATAAAATATGTTCCGGTATTTTTATATCGATGACCTAAGGCCAGGTACGAGCCATGACCTCTCCATTGGAAATACAAAGGGAAAAATGGTTTTAACTGAATAACTTTGAAATGGGTGATGAAATCGCGTTTATTTTAACTTCATTAGATTATCCTTGTGTTTTCAGTCCTAGTGATATGCATTTTGGCCTAATTTGACCTTGAACTTACCTCAAATCAGGTAAAATGCTAGATTTGACCTCATGTGGCCTAGCAAGATCATATTATACACCATTCGATTCGGATTTCTGCGAGGATTCCAATGGTCTAAATTGTTTTGCTCTATCTTTACTTGGTCAGATTTAATGACCAAAAACCTACATTTTCATGTTATCCCTATGACAGCGTGTCTTGACCCCTAATGACCGTAAATGTGACCTGACAAACAATGGTTTGAATATTTTCGATAGAGAAACGGATGGGCTAACCAATGCCGTTTACCATTTTTCGCTATCAAGCCTGGTTCTCAAGATCTTAGGGGGCGGGTACCTGCCCTCCCCATGAAAGCAAAGGTGGCTGAGACTCCCGTCAATGCCCGTGTTAAAGATGCATTGCTCTGAAACCATGGGTAGTTGTGCCATGTGCTGCCACAGGGGGGGAGGGGTCCGTAAACGCCAGAATTTTTTACGGCCAGTCGATCTGTGGACGTTGAGTGGCACAACCTGTCGCAGGTTGTCCAGATTTCGTAGCGCTCTTAGTGTCAGACGTTCTCACCAGCGCAGTGCCAGGTTAGTCTCATCCCCGAACGCCACGCTCTGTGACTTCATCTCAACAATCCATTTAAACCAAAACGACCCCACCGTCAAACCAATCTCAAACACGTCCAGCAGGTAACTAACAAACGCTATACCGAGTAGAGGTCATCGTGAGATATCGCTTTGGCGTCTCTTTCATTTAGCACTATTTAAGAATGTTCCGTCCCATTCAGCCCCCGAAAACGTATTCAGCAAGTGGTACTGGCCCGTCCCATTGTTTTTCTTGAGATATCTTCCGAGTAAAGCTCCCGCCTCGGCCCAACCCAAATGAAACATTGCAAATTTCGTCTCCATCCATCTCGTTCTGTCACTCCCGTTCAGTTTCATGCACACCACTAGTTCTGGGACCTCACCACCCGCATCACATGCTGCATGGCGAGGGGCCGGGCGCAAGCGGCCCGCAGACCGGCCGCTCAGAGGTGGAGCTGCGGAAAAGGGGCCGTGGCCATGTGCGCGACAGCTGACGACCGGGCTGGCGAAGGGGTCGACGTCCGAGCGCCAGCGGGCGCGCCTGGAGCGCACAGCCGGCGCAAGCTCGCCCGGCTGCGTCACCGCGCCAGATCGACCCCCGAGGCGAAACCACCGAACACGACACGTCAGGAAATTCAGGTATGCACCTCTTTGTCTGCTTTATTGCTCACAGGAAAACTGTAGCTTTGTCAACACTATTTGACCAACACGCAGGGGCATTGAAACTACAAGTTGGGGAGGGGCTGCCAAGCTTGGGGGCCCAGTCTTGCTTTTTATATTTGTTACATTTACAACAAAAAAGTAGCATGTAACGATGCTTTTAAGAAGCCTCGAGAATGAGGGTTATCTTTCACTTGCGCCTCCGTTTCTATCTGGAATACACAACCTCTGTAAAAGAAGGCAGGTGACGTGGGCATGGGTGGAACGGGCCGAGATAGTTACGATGAAAAAAACTGAAAATCATGGAAATAATGCCGTTTTTAAATACATTTGGCAGAACCCAAAGCTAGGGGCGCCCCCTGCTAAGTGGGGGCCGAGGGAGTGACCACCCCTTCCCCCACCCCGTCCCCACATCCGCTTCCATCCCTCGAAGATCCAACTACGAAGAGGCCAGTTCTGAGAGCTGTGAGTACGGTGAGGTCTGAGACCTTTTGCAGGAAGCTTCGAAGTGGAAAACTCGGGCAGTTTTAAAACCAGTTCCAGCGCCCTGAGGCAACATTCTAAAAGCCGGTACAGGACGGACATCTGGCGCTGATGATGGACCGGTCTCGCCGCTAACCGGTCCTGCGCCGACATTGTACCACGCCACTTCAAGGGTACAAGGGATACAAGGCCCACGTGCAGATGGTCAGCTTTTGTTCCTGGCCGGAACTATGCCGAAATCAACTGCCGGGCATTGGTCAGATGGTGCTAGTTGATGCATTGGCGTACCCACGTTAGCTATCATTGCGACTTCGGAGTCCTCCAAAGTTAGGTAACGCATAGTGTTGTAATTTTTGCACTTCCTCCCCCTATGTAACGCTTCGCAGCGCTCCCGCAACATCCTCAGTAATTAAGCAACGCTGGATTTAGAACCCCACCCTCCCTGTCAAAAGATAAAGCAGGGCTTTTCGCAATAATTTCGCCCACATTAACTTTAACTTGGGCTTTGCGGGTAGTACCTACCTGAGATGTGCGATTGAAAGGCCACTTTAAACCCTCACGTTTTAAATGGGTTCCGATTTCCTAGTACACGCAACAGGTGAGCTTATGGGTCGGACGTTTCGGGCGGATGGGTTTTAGGCCGCACTGGCAACCTAGGTCATAGGGCTTTCAGAGGGTGGTTATTGGGAATATACAGAGCAGGGCGGTCCGCCACTTAATGGGAGTGGGCCACTGTTATAATGGGTTTTGGGCTGAGATAGCAGTTTTGTAGAGCGTGTTGAGAAACCATTATTGGCTTATTTCGTTTCACCCAAAGCTCTCTGTGTAAAATATCTACAAGTTCAAAATAAAGGGGCTTAATACCTTATAGCAAACCATTCAAGAATCCCTTTCTATCTGGCAGCGCATGTCACGTGATAAATATTAGCGAATGGCATGGCCACGCAGCATGACATGCTGCAAGCTTCCACTAGCTGCCAGATTCGTGATTACATGCAAGGCTTGGGTCAACCTAGCGTAGTAAGACAAGAGGCAATATCTTTGTGTTGAGCGATTTGAGATGGAAAAATGTGGTGTTCTGATATTCAGACCTATTTTTCAATAAACTGTTCCTTTTAGAATTTCAGCAAAGTGGTTTATTCCCTTCAAGTCAACTGCTTCTTTGCTCTCGGACCCTCTAAATGTTAGCGGAGTAGCGCTAGCAGTTTCTATCACAAAAAGTAGCGGGGTAGCAGATAGCAGATTTCAAAAAATCAAAACCGCTCCCACTACTGACAGGCTGTTAAGAGGACCACTTCTAGAAAAAGAAGATGCAGGTTGAGTCAAATAGTTTCTCCATCAGAGAATACGACGAGAATGAATGTATGCATTTTAGTACATTTTTTACTGATCCTAGGATAAAATTGTTTATTTTTGATGCCATATAGGTATAGAAAAGCAATATTTTCCCGGAAACTTACTCAGAAAGGACAATGGATAGCAATTAACACGAGACACGAGAAACACTAGACCCAAAGTTTCAGCTATTAACACGCGCATTGACGGGGGTCTGAGCTACCTTTGCGTTGACGAGGGGCGGGTTCCCGCCCCTTCCACCTAAAATTTCGAGAAATACGCTAGGTAGTGAAAAACATTAAACGGCGTGGGTAGCCTATCCCTTTCTCCATCGAAAACATTTGAACCATTTTTCGTCAGGTAATTAGAGCTCAAAACATGCCGTCGTAGGGATAACATGTTCATGAAGGTTTTTGGTCATTTCATCTCAACAAGTAAATATAGAGCAAAACTATTTGAACCACGGAAATCCTCGCAACAAGCCGAATCGAATGGTGTACAATATGACCTTGCTAGGTCAAACCAGGTCCAATACGTGATTTGACCTGGCATGAGGTCATGTCAAGGTCAAATTAGGTCAAAATTCATATCATTAGGACTGTAAAGACAAGGCCAATCTGGTGAAGCTAAAATAAACACTCTATCACCATCCATTGCCAAGTTATTTAGTTAACACCACTTTTCCCATGTATTTTCAATGGAGGGGTCATAGCTCGTACCTGACCTTAGGTCATCGATATAAAGAATACCGGAACGTATTTCAGAGCATTCGGTGGGCCCATTATATTGCATGAGTTTCAAAAGGATAATTTCAACCTGTTCCGACTTATGCCATCTTAAACTGTTTTTGAGGTCAGGTCACTTAACCTGTACTAGGTAACCTGACCTGAAGTGACCTAATCTTAAAATTTTGACAAAAGTTGTAAAAAATTATCAGAGAAAAGGGTATCTGTTCACCTAACATCCACCTTCGTTTCGTACTGTTTCAAGCCTGGCCTCCACGCGGACGTGGTCAGAAGACTCGAATGCCATCGGCACCTGGGGCCTTTGTTAGTATCACGTCGCATCCTACAGAGATGTATTCCGCCCTGACCACAAATAGAAGAAATCGCAGATCAACCCAAAATATTCTAGCACCCACAGTATTCCAACCCAATTAAAGGGAATGTGGCACCTTCATAATGTGATTTTAACTGAGATAACCAAGTTGTAAAGCAAGTCGGAAAGCCCGGTACTCAATATATAATTTGTCTTGGAACTCTGGATTTCCGTAGAAAAAAGCTAAAACCTACCTGCAATGTACCCCTCATGTACCCTTAGCAGCAGGCCACAGTTGTCATTGCTGTTGGTGTGACGGCATATGCTGACGTCACGGTGAGTATCAGCCAATCGAAGCCCTTGAAGCCTATTGGATATGGTAGTGGTTGCCAGATCATGATATCATCCACAAACATATTTTTCCCTAGAGGAGCATTTTATAAATCAAAATATTGAGCTTATTGTACATTGTTCAGAGAAATCATGAGTGGTTTCATTATTTTCGGCTAAAAGTACGCCTAATTACACTAAATTTCAGGATTCGACTAAGGTGCCACATTCCCTTTACATGAGGAATTTTAACACTAGCCCTATGGTGCTAACTGGAAAAAATGGATTGAAAAGTCCATGGTGCCCCCCCTCCCCTAAATCCGGAACCTCTACAGCTACTCTCGAGTAGTGCAATGGTATCAAGTAGTCAGAGGCACTCAAAAAGAGTCAGCCAGTAAATTGTAGAAACAAATGAAATACATTTGTGTAATTCTCAATTTATGCTAGAGCAGAGGTGCGGTTGACCCAGGCAGACTCTTCGTGGGCCTACAGTTCACTATAGCCTGTTCCATGTTCGACTTCGTCACATTGGGGGTGGAAGTGACCACCGGAAGGCTTGAAAAAGCGTTGTCGCTGCTGTTTGGCCATCTCTCTCTCTCTCTCTCTCTCTCTCTCTCTCTCTCTCTCTCTCTCTCTCTCTCTCTCTCTCTCTCTCTCTCTCTCTCTCTCTCTCTCTCTCTCTCTCTCTCTCTCTCTCTCTCTCTCTCTCTCTCTCTCTCTTGGGGGGGTGGGGGGGGTGGTGTGGTGGGGGGGGGTGGGGGGGGGGGTGGGGGGGGGTGGTGGGGGGGGTGGGGGGGGGGGGGGGGGGGGGGGGGGGGGGGGGCTTCTTGACTGTCGATGATGTCTTCCTGCCTAGCCCCCCTACACTAAATTCCAGGATTCGACCAAGGTGTCACATTCCTTTTAACGGGAATGTGGCACTTATTCGAATCCAGAAACTGTGTGTAATTAGGGTAATTGTTTGCTGAAAATCACGCAAATGTTCATGCTTTTTCTGAAAAATGTACGTACAGCCAGCTCAATATTTTGTTTTATAAAATGCTCCTCCATGGTGAAGAATAAACCTCTGCCTGTGGATGACGCCATGATCTGGCAAACACTTCCATATTCAATAGGCTTCAAGGGCTTCAATTGGCTGATTACTCCCCATGACGTCAGCACTGTCGTCACACCAACAGCTGAGAACTGCGACCGCCTGGCTGGTGTAGATTTGATGCACATTTCAGGTAGGTTTTTTAGCTTTTCTCCACGGAAATTTTGAGTTTCACGACAAATGATGCATTGAGTACCGGGTTTTCCGGCATGCTTTACAACTTGGCTATCTCAGTTAAAATCACGTTATAAACGTGCCACATTCCCTTTAAAGAAAAAAAACTGTTCCTGTTGGGCGTGTTTATGATATTCTGCCCAGCCTGAGCTCCAGCCCCTGCCTTTGCGATGACTCCCGGGAGCAGGGCATCCGGGACAGTCTCTGAAATACCAACTACCACTCATGTAAACCCGAGCAAATCCTACCAGCTAAACTCAAACTTGAACACGGAATGGAAGGAATATTCCCGTCCAGTCCCGTTGTAGTATTCCCAGTTCCAGAACAATGTCTGGTAGTCTCGAATTCCAGCATTGCCTGTTTTTACAGAGCCAACATTCGACATTCGAGCCCACTCTATAAGTGCCTCAGTCCAGCAATGTCTGCGGGCCAGCGTGAGCTTCCGCTTCGAGCCAACATACCAGCTTCTCTCCACATGTTACGTTAACAGCGGACAAAAAAGATGATTCCGATTCAGCACAGTAGCACACATGCCCGCGGTCAATCGCTCATTCAAGTTTCAAACCAGCTCTTCACACAACCAATCCACATATGTGGCCAATCTGTCGACTCATCGCTCCAACTCCGGCGTGCAACGTCGGACTTAGCGAAAGATGGCGACTCGGCATAACACTACGTGAGCTCTGCAGTTTTTGCGGACCGGCCAAGTGACTCGCGGTACGGCCCGAGGGCTGTTTATGTCCCCAGTGGGCCGCGAACTCCGTCTGGAACAAAGACACGACTGCGGAGCGCGGTACACTGTTCACTGCCGGCTGGTGCAGCTGACGGGCGCAAGCGTCCCATCGCTACTCAATCGTGCGACCCTGCAATCGCTGATGTACGCCCAGCGAGGAAGAAGAAAAAGCTGACTGAATATCTTGCTTTGAATCTTTATCAGTGCAAGACTACTGAGTTGATGTTGTTCGGGTTAAAACACTCCAGCACCTAGCTGTTCGATTGAGGCCATTAAAACCAAAGCTTCACACTCCGCTTCCTCCTCTCAGATTCGTGCTGACAGCAGCTGGAAGCTGGCGGTGACACTAGGAGTCCGTCCCAAAACCTTTATCAGCTGCAACCGGCACGGAAATGGACTCGAGCACCACTGCCAGAACCGCCAATTGCGCAGAAACTGATGAAAACATCGGCTCAGCGGTCCGGCAGACCCACTAATTTCGCGGACAGTGCAACTTTCCCGACGCTCTCTTGTTCCGCCAGAAATCAAGATAATCCTTCAGCTGTATAAATCGGTCCTTGTGGTGGATGCACATGGGTATAACCTTGTCTGTACATCGAAAATTGAAAGTAAGAACGTTCCACCATCCGCATGAACCGGCAGAGTACATATGCACAGACCACATTAAGTTCATAGACCACAATGCACAGACCAGATCAAGTTCAGAGCGGAATTGATGGCAGACACCATAAAACCTAACAGCATAATTGCTGACGAGTTTAATTCCGCGATCAGTTTACTTCTGTATAACTTCTCGATTTTCGCTCATTTTCCTGAAAAAAAACACAGTATGGCTTTCATAATTTCGGGACCTGTCACGCCCATTCCCAAGCCCCTGATGTTTGCTCATTTTCCTAAACACCAGTATATTCTTATAATTTTGGCCCCGATGCCCCCCTCCCCCAGCACTGAAGCTCACCCAACGGCCGGTCCGTAATCAATATTAACCCACTAACTAAATGTTAGTAATCAATTTAACCCACTGTCGACCTTCTCATGGCCCCACTGAATACGACTGGTTGCCTTCTTTTTCGGTGTGGCCACACGGGGAGGAGACTAACTAACAATAGGTATGTACATTACGTGGTTCAGTGCTAAAAATGCATTGAAATGTCTGGCGGGGAGTGGCACAGCCAACTAGCAGCCCAAACAAATTTAACTTGGAATAAAACAGGACAAATCTCTTGAAATGGCTGTACGGGAGAGGAAGGGGGCAATCCTGCCGACCTATATAAATGGGTAGTGGGTTTAAAAATCTCCCTAGACCTGTCCACAAACACAACTATATGTGATCAGAATTGTGCATGGATGTATGACTTCTGAACAAAACTCTAACATTGATCCATATGAATAGCTGGTGCAGCTGATGTTCATTAATATTCGCTAGACACATCATGTTAGCCTGCGGAGTTGCCTCCCGAGCAAGGGCGGTTACCAACGCCCCCTTTAAGGCCGGACAAACAGTTAAAATTAGAAACAGTTTTCGAAAATAATTCGGTTTAAACATAGCGCTTAAATGTGGAATTAGGCGGCCACGACCACTGGCGGCGGAACTGATGGGCACCTGGGCACGGTGCCTCCTTATATCAGAAATTTTAACACTAACCCTATGCCGTTGACTGGAGAGGAATGGGTTGAAAAGCCCACGGTGTCCCCCCTTAAATTCGGGCGTTCAGCCATCACTGGCCACGACCAGAATATCCCTCCTTTGGCCCGCCATTGTTCGTGAGAATCCATGCCGAGACGTCGGGAGCATGAGCACCATGAACCGGCAACAGTTCACGGCCCATCTGTTACCGGGCCAGGCAGCGGGTTCGTTAGCCCGTAAACGGCCGCCGCCGGCCACTCCGTGGACGTGAGTCGACACAGACCGGGGGAGGTGTCGGACGCGCAGCTGGTTCGGCCCCTTCTGCGCCGTGCGCTCCAGGGCAGAGGTAGCACGTGCTCTGTTCATTCACATCTGACACAGATTTAACAAACACAGGTTTAAAATAAAATCAATCTTATGCCAGGAATAAACCCTCTGAGACATGTCACCGGGACCACAGATTCTACTGAAAACGAAGAAATGTCAGCCAAGCCTTTTACTAAGAATGCAGGGGAACAGCAGGTTCAGTGATGTGCGGAACAGTACAAAGGACCAACGCCGACCGGGCTCGGTCACCGAATACGCCGAAGGTCGCGAGGGGGCGCTGCCGGCCCGCATGCATACAGCCCCGGTCGTCCGCTCTGTATGCTGGCCGGCTTTTCCAAGATAGCCACCACAAAGGCGGCCGCCATCCACGTCATCGATTAGTTTTGTAGGCGGCCGATTAGCGACCACCGGCCCGAACAAAGGACGCGCTGGGCGGCGGCAGTTTATCGCGGAGTACCGGCCTCGCCGAGTACCGCTTCTCACACTGCACAAGGCGGAGTACCGGCCTCGCCGAGTACCGCTTCTCACACTGCACAAGGCGGAGTATTGGCCTCACCGAGAGCCACTTCTCACACTGTACAAGGAGGAGCATTGGCCTCACCGAGAGCCACTTCCCACACTGTACAAGGAGGAGCATTGGCCTCACCGAGTGCCGCCTCTCACACTGCACCAGGGGAGTACCGGCCTCACCGAGTGCCGCCTCTCACATTGCACCAGGGGAGTACCGGCCTCGCCGAGTGCCGCCTCTCATTGCACAAGGGGAGTACCGGCCTCGCCGAGTACCGCCTCTCACACTGCACGAGGGGAGTACCGGCCTCGCCGAGTGCCGCCTCTCATTGCACAAGGGGAGTACCGGCCGCGCCGAGTGCCGCCTCTCACACTGCACAAGGGGAGTACCGGCCTCGCCGAGTCCGCCACACGGCACAAGGAGGAGTACCAGCCTCGACGAGTGCCGCCCCTCACACTGCACAAGGAGGAGTATTGGCCTCACCGAGAGCCACTTCTCACACTGTACAAGGAGGAGCATTGGCCTCACCGAGAGCCACTTCTCACACTGTACAAGGAGGAGCATTGGCCTCACCGAGTGCCGCCTCTCACACTGCACCAGGGGAGTACCGGCCTCACCGAGTGCCGCCTCTCACATTGCACCAGGGGATTACCGGCCTCGCCGAGTGCCGCCTCTCATTGCACAAGGGGAGTACCGGCCTCGCCGAGTACCGCCTCTCACACTGCACGAGGGGAGTACCGGCCTCGCCGAGTGCCGCCTCTCATTGCACAAGGGGAGTACCGGCCTCGCCGAGTGCCGCCTCTCACACTGCACAAGGGGAGTACCGGCCTCGCCGAGTGCCCCACACGGCACAAGGAGGAGTACCAGCCTCGACGAGTGCCGCCCCTCACACTGCACAAGGAGGAGCACCGGCCCCGCCGAGTGCCGCCTCTCACACTGCACCAGGGGAGTACCGGCCTCGCCGAGTGCCGCCTCTCACACTGCACAAGGGGAGTACCGGCCTCGCCGAGTGCCGCCTCTCACACTGCACAAGGGGAGTACCGGCCTCGCCGAGTGCCGCCTCTCATTGCACAAGGGGAGTACCGGCCTCGCCGAGTACCGCCTCTCACACTGCACAAGGGGAGTACCGGCCTCGCCGAGTGCCGCCTCTCATTGCACAAGGGGAGTACCGGCCGCGCCGAGTGCCGCCTCTCACACTGTACAAGGAGGAGCATTGGCCTCACCGAGTGCCGCCTCTCACACTGCACCAGGGGAGTACCGGCCTCACCGAGTGCCGCCTCTCACATTGCACCAGGGGAGTACCGGCCTCGCCGAGTGCCGCCTCTCATTGCACAAGGGGAGTACCGGCCTCGCCGAGTACCGCCTCTCACACTGCACAAGGGGAGTACCGGCCTCACTGAGTGCCGCCTCTCACACTGCACATGGCGGAGTACCGGCTTCAACGAGCAAAAAGAAAAAAATCCGTCAAACTGCGGCTACGTCGGCAACTACAAAATCAAAAGAGGTACTTAAAATAACAGGTAGGTGCAAAATAGTAAACAAGGCTTAACATCCGCTCTCACGGGAGACTCAAAATAAATTATACAAGGTGCCGACTACTACTAGAGAGAACAGATAAAATTAAAACCAACACCCTCCAGACAATATATCATGCTGGTAATCTCAACAGGCAGATGCTTCCCAAGGAGCTAATCCAGTGTAGGAGATTCCCGCAGGTAACAAGTCCTCTCTATCTCAAAGTCCCGGCAATCCACGAGAGCATGTTTCAGGAGGAGTCTAATACCACAACACGGGCACTCTTTCGGGACATTTCTAGGTAAAAGATAGGCCTGCGTAGCGAGGGTGTGCCATTCGCCATCTACGGAGCGTGACCCTGTCTTTCTGCAACGCGTGTTGCTGTCGCTGGACGGCCACGATGCTAACCACGGCTTTGACTCACTGAGTTTCTTGCTCCCTAGGACCACTGGGCCTCCTTATTCCGACGTTTGTGCTATGGTACATCCAGGCCTTTAAGTAAAAAAAACTACTTGCGATCTTGTAAAGTAATACTTCTTAGTTGTGATGATTCTGTCATTATGCCGAGTAGCATGTGTGCTCCACACACGTGTCTGGACATAATGACAACAGCAACGCCGCGTCAACTCTGCCCTGAGTTACCTAATGTTTTACCCGAACTATTACTATTAAAGTACTTCCGACGCATCGATGTTTTTGGTATTCAGTCGTTACTCTTGGACTTGCCCAGTGCTACACAATTTTTTATTAGAATGGAAAAACCAGCCACACTATCCGCATATGCGAAGATGATAGAAGAAAACGCACAGGAAGAAATTCTTAAAAGAAATAAAGAGGGAAAAATAGCCATGCGAATGACATTTCTGTGGACCCATCACAGCCTGGGAGGGGCGGGGGGGTCCGATCGGATCCGTGTGAGTGTATGCCAAGGGGGAGTCCGATCAGACCCCCTCGGTTTTTCGCGATGAGATACGGCACATTTCCTTGGAGCCGATTCGAATGAGATACGCGTCGTTTGCAGGCCTCTAGGGTCATCCATCTAACAAATTATCACCAAAAATTAGCTCATACATTTGACAAATTATAACCAAAAATTAGCATCAGGTCAGGTCAGGACGAAGAGTTGTAACGTAATTTCTTAACTCCTGTAAGGCGATTCTGTTCTTCTAAAATGAGGCTGACAAAACCAGAGTGTAACTCGGTTTCTACAAGAGCTAAATCAAGTTTCTAAACACCATTCAAAAGCTCTTGAAACGAAAAATATACAGGCTGCCATCCATTTAAAATTCATATCAATACCAAGTTCACCAGAGGTCACTAAATGTCACGGTTTTCAAAATTGTTTGTGTCTATAACTTTTGAACGAAACAAGAAACAGTCTTAAATTTGGTATCGTAGTAATGAGCATAACCCAAGAATTCAAATGATATGAAAATGGCCTTGAAGGGTCATCATTTGACCTTGACCTAAAGCCAAGTCATAATTTGACCTTACAATGCCATGTAACATATCACTTGAATCCTTGGGTCAAGAAGAACACATTGACGACTTTTTTTGTTCTAAATCTCATGGTGTCCGAGTTTTCCGGGATTTTCTAAATGAGTTTAAATTGGACCCATTTTGGCCCACTGTGACGTCACGGGTCAACGGGTATGGTTCAAACTCCGGCCCATAGTAGACAGTAAGGCACTTCCAGCGCTGTTTCAATTTTTCCCTTATCACTTTCGGTTTCCGAGATCACGTCGTGGATTCCGAACGGACAGTCTTATCAGATGTGGAACAGTCGAACAGGCAACAGTCGAAATAGTTCTACATTAGATGTGGAACTATTTCGACATATCGTGATTTTACGATACGGCGAGCGTAATTCTGGCCATTTCCTGTACATGAACATTCTAGCACTGATTAATCCAGCTTTAACATGCTCATTGACGGGGGTCTGAGCCACACCTTCGCTTTGACGGAGGGACGGGTACCCGCCCCTTAAAATCTCGACAGCCACGCTAGAGAGCGAGAAATGGTAAACGGTGTTAGATATCCCATCCAATTCTCTTTAGAAAACATTGGAACCATTTTGTCAGGTCAGATTTAAGGTCACTAGAGGTCACGGCATGTCACCATAGATATAACATGCAGATGAAGGTTTTCAGTGATTATATCTGAACTGCCAAAGATAGAGCAAAACAATATAGAACATTTGAATCCTCGAAGCATCAGGTCAAATCTATGACTCGACTTGGCCTGACTTGAGGTCAGGTCAAGGTCAAATTGTGTCAAAACACTTATCATTAGAACCGCACGCAAAAGTCAAACCTAATGCCGTTAAAATAAATGCTCTAGCGCCATCCATTACTAAGTTGTTCAGTAAAACCAATTTTCCCACGCATTTCCAATGGAGAGGTCACGGCTCGTACCTGACCTAAGGTCATCGATATAAAAATACCGGAACAAGTCTTCTAGAACTCGGTGGGCCATTATGGGGCATTCCAGGACAAAACGACCAAAAATATTTCAATTTGACACCACCATGTCTAGAAAAAATCTGAAACTTTGTCTCCGGGGTATTTTTGGGCCAGAAACACGCCTGTGAGAATCTTAGCCCCCTCTGACCAACGGTGACCGAGTTATAGCCCGAGGCATTTTCGGAAGGTCACGTTGTAGACTCATCTTTGATGCTTCATAACTCAACAACGCATCACCTGATTAACAAGTTTTGTATATCATTGAACTCGTCTTGAATTATAGTTTATTTTGAAAAAGAAAATGTTAAAATTTGAAAATTTTTTACTTTTAATTTGTTTGACCTTTTCCTTTTGACCTAGCTTGACCTTTTCCCAGTTGAAATTGCCCTTTTAGACACCTCAAAAATGTTTCTTCATAAAATATCTTTCGATAGCAAAAATAAAAAAAAATGCGTTCTTGCTATAAGTTCCGAATATTTAGCACCTAAGGTAGGTATGTACACGGTTTTTGACCATTGCGGTAGTACAGCCTTATGTTTAACGCCGCAAATATAGCGATTGCTTTTGTAATCGGTCGCTGGAAATCATACTCCATTGTCTTTACGAAATTTTAATCGTACAAGTATCCGAATTTATGACAATTAACACGCGCCCACCCGAGGGGGTGGGCAACCGGCCTCCTCAGGTCTCTACAGGTAGTAAAAAATACCTTCGCGCAGCGCCACCGTACTCCATCTACCTCTAACACAACATTTTGCAACTTCTGGAAAAATAATTTAGGTCAACTGGGAGGTGGTAGGTACCGTAAATGCTGAAGGCCAGCAGGCAACTCAGTGGTGAGGGGGTGACCTGAGGTAGACGGTCGTCGTTATGCCTTGTGGGACTTTCAACTTTGTTTCCTTGATTAACACTTTATCGTGGGAGTTGCTCGTTTGGGTGGTGGGGTCAGGGTCTCCGTAAAAAGTCCCTTGATGACTCTAGTGAGACACCTAATCCTAAAACCGCCTCCTTGCCGCCCCGGTAGCTCAGTTGGTAGAGCGTTGGGCTCCGGCCCGCGGCTCAGAAGCATGCAGTGGCAATGCATGTCCAGGCTTGGGATCGGTTCCGCTGAGACGCTCCGGCGCTCAATAGCTTACCCGACGTACAGGTCGGCTGGCAACTGACTGGTGAGAGGGTGACCTGAGCGGGGCGGCCGTCCCTGTGCTGTGTGGGACGTTAAACGTTGGCTTCTAAAATCAACCCTTCATTGTGGGAGTTGCTCGTTCGGATGGTGGGGTCGGGGTCTCCGTGACATGTCCATTGACTTTAGTGAGACCCCGACTCCAACAATCGAACTGAGAACAACTTGTACAAAATGTATAAAAAAACTGAACTGGCAACAAATTGGGCAATATTTATAAACAGAAAAACTGCAGCCATTAAAAGTGATAAAAAGGGATTCCTTGTTTCGAGGGAGACGAGGGCAAATTAACTTATTGATAATGAACCTTTCAGCCTTAAACGAAAATTTACAAAGATGTCGCGGCCTTATCAATAATTGAAACAAGTATAACTTATCCTATGAGCACCACTAACTCACACAATTACATCGTTCCCGGAGATGGAAAATAGTATCGATGCAAGCTGATCCAGTGCAGCACAGCATATGTTTGAGAGGATTCATGCAATGTAAACAAACGTGTCTGAAAGGCTTTCATTCCCAAAAAGTAATTTGAATCTGCTCATATATTCGACAAAATGTCCTGAAATTGTAACGCATTCGACTTGGTCGCTTGAACAGGTTGCCTCATGATATTTTTACAAGGTGATCATTTCATAGCTGACACGGATCCGAGAATCCCAGATAAATAATGACACAGTGCACTGGGAGTGATGCCGCTAAATAGCCAGTTTTAATCATTACCGAATATGTTACATACAATCGTTTGGTCGTGTCGCCTTTGAGGTTGCTCAAGGTCACAGTATTTCTTACGGGAACTAAGTGGAAACCTAAATTTTGTGGCATAATAGGTGACAGAGAAGAGCCGTAGAAAGAAAAGTTCAGCACCATTGGAACACTCTTGTTGAGCCCAAACGGATTATGTATCTTATAATATTGCCTAGTCAAATGTCAAAATTAACCTGCTTTGACCTAGAGCCAGGCTTAGGTCTGTATGGTAAAAAGAATATTAATCAAACTGCAGTGGCAAGTCAGACACGACAATGTAAAAACACAACCTCCATCGCAATTCTCGACAATTCTCAATTCTCGCAAGTTATCAAAATTTCCCAATCGCCCCATGCATTTATAATGGAAAGATCATGACCTTTGCCCTGCTCCCGGTTATCGATATAGAAATCCTGCTACGAAAAATTATCTTGCTAGGCGATCTTACTATGTAATGCGATTCTAACCACGATAGGCTAAATTTGATATGATTTATGCACCTCCCAAAGTTTGAGGTTAGGTCTCTTGACCTGGGTTGGTGGTCTGACCTGGTATGACCCAGACCTAAAATTTTGCCCGAAGCTGCAAAAATTTAGAGTTAGAGGTACATGAAGTACGGTGGCGCTGCGCGAAGGTGTTTTTTTTTACTACCTGTGGAAACCTGAGGAGGCCGGTTGCCCACCCCCTCGGGTGGGCGCGTGTTAATTGTCATAAATTCGGATACTTGTACGATTAAAATTTCGTAAACACAATGGAGTATGATTTCCAGCGACCGATTACAAAAGCAATCGCTATATTTGCGGCGTTAAACATAAGGCTGTACTACCGCAATGGTCAAAAACCGTGTACATACCTACCTTAGGTGCTAAATATTCGGAACTTATAGCAAAAACGCATTTTTTTTATTTTTGCAATCGAAAGATATTTTATGAAGAAACATTTTTGAGGTGTCTAAAAGGGCAATTTCAACTGGGAAAAGGTCAAGTTAGGTCAAAAAGGAAAAGGTCAAAAAATTAGAAGTAAAAATTTTCGAATTTTAACATTTTCTTTTTCAAAATAAACTATAATTCAAGACGAGTTCAATGATATACAAAACTTGTTAATCAGGTGATGCGTTGTTGAGTTATGAAGCATCAAAGATGAGTCTACAACGTGACCTCCCGAAAGTGCCTCGGGCTATAACTCGGTCACCGTTGGTCGGAGGGGGCTGAGATTCTCACAGGCGTGTTTCTGGCCCAAAACTACCCCGGAGACAAAGTTTCAGATTTTTTCTAGACATGGTGGTGTCAAGCCTTGGTCGATCTGTCCTGGAATGCCCCTTATGTGATATAAGTTTCAATCGGATAGGTTCACCCTGTACTGACTTATGTTATCTTAAACTTTTTACGTGAGGTCTCTTGACCTGCACTGGTGACCTGATCTGAGATGACCCAACCTTAAAATTTTGCCCAAGTTGTAAAAATGAGCAGCGAAAAATTATGCCGAGTACGGAGGAGCCACGCGCCGAAGTTTTTATTCTATCTTCAACAAAAACTAGGGGGCCAGGTACCTGGCCCCCGTCAATGCACGTGTTAATACCACAGGGGCGGGTGGCCCCTAGCCCTTTCCTCGGGTTTTTTTGGGCGCACCGACAGCCAAGGTCATTTGGCCAGCCCTTTTCTCGAACAAAGCTTTGGGTATGGGCAATAAATCAGGAAGGGGCACATCAACCCAGGACTCTCTTCCTCATCGTACAGTGTACTCCCCCACGCGCGAGTTTCAGGGGTGGCAACCCCTCCTATCTATGGGGGCCGACAAACACCAAATTCTCGTGCCCCATGTCACTTGGTCACCTTCCTCCTTCAGCTGGGGTTATGCTTCCTCATTGGCATCTTGTATTCCTGCCTGCTTTAATTCCAGGGGTGGACACGGTTGTAAACTGGACATGAGCGGACATGAGCTGTAATTGGGGGCAACCTGTTGCTCATGACACAAATAAACAACAACAACAATAAACAACAAACACTGGGTTGGATACATTTCAATGATGGATCTAGATTTTCATTTCTTAGGGGAAGGGGTTGGAGGGCTCAACCCTACCCCAACTTCCCAGCCTGTTGCTATGCAATGGATATGGGTACTCAGAAATTTCGGGGTGGGCTTGAGCCCTCTAGCCCCCTTGTATCCACAGGCAGATCCAGGGCGACAAACCGGGCAAACACCCCCAGCCCCCCATTTGTGCCGCTTTTCTAGAAAAAAATGCTTTTCACCATTTTGGGTCCCACTGACTCCCATACCGTCGGTCTGGATCTAACCCTGCTTGTATCCGCCACTGATGCATTGGATAGGTTTGTGGACGGGTATCTAACGGGAGCGTTTGATAAAGGGCTCGCGATCCAAATCCAGGGACGGCGGATTCCAGGGTGCAAGTGGTGCAGTTGCACCACTCGATTTTTTCAAGTGGTGCAAAAGTATCTTTTTGCACCACTTGTTTTGGCTTTGTCCAGGGAGGCGCCCCCCCAGGCCTCAGCCGGCGCCCCCGGCCGGTCAGAGAAAATCAAGCCTAATTACCGCCTACCTGAAGAGGTAGGATCCTCTGTGAAAAAGACATTTTCATACATGAATAACGCACCTTGACATCAAAACTGCGCCCTGGAAAGCAAAAGGCGCCCCCCCTTGAGTAAAGGCGCCCCTCTGGATAGCATAGGCGCCCTTGAAAAGCGTAGGCGCCTCCTGGACAGCTGAGGCGCCTCCGAAGAAGAGAAACGGCGCCCCTAGATATCACATGCGCCCCCTGGTTAGCACAGGCACCCCTTGACAGCAAAAGGCGCCCCCCCGCAGAGAAAAGGCGCCCCCTAGACAACATAGGCGCCCTTTGATAAGAAAGGCGCCCCCTGGAGAGATAAGAGAGAAACCCCCCCTCCCGAGAACAACGGCGGCAGGGACGGCGGATTCCGCAGGACGGGGTGTGCAGTTGCACACCTTGAAAAAATGATGGTGTACAATAGTATATTTTTGCACACCTGGTTTTGACCTCGTACGGGGAGGCCCTCACGGATTTGGGTGGCACCCCCGGATTTTGCCGGCGCCCCCGGCCGGTCAAGAGAAAATCAGACACATCGCCTGTCTGAAGGGGTAGTACCCTCTGTGTAAAATAAAATACACTTTCAAATATGAATGGCGCCCCCTGACATCAAAGCTGCACCCTGGACAGCAAAAGGTGCCCACCCCCTTGAGTAAAAGCGCCCCTCTGGATAGCAAAGGCTACCTCTAGACAGCAGAGGTGCCCTTGGACAGAAAAAGGCACCCCAAATTGAGGAGTAACGACGCCCCTGAATAGCATAGGCGCCCTCTGGCTAGCACAGGCACTCCTGTATACTAAGAGGCGCCCCCTCCCCCATAGAGCAAAGGTACCCCTCTGGATATCATAAGCTCCCTTTAATAGCAATCGCGCTCCCTGGACAGCAGGGGCGCCCTCTGGATAGGATAGGCGCCCCCAAAACAGCAAATACGCCCTTTGATACCAAAAGCGCCCCATGGACAGAACACACCCTCTGGATAGCATAGGCACCCCTGGACGGCAGAGACGCCCCTAAAGAAGAGCAACGGCACCCCGGGATAGCATATGCGCCCCTGGTTAGCACAGGCACCCCTGGACAGCAAAAGGCGGCCCCCCGCCCCCTGAGTAAAGGATCCGGGTCTCTGGATAGCATAGGTGCCCCTGGATAGCGCAGGCGCCTCCTGGACAGCAGAGACGCCTACGAAGAAGATCAACGGCGCCCCTTGATATCATATGCACCCCCTGGTTAGCACAGGCATCCCTGGATAGCAAGAGGCCCCCCCCGAGAGCAAAGGCGCCCCCTCTGGAAAGAATAAGCACCCATTAATAGGAAAGACGCCCCCTGGAAAGGACAGCAGAACATTTTTTAAGGAAAACTCAGTGGAGGGGGGCGGTGGAGATTTTCTTGTACTGGCCATTATAATATCTTCGGGGGATCAAACCCCATTTGGAGGGGAGCGTTAATAAAATTTAGACGTGCTAGTGTTAAAAAATGTATCCTAATTTTTGTTATTCCATATTCTAAAGATTAGAGATGCTGCCCAGGACTGCGGGTTTTTTCAACGGAAAAAGGCCAAACCGGGTTTGCGAAAAGGCCAAAAGGTTCAAATTGTATTTGCACTAAAAAATCTTGTTTTTTATAAATTTCGTCCAAGTTCTTCCCAGTACGGCTGTTGGAGTCTGAGTCTCATTAAAGTCCTCAAGGGACTTGTCACGGAGACCCCGACCCCACCACCCGAACGAGTAACGCCCACAATGAAGGGTTGATTTAGAAGCCAAAGTTTAACCTCCCACAAAGCACAGGGATGGCCGCCTCGCTCAGGTCACCCTCTCATCATTCAGTTGCCAGCCGACCTACGTCGGGCAAATGATTGAGCGCCGGAGCTCTCAGGGGAACCGATCTCAAGCCTGGACATGCACTGCCACTGCATGCTTCTCAGCAGCGGGCCGGAGCCCGACGCTCTACCAAACGAGCAACCGGGGCGGCCAAATGGCCAAATAAATACCACAAAAGCCATATTTGAGGCTAAAATGAACCCTACCGGGTGTCATAAACCCACAGAAAAAGGACAGAGCACTCTTGTATCACTGCAGTGAACAGTGCACTGTATAAAACTAAATGTTGATAATTTGATATTGTCTTGACGATATATTCTTAGCACACTGCCCATCTCATAAGAAGGCAGGAGTCCCCTTCCAATCCCGTGTGGCAACCCAATTATTTTATCCACATAACTAAACAATTCGTTAGCATCATCAATTATCTTGGCCGCACCACTCCCCGCTAACATTTGATATCTTCCTGCTTTTTCTGTGAATTGTTTGCTCTTGAACAGTGACGGATCCATAGGCAGATCCAGGATTGCCAATCAGAGGGGAGCACCTTCCCGGGGGCGCCATCCGGAGCAGGGGCGCCACTTTTGACCGGAAAAACCTACCAGGTGGGCGTAAAATCCTATCGGTGAGCACCGATTTTCGCATCCTGGGGGAGAGTGGGAAGCGCCACTTCAGGCGAGTGCCATCGACCTTTCAGGGGGCGCCGTGACCATTTCAGGGGGCGCCGAGGATCGATCGGGGGCTGCATCTGCCCCTCCCCTTTGCCCCTGGATCCGCGTATGGGCGGATCTAGAATTTTAGTAAGGTGGGGGGAAACGCGGAGCCTCAAAGTGGGCACTTTATCATCAACTTTTTACCCAAAGGGCGCCTATGGTATTCGGTTTTCGGTTGCCGTCATTTTGGTGGATCGTATTTTTTAACAACGTCCTATCCCACCCTCTCCCAGCCATAACAGTTTGTACCAGCCAAGCAAGATGCCTATTTGGCGTGATATTTGAAACAACGAATTGCTAAACAGTTCAGTCCATACTTTTTTCGGCACCTCTTGAAAAATCTGTAACTGCCACTAGGTCATGGAGAAATTCAAGACACTTGGGAAGATGCAACAGCTGAACATAAAGGTATATATCTGAGGATTTTTCTATTAGTGAAGAGGGGTTAAGTTTATTTTAATATCAAATATGATAAGCATCATTTTGCCTTTCCACGTGGCCAAGATTCGTAAGATAATGGTGAGAGGACATTGAAAATAATCGCAGCGAGTGTGAACCTGGCCTGTGCGCTGTCCAAGAAAATTACCTCAGCGGAAAAGCTTTAAGTTGTAGGAAACACAAACCGGACTTTAACCCACATTATTAATTGCTCCTAAAAAATAATGTTTGAACCAGATGGCAGACTCAAGGAGAAATAAGGGAAGTTGAAACGTTAAGATAAACACAGAATGAAGTATGTGGGCATTTTCCATCGACCTTTATCTATATTCTTCAATTCATCAGCATGGGAGAATTGCTCTTGTGCGTGAAATTTCGGAGGTGTTAAGAGAATTTCGGTAGCCATGTGATTGAATGCTGAAATAGATCATGCCATAGGCATGTGTGATTTGTGACATAAATGGGCCCTACTAGAATAAAAAGAAAACAGTTTCAACGTGTCCAAGTACTCTCTTGATAAATTGATAACTTTTTTCGTTTATTGGCTGTAATTTGCGCGTTTAATGATCATGTGCAGTGTTCAGATCGAAGTGAAAAGACCATTCAGATTGATAAAACGAGTATATTTTGTCACTGACCATCCACTTATACCATCAACCATCGCCTTCAGGTCAAGTTGAGGACTCATTTAAGAGAAGAGGTGAGCGTGCACTGTGCATGCCCAAATCGAGACACAGCCGCCCTCCCGATGGACAGACCGCGCAGAAATACGCCCTCGTCGCGTTTGATTTCGCGCACGCGTACGACGTAGTGGACCACCACCTGCTACGCGTTCGCCTGCTGTAGATGGGGCTGTCAAATTGCACGGTGGCCTGGATTTGGCAGTGACTCCGGGACCGAAGAGTCCAGGTGGAACTAAATGGTGTGCTTTCCAGTGAGGGCATTTTCCGAACTGGCCTGCCGTAAGGAAGTGTCTTATCGCCAGTTTTATTTTGTATGGGCGGCTCGGCTGGTAGACGCACTCTGCGCGGTTCCCGGATGCTCCCCTACATGTTCGCCGATGATACGGCGGCTCTCTGCACGGGCAACAACATCCAAGTCGCCAAGGACCGGGCGCAATAAAGCTGCTGCTGGCACCCTCATGAAGTGGACCCGACAGCACAAAATGGTGGTATCAGGAGCCAAGATCCAAGTACTGGTGATGTCCCAGTGGGCCAGAGACGCCGATCCCTTCAATTTTAAGGTCGACGGGAAGTCTGTCACTGCTGGAGACACCTTACAGCTACTTGGCGTCACCATCGATCGGCTCCTCCATTTCGGTCCACACTGCAAGAGACTGTGGGAGAAGGTCCACCCCCGCATCTCCCACCTACGTCAACTGTCCGGCTGCAACTGGGGGCTGCACGAACAGCACCTCCGAACCGTCGCTACTGGCTACGTGAGAGGAGCGATGGAGTAAGCGGCCGCAGCGTGGCTCCACGCCACACCGCCATTTCACGTCGAGCTGCTGGAACGCAAAATGAGAGCGTCGGCGCGTATCATCACAGGATGCACCCACTCCACTCCCAGCCGAGTTAAGACGTAGCGCGTAGCCCGCGTAGCGGCCAGAAGGAGGGTACTCGCGACCCGACTGCTGGTGAAATTCCATACCCTGCCGCCTGAAGACCCTCTGTGAAGACGTGCGGAGGCGACAGCGCCCTCTCGACTCTCCTCGGTGACCGGGTGGCGGCAGGTGGGCAAAGACATGTGGGATCAAGCAGGCATCTCCCTCCCCATCGAGTCTTTCCTTCCTCGACGTCTTCCACTGTGGGTATCAGGAGAGTGAGTCACATTTCAACTAGACGTGGGCCCACTGACATCAGGAGCGCCACCTGTCCGGAAGAAGCGAGTAGCTCTCCCCCACCTCGCTTCCCTGACTCAATGTGCCACATGGGTGTGGACCGACGGGTCAGTGCACGGAAGTGTCACGAGCGGGGGAGCTGGGTCTTCATCGAGTCACCAGACAGAGCCCAGCATGAGTTCAGGCGACCAGCAGGCTCGCTCTGCTCGAGTTTTCAGGCTGAGATGGTAGCCATCGAAACTGCCTGTGTCTTCCTACTGGACTAATCAGTGCACACAGAAGATCCAGTCATCTTCAGCATGGCCTGCCAAGGTGACGACGCATTATAGAAATAAAATGGCTTCAATGTCTGCAGATAAGACAGCGAATCGGTAAAAATCGCAAACTTCCTCACCATCAGCTTAGACACCTGGTCCAAACAGCAAAAAAATGGAGTACAGCTCTGAAGTAAAAATGGATCCTTCGTAAGGCAAACTAGAAAACTTCTCAACATCGTCACCAACAAATGCACGCCCTGTGCCATTGTCACTTTCTTTTGCAACCGTCTATATAGAAACAGACATGGTTTTCGAACGGCTCCGCAAGCAAGTTCATAAAATATACTGGCGCGTCGGTTCAGGAGGCAAATTTTTGCTTTGTTGGCGTAGGTTGTGTTCGTGTTAACTGTCGAGATGAGCTATGGTTCAATAACAACTGCTTCATGTGGTTCGACGAGATTGCTGTGGATACCAGCCTGTGCCAGCCAGGCACAGACTCTCACTCCCTGGTGACGGGTTGCAAAACGCGAGCCACTGTCTATCTGACTGAGGTAGGCGTCGCCAAAAAAATGTTTGGTATGTGGGGCGTGTTGGTGACTTATTTTAAAGGGAACGTGGCACCTTGGTAAAATCCTGGAATTTTGTGTAATTAGGCGTACTTTTAGCCGAAAATAATGAAACCACTCATGATTTCTCTGAAAAATGTACAACAAGCCCAATGCTTTTATTTTTAAAATACTCCTCTAGAAAAATGAATAAATATCTGCCTCTGGATGATGTCATGATCTGGCAACCACTACCATACTCGAAACACTTCAAGGGCTTCGATTGGCTGATGCTCATCGTGATGTCAGCATATGTCGTCACACCAGCAGCTCACAACAATGGCCGCCTGGCGAGAGGTACATGAGAGGTACATTTCGGGTAGGTTTTAGTTTTTTTCTACGGAAAAATCGAGTTCCAAGACAAATGATATATAGAGCACCTGGTTTTCCGATTTGCTTTACAACTTGGCTATCTCAGTTAAAATCACGTTCTAAAGGTGCCACATTCCGTTTAATGGCTTGATGCAAAGCGAGTATCTTACTGCGCATTTGTAGCGGTATTTCACTAATTTCCACTAGCATGCTTATTATGGGTGAAGCTTGGAACGCTCCTGTTACTATTCTGATAGCGAGATGACGGACATATCGATAATCTTTTTCGCGGACGAAGGAGTGGCCTCATACGCAACCCCGGTCTGCGACCTGGGATAACCCCCACCGGCGCAGGAGAGCCGCATGACAATGTGCTGAAATCAACCATATTTCATTCTCAATGTATCTCCTCATAAGCCTGTAGGTCAGTGCCACCATTCTTTTCTTTGAAATAAATAGTAAATATCCCGCAGTCAACCCCGGATTCGACCCGCGCACCCCTCATCACGAGACAGGACCTCTAACCACTAGACCACTGCGCCACACTGTACCGACTCCCACTAACCCTACACCTGTGACCCGTCAGGAGGTCACTGGCCGGTATCACGCAATCAAAACGATGCCGTGATCGTGGCGCCGGGTGTTGTGTTCGTACAGAAAAGGCATGGTATAAAGCTGCTTCTAGAAGACGAACCAAACATTAGATTCGCCTAGAATCACTTGTATCGGCGACCCAGGACCCTAAGCTAGCTTTATGCCGAATTGCATCCACTTCCATTCATTTTGAGGACTTGAAACCATGGTGAGAAGCAAACATGTTCCGAGAAATTTAGCTCCTTGAAATACCCTTTCGGACGAATTACTCGAAAGCCGTTGGAGATAAGTGGGTAGTGTAAATGAATTGAATGACTGCAATTAATTTTCCTATTCAGCCATGTCAATTCTGAGCTTGTGAATGACATGTGCTCTGAACCGAAAAGCTGCAAATAAAAGGTTTTCTACTAAAATTATATTTATACATATAAGACAATGAATTTTATTATCACGATATGCATCTCCGAATATTACCAGGCGGAAGCAATGTTCTTTCATTATTTGAAATGAAAAGTCAAATCGGCGCATTAGATCGCGAGAGATTAAGATTTAAATGAAATGAGCAAAATGTAGTCCTCCGGCAAAATGGCAAAAACTAGGTCAGAATTTTACGTTTTCCACTGGAAACTATGCCTAAGCACAAGAAAATTGACGTAGCTGCCTCCACGTGGCTGTCTTTAAACTAACTGAAACGTGCCTTCTGACATTTTGAGCATACAAGTCGGCTGTCAAATTTCAATATCTTTTTTGCTTGTACTAGAAATACTGCGTTTTGGCGTAATAAATATTGTCGGACCAGTTCGAACTTTTTTTCTTAGGTGGCCTTGTTGCTTATTCAAAAGGAGGCAAATTTCAAGTTCGTCGCTTAAGAAATAAAAATGAAAAAAATGCAAAATTGAAAACATTTGTTCCAGAATTTCTCAAAAACTATTTTGAATTTAAATTCAGGGGGCCTTAGTTTGGGCGTCTAGCGTAAAAGGGCAATCACCCTACACAATTGCAGAGCCCTGGTATCAACTGTCAGAACCGCCAAACGGCCAGAATAGAGCCTCTTGAGAAATCTCAATCCGCTTCGCTCCATGGATTTCGTCATGCGGCTCTGACACAGCCGTACTCGATCTTCGGACGAATAAGTGATCTATACAGCATAAGAAGCTTATAACGTAGCGTATAACAATGAGCGTATAACGTGCGCATAACGTATATATAGGCGATAAGCGTATAACGTGTATAGCATGAGAAACATTTCTCTATCTGCACGGTATCTCATCCTCGTCAACACCTCCAGTATTTTCAGCGTATCGAAATATTTTTGCGGAAATCCGTCAGGTGTGGCACATATGAAAGCTTATCGAGTGTGAGCCTGATAAATCTGGTTTCTGCTACAACGTCGCTCGGATTTCCGCGAATTTACAAAATCGGGTATTCAGTCTCAATGTCTATTATAAAAGTGCATGCACTATGTCTTTGAACTTGAAAATTTCAGTCAATTGCGTGTGATCCATTGCTGCAATATGTCAAGGCCAAGCTGCAGCCGCCTCTGCGCAGCTGCTGTAATAGACACTGTCACACATATTGTGAAGTCTTCAACGAAAAACACGTGACGTATGTTTGCGGGAAGTGTCTGCAATATCATTGGTCATAACTGCAAACAAGGCTATGAATATCGCAGAATCCTGGGCTATGTTACTCTGTTGCTGATGCCAATCCGATACGACTGAGTTTACGCGAAATCTAAAATACCTATTTTTCGGAATATTAGAAATAAACCACCCCAAGTGGCCTCGCACGCCGAGTCCAAAGAGATTCTGCAGAACGCCATTGGATAGCAAAGGCGCCCCCAAGAGATGATGGCGCCCCCTGGGGAGGAACGCGCCCCCTCCAGAAAATCTTGCACCACTTCTCGAAAATGGAATCCGCCGTCTCTGTCCAAATCTAAAGCTTTGAAAGCTTTACCAAGACAACAAAAAAAGCACGAGAACCCTAGGTAAGACCGATGCTTTCGTGGTAATCACTATCCCATATTTAGGACTCAGAATGAACGCAGCGACACCGTGATGCATGCAGTCTATGTGCAGGAAGTATGTCGACTTACCGAACAAAGTAGTTCCACGCCTCCACGGTTCAAGCTTGCTCAGAGCTCAATCTTGTCACATGGGACGCCCTGCCCCAGATTTTCTCTCCTTACAATATCTGATCACGTCTAGCGAGACGACTCCGCCTCCAACTCTCACCTAACTAAACACTCCCCTGGTCTAACTAAATGCGCATGTTGCGCGAACCAGCTACTGCGCAATGGTCTCCTGGGCCGTCTTTGTTTTGATCAGCTGTTCGGGGTAGGTTGAGGTAGGTGAGACAGATACCCGTACTTTGTTTTGAAGTGTTTCTAGTCGGGTGTTTGGTCAAGGTCAGTCCAGGGTAATAGAGGGTCAGTCAGTCTTGCAGAAAGTTCACGAGCAATGTCCTGTAGCTCGGCCAGGAATTCACGAAAACGAGTATTTTGAAGAGGGAAGAGCGAAGTCCATGTTGCTAACAAATATCACACGACACTTTATCAGCTGTTTTGAGAATAAGTGACTGGTGCCACTAGCGCCACCTTTCTGATGGGTTACGTTGTATAGCGCCTCTAGCGTTAAAGTTCGAAGTTTAAACTCAACCAACAGCCTTTTCCGGTTGTAGGACAAAGTTCGTATGAAAAAGTACTTATGTTGATAGTTTTTAGTGCTGCGGCGAGGGCATGATGATGAGTTGTTAAGATGTTGCCTGGCCTCTCCTCGAATCCGGAAATGTAAAAACACTGAAGATTAATCTTCAGTGTTTTTTATTTCCGGATTCAGGAGACCAGGCAACATCTTTAAAAGTACTTATGGATCAAGCATTTACGCAAAAGCACATGTGATGCAAACAACATCGGAAAATTTTTGTAGAGAAAGTTACGTGAAAACTTGACTTGCGTGCGGTTTGATGTTCGTGTTGCAGAATTATATAAAAACAAAAATATTCGGATCCAGGGACCAAAGGGATTCACCCCTCCCCCGACCCAACCATTCCCAACCCATCAGAACCCGGCGCCCCGTGACATGTCGTAGTTCTACTCGCTGGGATGCAAGATATTGGCATCCTACAATGCAGCTTGGCGCTCCTCTGATATGGCGTATTTACCTACAGACGAGCCGGTACGGGGCAGATACCCCCTTCTTCAGTTTTTCCATAGATAACCAAGATCACAGATATGCATTGTAGATCGAGTGGTAACGTCAGGGCCCAGACCATGACTCAGAAACCAAAATCAATCAGCTCAATGGGGCCCGGACAAGCTCATGGATCGCGAGACCAGCTTATTACGGGACTCCACATAACCACAGGCCTCTAGAAGCTCCTCGGCACAGTCATGCCCCCCCAAGCGCTGGAGGAGAGGCAAAACTATCTTTTGGCCCCCAAACGCCTGATTTTTTAAAGGGTGTTTACACTAGGTCTGTAGAGCAAAACTATTTGTTTCCACCCCCCCGGACCCACCCCCAGGAGAGCGATCATGTACTTGGAACTAGGTCTGTCGAGCACCCAAATTGCACGTCCCACCCCCTCCCCTAGGAGGAGAGGCAGACGTGACTTTGCCCCCTCCCCCAAAACTCGGTTCTGCGTCCGCCCCTGCTCATGGATCATAGCAAAGTTCAGTGAACCTAGAAAAGTTAAGGGGGCTGCCTTTGGGCTGCACTGTCTTTGGGGTGCCACTGCCTCTCGCCTCTCTGATTCACGCCTGACAACATTCCGCTGCCTCTCCCCTGCTAGGGAGAGGTCAGCGGAGGCCCCGGATTTCAGTCACCTTCACAACGGAAGGAACACACCTCAACAACCTAATGGGAAACTAGAGGATTCAGCAGAAGTAGAAATGAGATCTGGAGTAATGGATCTGGCAATAGACGAAGTGACACGTTGCCCCCTGCGACCCTGCTTTTTTTTGTTGCACCATAACGAACAACAATAATAATAAAAAGCACGTATTTCAAAATCGATTGAGAGGTAGTAGTAAGTGCGATGGTAGTATGGGATGTGGAAAATTAAATGGTGTCAAAATCCTAATCTGCTTTGAATTGAAGGCGGAGAAAGAGATTTTTTATTCTCTCAGTGCTGAGCAGAGGAGCGTGATATTAAGTTGACAAGACGTTCAATGGCATGCCTTCTCGAATCCTGGGTTTAAAATGGAGCAAATGTATTGTGTGTGTGTGTGTGCTCAAACCTTCTTCAGAATTTTCATAATACAATAGTTGAAAAAAGTACTGGTCATAGACTATGACTCATAGTGTGATTAAGGCCTCAAACTGAGTACTCTGTAAACAAGATACCTCATGGGCGTGTTCCAGCACCTCCTTAAAAAACCTGCTCTAGCTTCCTCAGAGCTTCTCCAATCTCCTCTCACCCATTCCAGCGCCTCCTACAACCATACATATATTCACACTACGGCAGTACATGAAATGTACAACAATACAACAAACAGACCCTAAACTTTCTCAAAGCTCATCTCAAACCTGCTCCAACCTCCTCTCAAACAAAAAGTTAGGATCAACATGGCTTTTGTCAGCGGCGCTCTTGCAACTCCCAACTGTTCGAAACTGTAGACGACTGGACCAAATGTTTTGAGGCTGGAAACCCCCTTGATAGCACCTATCTTGATTTTTGAAAAGCCTTTGATGCAGTGCTGCACAACAGATTCCTCCAAAAACTCAAAGGCTACAGAGTCACAGGAAAACTGCTCAGATGGATTGAGAACTTCCTCTCTGAGCGAGAGCAAACAGTTGTGCTGAATGGATGCACATCAGGCTGGGCCCCAGTGATAAGCGGTGTACCACAGGGCTCTATGCTCAGTCCGATGTTGTTTTTAGTGTACATAAATGACCTGCCAGACGTGATCCAGTCCGCAACAAAAATATTTGCAGATGACACAAAGATATGCACCCTGATATCGCATCCCAGCTCTGCAGATGCACTCCAGTCAGACATCGACAAGGCCACCAAATGGGCCGAAAAATAGCAGTTGCCCTTCAACAAAGATAAGTGCTCAGTCCTACATGTGGGCTCCACTAATATCCACCATGGGTATCACATGAGAGGGGTAGCGCTACAGGGGTCCAGTCTTGAAAAAGTCTTAGGGGTGTCTATCCATATTGTCCTCAAATTTTGGGAGCACGCTGCTGGGGCAGTTGCCAAGGGGAACCAGCTGCTTGCAGTGATACAGAGGTCATTCCGGAAGATTGACAAGTTGAGCCTCCCCATCCTTTACAAGATGCTGGTTCGACCCCACCTTGAGTATGCAAACATTACATGGGGCTACTGTATACCTTTGAATAAAGGTGTAATTGAAATTGTGTGCCATGAATGCAAGATAGCTGCTGTGTGAGAGTTTCTGTTGCTTTGGTATGTGGAGGGTCCTGAGTATGTGGTCGTCGTCGTCGGGTCGGATGCACAGTTTTATTTTATTTCTGGGTGTTTTGTTTAAGATGGAGTGGATAAAACTTAAATAGGTAAAAAATTACCCCACCCCCAGTTGGAGGAGTCTGCCCCAGCCACGGTTCCTATAGATATGGTTCGGACATGACAGCCAGCTGACTGCCTGATTTGGCAGCATGTTGAGCATATGGTAGTATTTTGGAGGGTTTTGTTCAAGATACCTTAGATTCTGGTAGCAGAAGGTAGAATACAGCATTCTGATTGGTTGAGTGAAACATTCAAAACATAATTCTGAAGGAGTTGTTTGTTGTTTGGGGTTTTAGGGCGCCTCGACTACTAGGTCATTTTGCGCCCATCTTAGTGTAAAAACAAAAAATTAGTGGTAGTCAGCAGTAACCATTCAAAACATATCGAGAATGAAAACTAAGTGGATCAGCCAACAACTTCTAATGTGACGAACCAATTACCCAACACTGACTAGGTCTCCCAGCTCCTGCCGTCGAACATTTCAGATACACACCAGGCTGTCGCGTGTTCCACTCTGCTGGTGGTCTGGCCATTCGTTCCGGGTATCCGAGACCCTTAGGCGGAGAGCGACGCACGAAGTAGTGTCCCTATCCATGTAGGCCTCTCTGACTCTCGGCCCCGGATGCCTACCATCACTAGCGGGGGATGGGCGCGGCACATCCTGCCAGACGTGCTGGACGTTTCCGATACTCTCGGTGGAGCCCGAGTGCAGCCTTGGTTGAAGAACCTCTTTTTGTACCCTCGGTACCGCAATTCGCTTTCCTTTGAATCCCAAACACCAAATCTGTTTCCTCTTCTCTGTCTTGGGATTTTCTTTCCTCGAAACGTAGGTTTGGAGAGGAGAGCCTGCGCTTTCCTTCACGGGTGCCTGTGCTCAGGTGGTCCCTGCCTGTTGCTTTAGCGGGAGGTGTTGGTGGAGGCGGGGGTGGTGGAGGGTACGGCGGCGGCATTAGCCCCGTGTCCCCGCGACCTGGAGAAGAAACGGCTTCACCACGCTCCTTGCGCATACGACCCTTTGGAGGCGCCGACGAGGACCGCTCTGACCCATACCGCTTGGTAAACACGCCTGGGGGTGCTGTTGTGTTCGATTGTATGGGAGTCTGTGGTGTTGAAGATTTGTCGGTGACAGGGGTGGATACTGTAGTTTCTGGTTGTTTGTGTGTGGATCCTAAGCTGCGAGCCGCAGCGGGATGTACCTCTGTGCCTGAAGAACTAGTATCTGTTTGATTGACTCGTGCGCGTTTTGCTGCAGGATGATCTTCCCACTGTTTTGCGGCTTTCTTAGTCTCAGTCACTGGCTGTTCCCTACTTCTCTCAGCTCCTGCATTGTCCTTGGAAGAACCTAACCGTTGTTGATGTAGTGTGACGTGCGCTACCGTTAGGGGTTCCTTGGCTGTGGATGTCTGAGTACCCCTTTCGGCTGTGTGGTTGCTCAGATCCTCTGGCTTCGAACATGTCACTGGCAATGACACGTTCTCTGTGAAGCATGTTTGGGTGCTCTTTTCAGCTCTGAGCCTGTTTGGCACGTCAGACTGGGCGTCATCGGGTGTGCAGGTGGGGGTAATAGTCTGTGGGGTCAGACCACCGAATAGACCCATGAAATCGCGGACAGATAGGTGCATAATGTCTCGCATGGTCGAGTCTACACTGAGTGATGACTGCAATCGTCCCGACTCACCCACGAGAGCGTCGCGGAAAGTGGAGCTCTTTGTGGTCCAAACTTCAACAGCTGGTTCGGATGAACCAGGAGACCTGCGGTGATTGTCTACTCGCGCTCCAACTTCTCCGGAAGCCGTACCCAGAACCTTAGCCTTCAGCTTCTCTCTCTCGGAGAGAAACCTGGAGCACGAGCGTGACCATGCCTCGTGGTCCCCTTTACATGCAGTGCATTTTGCTTTGTTCGCAGTGCACGCGGTGGAGGTGTGACCTTCCTCCGAGCACCTTGCGCATCGCTCTTTTCCTTGCATGATTTTGCGACGTGGCCGTACCCTTGACACCGGTAACACCGTATTGGATCCGGAACGTACCGACGTACACGCACTGAAATCCAACCAATACGCACTGCTCGAGGCAGCTCCTTGCTGTTGAATGTAAGGACATAAGTGTTAGTGGCAACTAGCTCGCCGTCCTGCCTCCTGTTCATCCTACGCACCTTGATCACCCCTTGCTCCTCCAGACCAAACAAAACATCCTCCTCCGCTGCGCCCTCGAGCTCGCGGCAGGTAACAACGCCCAATGCGTTGTTCTTCGTCGGGTGTAAAGCTACAGAAACCGGTACCAACACCAAGATTTATCTTTCCCTACAAAGCTGAGCTGCTTTGCCGCCAAGAGATCCACGTTTCCTTGTCCGACGACATGACAACTTCAAGTTTTGTTTCCGAGTGTCGATAAACATGGGTTGCAGTCCCGAATTTCGACACAGCCTGATTAACCTGGAAGGGGTTCATCTTGTGACTGCCCTCAAGAGTCACCATCAGAACTCTAGGAGAAGTTCTGTCCCCGCAGGGGAGGAAGAACCCGTCGGTTGGACGGGAGTGTTGGAGGTTGTGCTATTTTGAGACGCCATAGTGATTTCATTTACCTTCGGCCCCGGGTTGCCAGCTGTCAATAGCTGGACCCGGGGCTGGTAGTGCCTACGGGGGCAGGTGCGCCCGTCTCAGAGGGCGAGGTACTCCAACCCTCCGATCAGAACGCACCCACCCCTTGACGCCATCAGCCCAGTGTGCCGGCAGGGCCGAGTCGGGACGAAGCAAAACGCGGCAGCCCTAACGCAGCGGAGACTGCGGTCTACCAGGCGCGCGCAACAAGCCGGAGTCTCGCAAATCGACGGTTTCGAAACCCCGGCCCGCGTCGCGCCCGGCAAGAGCTATCCAGTCCCCACCGCGAAGGGCGCCGCGCCGCACGCCCGAAACATAATCCCCTGCTCAGCTGGACCGAGCGACAGTGCCCGTAGACACTGCCGCGTAGCTAGGCCGCCCGCGGCAGCCTCGGACGGCTTACCCCGGTTGGATCGAGATATCTGGGCCAAAGGGGGCGTGTTGGAGCCCTCGGGACTGACCCGCCCGAGGGGCCTCACCCCCAGGATCCCGTCAACCTGTCGCCGGGGCTCGAGATAGGCCTCGAGTGGGCGCCTTACACCCATAAAATGCCGAAGAAGGCAAATAACTGTGGGACCAATAACTGAAGCATAAAAAGAGGAAAGGAACTAAAAATAATCAACAAAATAAGAAAACAAAAACAAACAGGGCTACATACTGGGAGGTGCAGGACAGATCTGACCCGATCAATACGGTTACCGACCAGGTAACAAAGGGCCCGTAAGGCAATCATCGCATCGCCGCGGACCTCATCACCAGGCCACCGACGACAGACGCCGACTCTAACCGAAGGAAGTCGGAAGAGGCGGCGGCCGTCGGAGGGCTAGAAAGATGTATCCGCGGCGATGCGACAAAGTGCCTCCCAGGGCTGACTGGGGCCCCGGGCGCGTCCACCCCGTTGCTCCTTCTTGCGGACGAATCCGGCAAATGAAGATGGTCCCCTGAGGGTAATTCTGAAGGAATCAGCATGAAATTCATTGTGGATTCCTTGTTATAAAAGCATGTCAGGGACTAAAAACTGCACCCGGAAGATAGCCTGATAAGTTTTACATACCAAAAATAAAAATATACCCTTAAGCACCGCCTAAATTTTCCAACTGGCCCGTGCCCCAAACCCCTGCAAACAGTCCCATTGGAATTACATGTTAAATTTTGCTGCAAAAAAATGGTCAGACCCAGAAATGGAACCTTCAAAACCTCCAGAATTCTAGAGAGGTATCTCATGTCCGCCCTCTGGCCCCAGCAACCAAATTTCTGCCCCAATTGGGGCAGGCTTTGGATTGCCCCAAGCACCTCGCCGAGTCGCTTGCCATGTTCTGCAGGCTGGGTCATTCCCACTACACTCTTTTATTTTTGAGTACAAAAAACGACAGGTGCTCAATAAAATGATCCAGCCCATTTTTAGACCAATTTGTGCATGTTCTACCTGGCAGGGTTCGATTCAATCTTACAAAGAAAAACTATATCCTGCCTAAATTTTGGAAAATTTCTGAAAGCTGAAAATTTTTATGGACAACTGAGCACTTGCAGACTTGGCTAAAAAAATTTCATATCTGGTAAACACACATTTGCATGCTGTCATTGGACTCTATGTCAACAATTATCCTTCCCAAAATTGAATGCAGACCTGAAATGAAATTGTGCATCCTTCAATTTCTGTGGGATCAAAAGCGAGAGTGAACATGATGTTAACATCGTGGGGTGCGTGAAAATGCTAATATAAAAGTTTTACTCTCATTTTTGGGTTGATGTGACCAGGAAATATTGAAAAGGAAGTATTTTACAATCATATGTCAAGTTATGTGGTAATTGTGTGACTCATCAGAAGAGTTCAGGTACATTTTTCCTCGGATGTTTCCGGCCATTTCTTAGTAATTTTCGTCTTTTTGTTTTTTTTTTGCGTCTAATTTATACTTTATTTAATTCATGTGAGGCTAAAGTGATGTTATTTTTGAAATGTAGAGAGCTTGTTTTATTTAAATCGGCCAGGCATATAGCGTGTTTCTGCTATGCTGTGTATAAATATGCATATTTAGAACAGAAGGTATTCAGCACCGTGCAGTTGATCTTAAACCATGGATTTTACTTTTCAAAGTGCTTGAGCGCCATCTGACACTGCTACCTAAATGAGTTCTTTTAAAGTCAGTTTTGATTTCCTGAAAGTCCATTTGAATTCTTGAAGGCGAGTTTTGACAGTGAAGAGCATTGGATTGCCGGTCCCACATTGTGCTGGACATTCATTTCCGTTATGAAACATTCAATTTTTGAATTGAAGTTGTTCTCAGTCCTCTTTGTTCTGGTGCTAATCCCAGTCAGTGATGGGATGGACAAAGTGTCCTAAAGTGAATTGTCCTCGTCATACTTATTTTTTGGTGATGTAATGTACATTCATCATTCACTTGACATAGTCGGATCCAGGATTTCCGATCGGAGGGGGAGGGGGCGCAGCTTCCGGGGGGGCGCCATCGTGACCAAGGGGGCGCCACTTTTGATCGGAAAAACCTATGAGGTGGGCGCAAAATCATATCGGTGGGGGCCGATTTTTTGCATCGGGGGGGGATGGGATCTGCTACCCTCCCTGGATCCGCCTGTCACTTGAGGAGATCCATGACATTTGCACTGTATGCATGCACTTTTCGTGCAAGCATAAAGGAGTCACCAAGTATCACAAAGGATTTCTTCCGGTGTCAATGACCAGTCATTGTTTCTGATAGCGTAAACCACAATCTCAGTGGGGTGACTATGGCGTCTCTGTTCGACAGACACCTGATACTCGGTGAGTGAGAGTCCGTCCAAGTATGTCACTGACTGAGCTAGAGAGCGCCATCCTGGTGCCTGAACCAGCCTCCGAGTCTGAGCTGGCGGGCGAGATGGCCAAGCCGCAAACCATGTTGAACAAGGTGCAGACCAAGCTAACTAACCCCGCCGTGCGGGAGTGGATCGCCAGCCGGCGCCAGAACATCCGGCCCTGGCTGCAGTTCGTCAACATCAACAACTTTGGCAAGCCTGAATCCCTTCCTAAGTGGTCCAAGCGGTTGGTGGGTAACGTCGACCACTTTCAGAGCAACTACGTGTTCGTGTTCGTGGGCCTGTTCGTGTACTGTCTTCTGACCTCGCCGCTGTTGCTGATTGCGTTGGCGGCGCTGGCCGGCGGCTGCCACATCCTGCGGCTGCGCCAGCAGGAGCGCAAGCTGATGCTGGCGGGCCGCGAGGTGCCGCTGGCGCAGCAGTACGCCGGCGTCGCTCTGCTCAGTGTGCCTCTGTTTCTGATAGTTGGAGCCAGCTCTGCTCTGTTCTGGGTGATCGGCGCCTCCTTCTTCGTGATCATGCTACACGCATCTTTCTTCAGGCATGAGACGCTGGCTTTGGGCTCGGAGGAGGAGAGCGAGCTGTTCGAGGTCACAATGGATCCGATATAATATGTCTGGCCGTCACTGAGCCGCTATGCTGTGTGCTGTTACATTTTTTTCAGCGTGGGGCATCGCATTTCGGCCCGCACGTACCTGCTTAAGCTTTAGACGACGTAAATGCCGTTACGATCGAAATGCGATTGTTCATGTTGTTTTATTGTTTTCTAAGTTTATTTATTCACCCCACTGTTTTGTTTTGTAACTGCACGCAATAAAATTTTTAGTCTATCGGGTTGTTTTCTGTAGTCGTGGGATGGCGGTGGGGAAATTGCACGAATTGCCCGAACGGGGACGGTAGCAGCACGTCGCCAAACAAAACTCCGCCCGGAAACATTTTGTGCTCGGCCGTGACAGTAGCTACAGCAGTGAACTGCATGCTGTGTAGTTACCAAATTTGCCTGTTACATTATCTGTCTCAACAGTTCATGCAAAAAGATGACCAATGTGGAATTCGAACAGTGGAAAATATGCGAAGAACTTGACTAAAGCTTTCTCTACAGTTGATGCATGCTGTCCATCCCGTTCTGGGATGACCGTGAACGCTAACTGGTATGAACGCGGCTGGTGACAGCATAAACTGTTAATGCACTTGATAGCCCACATAGTCTTCCATAAAGCATTACATATGCGCGTTTTTACAACAAAAAAGCGAAGAGAGTGAACTGGCGAGATCTGCGTGAAGCGCTAAGGGTGGAGTGCCTGGGCGATGTCGGGTGCGTCCTTTGGTCTGCCCTGTGGGCGGGTGATCGGCGGCGACAGTAACTGCCTCATCATCGCCGAGATCGGCCAGAACCATCAGGGCGACATCAGCATCGCCAAACAGCTCATTGACACTGCCAAGGTAAGACCGCTTCGAGGTGGATGAAATCCTGGTGCATGCTGGCCAAGCGGACCCTAACTTTTGATGGGCGTTCCGTCAATTTTCGGTGTAAAAATGAAATGAAAATTGTGCGATAAATATGTATGATATTGAAATTATCACGCCAAAATATCATAATCTTGGACCTCTTCTTGATTTTGTGCCATTTTTTTCTACTACGTGCCGCTAGCTTCCCCAGTCTCTACAAGCTGAGCCGTTCAATTCCTAGGGCGCTCTGAGGGGTTTGGACGGGCCCCATGGTCTGCGTTGGGGCTCTCCCCGATTGTATATTTTTGAAATATGCCTCACCCTTTCTGGATTCTGTTTTAGCAGTGGTTTCGTATTTTAGAATCTGGTCATGGCTGTCATAAAGTTTGGCGAGTACATCCGTATTGTAGCGAAGTCTCTCGGAGTCGGTTATTCGCTGGAGCTCCCATTGAGGCCCCTGCTGTATTTATTTGCGTTACGTCTACCATGTCGTTCAAAATCAGGGTGCTAAGTGAATTATTTACTGAGGTACTGCAAAAGAACTGGACTGGGGCCGTTTTTGTGGGCCACTCGGTACATGGTTTGTGCTTCCATAAAGGAATCTTATAGGAAAGTGTCATGCTGCCTGATTGCGTACGATGAACCCTCTGCATAATATCCTGATTGGATGCGGAAAAGCGCCCTAAGTGCAAAATAAAAACAGCTATATTTTTTATTCCAGAAAAGTTTTCGGCACCAGTCTCATGTAATAGCATTCAGAATCCTTCCTAACCGAATGCAAAAGTGTAGGCAGTTTTCATAAGTGATCTGCTGAAGGAGATGGATTTTATTGCTCCCAAGGAGGCAAGTGCCCCTGTGTGCGTTATAAATAGCTTATGATTCGATCAGCTAGTTTTTTTAGCTCCGATGGAGGATGGTGCATCAGGTGTTATAAATTTCGGATGGTCCGATGAACAACTAATTTAATATGGGAAATCTGTCTTGATATTTGCTATAAATGCTGTCGACCATCGCTCTGTTGCAGCAATGCGGCGCAGACTGTGTCAAGTTCCAGAAGTCCAGTCTTTCAGACAAGTTCAGCCGCTCTGCGCTGGCGCGGCCGTACACAGGTCCTCACTCCTGGGGAACAACATATGGCGAGCACAAGACACACCTGGAGTTCAGCCGCGACCAGTTTCGCGAGCTGCAGGCGCACGCGCGCCAGGTGAGGTCATCGACCCCGCCCATGTCGCCCGGCGCCGGACCGGTTTGGTCGCCATCGCCCCGGCCCATAAACAGACCTTCGTCTAGAAACAAGTTGCTCTTTATTCTGTCGCACGTTAAATTGCTCAATAAAGTAAAAAAGGGTCGTTAAATTATAGACACGCTGATTTTATCGTTAAAAAGCGTGTCAGATAATCTGAGCTAGGAAGCCGTGAGGACCCGTTTTGTGGTTTCGTAGAGTCTGCGCCGATACCCTTAATCTCACGCACGAGCGTTGAAGCAGAGTTCATCGTCGCATTGTAGAGCTAATTTCAAAACGGTACTTCATCGCCCCGATGCCTCTAACGTTGCGGTACAGGAAATGTGAGCTCGGGTATGTGTGTGGCGCTGCGAGTGACGCTGGCCGGACCAGCACCTGTGACCCGACCGTAATTAATGCCAAACCGCCAGAGAGCATGGAATCCCTTCTACTGGCCCTGTAGTAAATGTAAATATGGAAAAGGAACAACGCAATTAGACAGAGGCGTGGCTATTCCCATACTCTATTTCGTGGTGGTAGAAAATTTAATTCAGGAACAAGTTCGTTATTCAAAGTACATCAGGCCAGTGTAAGGTGGCAGTACCCATGGCATTTTTGTAAGTGTATATGTCACATGCAATTTTATGGTGAATTATTGTCCTTGTGCTTGTCGTTGAATTGGGGGCAGGTCTTCGGGATCTGTTGCAGGGTATCTACGGCAAGGGCATGGAAAGCGCGCTGATTGTGTTGGGTTTCTCCAATCTAGGGGCATGAATATCTGCAAAGAGTGAGATTACGAGTCTACATATTTTCCATCGCCATACGAGATGCGCCTATTTATTCGGCTGGGGTAGAAGGAAGCTTTTGTAACCCGATGCGACTTGGTCAAACGCCGTAGCGTATTCAGGGAGGGGCTAAAGCTCGCCCGGAATGTCAGAGTGCCGAGAGCAAATGCATAGACGGACTTATCCGAGGCACTGACGTGAAAAGCTCGAGCGCCTACCCCCCCCGCCTTTCCGAGAAGTCCTTGATCCGCCACTGGTCGAACGTTGCATCTTTCCAATAAGGCGCCGGGCGAGTTATCGAATACTCGAAATGTGGGGATTACGTCAGTAATGGACATTACATTTATATTTGTTTCACACCAAAATCCACGGAACCTGCGGAATAATGGACACAAATAAACATTAAATAACCAAAAACCCTTCAGGAAACCAGCCGGTGCGAACGATCATGCAAGCCAAGATTTTTGTGGCGTTCGAGCGTGCCATCACAAACTTCACCTTCCTCTCTCTTCTTGTGTGGCGTGCGCTACTTCTTTGCTGCCGCTGACTTAACTGCTTCTCTTCAGGCGGGCATCCTGTTCACAGCGTCAGCTATGGACCCTGTGTCGGCGCTGTTCCTGCACCAGCTGGACGTGCCGTTCATCAAAGTCGGCTCCGGCGACGCCGATAACCTGGCCATGATCGGCGAGATGGCGGCGCGACAGCGCCCCTGGTCATCTCCACCGGTCAGTGCCCCCCCACAGCGTGCCCTAGTCATCTCCACTAGTCAGTAGCGCCCTCTCCCCCACAGCGCCCCCTGGTCATCTCCACCGGTCAGTGGCGCCCCCCCACAGCGTGCCATAGTCATCTCCACTGGTCAGTAGCGCCCCCCCTCCCCACAGCGTCCACTGGTTGTCTCCACCGGTCAGTGGCGTCCCCCACCCCACCCACAGCGTCCCCTGGCCATCTCCACCGGTCAGTGGCACCCCCCCTCGCCACAGCGCCCCGTGGTCATCTCCACCGGTCAGTGGCGCCCCCCCCACCCACAGCATCCCCTGGTCATCTCCAACGGTCAGTGGCTCCCCTTGTTATCTCCACCGGTCAGTAGCGCCCCCCCCCACAGCGTGCCCTAGTCATCTCCACCGGTCAGAAGCGCCCCCTCCCCCACAGCGCCCCCTGTTCATCTCCACCGGTGAGTGGCCCCCCTCCCCACAGCCCCCCCTTGTCATCTCCACCGGTCAGTAGCACCTCCCTCCCCCACAGCGCCCCCTCGTCATCTCTACCGGTCAGAGGCGCCCCCTCCCCACAGCGTCCCCTGGTCATCTCCACCGGTCAATAGCCCCCCTCCCCACAGGCCCTGGCCATCTCCACCGGTCAGTGGCGCCCCCCATCCCCACAGCGTCCCCTGGTCATCTCTACCGGTCAGTAGCTCCCCCCCTCCAGCGTCCCCTGGTCATCTCCACCGGTCAGTGGCGCCTCCCTCCCCACAGCGCCCCCTGTTCATCCCCATCGGTAAGTGGCCCCCCCCCCACAGCGTCCCCTGGTCATCTCCACCGGTCAGTGGCACCCCCTCCCAACAGCGTCCCAAGGTCATCTCCACCGGTCAGTAGCACCCCCTGGTCATCTCTACCGGTCAGAGGCGCCCCCTTCCCACAGCGTCCCCTGGTCATCTCCACCGGTCAATAGCACCCCCTCCCCCACAGCGCCCCCTGGTCATCTCCACCGGTCAGTGGCGCCCCCCTCCCCACAGGGTCCCCTGGTCATCTCCACCGGTCAGTAGCGCCCCCCCTCCAGCGTCCCCTGGTCATCTCCACCGGTCAGTGGCGCCTCCCCTCCCCACAGCGCCCCCTGTTCATCTCCACCGGTGAGTGGCCCCCTCCCCACAGCGTCCCCTGGTCATCTCCACCGGTCAGTGGCGCCCCCTCCCAACAGCGTCCCAAGGTCATCTCGACCGGTCAGTAGTGCTCCTGGTCATCTCCACCGGTCAGTAGCACCCCCTCCCCCACAGCGCCCCCTGGTCATCTCTACCGGTCAGAGGCGACCCCTTCCCCACAGCGCCCCCTGGTCATCTCCACCGGTCAATAGCACCCCCGACTGGGATTGCTCACATACCGTTGGAAAAATTTGCTATGGTCGGCTCAGAACGGCGCTGGGACGAAATACCGAATAGTTGCCAATCCGGTCAAACTAGAAGGCGTATCAATGGTAGATATTATGAACACATTTATATGTGAATTGGAACGAAGCGCTGGCAGTGGTAATCTGCTCAACGGTCGATTGAGAAGAAATCAATGAGATCCGAGAGTAGGTCCCTATTTAAATGATTCGGACATATGGCAGGCGACTTAGTCTAAGTGTGTTCCTCAATGTCACTTGTTTCATCTTTCATTGTCCACATGTTACCATCAGCCCCGCTCGGTTTCGTGTTCCGACAGGCATGCAGTGTTTGTCCACGGTACAGAGGGTGTACGATCTGGTGGTGGGCAGCGCTACACCGCTGGCGCTGCTGCAGTGTACCTCGGCGTACCCCGCGCCGCCGGCCGAGGTGCACCTGCGCGTGCTGCAGCAGTACCGCGCGCTGTTCCCTCGCGCTGTGGTGGGGTACTCGGGCCACGAGGCCGGCACCGCCGTCTCCGTCGCAGCTGTCGCCCTCGGCGCCAAGGTTAGCATCACCACGCCCCGGGGGCAGGCCGGAAGCAAACCGAACACTCATCACGGAAGCTTAATTTTGGGGCTGCAAGACTGAAAGCCGGAAGAGGGTTTTTATCGGTTCTTAATGGGAATAAACCACTTTGTGGAGATTCTAAAAAGGACTATTTATGATGAAAATAGCTCTGCAAATCAGGAAACTGCATTTTGTTTCCACTTCCTTCACAACAAAGATATCGCCTCTTGTCCTAATACCCTGGGTTGACTCAAGCATCGCGTGGAATCATGAATCTGGCAGCTTGCGGCGGCTTGCAACATGTGGCCGTTCTGTTTGCTAACATTTATCACGTGACATGCGCTGCCAGATGGAAAGGGATTCTTTCATGGTTTGAAATACGGTAGTTAGCATCCTGCTTTGAATTTTAAAGCGTGCTAAAATTTAATACAGAGAGCTTTGGGTGAAATCAAATATGTCAATAGTGGTTTCTCGACACGCTCTACAAAACTGTCATCTCAGTTCAAAACTCATTATAAAAGTGGGATACTTTCTTTAACCCAGCCTTCTTTTTGCGCAAATGGCTTCCATCTCTAGCTTATACGCCGTCTCATTTGTTCTAAAATGAAAATGATTTGCTTTCACGCGTTTTGGTTTTTAAGTTTCCACTAGGCCACGAAATTTAAGGCTCGTTTTGCCTGACTTACTCAGCGATGTTGTGAGGTGCGAGGATGGGTACCTTCAAATTGCGAATTTGAAGGGAGATACGCGAAGACAACTATTGTGGTTTCTTACTATTTGAAAAATTTTGATTACGAAACGGTCAATTATTTTTGTATCTTCGGTAAAATTTTTGGAGACCACTCAACTATTATTGAAATATGTTAACGGTACCGGTAAAGGGCTGGAACCTGCTCTTCATCTCAATGTTTTCAAACGATATTTTACGTTTTTAAAGTAATCGTTTTTGTAATAAAAATGTCTGTTCTCCTATATTTGTATTTGAATTAATTTCACATAATGAAAAAACTACAAAATGAATCCGTTTGCCCTAAACTGGAGCATAAAATAATTACTCAAGTCTTCAATCGTCTCGTACCTCGGGGCTTCCGTCGTTTCCTACAAAATTCCCAGGATGATGAAACTTTTGCGTCAGATAGGTCACGCGACCCAGGTATGAGAATTCCTGGGCTTCTGATTGGTCAATTGTGATTTCTTTAAAGTCGTACATTTATGTTTCAAAAAGACTTATGAGTGTTTTTTTCAAGTAATTTTTTATGTGGTAGTTCGAGGTGCTACACCACTGTTTATGACAGATATGACCTAGTTCTTAGAGAAATTGATGGCCATAGCCGAGGCTACGTCGTTTGATCGATAGTGAGAATTCTCGATGAGTCGTCTAGAAATGAGGACTTTGAGGGCGATTTTAAGGCATTTGGAGGCCGATTCGCAGAAATGAAGATAGGACTTCCGAAACAACTTTCTGTGACCTTTTGATCTGGCCAATAATTTTTCACGCATCTCCCTTTAACTGAGATACCAAGGATGCGGTACCTTCAAATTGCGAGTTTAAATGATATAGCAGTTTTGTTTGAAGCCGCATGTTTGAAAACCCACTGCATATTTCCCCGTACTCTCAAAGCACACCGATTAAAAGCTAAGCGTTTTCAGAGTGGAATTCAGTCCCAATCTGCCGCTGCCCCGCGTGCAGCCAGCGAGACGTAGTGGTGGGTGAGGAAAGCGAATTATTTCCACTTCGGAGGCGCTGATTTACACGCAAATTGTCAGCTTTGACGCACACGACAACGTGTATGTCGTATCGTAAGCCATATCTCAGTTTGAATCCCATAAAGGCGCCTTATTCATTTTAATATCGAAATATGCAAGTGTATGCAAGCGATTTAAAACCAAACCACTTGTGTGCATGCGTGGCATGACTCCGCGTCATTTGACGTTGCGACTGAGCAGTGGCAGTTGTGTAGCGCTTTGATATCGTACCGACGGTGTCCGCAGGTGGTGGAGCGTCGCCTGACACTGGAGGAGGGGGGCTGGGTCAGTCCCCCGTATGACGTCCCGTCTCTGCAGGTGGTGGAGCGTCGCCTGACACTGGAGGAGGGGGGGCTGGGTCAGTCCCCCGTATGACGTCCCGTCTCTGCAGGTGGTGGAGCGTCGCCTGACACTGGAGGAGGAGGGGCTGGGTCAGTCCCCCGTATGACGTCCCGTATCTGCAGGTGGTGGAGCGTCGCCTGACACTGGAGGAGGGGGCACTAGGTCAATCTCGCGTGCGGCGTCCCGTTCCCGCAGGTGTTGGAGCTTCACCTTCACTGGAGGAGGGGGCTGGGTCAGTCCTGCGTGTGACGTTCCGTCTCCGCAGGTGGTGGAGCGTCACCTGACACTGGACCGTCGTTGGCGCGGCTCGGACCACGCCAGTTCGCTGGAGCCGGCTGAGCTCGCCTCCATGGTGGCCGACATTCGTCGTGTGGAACTGGCGCTGGGCACTCCCGCCAAAACACCGCAGCCCAGCGAGCGCGCATGCTGGCTCAAATTGGGCAAAACGGTGGTAGCGGGGCAGCGGCTGCCGGCGGGACACGCGCTGCAGCCGCACCAGCTGAAGGTGAAGGTGGCCGAGCCCAAGGGCTGGCCGCCGGACAGGATCAGCGAGCTGGCCGGGCGGCGACTGTGGCGCTCGCTGGAAGAGGACCAGAGCGTGAGGGAAGAGGACCTGCTGCCGCCTGACACTGCCGAGCCGGAGGAGGCTCACCGGCCGGGAGAGACTGGTGACTCCACCGAACAGAGGGACGGCAGCAGGCCGAACGGCGTCAGGCGGCGTGTAATATCCGACAGTCAGGCGGTTGGTGGGGGCCAGTGCGATCCCGTTTCGAGAGACGGTTACATCGTGATGACAGAGGGGATGGAGCCGGAGGACGGCGGCGTTGAACCCGCCGGCAGCCGAGGTGTGCCAGGTGGTTCGTCACGTGGTGAATAGAGTGCCAGTGCTGCCTGCCACCGGCTGATTCAAATGTGTTTGGACAAGATTCCACACTGATGTGGCGTTTCGAGATGACGACTCTCACTATGAAACCTAAAACTATGTTGAATGAGCCAGGGCTAGAGCGCAGTAAAGACAAAAATATGTTGCTAAATATAGCTACCGCGACCATGATAACAGCGCGCCGTCGCACATACGTACTCTACCTCGTAATCCGATCATCTCTTGATGCAGCTCTAAATGGTCTTCTCCTATCAATGTCCAACCTCGATATAAATATCAACCCCGGGATAACATAGTCGTCGCCTGTCCTCTACTATCCTGATGCGCGGCAGAGTCGGTTGGTTCGATTATCGGGTCATGTGAGTGCGCAGCGCTGCTTCTCATTCTGATGGTATAGCACGAATGAATTGATGAAGCGGGTTAGAAAGAATGGGACTCAGGAAACGACTCTAATCATAGTTGTAGCGCTTGCTATGCCATCCTCGATTTATTGTGAATACCAGTGCTGTTGATAATCCGTCACTGTCATAAAGTGCTGATTTACCTCACGGGGAAAATCTTCCAGACATCTATGTTCATCCGAGCATACGGACTCAAGTCATCATATTCTTCACGCCAAAACTCAAGATATTTGTGTTTAAAAGATTCAGATCATTTTTGCCCTGAAAGAGCAAAATTATAATCTTGTATTGTGTCATCTTCACCAATATTGTACCCAGGGACCTTTGTGACAACGTCTCTGAAGCTTAGCAGTGAAACTGATATTGCGTGAAGACAGCATTTCGCGACTGCCGTTCCCAATATTTTCTCTCATGAAGTAGACCAATATCCAATATTCAATAATGACAAATGTTTAGAGGATATTTGAGCATCCAAAATAAAAATATGGATGCATCTAACGTGTGCCAAATGTACACTTACAGAAGGCCCCAAAATATACATCCATTCCCAATTTTGCCATTCGGCTCCCGTTAAACATGCCTCTGCTATGCATCTCGGCGATTGGCTGCTTTCACATAATCAGTATTATTCTAGGCATCCTCATGTGCTTCCCAGCGAGCTTCTGTAATGACATCATGATCGCAAGTTGCCATGTTTTATTATAAAAAAAAATAAACTCTGGTGCTGACGACGTCCACTAGTCGGGGCCGAGATGTTTCACTTTAAATGTGTCCAACGCTACTGGTTTCAGCCGTCAAAAGCTCCACGTCGATACCGACTTACATACAGCGCTTGGTATCAAATATTACCTTTCAGATTACAGGAAATTGACCGAAAACATGTATAAAAAAAACAGCACACGACCACCCTCTCCGGGAGAATGCAATGCTCCAAAAAGTTAACTTTTGCTTTCTACAACCATATTTGGATAGTTCCACAGCCAGCACTTGCTGACATATTAAACCTGTTCTAACCCGTTATTTCATGCCGATTAGCCCTAGCGTCACGCACATTGCAGAGTTTGCGATAGCTGCAAGATCAGCGCATCGTATGGTAAGCATGGCGTGCAATCGTAATGGTAAGCATGGCGCTGAGAAGAAATAAAAACGTACAGTAGCGGCTTAGAGCTTATCCCGGAAAGGTTCATCACAAGAGTCAATTTCTGTCACACTGGAGACTACTTCAGTTTTGCCTTACGTTGGACGGCAGTCGCCGACTCGCCTTTACGAAATGGTGCGAGGGCAAAGAACCGTCAGACAGCGGGAAACACCGACTTTCCGAAACGAGAATCCTGAGGCATCGGTCAGCCGAATGGGTTGCTTCTGGTTCACGGGATTCGGCAAACTATTTGTCTAGCAACACCATATATTACCTCGACATATAAAATACAATAAGATGTGTAAAAGAAAAACTCGAAAGAAATGTGTACTCTGAAATCTTATCTTATCTTAAGTATCAAAACTCAATTTTAGAAACAACAGCACAGAGAGCAAATGGTGTTTAAATAGCGCTCACCAGTGAAAATAAACACGCTAAAGGAGTTAGGAAATGTCCTGGAACAGAAATGCGTGCATGAAGCAAAATCCGCCCGCATACAGCCAGATTCAAGAACACTTAGAATTCTCCATTAAACCAGCTTGGTTAGGAATGCAACAGCAAAAACACACGAAAGGTGTTAGGAATGCATTCAGAACAGCAGGAAGATTTGTCGCTACTCCAGGCCCAGCTCCTCTTCTCCTTTCCCCTCTATTGACCCCAGTCTGCACATAAAACGTCACAATCGTGTCTGAACTGATCGCCCCGCAGTCAGTCAGCTCGAGGAACGGCCAGGCACCGTCTACCGGTCGACACTGGCGGCGCGCTGCGGACAACATCGCCACAGGTCCACCTCGATATCCACGGACGCCTTCTTGTGGAAGCGATACGTGCTGGGCAGGTCGTAGCGCAGCTCGGCCACGACGTTGGCTCGCGCGCCCCACTGCTCCGCCTGCTTGCGTACGTGTTTGCGTGTGGATCGTTTGTGAAGCGAATACACCGCGGTGGTAGCTAGGCGCAGGCCGGCCAGCAAGAACGCCATGTCGGCGCCGGCGTTGCGCTTGGTGCCGAACGGCGGGTTGGTGAGCACGGTGTCAACTGAGCCGCGGTGCAGCTGGTTCAGTCGCGTCACGTCGGCGTGCAGCAGGTCCACACCGGTGACGCCGGCCTCCTCCAGGTTGGAGCGGGCCGTCTCCAGAGCGTCGGCATCGATGTCGACGCCGATGACGGCTCCGGCGCCGAGCGCGGCGGCTCCGGCGGCCAGCACGGCCGGGCCGCAGCCGAGGTCGACCACGCTGCGGCCGCTCAGGTCGCCGTGTGACGTCTCTGCCGCGAACAGCAGACGCGCGGCGATGTGTGGCGGCGTGACGTACTGCTCCAGCGCGATCTTCGGCTGCTCGAAGCCGTCTAGCTGCTGCAGCAACGACTCCAGCTGCCACAGCTTCATGCAGACAGCCATCGCTGGTGCACGGTGTGGAATCGAGCGCAGGTAGTCCAGCTCGGAACTGGGCTGCAGACCGGGCCACGCACCGAATGTGAGCAGCCGTCTCCCGGCGAGAGAAAGCTGGTTACTTGTCTTTGCGGACCGGTGTGGGGGCTTCAAGCCGCGGGATAACAGGCATCACCAGGTTGCCGAAGACGGACTCCTGCGGCACGAAGTAGCCGAAGGAGGTGCTGTTGGCCTGCTGGAGAGCCTGCCGCTGCGCCGGGGAGAGCAGGTGGTCGCCAGTCCCGGAACCCGCCTGGTCACAGTCACACCACCGTCACGCCACCGACCAGCCGCGTACACACAACACAAGGCACAGTTCAATCACCCACGGTGGAGGGCAAAACCAAATTGACTGAAATATTGGACATTGACTGAAATATTGGACTTTTACCATAATCTCGATATTTACTAAGACATTCTGAAGCCCTTAAAGACCAGGTCGCACCGAACTACCCTTGGATCCATCCAAAATCGCCGGCCCGTTCTAGTGGCACCAGACTTAAGGATAAGCCAAGACAAGAAACATCTAATAAGCACTAAGTGCTCCCACTTATGGGTGGACGATCTTCTGTTCGAAGAAGAGCCCCACCACCAGGCGCTCACTCTCGGCGGAAGAGCTAGTGAACCCACGGAGCGACTGGTCAGGCAGCGCTCCCTAGCTCCCTTGCCCCGGGGCAAGCAGTGTGGCGCCACGATGGAGATTTTGCGAGGGTGGTTTGTGACCCGATATGCAGCTTTGGAGATGAATATTTCGATGGCATGGCCCACCAGGCATCAATGATTATGAAAGTTCCTTAAATAGCAGACGGGCAGTTCACAAACTGACGTCTCCGGAAGAATTTTTAAACGCGAGTGTGATTGAAGGACAAAACATGTCTCGACCGACTGTTGTTTCCATGTTTCAAGTGGCACCAGTGAAACCAGGTTTTATATATTGATCTGATATCCATATCACATAATAGGCCCACCGAGTACCACAGCCTGTGATGATGATGATGATGATTGGTGTTTAAGGGCACTTCAGCTTCTTTGGCTATATGTGCCCAGCATTGTCAGGTTAGGTCAGTTCAAAATGATCTTGGTTAGCTAAGAATTTTCTATGCCGGAGGTGTCGCCGCTAAAAAGCGCTGTGAGGGCTATAAACGATGTCAAACTTTATTTCTTTCAGGTAAGATAAAACGTGTTTGATGTCTACGACGGGATCGTTTCCAAGACACTGCTCTAAGGAGACCGGTGGGAAGAATCGACGCATTTGCCTTTTCAGACTGTCACAGCAGTCTACCTCGGATAAAACATGCTGGACAGTAACGCGGTTGCCACAATGTACACACAGGTTAGGAATAGAGCTATTCAGGTGGTAGGCATGAGTGGCATAACAGTGCCCGATGCGGAGTCTAGCGAGGGCCACCTCCTCTCTTCTGCTTTTTCTGTTGCTCGACTCCCATTTCTCAATGGAGGTGCGCAGACGTTTCATAAAGCACTCTGGCTCTGCAGCCCACCTTGACTGCCATTCGGTCTCCTGTACTGTTCTGAACGATGCTTTGAGGTCTGAAGCCGGAATCCTAAACTGACGCGAAGGGGGTAGTACGGACGCCTCTTTCGCAACCTTATCGACTTTTTCGTTCCCTGAAATTCCAATATGGCTCGGTACCCAAAGAAAGCGCACATCAGTCCCTCTGGCGGAGATCGCTGTCAGAAGCCTTCTTATAGATGGTATAAGCCAGTTTTGCTGTGGGTGATGAGATTGGAGTGCTGTCAGGAAGCTATCAAAGTCCGTTATGATAATATATCGATCCTCTTGAGAACGCTTGATGTGTCTTAAAACCCGGAGAATGGCATATAGTTCTGTGGTAAAAACCGAAACAGACACTGGTAGGCTAAAACCCTGACTCAGTCCCTCCCCTAAAAAGGCGCTTCCAGCACCGCCGGTAGACTTCGAGCCGTCGGTGTAGAACCGGGCATGACCTGCATAGGAGCCGATTTTGCGCAGCGCTAAGGCCAGAAATTCTGAGGGTAGTGTTGCTGCTTTTTTATGGCGCATCAGATCGAGATCGCATTGTGCAGGTATGTACCACAGCCTGTGGTCGCGAGATTTTATATATCTATGAACTAGGGTCAGATAAGGGTCATAACCTCACCATTGGAAATGCATTGGAGAAAACAGGAACTGGCCGATAATTTGCTTACTTCTATAGATGCACGTTCGAATGACTTCACATTATCAAAATGGTGGTAGCTACGGCTTCTCCCAGGGGTCATGTAAGCTTCGACATGTGACCTCTGGGATGTCATCTGGGACTGCTTAAGCAGCCTTTTAGACTTGGGGCAAATACTTTGGAGAAAATGCCAGTAGAAGTTTTGTTTTGATACCATTACGTTTCGATTGTCTGCAAGTCGATAGATACTGACTCGATAGATATTGATAAGATCAGACGGCGACCTTCACATGAGGTCATTTTGGGAATTCGACCTTGCATTACTATATTTATGTCATTCGATCCGCCGTAACGAGAGGAATCGAGTGATGCCTAAGACTGGCTCTCACTTATCCAAGTCAGACGCTAGAGCAAAAAACATGTTCTACCCTCTCACCCTTTTTGGCCTGTTATAACATCGATATTTACCAGAGTCAAAAAGTGACCTATTACGTTTCGTTGTCATTTCTTATGCACTATCATCATTCGCGTTTTTTCACTATCCCGCACTGGGGCGAAGGTCAACATGAACCAAGAGCAGGAACCGGCAAAACTGATGTCCAAACACAGCATTTGGCGCCTTCGAACGTTCTAAGGCTGCGAGGGGCGCAAGTATAGGGGCATGGAGGACGCCCGAGCCCGGCAGCTGGGGCAGCCACTTACCGAGGTGCCGGCGGGGCCACAGGCGAACGGAACCACGCCCGGCTTCAGCAGCAACTGCTTCTTCTGCGCCTGCAACTCCTCCAGGATCTTCCGGTTCTCAATCGCTGTCACAGAATTGATATTATCATCATGTGGAACTGCAAAATTATTTGTGATTTGGTAGACGCCGCAGAGGTTTCTAGACAATTCAGAGACTTACCAACGAATTACAAAGGATTTAAAGTAAATCGCGAATGGTGGACATGGTGAAAATGGCTTCTGGTCAAGAGCATTCCCACGAGCGAGACATTCTAGCCCCAAATCAAGTGGTAATAACTCGGCTCGAAACCATAAAAAAAAAATAATTTTCAAATTGAGGTATTCCACCGAAACATTTACATCGTCTCCCTCATGCGGAACGGTGCAAAGATTGCGGGGCCTTTCCCCTGGCAGATTGAAGCGGCGAACTTCTGTGACAAACACATTTATCGGGCGGCTAGAGGCAAAATACCCTAAATTATACGGCCTCGCCCAGAGTAGGGGGCTGACGTTTGAATTTTAATATGGCAGATTCCCATTTCCCGGTGCCGTCGTGAGACAGCCACGACTCATCTTAACCATCAGACGCGAGACGCCGTCCCCAACCAAGATAACTTTAACTTTACAATCCCCAACCACTCATGAAATATCACAAGTCACAATTGCTTAGCTACGCTTATTTTTCATATTGAATTTAACTAGCTCTAAGCTTCGATATTGTCTCGCTTATAAGAAAGTTGAAGACTACAGACCTTCTACTTACTGGGAACCTTGTGTTATGTTATGACCTTATGTTGCTGGGAGAATACAGAAAAACGACCGCTGATGTCCCTTAAAGTGCGGTGCCAAGTCCTTATGAGGCCGCATTGTTCCTATGAAAAAGTGAGATAGCGTCTGGCTCTGACCACCACCTTGATCATGAGCAGCTGGGGGACGGCAGCCTGGACGCCGCCTTGGTCAGCGGCTTCTTCAGCTCCAGGAAGTCTCTGGGCTATGACCCTCGCTAGACGCCCGGGGGGGGGTGGAAGCGACGACGACAGCCTCAAGTAACATTTGTTCCAGTGGGGAGTAATCACGAACCAAAATCTGTGACATGACCCGAAAATGGGGTAAATAGGTGACAAATATTAGCAGAACAACGAAAACATGCTACTATGCAATAAGGTATGCGTCCAGACCAAAAAGAAAATGCCTAGGTCATCTGTGTGAAAAATATTTAAAGCTCGGGAGGAAGCACCAGCAGAATTTTGCTTGCGTCCTCTCTAAATGCATTATGTAAAAAAATCAACCTCAAGTAGAGTATTGTGATTTTATCACTATCCGCTCGGGCGCAGTATTGGGGACAAAACTGTTCCTTAAAATCTCCAACGGCCGTCCGTGCGCGAACTCCACTTCCAAAAGTAGTTCAGATGGAGACGCGCTGTTCCATTGGTATTTAGTATTTGTTTGAACAAAGTGACTGAGAAATTCTGCCGTTTCCCGGCGAGTTTTTAGTCCATGCTGTTTGAAACGGCATCAATTACAGGTAAAATTAGTGACACAAAAGCGTTCTCAACTTAAAAGTTAGGGGCCGCCCGCCAGATGCAGATCCCCCGAGGCTTCACCCCCATAAGCAAAATCCTGGATCCGTCCCCGCGCTAAAGGGGACTCCATCAGTCGATCACTTCTAAACTTTCACAACAGATAACGGCATTAGGGTCTACACAACTGCTAACTCGGAACAATCAGACCGTTGGTCTAAGATGTGGTCAATTTTGTATCACCTCAGAATAATTATATCGTGAAAAACAGAACGTGCTCTTTTCGGTCAATACGTGACAGATCAACTTGAAAGCCATCATACCATTGATTCTTAGCACGTTCTTGACCATCGAGTTGAGTGTTTGAGCATCTGACCTCTAAAGGGTCGCGTTAGGTCGCCTGAGCAAACCGTGATTATTTTGCCAATAACCTCACACTGAATTGAGCCAGATCTTTCATTTTCATTTCATTGTATTTATATTGTCACGGGGATTCGATTCAAGTGCAACATGATCATAACAGGTTACCATGTGAACCTGACCTGGCTAAGGTCAGGCCATTCTCACCATTCGAACTAACACGGTCATATTATACATCAGTTGATTCACCCCGTTGAGAGAACTCCAATAATGCCCGAAGATTTTATCTAGCTCCGGTCAGTACACATATATAAGAGAAAATATAGAATGCCCTGCTGTGAACCTGATTTTACCTCTACTGACCTCACCACTGACCTGACCTAAAAAATAGTCCGTTAATTTATCTTCCTGTCATCAAGAGCAAATGAGATACAGAGAGGGAGGGGCGTCCTACCAGGGACCCCAGCCGGGCGCATCATGCCAGATACCCCTGCGGGGCGCATCATTCCAGGGACCCCAGCCGGGCGCGAGTTAACATCATACAGTCTCTGCACCACATTGGGTAACACGTTGTGAGGTTGATTCTCGGAAGTATCACAAAAGCTCACAATCTGGGAGAGCATGTGAGCCGGCCGTGGCACTGAGACACTGACAAACCCATTACCGCAGCGGCCGGTGTTGAACGCCGACATACGTACATGAAACCCAAAGATCCGCACCGCACAGTCTACACCAAAGTGTCCTGGCAGGCTTCTAACATAGCTCGGCATCTACAGGCAAGCAGCTCGACCGTCCTGTCACCGCCCAACAATACCGCACCCGCCACATCTGCAGCACCTGTCCTACGGACCGTCAACCGACTCATGATCATCACTCATCAGTCCCGACTATTTGCATCCCATGAGAATATTCTTTGGCCTCCAGTGCCCTTAAAAGTGATCCAACCCAAAAAACGGTACGTTCGATTTTTGGAAGATGTCAAGGCGAGCCTGCCCTCTCACCTTTTCGCTTCTTGCACGACTTCGATGACCTTGGGCGAGGGGAGAGAGGAAGGTGCCCACTCCTGCAAAGGTGGCGCAGACCCCAGTGCCGGGTCCAGAACTTCATTAGGGGAACGGGAGCTAGGGAGCTCGAGCCTCCCCTACCATGACCTCGGAACAGCCTCCAGCCATGCATTTGCTACAGGCGCTCTGGCATTTGGGGGGTGGGGCTTGAGCACCCTAAACCCCCTTGTATCCGCCACTAGCGGACCCTGCATCGGTGGGCGCTATGGAAGGTGCAGACACCACACTTTCACTTTGCACTCACGAAAGCTTACAGCATTACCTAAAACCCCATTTTGAATATCTACCAGCTAGAGCACCTCCGCAGTTACATATTCACAGAGACCTAGAAATAGCATGTTTTGGAGACATTTTTTGGAGACATTTAAACGAGACATTATTTGGAGACTGTATCAACTGGGAGCATTACGGAAGCAGACTCTCAAAGCTGCCACGGTGAACACAGCAAGTCTGGGTACAAACAAAGACTTACGTCAAATAGTATTGATTCAAAATGTAATGTCTTATCAATCACCACATTATTTCATTAGTCATTAAATTCAAGTGAAATCTATAGAGGAAATATGTTTTATACCTACCCCCATGCATAAAAAACCGCGCAACGCCGCATATGAACAATAACTGACTGGCTGTCAGCAAAAGCCATATGTTCATTGACAAAGATGCAGGATGTAATAAAATTTGATGATGCTATAGGTAAGACATGAATACTTTAAGTCTTTTTCAAATGGCCTAACCTCACCTGACCTAAACTAACCTAAGACTGTTTACCACCCGCCGAAGTTTTTTTCACAAGAAAATGGAGCCTTCCTTTATAAGATAGTTGTCCGCGCGAGGAAGTGGTGGCAAGACAGACACAGCGTGGTGGTCTGACCACGCAGCACAGTGCTGTTTTCCTCGGGAGAGAGAAATGAAAATAGATGCCAGATCTAGAAAATATGTTGGAATTCATGTTTAATCGATACATTATTGAAGACGGGTGATTTTGCTCATTCCAGTGATGTATTATTTTCATAGAACATATCTTTAATATCCGTATTTACCCTGAGCAGCCACAATCACCTATAAAATTTCTTTTAAATCAGTGAGTACTCACCCTGTCTGCTGCTAGCAGACATAATGCAGCTTGCCAACTTGTTTTAGCCCCTCTCTTTTTTATACAAGGTGGTTTCTGTGGAAGAGTAACTGTGATAGAATGGCAGGATCATATAAAAAACATCATGGCAAGTTTTGAACAAAGTCATGAAGTTAGTCCCTTGATGACATTCCTGGTTCGGACCTGCTTAATCCAGCCTGGAAGGCATTGCACTTTCGACAAGATTCGTCAGTGCGAGTGCCGCTCGAGGCAAGTGCGAATTCTGGAGCGAATGGAACGGTCATTGGCGCAAGTGGACCTGTTTGGAGCATGAGGGCTGGCATCAAACACTCACAGAACCTGAAACATATGTACCAACATATGTATAAAATACGGAAGCAATTACACTACTTAGGTTGAGTGTGCAGCATTTACCTCAAACATGCACCTCTTGGTGGAAGGTTCGCTATTTTTTACTGGCGAAAAAAATTGTTAAGTAAATATGGATGATGAAAAATCAGGCAGCAGCTGTTTTTCATGATTAGTAAAAGTTCGCTGGTGGTAGAATAAAAAGTATTAAAAGTAATTGAATAAAAAGTAGGGCTAGGATGGAAGACTCCTTGACCAAAAGAAGCCAAGTAGTTGTTGATTGCTTGGGCTTAGCCAATATTCGTGGTCATATAGCACCCACACAAAGAAGTTGGTTCCAAAAATGCCTAGCTACTTTTTCACTTCCCTGAATTTTTTGTGTAATGGACCCACCCTGGCAACTCAGTTATTTCAGAGTCTGTTTGGCCTAATACCTGGCATCCTTACCTCCACCGTTTTTGGTGCAGGATCGAGAAAAACCCCAAGGAGTGGTAAGGCGTACAGCATATGGGGGGGGGAAGATGTCAGCTTTTGAAAGCTTCCATTGCCATGTGGAAAGTTTGAAAAAGGAAAAAAGGAAAATATATTAGAAAACTGCTCCATGCACCCTGGAGACACATACAGATTGTCAATTTTTACCTATGGTTCGCGTTTTTTTTCTTTTGGGTTTGACGCAAACTTTAGGTGGCTGGTAATGTGAGTCCGAGCAAGAACTCTATCTGACTAGTGCGTCTGGTAGAGCCCGTTGCCATACTTTACACACTGGTGCTTAACACAGTTTTATGATAGGGGAAGAAGGTGGGGGTAACCTCATGAAAATAAGGCTAAATGCCTGTGATACCAAATTAGGTGCCTTCTGCTGCCAATAATTTCCTGGTCTGTTTTAAAAGTGCAGTCCCATCAGAAAACATTCTCGCTCATTTTAGATTTGGATTGGATTTGAGCACCCAAGGAAAATCGCCCAATGCATTGCAGACTGGGGGACAAGATGGAGCATTGGCCGTACAACTGTGGAGAGTGATACCCAGGCAAGCTGAATTTTCCTCTCAGTTATGTGTTAATCCAGTGAGGGGAAACTGGTCCGAGTTCCCATTAATGGGAATAATGGCCCCTACTTGGAAACACTCCTTAAAATAAATGGAAGCACATGTTCCCAAAAATGGGCACGAATAAATTTTTTCAGGAAGTCCCAGAACACCGGAAAATAAAGTGGGAAACCTTCTGCCCGGTCGATTTACATATTACAATCTACATTACATTTCAGGGGGAGTTTTAGTTTGCATTAATATATCCAGCTTTAAAATCTGGGCCATTCCAGGGCAAATCGTCCAGGTAGGCACAAAAACCACAACACCATGACCCCTCAAATTTCCACCAAATTTTTTATCTGAGATCCCCCATACAAAATAGAAATTTGGGCCTATTTTCAGGTCTCAATGTCAGAGAGGCCACTAGATAGAGGTCATCAAAGTTTCGAGGCCCGCGCAAACATTGAAGCAGAAATAATTTTGTATCTTAAAATTGGCTGATCGAAATTACTTAAAATGGATATCACTTCCTCTCGTCACGGCGAATCAAATGATCTATGATATGACCATACTAGGTCAAAACACAAAAATGACCTGACCTCAGGTCAGGTGGAGTTTACTTTTTAACCTAGTATAGTCAATATGCATATGAATCAACTCCCAATAGCAATCCAAACACAATGATATCAAAACAAAAACTGCATCATCATTTCATGCAAAGTTATTGACCAAGTTTGAAAACTACTCAAGTAGCCCCAACTGACCTCTTAGAGGTCATAGGTCAAAAATTGCAACATGAACCTGGAAAGGTGCTCAGGATACTACAATTTGGAGAATATTGATGCATTCTCAGCTGCATCTACACAATTTCTGTTTTCCCATGTATTTCCAATGGAGAGGGCATGGTCCGTACTTGACCTTTGGTCGTCAATATTGAAGATCCCAAACTATCTTTTGTAGCACTCGGTGAGCTTATTATGCAGTAAAAGTTTCAATGCGACAGATTTGCCCATTTTTTATTTTACCCACCTTAAACATTTTTGGAGGTAAGGTCACTTGACCTGCATTGGTGACCTAACCTGAGATAACCCAACCTTAAAATTTTGTAGAAAGTTACAAAATTGATCAAGGATAATGTGTGCCAAATGCGGCGGCGCATCGCACCCCCGGAAAAACCCGAAGGAGGGTGTTCAAACACCTTAACCCTCTCCCCACCAGGGCGAAGGTTAAAATACAAGTGCAAGAATAAAATTTATGTGCTGAATAATTTTTGCTGATGGCAAAACGAACCTCAGGGATAAGATAAAACTATTTTTTTTTATAACTGCCAGTATGGCCAAGAAGCTGGAAAAGCGCTTCCATGGTACCAGGCTGGTAAAGGCACTAAAACATTTCATCATATCGTTCCGCTAGACATGACATGACAACAGCTGCTGTGTATCCTATGTCAACCAATCCTCCAACATATCCGAAGCACCATGCACCCGTCAAGTCTTGAAATGAAACCGGTAACAACGTATTTGCGTACTTTTCTTTTAAGTGACATTAGGTCATAAACTAAGGTCGGTTGAGGTCGGTAGACTTCACAATACTCCAACATATCCGAAGCACCATGCACCCGTCAAGTCTTGAAATGAAATCGGTAACGACGTATTTGCGTACTTTTCTTTTAAATGACATCTAAGGTCAATCTAGGTCATTTTGGTCAGGTTACAAGGGTCAATTCAGATCCAAGGCACAAATAATGGTACAAAATATGTGGTAGGGAAGTGATCAGCCTTCATTTGACATCCATATCAGCCATGATGTAGCCCATCCGCAGGAAAGGTAGGTACTTCCAATGAACATTTTGCCCTAGGTAATGACTTCTCTGACCTATTACTAAAGCTGAGCTACAAAAAATCATCCACCACTGGCTATTTTATGTCCAGTGAAAACATTGATATAGGACTTTTCCAAATATTCTTGATTTAAAGAAAAGGTCACAAGGCCACAAGGACAAAATCTAGCCTGAAATCAAAGTTTTTTTATAGTTGTATTTTATACCCAGTGATATACATTTTAATTGATTTTGATCAGTCACTTTTAAGATACAAATTATTTCGGCTTCAATGTTTGCATTGACCTTGAAACTTTGACAACTTCAATCTGGTGTCTTCTTTGACCTTGGGACCTGAAAATGGGCCCACATTTTTCTTTTGTATAGGGGAGCTTGGGTAAAAAAATTTGAAGTAACTCTAAGGATGATGATGAACTCGCCTGGACAATTTGTCCTAAAATATCCCATCTACCTTAAATATTCATTCATATAGCACAATCTCACTCCATCTGGAAATACTGATGGAAAATTGCATTGCAATTATCTATCATACCTCAAACTGTATTATTGGACTTTTTTTAAATAATCATGCAAAAACACAGACCTTAAAAATATTTGTGACTAAATTTCTTCAAAATGTTGCTCACAAAACAAGGGCCACTGCTAACATGGCCAGTGAGAACCAATACATAAAAACTTGTAGGATCAGTGAGCTATTAGCCAAATTAACGTTCAAAAGTGGTAATTAGGCAGGATTTACACTGTTTGACATTGGAATGTATCCAATAACACCCAATTATCATACTTTTCTACCATCAATGGGTATGTTTTCTTCTAGTGAATTGAAACCATCACACGTTTATTACGTGCACATCACACTCAGGTTAAAAAATATCAACATTAAAAAATATTAATATTAACACTCATAGCTCAAATTAAGCCAGTCCGCAGAACGTGGCAGGCGACTCGACGAGGCGCTTGGGGCAGCCCAAACCCTGCCCCAATTAGGGCAGCCAAAGCCTTCCCCAATTGGGGCAGAAATTTGGTTGCTGGGGCAGACTCCTCCAACGGGGGGGGGGTTAATTTTTACCGATACAAGTTTTATGTACTTCATTATAAATGAAACACATAAATAAAATAAGACCATGCATCTGACCCGACGACGACGACGTACTCACGACCCTCCACTCAAGGCCCTAGAATCCCAGGTTGGTTTAAGTTTTCTACTAGTAAAATTTTGGTTGTTGTCTTGGTATCCACTAAGAAAGGAAACATCGCCTTATTTTGAGGGTTAAAATTTAAGGTTTTTGGATAAATTAAGTTTAGATATTTAAGAAAAGAGCCATGGAATACACTTGTTTGCACTTTAATGTCTGTGAAGTGAAATATATTGACGAATCTAGTAGCTTTGGTATGTTATACTAAAAAGTATACTAGTCTGGCAATCCTACTACGGTTTTTACTGAGCCGCAACACTGTAAAAGAGAAACATGACAGGCCCGAGAGAGAATAAAAACCAATGAAACGACATACGGGGTGAAGGGAGTGGGGTTGGGCAAATATGGAAATAGTAACGATAGTAGGAAAGATCGCATCTCAGAGCCCGTTTATAGCCGCTGCTCAAGGCCTAAATGCAACACGTGCCGATCGCTCTAACAGTTGCAGTCATGGGCGTCGAAAGCAGCATGGACGTGGGATGTGCTCCCCATTGTTTATTTGAAGGACCAAGTGCCCCCTTGTCTCCTAAATCCACCAAGTGCCAACTTTTCCCCCTCCCTTGTCATCATTGCCGGACCACTCCTGTCCCCCGTAAAAATTCCCTGGCTACGCCTCTGACTCACCCCATTGAAACCTGTAAATGTGATTTAATTTTACCCAAAGTTATTGTAATTGGGCTGTTTATATATACAGGGCACCAGTCATAGGTGGATCCAGGATTGCCAGTCGGGGGTGGGGGGCAATTCTTCCCGGGAGGGGGTGTCAACCAGACCAGGGGGCCTTATTCGGACCAGGGGGCACCATTTTTGGCTGGCAAAACCTATCAGGTGGGCGCCAAATCCTATCGGCAGGCGCTGCTTTCCGCATCCTGTGGAGGGGGGTGGGAAGCGACATTTCAGGTGGCACCATCGACCTTTCAGGAGGCGCTGTGACCATTTCAGGTGTGACCTCGAGGGCCCATCGGGGGACACCCGCCCGGCCTTTGTCCCCTGGATCCGCCTATGGTACCAGTGGCGGATATAAGGAGGTTATGGGGCTCACGAGCCTCCTAAATTTCGAGGGGACCCCTCCGAGATGTCTACTAACATCTGTATAAGCAAAGGCTGTTCGGAGGCTACGGTGGGGGACAGTGGCGGGTACAGGACTTTTTGGGATATGGGCAAGGGGGTTCGAGCCTCCTCTCTATTGCCTCACATCAGCATCGGCATATGCATTTACTAGATACTAACATATTGGGGGGGGCTCGAGCTCTAGTCCCCTTGTATCCGCCACTGGCAGTGGGGGAGATTTGAGTTTTCTAGCCTCCTCAAAATAAGTCCTGGACCCGCCACCGCGCGGTACCTCAAACAATTTGTTCGTCTCGCTAAGAAACCTCCATTGGAAAGACCCGTACTTCATATTTTCATCTAAGCAACGATGACGTGAAGGATGAAATTACAATGCTATTACACTGATAATGACTCTTAAGAGCAACGGAACATCACGGCGAGAAAAGCCCCTGAAGTCCCTGCAGGCTGGTCTTAGGGCTGCAGAAACTCTATACTAGCTAGAAATATGATCAAACTTGTCAACTAAGCCATTTTTGACGTCTTTCAGTCATTTGCAAGCTTTACTGACCATGTCAAATATGCCCAGTTTGCCGATACTTCAAGCCGCAAAACGCCTGCGGCATCGCAGCGATGACGTCACCGCCGCAAAATGCCAGGCAACTTGAACGCGTGGAACTTCGGGACAGGGACCCTCGGGCAAAGTGACGTCACGGCCGAATTGCTTGCGAGTTTGTTTTGCAGAACAACGACTCCGTAATAATTTTGATAGTAGCTTTTTCTGCGGCAGGTATGGCGCTCTTATTTCATACCCACGACTCAACGGCAACAGATCCTCTGCAGAGCAATGTAAATAGCATAGGAGTTAGGTGCAAAGCAAGTTGTTATTGTTATTCATCAAACATTCTGTTGTGTAGTATGGTATTGAGAACTTACCTACTGAGCTGTAGTATTCTTTGAGGTTAGTTTTCTCGCAATGTAGAAGGTTTCAACAGAACAAAATTGGTTTGTGTATGACTGAAACAAGCAGAGATTTTAAACCAATTTTCAGCTTCAGGGGTGGGAGTTGTTTTGATGTTGGTTTTACTGAATCACTGCAATATCTCTACATGAATCAGGCCAAGATTGGTGGTGTATGGCAAAAGTAACTCTACACTTACTTTTCTGTCTTCTAGTGCGGTGATTTGATCCTGGCTGATTCACATTGGAACCATAAAAATGCATTGAGCATAGGTCATCAAAGACATTGAACCCCAAATGTGTTGAATATGAGGCCTGTTCTAGATAAGGAAACAATCTGTATATAGAAATTACTGATAGAATTACAGTTCCTACAAGACGTTCATTGGCAACATGACCATGCAAGCTTGCAGTGGACAATGCATACAGTCATTCAGGTACCATTTTGCTTGATGTTATTATCTCTTTGCTGACTGTGCACATATGGAAAGATGGGCTTGTATTACCAGTCACACACTATGCTCGAGTGTGGGGTTAGGTATAGGAAGTAGGTTTGGGTACTTGGTCTGGGTTTAGTTTGGGATTAATGGGTTATGAATATTATCTTCAAGGCTATTTGCACGGTCATTCCCCATTGCCAATCCATCTGCTAATATTTTGAAGCTTGGTGATATTTTTAGCATATGACCAATGCAAATTTTCATTTCTATTGTGGTGACAGATAAGCTAAGATTTAATCCCCATTAATATAATTATTTCTGATTTCTTTGTCAATAGTATGTGGGCAGGCCTCAGTCTGCAAAGTATGGAAGCAGCAGGCCAGACGAGTCCCAGCAGGTATCTACATAGAATTCTTGCACCAATGTGCAATGCCAGCAACCTAAAATTCACACGGATCCACACTATAAGAGGGAGAAAACTGCATCCATGCCTACCCACATTATGCGAATTCTCCTTGCATTGCAATGCTATGCTCATTCATGCAATGCTATTCATGCAATGCTATTCATGCTATGCTACCTCTCTTATAAGTTAGTTATTTAATGACTTTTATAAGGCCCCCTCCTATGTCCTTACAACCATTCATAATTTTTTTGTTTGGTTTTCAATGCTGCCTGCCTTGCACCAGTCTTGCAAATTTGTACCATGTTAATCAAATTTTCTCCACTCACTCCTGTCTCCAAGGTCACTCCCACTGCAGAGATATCGCCGAAAGTGCCATACTCTGCACACTGTAACAGGTCAACAATGTATTCACAGGATTTTATTGCTTTTGAGTGTCCTTGTGGCTGAAAAACTATAATGGTTAGCTTAGGCTGTTGTGAAGGACCAGACCATTGATGTATATAATCGTGGCCATTGACAAATGTGCCCAACCTTTCCTACTTACCTGAAATGCTAAGGTTTTTTTCTGACCAACTCTTTGGGGCCTGCCATACTGGACCTTGCTCTGCTCAATTTTAAAGTACATATTAGTTACCTATTTTGCAGGTTAATGTAGGAACTCCATCCAGTGTGTATCAACGTTGGTTTTGAAGCTGGTGGTGGCAGGTGCATCCAGGGGCGATACAAAGGGCAACCGAGGGCAACCGCCCTCCTCCTTGGGCTGAGCTTAAGCACTGCAAAGACTCATAGGCGCAGGAACCTTTTCCAAGTGGTGGGGGGGGGGCAAAAGTTGTCCCTGCTGGTGGGGCCAAACAAGGGACGGTGGCAGCCACTCCCTGCGCCTATGCAAAGGGTCTCTTGCGGGGGCCCCCAGTGATGTTTGCCGGTCCTTCTGGGGGAACCCAAACACTGACCAAATTTTGGTCAAGGGGGCCTCAAGAGTTGGTCTGGAGGGTTCCAAGGATTTGTTTCGGGCCCTTGAGTGTTCGTCTAGGGGGGAAGAGTTGGTCTCAGGGTGTTCCATTCCATAGACTGGCCTCGGATTTCCTGAATTTTAGTAGTAGGTATAGCCAATAGTTGGTCTCAAGGTCCCAAGGGTTTTTTTTCCCGGGGGCCCAAGAGTTGGACTCGGGGCCCTAGAGCTGGTCTAGGGGCCCTAGAGTTGGTGTCAGGGCCCCCAGAGCTGGTCTTGAGAGCCCTCCATGAGGTGCTCTCATGGAGGGCTCTCAATGCTCTAAGTGTCATGGAGTCAAGGCTCATGGAGTCTAGGGGCTCTAAGTGTTTGTCTAGGGAACCATTCCCAAAAAATACAACTATGAGCACATTGGAAATTGGTGTCTCTCTCCGATTATTTAGTTTGTAAACATTTCATGTGCAATAAAGGAAACATCGTGGCCCCACGAGTGGGGTTCCGAGATTAAAATATCTCCCTCCCCGTGGTGGAGTTCTTGATCCAGCCCCGCACCTGACTATATTTCAGGTGAAAATATGTTCACGTTCTGTAAATAACAAATCGTGGGGGCTCTACAGGTGGCCCCCGACGCCAACATCAACTCCTCCCTTTGAGGTAATCCTGGATCCGGCCCTGGCTGTTTCTACAACCCCAGCAGGAATGCTGTTCTAAGTTGAAAATGTGTGAATATCAAGACTATCCACATTCTGGTGATCTGCCGAGACTTGGCCACCTGAAATTCCGTACCCCTTGTAGTCAAGTCTGGTGATTCTTGAGTCTTGGGACCTTCATTGGGTACTGCCATTTGTTCATGCATTCGGTACGGCAAAAATATGTACCTAGTCTGTACATTAAGACTATGTCCCATCTTTGAGTCCCGATGAAATCACCATCGGTATGTGTAGTCTTTATTTTAGTTCTGTTACGCTCCTCTTTATCATATTGCAGTTTTTACTGTCATTTTAAAATGATTGCTAGCATAAGTGTCGCCACCGGCAAAAAAGTGGGGGGCCAGCCAAACTTCAACATGATGCTGACAAAAACTTTCATCATCAGGACCAAAAACTGCTCGAATTTGGGCTCCTCGTCGCCTTCCGCAGCGGCTGGATATAAGAATGTCCGACTTTCTCTCATTTTGACTGAGATCAGGAAATTTTTGGCCAAAAAGTGGGGGGCCAGGCCCCCCTGGCCCCCCTTTTCCGACGCGTATGATTGCTAGCATTTCCATCCAAAGGAAATTCTTGGTAGGTACTTAGCTTCTTCCCGTATCTCCACAGGGAATTGCATTTATATTTGGCACGGAAACTTAGCTGTTTGTGGGGAAGAACTGGGAATAACCATGGCTATCATTAATAATTCTTAATGAATAATCATTACTCTATTCTTTCCAGCGGACCGGCCTTGCGAAGTTTATTCCAGCAGAATGCTTTAAGAAATGCACGACAATGCGCCATATGCTTAGCGGTCATCGTGGCTGCCTTGAGGACAATCTGCCGTGTTGCTTTCGAAAGTCCACTAGCCGATTCATCCAGGATTCCTATCCGGGAGTGACTGCGGGCACTGTCCTCTTACGGTGTACGGAAGCTGAGTTCACATAAGGCTGGACATAGGACCAGGAACTCGGTACGAAATCCCGGAGCCGTTTCAGAGCCAAGCACGATAGTAAACTGGACAGCAACTGAGCACCCTACTGGCAGGCATCACATGTCTGAAGCGATAAGAAGATCACTGCGAGAGCAGGGGAGCTTTTTCCGCGAGATGTGGGGAGGTTCATGGTGTTTAGGTCTCAGGTAGAAGGTTCTGTAACACACTCTAATCGACCTGGTGCTGTGGCGATGCTGGTGCTTGTAATCCCCGCAGAGCGTAGTGGTAAAGCCTTTGTGTGACTTGGGCCCAAATGGGGTATGAGACGCATCATTATGTGTATATTTGTAGTACTTTTAAGCCTAAAAATTATGCACGTGAACAGTGCGGTTAAACTTCAATATTCCCTTGATCAAGCCCCATCGCACCCGCAAGTGCGATTGATGATTGCCTGATGGACACGTCCGCTTCTTTGGTTATATGTGCCCAGAGATTTGCACCTTCTTGAAATGACTTCAGTGCCACTGAAACGTTTGCAGCGCCTCATCAATCATCGCTAGCAAGGAACACTGGAGCTGCTTTGTCCACTGAAAATGCCGGGACTGAGACAACCCTTCTGGACGGGTTTGCAGTCAACGAGAAATGTTTGGTGTGTGCAGTAAAATATATGTCGAAGCAAAATCGCTGTTTCGTCCTCAAAACCAGACAGTGAGGGGCATTTCGGTAGTTAAGATTGACTGTCTTATTTTAAAGTTTATTCAAGATTGTTTAAAGTTTATGTAAGATTTACTCTCTTAAAATCCCAAAAATTGGCACTTTCCAAACTGGTCAGCAAGGGCGCCGCTACGGAATTTTCACAAGGAGACGGACCAAAGCTGGTGATGACCGGGTGGATGCGAATATTTTTTAGCATACTCGGTACCTGACAGCATTAGCGACGCTGGACCACAATTTTTTAGGGGGGACGTCCTCCTGGTTGGCCAACAGGGCACAGGCGGATCCAGGGGGGGGCAAGGGGGCACGTGCCCCCCGATCGACCCTCGGCGCCCCCTGAAAGGTCGATGGCGCACTCCTGAAATGTCGCTTCCCACCCCCCAGGATACGAAAGTCGGCGCCCACCGATAGGATTTGGCGCCCACCTGATAGGTTTTGCCGGTCATAAGTGGCGCCCCTCCTGGTCCGAATGGCGCCCCCCGGGAAGGTGCCCCTCCGATCGGCAATCCTGGATCCGCCTATGCAACAGGGGGACGTGCCCCCGTTTTCGGCACCCATGCTGATCAGTAACAATGTATATATTTTTTAATTGGCTGAGATCGAAATTTATATGGAAGCGTTGGCACAAAGCCCCTGGCTCCTTCCCTAAACAACGCATCCAGGAGGCAAAGGGGCACTCGCCCCCTCCCCTTGACCCCCCAGCAATCCCCCTGAAAGATTTGATGATCGACGCTGCCTGAAAAGTCGCTTCGCCGAGGGCGCGTGTTAGGGCGCCCCGATAGGATTTGGCGCCCACCCATGGGCAGATCCAGGATTGCTGATCGGGTGGCACCTTCCGGCGGGGGGCGCCACTTTTGACCCACCTATCAGGTGGGCGCAAAATCCTATCGGTGGGCGCTGATTTTCGCATCCTGGGGGGATGTGAAGCTACATCTCAGGGGGCGCCATCGATCTTTCAGGGGGCGCCGAGAGGGTCGATCGGAGTGCATGTGCCCCCCTCTTTGCCCCCGATCCGCTCATGTGCCCACCTGAAAGCTTTTTCGGCCCTGGTCCTAACTGTGTCCTCCCTTTTGAAGATGCTGCATAGGCCGATGTTACGACGCGTGTGCTCTTCTGGCCTCTTACCGGGGACGTAGAGGGCGCCGTTGGCTCGATCAGGGACAGGGGGCACCTGCCACCATTTGAATCTCTCAGGCTGCGCATAGTTACCCGTTAACACCGGCCAGTGCTTCCAATTTGTTATCTGCGACGTCAAAGTACGGGCCGTTCGTGTCTGGTATGAGCTTCGGCTTGAACATGGCAACTCCAGGACAATAAAAGCGGCAGCTCTAGAGATGCAATGGCGGTGACAGGCCAGGTAGTTTCCTATCTGCTGGCTGAATTGGCTGATTATCCATTAAAATTATTTAAGTATAATTTCTTATGACATTGAGAACACATTTAATCTTCCCCGAGACTGCAACACAAAATTGATTGGCACCAGGGGGTGCGCTCCGGCCCTTCAGCATTGGCGGAAAGTGGCAACCGTTTGGCGACCTCTGACGGCTGCGATGACGTCAGGTCAACCATGCAACAGGACGGCTCCATGATAAGTGAGTGGGGATTGTGACTCGGGTGGGATTTTTGTGTGTTCTCTTGCACTATCCGTGGGAGTAGGGCCATGAAACTTAGTTTTTCTGGTAGAGAAATGACTGTAAAATTATTTCAGTCACAAATATTTGGGATTTTCTATGTTGTTTTATAGTAATTATGTGTTGAATGGAGCACTACGAATCTGGCGCAGGAATATTTATCACCTGGAATAAAGGAGGATTGCACATAAGGTAATAGAGTAAATGGCACCTATTTATGCACTATTAGCTTCTAGACCTTAGGTTATAGAGCGAATTGCACCTACTTATTTCTGTTTATGGGTTAGCAATGTTTCTTGTAGTCTGGCAGACTGTTTTCTCTCCATGTAGAATGATGTGTTTTATGCAGTCCCTATTGTTCCTTTTTGTTGTCCCTTAAAACCATTTGTATGATTTGTCCTACATTTGTAATCGACTTTCATTTGCTGCTGGACCCAGTTCCCATGCACAATGGACCAACCTGGCTAGAGCTGAGAATCAGGATGCAACAACTGTGGTTATCACCACACTGGCTTGTATATGAATAGGTTCAATGGATATGGATAGAGCTCTGACATTGACATATAGAATAGTCTTTTATCTCTTTTTTGGCTACATCTCTAGTGCCCCATTGATACGTCCTTTCACTCCCTTCACTGAAATGTACAATTTTTCTTAGAAACAATGGCTTATTATGTGTACAAGCCTGTTTCTTCTTTGTATTTTATACTAGTTTTTTTTAAGGAATGTTGTGTAATGAATAGTTTTTTAAGGTTTGGTATAATTTTTTAATAAAGCAAGCTTTACTCTCAGCGGACTACTCTCATTTCCATTTGCAGTGTACGGAAAATATTCAACGTCACACTGCTATGTGCTGCCAGACCTGGCTGGATATGGATAAATGACAATCAGATTGAAACTTTGGTTTCCATTTCCTAATGTTTTATCCATATTGTAAATGCATCCAGATCAATCATGTAATCCTGATCAGCATTGTGCATGGGAACAGGGTCTTTGTATGTAAATCCAGAGTCTTGTTCCCGCTGAGCTAGGTGTCAGTGTCGGCGTCTGCGGACCAAGGGGCCTGATGGCGCCCAGTTGCTGGATGATTTGTCGTAGCTTGTGTCCGCTGGTGATGTAATGTTGATTCCGTTTTTATTGTTTTTTACTTTTAACACTAGTGTGATGAGAGCGTAATAAACATGTGATGGCTTCAAATCTATGCAACTGGGCAGGGAGTATGAACTGAGCTCAACTATGAAGTCCTTAGGGAGCAGGCACTCTATGGGTGTGCACTAATTTTCTTGTAAATAACGGCTATGCCTGTGTCACTCAAAATATTAACTTAATCATTTCTGGAGCACTTTCCAATTTCAGTCATACTGCTACTATTTGCAAATTAAAATTTTCTAACTCTATTTAGAAGGCTTCCAACTCTAACTAAAGAAGGCTTTAGCTGAATGAATTTTTATCATTATGCCATCCATATTTTAACTGAAAATAATAAAAATGCTATGAAAAGCTTTTGTGATGAGGTGTTTCCAGTTTGGGCACTTAATTATTGAAAACAAGATATGAGTGGTTCTAGCTCAATCTCATTGATTTTTATTTTGGTCTTCAGGATATCTCTGAAGAGCCTTTGCAGTGGTTTTCATTAAATGTGCTTATGTGTTGTTTGTGCTTTGTTCTGCTCCATTTTGGCTTTCTCTGTTGAACTCGCTCAGAAGAAGTCATTCTAAGCTAATAAGTTGAAGAACATGAGTGACCGATCTGCCATTTAGTATTTTAATTGTATTTATTTGACATTCACTGAAGGTATTACTTGGAACTGCTCGCTGAAATTATGCTCAGACAATTGAACAACACATATTATTTGAGTCATATTTTCATAACTGTCCATGTTAATAAATATGTATGCAAAATTCCAACATCCAAAAAACAATAATTCCAACATGCAAACAATTTTCATATGCACTCCTTACTATTCAGAACAACAGGTGATGAATTATGAGGCAGCTCAAATTCATCACCACTGCTCCAGTCTTCTCCTTACTGACGTTTCTCTTTCTCTCACCAGGTGCTAGGCTGCAGGGTAGGATATCGGGGTACCTGCGGGTACTGGGCCGGCACAGAGCTCGGTAACATTTACCTCTGCTCTCAGCTTTGTCCTCACTGTGACCATCAGCAGCAGATTGCTAAGAAAATGGAAGCTCTCCACGTTCGAACTAGAGATCTTCTGAGTGGCTAGTGACAAGATTACAGCCGGACAGCTGTGCTCTCGCTACCGTGCCAAGATATTCTACTTGTGCTCGGCCGTGGCAAATTATGAAACGGACTGCATCACTATCTTCTTAGCCGCCCAGTCAGCCACCGCAGCTTCGTGCAGCGCCGTTTAATGGTGATAGTATTCCAGTACTGCTTGTTCATGTAATGAACTTTCGCTACCTGCAATATTGTGGGTAAAGCGTGAGACGACTCCCTGGATGGGGAATCCGCTGCTTTCCCGCTGTGCCATCCTGGTCGATGGCCACACTTTCGTCCGAATCGCAACACAGATAAGCTGAGGTGAGGAGTGCGTAGTGCCTGGTTGGTGTCGTTATCGTCGGTTCGACGCCGTTCGACTTTACCCTCAGTGTATGGACGCAAACTGAGTATGATGCTGATGTCTGCTCTGTCGCGAGTAAACTTATCGTTCGTTGGGGAAGAAGAGGCGAGAGTTGTGACAAGACAATTTCCGGCACCTTCTTGGACGACTGATGGCAACGCATCTCCTCAATTCTCTGAGCATCCAACAGTCTACGGTAAAGAATTTCGCCGTGCTGCAGTAACCTCCCTTCTCATCCGACCTGACTTTGTGTTATTTTTCTCTCCTCACGGTCAAACGTGGACGAAACTACAATGACCGCGAGGACAAAGTGTCCGCAAAAATTCAGGGTGTGCAAAGACACTTACGAAAATGTCGGGAAAGTGCGCTGAACTCATGAGGGTGATGCAAAGTGATACTCTTCAATTTGTACATTGAACATGGAGCTGTGACACTAATCGTTCAGCTTGTCTGATACACTCGTAAGCGGTATTGTTACCTGCATGAAATTTTATCGCAGAAGTGTCATTTTTCCTGTCATATTTATTAAAGTAATAATTGGGCGCGTAAAATACCAGTTCCTGCATAATTTCGCACAGGTGTGGACTGGTATGTCCTTGGGCACCTCAAGTGAAACCTGCAAGCGGTGTTAAAAATGTCCCTTAACACGCGCATTGACGGGGGTCTGAGCCACCTTCGCATTGACGGGGGGCGGGTACCCGCCCCCCTAAGATCTCGAGAACCACGGTAAGTAGCGAAAAACGGTAAACGGCGTTGGGCTGCCCATCAACTTCTCCATCGAAAACATTTGAACTATTTTTTTGTCAGGTCACATTTAAGGTCACGAGAGGTCAAAACATGCCCGTCATAGGGATAACATGTAAAATTCAGTTTTTCGGGCATTACATCTGAACAATTTAAGATAGAGCAAAACGACTTGAACTATATGAATCCTCTTAGCAAGCCGAATCGAATGATATATAATTTGACCTTGCTAGGTCAAATTAAGGATTTGACCTGACCTGAGGTCAGGTCAGGGTCAAATTATATAAAATGCATATCATTAGAACCGCAAAACCCAGGCGAGTCTAATGCAGCTAAAATAATTGTTCTATCACCATCCGTTACTGAGTTATTCCGTAAAAACCATTTTTCCCATGTATTTCCAATGGAGAGGTCATGCCTCGTACCTGACCTTAGGTCATCGATATCAAAAATACCGGAACATATGTTAGAGAACTCGGTGGGGCCATTATGTGATATGAGTTTCAATCGGATAAGTTCACCCTGCTCCGACTTATGCTATCTTAAACTTTTTTTGAGGTCGGGTCACTTGACCTGTACTGGTGACCTGACCTGAGATGACCTAACCTTAAAATTTTCACAGAAGTTGTAAAAATAATGAGGGAAAAGGTATACCAAGTACGGCGGCGCTACGCGCCGCCTGTTTTTCTACTATCTCCGAAAAACCCGAGGGGGGCGGGTACCCGCCCCCCGTCAATGCGCGTGTTAAGTCTGTGCTTCCATTTTCTAATGTCTTGAACTTCGTTCGGGGCAGTCCAATAGATTCGTGGGCCACATGCCTCATTATATATAGATTGCATGCCTCATTCTATACTTTCTGTTTAAATGTCGGGGTACCAACATGTTTCCAAATTTGGGCACATCAATCTTCGTAAAAAAAACTTCCCTGCTGTAGTGATGTACCTTGAGACATAGCTGGTCATGTCGTATCCGTTGCCGACGAATATTCACCGGACGCACTTATTGAATATATATCACTTGTTAAGTTAACAAATGAATATTTTAGGTGAGGTTCTTCTCGCTGAAGCAGTATTGAACGGAAACCACGAAACGAAGTGGCGGAACACCGTCTCCGGCCGATGGTGCTATCTTTGACGAGATCTTTAACCCTCGCCCACCGGGGGGCCATCGATGGCCCCCCTAAGGTTTTTCCGGGATAGCAGAAAAACGACGAGGCGCAGCACCGCGGTTGAGGGCTCTACCTCTCACTGCATCATTTTCCCATCATCCCTGAAATTTTTTACCCCGGGTCACCCAAGGTCAGGTCACCAGACGAGGTCAACCAAGGTCACCTCACTTCACCTTTAGAGCTCTGTAAGAGCTACATTTCAAAGTCGATCAATTTGAAACTTCCTACACTTCATGACCCCTCCAGGGTCTACAAGGTGTATATCCGGGATTTTTCGATTTCGTGCCCTGAGGTCAGGTCACGAGGCGACCTCTCCCATTGGAAAAGCATGGGGAAAAGCTATTTCATGATATAAAAGCCACATAAATGATTGCAAATACTCAGACTGCTCAGAACAACGTTTTTGGACACCCTTTCACGGATCCCAGGGGTCATATTTGCCCTTTGACTTTTCCAAGGTCATCCAAGGTCACCATAGGTCAAAAACAGTATTTTGACAATAACTTTTGACCTAATTGAGCTAGAGCGGTGAAACAAACACCATCGTGTTTGTCTTGTCACTGGCTTTCATTTGATATACGGCAAGGTCACTTTTTGACCTTTCTTGACCTCAGGTCATATTAGGTCACGAGGTGACCTCTGGAGGTCAAACCACTGGCGGGAGGACTTTACGTTCCACATAGCGGAAAAAGTACTGGCAATTTGCTATCAAATGTACTTTACCAGGCCTCAATAGCTCTAATGACATAAGAGTTATGCCCAGTTTGCTCAATCATTGCATATTTGAGTGAAAATAGCCGATCTTGACCTAATTTGACCTCTGGAGGTAAAACCATTGACCTGAGCACTAAAACATGCGAAGTAATTTCTTACTGAATTCACGCGAGCTTTCTATTGCACTTTGCAGATTTGCGCTAACGCCCATATTTTCGGAGTTAGAGGGGGGGCCATCGATGGCCCCCGGTGGGGCGAAGGTGGCGCCGGACCCCCGGTGGGGCGCGGGTTAATGCAGTGGACGTCAGCGCCGAGTGGAGGCATGGGGGACAACGGTGCGCTGCGTCTCTTTTAACATCTGAAAACGCTAACTTGCATGAACAGACCAGACTAAAAAATTATAATAAGAGCTTAATATATTTATTTCAACCAACAACTCATGCTTGAACAACAAACGGGCAATGTACCATGGGAAATGTTGCTCATAGTTCACAGCCTACATTGTACGGACGACACTAGTAGGCTGAATGTGCTCTCTTCTTCAGTTTCGAAAACGTTCTTGCAGGCTTTGTTTTGCCAACTCGAATGTCAGTTACGCATCGCCTCCTGAGCATGCCAGCAGCGAAGACTTCCTGTAAGAGCAAGTAGACATTAACGCTTATTCAGAGCGGTGGGTAGACATAACAGCAGACAATCGACATTCATTTAAATGTGTTTCGTTCTGAGTGGGCTTTAAAGTAGGCGAAGAATCAGTAAATTTTGTATTTCCTGTCTGCCTACAAGAATGAAACAGGCAAATTCCAAAAGTGTAATAATTGACGTTGCTTGGATATGCAAAATTGCATTAAACTATCGAGAGAGGAACAAACCCGGAGAAAACTGTTGCAGTCACATTAGACAAGACTATTTCCGGACCCCTGCAGAGATGATTATCGACCATCTAAGGTGATATTACCATTTCCATCCATACCATCTAAGCAAAGGCAGAAAAAGGATGGTTGAGTGAGGCTGTCGGTTGAAATAAGATTGAATCGTGCCACCAGCCATAGGCATGTTTCAGCGAATTTATGCAAAGTTAAAGTAATGTAAAAATGATTTTTGCTAATACCTGCCTGATATTTGAGTAATTCATGAGAGCTGGCAGAGCTGGGTTCAGGATTGTCAATTCAGGGCGCCATCCGGACCAGGGGCGCAGGTTTTGACCGGAAAAACCAATCGGGTGGGCGCCAACCTATCAGTGGGCACCCGGTTTTCGCATCGAAGGAACGACATTTCAAAGGGGCACCATCAACCTTTCAGGTGGAAGGGGGCATCTACCTTTTTGGGGGCGACGAGGGTCGATCGGTATGACACCTGCCCCCACCCACTGGATCCAATTATGAGCGCTGACCAATAGTTCAACAAGAAGCAAAGGCCAGCACAGAATCCCAGCTTTTGGGGAGGCTACACAAACCTCCGCACATATTTAAATTCTCGATGGATCTAGCACCAAATAAGGAAGCAGAAACACAAGAGGAAAGCCTATGTGAATGTTTTTCATGACATGGCTGGGCAAACTCATTATAAATTACACAGAAACCGTGCAAAACAACCATAGTCTGTGTTCATGTCTTTTACACAGGAAATTAACTTTATTCACAGCTCTATTTTTTATATTGTTTAACTTCCATGCCACCATTGCAGTTTTAGTTCATATTCCAGCTTGCCTGGAGTCTATAAGTAAGCAAAGGAACAAAATGTACATAAAACAAGAAAAAGCTGATCAACCAACAAACAACCTAAAGTTTTGTCCTAAAGAAAGCAGATAAAAGAGTTTAAAAGGCAAAAGGCAATAACATGCTTCAACAGTATCCAAGGTTCAAGCCTCACTCAGTTTGGAATACTTCAAAGAATGCAGCATTAGCTTCATTACTATCACCCAAGGTTCAAATACCAAGTGACAACAGTAGGGATTTCCTGATCCTTTTAAAAGTTGGCAGCACCATTACTCAGGGCGTAGGAACCAGGAGGGCAGGGGGCAGTTGCCCCCCCAACTTTCATGATTATTAACCATTAACCCTATGGTGTTGACAGGAAAGAAATGACTTGAAAATTCCCCGCTGCCCCCCCAATGTTGAACATAGTTTCAATGCTCCTGCCATTACTTCAGCAGTTGGTTTGTTGCAAAGCACTAAAGCTTCTTCTTAAACAAGCTTTTGAGTATGCTGAGGCTGAAATTTCAAATCATTTAAAATTATCAGCAGCATTTCCTCCTCACCATACACAAAGTTACATCATGACAAAGAAAGAGAAAATTTGCATTTGAGAGAAATATCCACTATTGACCATAGTAATTGACAAAAGTGGGTGACTTTCTGGAGAACCTATTTCAGCATGTGACCACTCCACTGTGCAAGAGAAAATGGGGTATCTCCTATTGCTAATGCATTAGAGATACCCTTTTAGCGCTGCAACACTGCTCTTATTAACACAAAATACTATAAATGCCCATGCCAACACATGCATCCACAACAAAGCATGGCTGATGCATGCCTATGTGGTGGGAGAGCACAATCCCAATACATAATAAATTCTGACAACTTCCAAGTACAACATTAAATTCAGCACTGCTCATTAAACATGTAAGGGCACTCAGTCCAAAAATGGATGTTTTTATATTTAAAATTGTATTGAATATGCATTTTGTTGGGTTTCCGGGCAGCATCCATTATAGTCATGGCTGCCTATGTATGTATTGCATGCAAGAATAGCAGTGTAGTGTAAGTATAATACAGGTTGAAATATGACCAGATTGGCTGGACGATATGAAACCAATTGATAAGAATCATGCAATATAGGAAATATCAGTTAATCACATGGAAAGGACAGGTCAAAATGAATAAACCACACATAATTATTTTGTTTTTTGTATCGGCTCATCTCGTTTTTGTTATGTTTTATCAGTCTTTCTGTTTGACATTAAATTTTGTTTTTTCCTTTATTTTTTGCTGTTTCTGTGTGTATTGCTCCTTCTTTGGCAGCTTATGTTTTTCCTTTTTCTACCTATATTGATCATTTGCATTAATCTAACTACGTATTCGCCAGATTTCTTTTGTTTGATGCTGTATACCTATAAATGTCTTCCTTTTGTTGCTCCTTATTGCTTTTCCCTGCTCATGTCTTCTTTTGCTGTTCTGTTCCCTTACTTCTGTTCCCTATCAATATGAAAAATGAAATAAAAAAGATGATGATGATGATCTAAATAAATGGCAATAGGGCCACATGGAAAACTTAATATTCTGATATGAAAAATCACACATTTTCCTGCTAAATCTCGATTGGGCCTGCCACTTCAGGTCCACGGAATGTAATAATCACCATCCCATCCTACTGATACATCAAATACGATTTCCAGGCTCCCAAAATGCTAAAAACTCTTCGCATATTATCAAACTCGAACGCGCCACTTACGCATCCCCGAATTTAAACAGGTATTAGTGACAAGCTATGATGCAAAACTCTCATTTTCTAGGATGGACATATTCCTCGATCATTTCTCTATCCAGAAAACTACGTTACAATACCACCCTACCCCGCATCTACTCACCACAGCCAATAACAAGTCTCCACCTCACCTCCTTCCATGCTCTCTGGACGGGGAGTTTCGGTTTGTTTGGTTGATCTTTCGTCATCACTCCACAATAACAATAATGACCTTGAAAACAAGTGGTTGCCATGTTTTGGAAGCGGAGCGTTCTACCTTCTCTCTCTAGGGCCTTGATTGGCACCGCCTCTGTCTACAGATACCCCGAGGGTTCCTGCACGCAGCTCACGCACACTGCGCATGCGCGTTCCCTCTCCTTCTGAGAGTAGAATCCTCTCCTTAATACTTTCAAAGTAACGGTTTCTCGAAATATTCCCTCTCTATTTAGAGAATATACTGCAAGTACTTCATTTGGTAGCTACTGTGGGCTTCCAGATCCAGTATTTTTGCTCCTTTGCTAGCTGCTGGTTTTCACTAGCAGCCTGGATGGCAGCCATCTTGGATGCCCGAGGGTCCCTGTCCCGAAGGTCCATGCTTGAACGGGGGCTGCCTCCACTTACCAAAGCAGTAGAAACTCACGTACAGCAGCTATCTTGCATTCTTGATGCACGATTTCAAAGATACCTTTATTCAAAGGTATATTTACGAGCGAAGTCCTTCCCCTAGTGACGTCATATACCCATGCTTCCAGGGCGTATCAAACGATACTTTAAAAGAAAAAAATTCAATTGACAACTATTTTCGAATAGAGTATTTTTTCCACAGGCAATACATTTTTCCACTTATGTTTTCTCACTTTTGCATGAAAGCATCACAAAGTTTGAAATATTTTCACAAGACCCAAGCGAAGAAAGATCCCCTTACGCTCGTGTGACTTCACATCACGGACCGGCATTTGTTCTTGGGAGGGGGCTGGCAATTTTCCGGTCTTTGGCGATCAAAACATAGCGGAGGAAATGCAAAAACTACACACAGGGAAATTTCATTTCGATTTCTAAATTTTTTTATGCAACTAGAATTGAGCTAAGATTACACGTTTAGAAAATTGTAAATTTATCAGGTTAAAAGTTAGTAGAGAGACACCCAATTACTGCTGAATATCATTTCACTTCACGTGCTCACGTTTTACCAAGATAGGTCACGGACCGGCCATTGTCCCCCTTCGCCCCCCCTGTTAGATTACTTTTTTAGCTACGTGGGGCGTTAATACTTCCCTTGGTCGGGTTTGTAACTATATTTATTTGTTGGTGTTTTTTGCCGTTATCGTTTTTGTTGAAGATTAGCTGTGTTTATGGTTTTTAATATTTTCTTTAATTTTGTGTCCTTTTTTTTGTAGGGTTTTTGTTGTTCAGCCGTGTTCAGGGTACAACATTTGCACCTCGCGTTTATTGCTTCGCGGTTACTGTTACCAGTTTTTTTATCTTTTAGGGCCTTGCTTAGTGGGCCAAGATTTTAGCTGGAAGTGGCAATAGGACTTCTTAGTGGAAGTACTTTTTCCTCCAGAAAAACTCTATGTTGTCCAAAGGTATGTTCCAATGCCACACCAACCCTGCTATAACTTCCTTTCGCCCTCTCCCTCCCTCATAGACGGATCCAGGGGAGTAAGGGGGCACTTCCCCAATCGACCCTCGGCGCCCCCCGAAATGCCACTTCCCATCCCCCAGGATGCGACAATCGGCGCCCACCGATTGGATATTGCGCCCACCTGATGATAGGTTTTGCCGATCAAAAGTGGCGCCCCTCGGACCGGATGGCGCCTCCCCCGGGAAGCCCTAGTGAAAAAATCCCATGGGACTATCCCATGTCAATGGCATGAGACAGTCCCAGTGCGAAAGTGAAACAGGGATTTGCATGGGATTCCCACGCATATCCCAGTGGGATTCCCATGGCTATCCCAGTGGGATTCCCATGCCTATCCCAGTGGGATTCCTATGCTTATCCCAGTGGGATTCCCGTCCTTATCCCAGTGGGATTCCTATGCCTATCCCAGTGGGATTCCCCTGCTTATCCCAGTGGGATTCCCCTGCATGTCCTAGTGGGATCCCGTGCTTGTCCCATTGGGATTCCTTGTTTGTCCCAGTGGGATCTTCTGTTTGTCCCGTTGGGACTCCACTTCATGTACCAGCGGGACTCCCTTGCTAGTCCCAGTAGATTCCCATGCCCATCCCTATGGGATTTTCATAGATGGAAGTCCCATGGGACTTTGCACAAATCTAATGGCATTCCGAAGAGGAAAAGCAGAGTGCACTATATTTAAACCCGCTTTACAGACTCAGTGGGTCCCGCAGCGACACACTTCACTCTTCTAGAGCTTTCAAAACACTCTGCTTCAACAATTTTTGCTCATCGTGGATTTTCTTCCGCAACACAAGCTTGATCTCGTTCTCGGCCATTTCACTTTTTTCTGGACGAAATCTGAGGAACAGTCAGTTATCAGCTGGGCCGCTTATTGATGAGACACTCCACCAGATGTCAACCCATTAACTCACCGTTGATACAAAGCGAATCAGAACTGAAAAATACAACAACAAAAAACGCTGAAAATAGGGCAAAGTGGGGCACCGTGCGTAAAACGGAACTCCTTACATTGTTAAAAAATGCAGTTTGGTCTGGGCCTATTTTTAGCAATGCATCCGCTAGTACATATCCTCAAACCTTACGGACTCCTCACCACAGTATGACCACTCCACCTCGACCAGTTTCCTTCTGCGACTGACTGTACCGCCAACCCCATGCCCCACGGAATGCGGCCATACAAAAGGCAGCCGTCCCCGCGCAACCGCCCGAGGCGCGGTCGGGCGCGGAGGGGAGACGCGGCCCCCGCAGCGCGCCCCCCGAGCCGCGACGCGAGAGGGGTAGAAACGCTGCGCGGCAGAGCATAACCGCGAACGCTCTCTCCTGCTCCCATAGCCATTCGCATCTTTGTTTCTTCTTCATTTGAAAATAAAGCATTTGGAACAGTATGTTAACATTTGTTCTACGAACAAGATTAAGTTTTTCACAAACAAGATCGGACAGAGGGGGCCACCAGGCCATCAGGGTGACCACCAGACCATTAGGCATTGACCACCAGACCATCAGGCAGGGGCGTAGGAACCGGTTGAAAAGTGGGGGGGCCAACCCCACAGGGGGCCCCTCCTCAAGGGGGGCCCCCAGCCCAAGGGGCCCATAATTATGAGCAGCTTTAAAACTGTTCATTTGGTGTCGATAATACACGTATACACACCGGCCTACACTAGGTATTTCCATACATTACTTGTTAGTTACGTCTTTTCCAACAGTTCCCTCGCATCGAATAGCTCTGTGGTGTTTTTTTCACTTCGTAATGGAAGACGGCCTGTAGACGGCTCTTCACGCCCGTTGATGACCGAGGGACGGCTGCTGCTCGGCTTGTGGTGCGGGTTGCGTGTCCGAATTAGCACTCTGTGTTGGGAGCGGTCTGGGCTAGAGCTTGATTGGGTTCAGTTTTCGGGGTCCATCTGGGAGCACTCGGGTAGTAGGTGCCTTGGCCTTTTTCATGAAGCGCTTTCGGTCCAGGGGTTTCCAGAGGGCAGACGCCAAAACTGGGACTTTCCCAGACAAGCTGTCGTGCCCGCCCGGGTTTCTTGTTTTATATTGCAGTTGCTGATATTTGTATATGCGTTGCAGCGGTCCACCACAGAACAGTGGAGGGCCAGTGGCTCCCCTGGACCACCAGACCACCACTCTCCCGCTTCCTATGCCTATGCCGCTCAGAAGCCGCCAAGTCATCATAGAGGCCCCCAGTGCCCAAACCATGGCTCAGGAACCAAATCAGTAGGCTCTGGGGGCCCCAAACCTGATCATGGGCTAAGGGACCGGCTCATGGGACTACCTTATTAAGGGACCCCACATAAGCACAGGGCCCTAAAAGCTCCGAACAGGGCGCCCCAGATTGTCTCAGGAAGCCAGGCTAGCTTAGGGGCCCGGCTCAGCTCAGGGGCCCCCAGGTTGGCTTATATACGGCCTCAGAACAGCTCAAGGGACCAGTTTAACCCTCGCCCCACCGGGGGGCCATCGATGGCCCCCTAAGGTTTTTCCGGGATAGCAGAAAAACGACGAGGCGCAGCACCGCGGTTGAGGGCTCTACCTGTCACTGCATCATTTTCCCATCATCCCTGAAATTTTTTACCCCGGGTCACCCAAGGTCAGGTCACCAGACGAGGTCAACCAAGGTCACCTCACTTCAACTTTAGAGCTCTGTAAGAGCTACATTTCAAAGTCGATCGATTTGAAACTTCCTACACTTCATGACCCCTCCAGGGTCTACAAGGTGTATATCCGGGATTTTTCGATTTCGTGCCCTGAGGTCAGGTCACGAGGCGACCTCTCCCATTGGAAAAGCATGGGGAAAACCTGTTTCATGATATAAAAGCCACAAAAATTATTGCAAATACTCAGACTGCTCAGAACAGCGTTTTTTGACACCTTTTCACGGATCCCAGGGGTCATATTTACCCTTTGACTTTTCCAAGGTCATCCAAGGTCACCAGAGGTCAAAAACAGTATTTTGACAATAACTTTTGACCTAATTAAGCTAGAGCAGTGAAACAAACACCATCGTGTTTGTCTTGTCACTGGCTTTCATTTGATATACAGCAAGATCACTTTGTGACCTTTCGTGACCTCAGGTCATATTAGATCACGAGGTGACCTCTGGAGGTCAAACCACTGGCGGGAGGTCTTTACGTTCCACATAGCGGAAAAAGTACCGGCAATTTCCTATCAAATGAACTTTACCAGGCCTCAATAGCTCTAATGACATAAGAGTTATGACCAGTTTGCTTAATCATTGCATATTTGAGTGAAAATAGCCGATCTTGACCTAATTTGACCTCTGGAGGTCAAACCATTGACCTGAGCACTAAAACATGCGAAGTAATTTCTTACTGAATTCACGCGAGCTTTCTATTGCACTTTGCAGATTTGCGCTAACGCTCATATTTTCGGAGTTAGAGGGGGGGCCATCGATGGCCCCCGGTGGGGCGAAGGTGGCGCCGGACCCACGGTGGGGCGCGGGTTAAGCCTACGGATCCCAGCTCAGTGACCCTAGCAGAGTTCAAGGGGGCTAGACCAGCTGGCGACCCCACTTCAGCACAGGGGCCACATATTAGCTGTGGGAGACAAGCTCAGCTCAGGGGCCCAGGTCGGCTGATATAGGGTATCAAACCAGCTCAATGGGCCATTCAAGGTATCAGCCCCCCAGCTTAGCTCAGGGACGCTAGAACTGTGCAGGGGCTCCAGACCAGCTCAGAGGCCTCATATAAGCACAGGGAGCCTCAGCTTAGCTTAGGGCTCGAATTTTCTGTGGGGCCCAGCACAGCTCAGGGGCCCCCAGGTTGGCTGATATAGGGTCTCAGAATAGCTCAATGGACCAACTCAAGCTCATGGCCCCCAGCTTAGCTCAGCGGGTCCTATAACTGGGCAGGGGGCGCCAGACTAGCTCAGGGGCTGCTCAGTTCAGCAGAGGGGCCTCATATCAATTTAGAGCCCAAAACTAGCTTTGGTGGTCTAGTTCAGCTCAGGAAACCCAGGTCGGCTGGAGTAGAGCTCAGAACAGCTCAAGAGGCCCATTCAAGCTCATAGCCCCTAGCTCAGCTCAACGGACTTAATAACAGCGCAGGTGCCCCAGACCAGCTCAGGGGTTGTTCAGTTCATCACAGGGCGCCTGAGATTAGCTAAGGGCCCAAATTAGCTTTTAGGGGTCTAGCTAAGCTCAGGGTCCCAAGTCGGCTGATGTAGGGTCTCAGAATAGCTCAACGGTTCCGGCTCAGTGACTCTAAAGTATTCAGGGATCCCAGACCATCTCGGAGTCCCCAGTTCAGCACAGCGGGCCCCAGATTAGCTCAGATGACCAGATTAGCTTAGGAGCCCGGCTCAGCTAAGGGGCCCAGGGCGGCCTATATAGCGTCTCAGAACAGCTTAAGGAGGCCACTTTAAGCTCATGGCCCCCAGCTCAGCTCAGGGGCCGTATGAGTGAGTCCCAGATAAGCTCAGGATCCCCAGTTTAGCTCTGAGGCCCTCCAAGACCAACACTTAGCGGCACTCGCGAGGCTAATTTTCGGCCCCTCCCCGATTAGCTGTCAGGGGCACCTAGGCCTTATTACCGGGGCCTCTTAGACCAAAACCGAGGGGCCCCTGGGTATATCTCGGAGCTCCTAAGATAAATTCTCGGCAGCACCTCTGAGACTACTTATCGGACCCTCCAGATTTGCTCTCGGGTGGCCCCAGACATAGAGTCTCGGTAGCATCCAGGTTAGCTCTTGGGGTCCCCTGAGACTGACTTTCGGGGGCTCCTGGGACTGACTCCCGATAGCAATCTGAGACTAACACTGGGGCGCCCCCTGAGACTAACACTCGGGGGGTGTCCCTGAGACTGAGCAATTGGCGCTTCTGAGACCTACTCTAGGAGGCCCCAGATTAGCCCTCATGGGTCTAAGGCCAACTTGGAGCCCGTGAGACCAAAACTCGGGAGAACTTCTTGGGATTACTCTCAGAGCCCCAAAATTAGCTCTCGGATGCCCCTGAGACTGACTTCGGGGAGGGGGAGGGGCCTCTGAGACTAGCTTTTGAGCGCTCCCCGAGGCTGATTCTTGGGGCCCCTGAGACAAAAACTCGGGGGGGGACAACCTGAGGCCAATTCTCGACAGCATCCAAGATCACCTCTCCACGGCCCCCTGAGACCATCACTCTGCTGCACAAATGAACCTAACTCTCGGGACTCCAGATGATCACTCAGGGGCCCCTGAAAGTAAATATTGTCTCACGAGAGAGGCACCCTTGAGACTATGAGGAGCCCCTGCGACCAGCACTTGGCGGCACTCATGACACTAATTCTCGGGCCCCATATTAGCTTTCGGGGCCCTTGAGAGAAGGCCCCCTGAGACCAACACTGATGGGGTGTCTGATAATAACTTATCCCGAGATTAGTTCCCAGGGACCCTGAGACCGACTCCCAGGGGCCCCCTGAGAACGACTCTCGAGGGACCCCTTAGGCCGATTCTCAGGGGGGCGCGGCTTCTGAGGCTGACTCTCGGGGGCCCTGAGACTGACTTTCGGGGACCCTGAGATCAACTCTTGGGATCCTTTGAGACTGACTAAGGGGCCCCTGAAACCGACTTCTGGGGGCCCTGAGATAGACTTTTGGCCCTAAGACTAACTTTCGGGCCCCCTGAGACTATATCTCGTGGCCCCCCTGAGCTCGAATCTCGGAGGCCCCCTGAGACCGACTCTTGGGGTCCCCTGAGACTGACTTCCAGGAGCCCCCTGAAACCGACTTTGGGGGTCTGAGACTTAATCTCGGGAGGTGGGAGGCTGAGACCGACTCTCGGACCCTCTGAGACCGACTTTGGGAGTCCCTTGCGACCACTGGCAGGGGCCCTGGAAACCAACTTTCGGGGGCCCCTGAGACCACCTCTCGGGCGCCCCTAAGACCAACTCTAGGGCCCCCTAATGCTAACTCTCGGGGCAGAGGGCCCTGAGACCGACTCGGGGCCCCTATGAACAAATCTCCAGGGCCCCTGAGACTGACTCCGGGGGCCCCCTGATCAGAGAATCCTTTAGAGTGCTTACGATCGGCCCAAGGGCGGGGGAGGGGTCCGCGAACCCCTTGGACTCTCCTTGGTTACTCTACTGGTCCCAGTCTATCTCGGGGTGGGGGGGAGGTGGAGGGGGGGGCAGCTCTGCACAGTGGGTCACAGATTAGCTCAGATGACCAAATCAGCTTAGGAGCTCGGCTCAGCTTAGGGGTCCCAGATCGGCTTATATAGCGTCTCAGAACAGCTCAAGGAGGCCACTTCAAGCTCAGCTCAGGGGCCCTATAACTCTGCGTGAGCCCCAGATAAGCTCAGGAGCCCCAGTTTAGCACAGGGCGCATCAGATTAGCTTTGGGGGCCCAGCTCAGCTCAGGGGCCCCCAGATCGGCTTGTATAGGGTCTTTGACTAGCTCAAGGGGCCCATTCAGGCTGATGGCTCCCAGTTCAGCTTAGGGACCATGCAACAGCTCAGAAGGGCATAAACGAGCTCGAGGGACCTTAGATTAGCTCAAGGAGCCCCAGGTTAGCTCATAGGACATCAGAGGTTAATTCAGGGGCCCTTGAACAGTGGGGGGAGGGGGCAGGCCGACTCATAAGACCTCAGATCAGCTCAGGGGTCCAGGCCAGCTTTATAAGAGGTTTTCCGAGCAAGCTATAGGGTCCGTTTGGGTTTCTTGTTTTATGTTACAGTTGCTGGTATTTTCATATCAATGCCACTTTTCTGTGGGGGCCCCCACAGAAAAGTGGGGGGGGGCAGTGGCCCCCTGGCCCCCCGGTTCCTACGCCTATGCCATCAGGAACCCAGAAACCACCAGGCAGACCACCAGAAACCATAATGGAGGGCACCCACGTGCCCCCCCCATTGACAATCCTGGATCCGCCTATGCCCTCCCTTCCTCAAAGCTTATCTCAAACCTCCTCCAATCCGGTTTTCCAATCCAATCCAACATTCCGAGGTCTTGGGTTTTTTTTGGTACCGCGCACATTTATTGTACCTGGACACATTGTAATTGACAGCACAAATGAGCGAGAGGCGTTCAAGGGAGGCGCGAACATGTACGAGGCCAGCCGGGTGGAGCTCCAGCTAACGGAGCGCAGATATGATTCAGCGAATAAACGTACGTCTGATTCCCACGGAAGTTGGACGCGCGGTGAGGACTAGGGTGAAATCTGGCAACAGCCCGTTACAATCGATGTTGGTGCCTACAGGGACGGGCCTCCGCCTAAAAGCGCCCCCAGAGGGCACTGACCCCACCGGCGGCTCGCACCGCAGCCGATGACAGGGCGGCGCCAGCCCCGCCATCTCCCGGAGTGCCAGTATCCCCGCGTTTATAGAGCGTCACCAGCGACAACAACCATTGTCCCCCCCCACGGAAAGTAATTGATGCGCCAGTGTCAGCCATAATCTTTAGAAACAAGTGCGGGGACCAGCAAATTTTCAACCTGCTGCAACAAATAAATGTTCCCCTCTGGAATAAAAAAAGGCGATTTGGGTTCACCGGTTACACAATTTTCCGATTGTTCCCGCTTTGACCGAAAGCAGGAGATTGTCCATGGAAAGTGGGGAGAGGGCAGGCTAACTCCCCCCTCCACACCTTTTCCGACGCGTATGTCATTCACAGTGCCATATATAAATATCAACATTTCGCCACAGGTCTGTTCTAGTGTATTTGGCACACTTGTTACCAGCAGATTACGCCGATCTATCAAGTTGTTATCCTCATGAAGCCCAATCGAGGTGTCAACCAAAACCAATACACCATTCAAGCCTCAAATTAAAACAATATTCAAATCAAAACTAGCCAGAATCAACTTTAAAAGGATGGAAGCAAGCAATGTGTTGTTTATGTCTTCATTAAAGCAGACAAAATACAATTCAAAATAAATCAAACTTAATCAGGACAGATGCTCTTTGTTTTCAATATTGGTTTGATTTGAAGTTAAACAGGTGTAGAACAAGTGTCATATGTGTTACACACGAGTGAATGACAGATACCCGTCTCCAAACTACTTCAGCGAACAACACAGACGTCCACCCGAGCAAATCTAACACCCTCTCCATGGGAGAGAACGAACTCACGTCACATATGATTCGATGCTGCTAGGTCATCAAAGGAGCGTAGAAACGTACCCTGGAATAGAACAACATTTACTCACTAGAAATTGTTTAACAGCGGGACCAGTGAAGTGAACCTTCATTCAGAACACACTGCCCTGTGTGCGACAACAGCGACGTCTGCATAGTCCGGTCGGCAGAGCGCCACCAGGACCTGACCAGAGCACACCAGTCAACGCTCAGGCCCGGGGCGATGCCACATCGGCGCCACCCTACGCCACTGCGGTAGGACAACAGCAATTCTGTAAGATTTTCAACCGGTCAATGTATTCCGTTTACTGTGCTACACATTAGCAGCGGACATAACTAATGCAAAGAAAATACCGGTATCTCTAAAGCATTTTCACTTAAATATTAGGAATTAAAGTTTAGGAATGGCTACGTTTTCAATACCCAAAAGTCGACCAGTTACATTATGCCAATAGAAATACAAAATACAGGACAAGCGAAGTGGAAATACGAGCTGAGCAGGGCCAGGGAAACACAATTATGACGACAACCAGTCTCCAAACTACAACCTATGAAGTCTACCTGAATTGGAAAAGGACTTCACTAATCATAATTTCCCTTCCGTGGCAGTATTCACCGGCAGTTTTTAATATATCTTTCAACAAATACATCCCTAAGACAAACTTCTAAAAATGATGACAATCAGCCGATATAGATTTCTTCATTCAAACAATTCACCAATTCGCAAACAACACAAACAAAACGAGCGTGGACACGAATGTGCTGAAATGACAATCGAATCGCGGTCACATCGCGCGAAGCACCGTGTGCGAATCAGCAGCGTTGGCCTCGGCGGCAGCCGCGCGCCTTGCTGGCGGGTCGGCAGCCGACAACACGGTCAGCAACGTCACCACCAGGCCACCCACCCAGGCTGGGGACCCCTCTGTACAGAACAGGCACACATGAACCCATGCAGGCACGGGGGACTCCCTAGGTTTTAGCCTCGAAGAAACGGCGGTGCGCAGCTCCACCAAGCTTTGCTTGTTTTACTTGCCGCCCGTCACTCAGTTTTTTTCCCAAACTTCGTACGCAGATTTTAGGTCCAGGACATCTTGCATTATGCCACCAGTTCAGGTCGAGTGGAATAGCCTCACATAACGATTAGAAACATGAGTAAGAGCGGGCTTCACATGTTGATCTTAAGTTCGTATCACATCATAATGCGCACGAATTAAGGTATGAAATTCATATAATGGTTATTCATATTATGATTATTCAAATTCTAGTATTCATAGCCCGTATCTACGAGTAGAACAAGTTATGGTGCTTTTAAACCGTACGGTAAAGTTATTGCAAGAAATTAAAAAAAAAATTTATACTGATGACCTAGTGTCAAGTAAGAGTCATGACTCATCCATTGGAAATGCTTGTGAAATCAAACTAACTCCACAGTTTAGCACAGAATGGTGATAGAGCTTTTATTTTGACGCCATGACAATTGTCTTGTCAGTGCAGTTTGAATGATGCCCACACATTCCATCGGGCTTGACGATACGATTCTAGTGGTCCTTATATACTTTCTAAAGCTTTGCACCGCCACCCTTTCTGGCAAAAAAAACTTAGCTTCATTGTATTCCTTCCGGAACATCCTTTGACCTTCAGTGAACTTAAACGCTGCCTGACCAAAACAATAAAATAATATTCTAGAATTTCGGTGGAATTTAAGACGTTCTACCTGACGCCATTTTCCGCCGCTTTGCTGATTTTCAGACCTTGCGGAAAGTGGTTGGGTGTACCGAAGGTGGCTCATATCCCGTACCAAAGAGTATTAATCCTTTTTAGTCGTCTGATCTTCATACAAACCACAAGACTGATCACGTAACTACCATAAGAATTAACATTTGAAAACCTACCAATAACCTTCCATTATGTATTGCCTCCAAAAAGCCCCAGATGAAGCCAGGAATGGCAGGGACCTCATCACTGTCCACCGCCTTAGCACTGTAGCCGAGGCTGTTACTGCTGCAGCGCTCAGCCGACTGCGCCGGACAGAGAGGACAACGGGCCCTGACTGAGACATCAGATGACTACCCTCTAACTATTTCGCAGTTCATCGGTGACGTCGCTTAATACTGGTCGAAATATCCAGACAGTTCATGGGAAATAGAAAGGCATACTCTCTCCATTGGAATGCAGCAGCCGCCTCTTTTCTGCAGTCGCCCTTTCGCACCCCTCCTCTCATGCCACCGGCTGGAGACCATGACGGTTTGATTGGGGTTTAGGGCACATCGGCTGCTAAGGCTATACGGTGTCTGACCGTCTAATGCGGCAGGGTCAAAAGTGGCTCCCGCCCACCAAAGTGGGCGGAGCCACACTTAAAGTGGGGCGGCCAGTGGGGCCCGACAGCAGCCACGGTGCTTGACCCCAGTGGTTGGCTGGTTAGCAGAGAAGTGCACGGAGACGTTGAAAAAAACATGTGTAAGAAAGCGGAGCGCTTCACCGAGCTGGTTTTCTGCTTTGATATGGGATTGTACTGTACACCCAATTTGGGATCATTCCATCTATATGAGAGGTTCTTAAAATATCATAGTAGGGCTTTATCTTTGAAAATAAGGTCTTCTGCGTCCGAGTTGTTGTTCTTAGGGCATGTTCTAAATTTTTCTGAACACAGTGTTAGGACGCAAGAACATTTTTCAATTTTAAAATCAGCACCAGATCCAGCCTTTTAAGGAACGCTTCAACAAGACGCAGGAAGCCTGCTGGACTACAAGTAAGAGGGCACAGATCCCTAATAAACGATTGACTTTTGACATGTGAACGTTGGATGAATTGATGGAGCCACTTTTGACCGGCGAAACAGGCCGGGTGACACGGTGACTAGTGTTGACTTCTATTGACTAGTAAGATCGAAAGAGCACTACCGGAATTTCGTTAAACCATCAGGTTTTCTAAAGATGTCAAATCTCTGGCCACTTTCTGCGGTTTGTCACCATGACTTGAACTACCCTTGGAGCGTTGACCGCGCCGCTAAAGAAATCCTAACAAAGACTCAAACGTGCATCTCCTCGAATCCGCCACCGGTGGCACATGCCGTGCCACCACTCGGGTCTCAGCGAGCAAAACGATCACACACCGTTTCTGATCCCCATCGGCAGAGGAGAAGACTTCAAGCGCACACACCAAAAGAAGGCGTGCGCCAAACAGCACCGAGGAAACAGCGGCTGTACGCGACCACAGCGCCACCTACGCTTTGACGACCGGCAGAGGGCGACTCCAATGCCCCGGGAGGCCGCACGGCTCGGGGCCACGCTTACTAGACTAAATGGCAAAAGTGATGAAACACGCCGCCTTGGCGATGATATGATTTCTTATCGATATGATAAACCACTAGTAATCACCCTTAACTAACAAACTGCCAACAGGATGTAAACACACAAAATGCGCTGCGATGTGTTGTACGATAAAGTGATGATCCGATAGTTGCCTTATGTTCTGTAGTAACATACTTATAATGTTAAACTGCTACACAAAGAACTAAACTGCATGCTTGTAATCTAAGTGCCATCGTTACCTGCATGTCAAAGGAAAGATAAAGGACCCGATACAAACAACAAAATCCCTACGATTGAACTTATCCGAGGTAATAGGTACGGCACCAAGCCGACAAACGCGGCTGTAAAAAACAGCCTAATCGCAAAACCCGATTAAAAACAAGATCGCAACAAGCCTGAGTCGCAATATCGCACAGTCACTAGCCACATGGTTGGCTACTGGACCGGGAAAAATCACGACCCATTACCTGTCTCAAACACCGTGATTACGAGTTACAACACGCTCCAAGTCCACACCCTTCCCCTGTTTGGAACAACAGGAGGAGGAACATACCCCAGCGCAAACCCAGACTCTTAGTAAGGCATCCCGTCAGCGCTCAGCACGCCTGCTGACAGAATCCTGCCATCAGTTCTCTGGCCAAGAAAAGTTCCTTCGTACCATTCGATAAAACTTACGGTTGTGCGGCGCAAAAACCTCCTCATGGTATGCACCAGATACGGGTCGACGTCCGGATGTTTGCGTCCCTTGGAGGCGGGAAGACAGTGCGGTGCGGCGGAAGCCTCGCTCTGAGCCAGGCAATAGAATCCCTTGGAGGCGTTGAAGAAGAAGTGCTGAGGGCCCACGTAGGGTGGCAGGCCGAGGTGCCGCTCCAGGCGGCGCAGCAGCGGTAGCGGGTCCACCACCAGCTGGTCTCCGTCCAGCACCAGCAGGCTCTCCCGCGGGAAGTAGTCCAGCCAGCGGCGCAGGTGCCGGTGGTACAACGAGGCCTTCACCAGCTTCGACTCCTGGCGCACCGTGCCGTCCGGGTTGAGCACCATGTCGGGCAGCGAGCGCGACGGCTTCTGCTGGGTGGTCCACTTGTCCAGGTACTGAGAGTAGTCGGAGACGAGCCGGATGACCGGCTCCCGCACCAGCACGATCAGACGCACTGTCTCATTCATAGCGAAAACCTGCCGAGCACGTTCGCCTCTGACGTCACCGGCGGCACGCCAGCACAGATCACTGACGTCACCGGCGGAACATCAGCACAGAAATCACTGATGTCACTAGCGGCACGCCAACACAGATCCTGACGCCACCGGCGGCACTCTAGCACAGGTCACTGACGTCACCGGCGACACTCCGGCACATTTCACTGACGTCACCGGCAGCACTCCATCACAGGCCACTGACGTCACCGGCAGCACACCATCACGGGCCACTGACGTCACCGGCAGCACGCCATCACAGGTAACTGACGTCACCGGCAGCACTCCAGCACAGACCACTGACGTCACGGGCGGCACATCAGCTCACATCACTGACGTAATCGGTAACACACCAGCTGAGGCAGATTTTCCAAATACACCAGCAGAAATACTCCTTTTGATGCAGAATGATGATACATGTAGGAGATATATATATTATATATATATATATATATATATATATATATATATATATATATATATATATATGTGTGTGTTATAGACACTGAGCAGCAAGCGAGTGCAACACACGTTGTACGAGAGGAATGCCGCAGTTTTCCAGTTTTCCAGTGGTTACCTGCGTTTGAAACTTTCTCTCCCGACATGATCCTGGTCTTGTTTTCTCTCAATCTCTGGCTTCATTGTGCCTGTCTCTTACGTTTGAGTACGTACGAGTATGTTTGCACAAAGAAATAAGTGTACAACATTCGATGACCAACGGTAAATGTGACCACATTTGGTATAATTTCAAGGTAATACAAAAAATATGCTAAGTAGTGAAATTTTGGTCAAATTTCTTATGACAGACGGAAAAAAGATAGTCACCACCACTTGATAATGAAAACACGGCTATCTTTTATTTACGCGTCAAATAAAAACCACATCTGATTGTGACTTCCTGATACCTAAGTAGGTCAGGTTAGGTTAATACTTCTAGTACTAGAAGAGCATGCACGACATGAGCGGACGGGGTAAGCACGAAAATATACTAAATGGTTGTAACCTGCTGCTTGTCTGTCGTAGCGTAATCTATACACACAGCGCTTAGGGGACACATTTTCCAAAAATGTTGATTCATGGAATGTATCCTGGTATCTTGCTCATAGAGGAACAGTGCAAGTGAAATATCCGCTCCAGATTCGGAACACACTGCTCGCTCAGAAAGGTCCTCCTCAGTAGCTATGACCTGCCGGAGTGTGCTCGCCGCAGGAATCGCCTCTCTGTGCGACATGCGCTTGTAGATTGTCGAGACTATGAAATTGAAAGAGAACGGTATTTCACGGGTCGCCCCCACTGGAGCGATTGCTCGGAGAGCGTCCAATGGTAAACCTCTCAGCCATTGCTGCTTTTTTAGAGTGTCTCATTCAACGACATCTTAACCTTTTGACAGCTGACCTAGAAGCCACGCTGCCTGGCGCCTTGTGCCGACATGGCGGATTCTGCCGCCTCTGCCTTCACCGATCTAATTTGGCGCCGAGAAACCTTTAATTCTGACTTCTGACGCCGGATTGCATGTACAGTTCTAGTCCTGCTCTAAGACACACGCATCTTTCTTTTATTTACCACTTGACCCACTAAACCTATGGAGATGCTTTATTTAGTGTTATGGGCACCTTATGACCCTAGCTGTCGGTGCGCCCGCAAACCACAAACCACTACCACCACCAAGGTCATCCAGAATGGCGCCGTCGATATTGAACACAGCACGCCAACAAAGCAGTTGTTCGACCAACAGCTTGAATAAAAAAGACCTGTCAAGCAAGAAAAATGAAACGGAATGCATACGAGAGGCTGTACCTCCTATTCTGCTTGTAACTCGCAATAATTACGTGTTTTACCAAGTATTCTTTGTTTTATCATACCGGAACTAACCGGTACATAACTCGGCACTAAAAAAATAGGTAACAAATCAATGTACACGATTACAAAATTAAAAAAAACAGCAAACAAGTTTGAGAGCCCTGTCCCCTGAGTGAGCAGCACATCCAGCAGACGGGCGCCAGCGAGCGCCCTCACGGCTGCGGAGGCGACAGCAGTGTGTGTGTGGCGTCTCTGTATACAAACACGGCCGGTAAACGCTGGCGTGACGGACGCCCGCGCCAGCGGGACGGCGGCGCTGCGGCGACAGAGGGCCCCGTGGCGCGGTCTACACCCGCCCACGCCCAGCGTGCAGGGCAGAGCCAGCAGGATCGCTTTAACTCGCTGCGCCATCGGGCGAGAGGAATCTGTGATCTTAGACGCTATCTCTAAAGCCTTTGTACAGTTGAACCACTGGGTGACCGTGACCAGATTTTCTCTCCCCAGATAGCCAAAATGTACCACCCTCAATACCAAACTTAACCATCCCCAATGCAACGACCATTGCATGGCGGCGAATATTGCATTTTAGCCTGCATTTAATCAATGGTTCTACATTTCCTAGAGGTCCCCAAAATGGAAACACTTGGGCCTTCCTAACCGGTTCTGAACTGATCGAGAACTGATTTTCCCACATTTTGTGATATATTTTAGCACAAAATGCTAAGCAGAGGCGGTTCTACGACAAGACAAGAAGGGGTATATTTGGTTGTGCTCGTTGTTTTTGTGATGAAAAAACGTCTTCACATCAAGTTTTCACGCATTAACATTTTACACCCAACTTTGGCTTTATAACAAAATTTGGCATTGCTATGCTCATCGACGTTCTTGATCTCGGGGTGGGGGGCTAACTGTTTGGACTATATTCTACAATATTATTTTAATCACAGTCTTTGCAGATATCGTCTTCTGGTGGTGTACTTCATACCCACTCACTTCCTTCACAAGTGATTTTCAAAGAAACCACTGAGTTGATTTTGGTATGTTTTCCTCCGGAAAGAGCACTAGAGAAGACTGAGATAACACATATAGAGGTCGTCACAGCCTAAACGTTTCATGGGTCAAACATACCATTAAGAACATTAAGATTTGTTTTTCACGTGCGTTTGGTTGGGGCAACATCTCTGGTGTTGGCTAGCAGTTTTGACATCCTTGTGAAAACATTTTGATTCCTTACTGCGATACATTGATGTACCGTCCTCAGGAAGCATTCTGCTGACGTCTTAGAACCTTTTTTCAACTCGGGCGCAAGAATTTATTCGAAATCTACAGTTTTTATCTTGCGTCACTCTCGTCTCAACGTCGTCTCGTCTGTCGCGGTGTTTGTGGGCCTGGGCACGCGGGTCTGTTGCAGGACGTCACTTCGAGAGGCAAGCGCACGCAATCCATGAGGAGTTGTGTGGGTTTTTCTTGGACGTTGGAAGAATATTGTTGTTTGATTCTCTTCAAAAAGCTTGGTGAAGCAGCAGGAACCAGATCTGGCGCACCTTGCAAGGTATAGACATGCTTTCCTCACGGACTCCTATTTTACATACTTTTTGGCTTCTTAAGGACGGGGTTGCTTTCCCCTAAGCGCATAACTACGGAATCACTGAGCACTGAATTTTTAAACTAATCTGGAAATATTGATAATTTGGCATCTTACCCGCAGTTGCCTAAAAAGGATCAAACAAAATTTTGAACGGAGAACGTGACGTTATTACAAGAGATCCGCACCTACAAAACACGCTGCCTACAAAGTCCGCACGTCGTTTCAGAACGGGAATATTTTATCCCCTGATCCTTACAAGATGAAAACGTTGCGATGATTCAGTAATTGTTATAGTCACTGAATATGCATCACCACCACCATCATAATCGCGCATGTACAGTCCAGCGCGCGCCCTTGCATGTCTCAGGACCTGCTAGGTGGACGATGAAACCATGAGCACAGTGAGCCTCAGCGCTCGGTGCTGCAAGTGCGTGACGAAACTCTGTACCACATGCAGCTGCGTTAAGCGGGGCAACAGGTGTTCAACTTGTCGTTTCGGAGATAGCTGCCCAAATGGCCCAAACAAAACTAAAGTTGACACTTCCGATCTTTCTGAACAAATAGCATCACTAAAGAAGAGCCGTCGCCTACTCCCTAGAATACCGAAAGGGGCGCGCATCGCTGTGGCAGATGCACTCGCACGACAAATTAACAAGGCCATATCCGAATGTAATCACGAGGCGTGGTTCCTTCTCCTAACCTTCGCTTATTCAGCCTTGACGACCAGAGCCTCAAGAGAGGCAGTAAAACCATCGCTGACCACTCAGATACGTCAGAATATTTCCTCACTAGAAAGACCGATAGAAAAAAACCGAATGTTTCCCGCAAACACGAGCACCCTCACGCCACTCTGGAAACGGAACCGTCCAGATATCGCGCAGAGTCTCCTCAAAACTAGCGGACGGAGACGTGCGTGGCGCACTTCGTGTACTTGCCTCTGATGATTCTTTTGCGCACCCTTCCGATGATGTAATTCAGCATATTCGCAGAAGACATCCCGATGCACCAGAAAACTTGCGCCACCCTCCGCCAGCAGACGATGATTCACCGTTGGTAGCGACTCAGGCCGATGTACTGCGCGCTATCCGTTCTTTTCCGCCCGGATCTAGTGCAGGTCTGGATGGGATTCGGCCGTCACACTTGCGCTACCTCACGGCACCCTCTTGCTCTGAGGCCGGGACAAGATTGTTAGCAGCCCTTACAGAGCTAACTAATCTCGCGCTCCGCGGCTGACCCAGCTGTGCTCTTTCCTCTTTTTATGGGGCATCACTAATCGCCCTTAGGAAGAAAGACGGTGGCCTACGTCCCATCGCGATCGGCAGCGTCTTCCGGCGTATAGCTGCAAAGGTCGCTGCTGGAAAAGTCTCGGCACGCGTGGGAGCCAAACTGCGACCGGTGCAGCTCGGAGTAGGAACTCGAAACGGATGTGAGGCGGCAGTGCATGCCGTTAGAGCGTACATGTACGATGCATCCGACATCAAAGATCCCACAGTCTTCGTCAAACTTGATGTTGCGAACGCTTTTAACACCTTGCGTCGGGATGCCATGTTTGAGGCCACAAAGACATGGATTCCGGAGGTATATCCACTAGTTCGGCAGGCCTACGACACCGCCACACCCCTCTTCATGGGGGATTCCAAAGTCTGGTCATCAACCGGAATCCAACAGGGAGACCCCCTCAGCTCCTTGCTATTTTCAATCTCTGTTGACACGGTCGCAAGAGTGGTCGATGCTTACGTTAATGTGTGGTACCTTGATGACGCAACATTTGCGTGTCCGCTCAAAGACGTCACAAGCAACATCCACCGGATCCAACACGGATTTGAACAGCTTGGGCTAGAGATTAACAGCTCCAAATGTGAGGTGGTACTCCTGGGCACCAACAAGCATATCTGGCACAACCAGGCTATCGAAGATCTAAAAGGGCTCCTGCCTGATATCCGTGAAGTTAGTCCTGATGAAGTGACGCTGCTCGGTGCGCCCCTCCATGAGGCTGGAGTGAGAGAAAAACTGCTAAGCAGTGAGAAGTTGCTTCAAAAGGCCATCCATCGCCTACAACAGCTCGAAGAAGCACATGAAGCTTTCTTCCTCCTCAAGAACTTCATGGCTGTCCCAAAACTCCTCTATCTGCTGCGCAGCACTCCCACCTTCAGTCACACCAGGCTACTGGCAAGGATCGACGAGACGATCCGTAGGGGAGTCACCGAACTCACAAACGTCACCCTAGACGGGAATTCCTGGCGACAGGCTACCTTTCCAGTGAGTCTTGGTGGACTGGGAGTACGGGCCGTTTCAGATTTAGCGCTACCAGCATATCTCGCCTCATCTCATTCCTCCCAGCTACTGGTCACTGCCATCAACTTCTCCGCAGGGGCCAAGCTGTCTGCCTCAATAACGTCGGCCACGCACAAATGGCAACAAGGCACGAGGGCTACACCACCGGAGGAAGCCAAGCGAATTCACCAGCGTCTCTGGGACCGCGCCACCGCCACAGACACTGCTGAGAGCCTGGTCAAAGGCAGCAATGACCTCACTGTTCTTGCTAGACTTCTGGCCGCGATGAGGCCCCACTCGGGCGCTTGGCAACATGCTTACCCCATGGCCAATGTGGGCACACTGCTCGACTGTGAAACACTAAGGTTCGCTGTTGCGTTGCGCGTCGGAGCAGAAGCTTGCGCATCACACCGCTGCAGATGCGGAGCCGACATCGACACGCGGGGGCTGCACGTGCTCTCCTGCCAGCTCAGTGCAGGACGTCACCCACACCACGCAGCCTTAAACAACATACTAAAACGCGCACATCAATCTGCAGGGATCCCGGCGGTGCTAGAGCCAGGCGGACTGGATCGCGGCGACGGAAGACGCCCAGACAGCATCACGACCTTTCCTTACGGGCAAGGCAAAAACCTCGTCTGGGATGCAACATACTCAGACACCTTTGCCCCTTCCGTCGTCGCCAGATCTGCCAGCCAGGCGGGCACCGATGCGAACAATGCAGAGTCACGGAAAAAACAACGTTATAGCGGCCTCACTGTCAGATACACCTTCCAGCCTGTTGCAGTCGAGACGACTGGTGTGTTCAGCCAAACAACTTTACCCTTCTTGAAGGAGCTGGGACGTCGCATCAGTAGCGAGACCGGCGACAGGCGGGAAGGCGAGTACCTGCTCCAAAGATTATCCATAGCTGTAGTGCGCGGGAATTCCACTTCCCTGCGCCAAGGGCACACTAACTCCGAAGCAGTCGATTGGCGGAGAAGTAAAGCTTCGAACCTTGAGCGTGATGAGTCTTCCCAGGAGACGGAAAATAAACTTGATAACCCAACACCAAGGAGACTCCCCACCACATGCTATAATCTAACATCTGACATTACCTCGCCACCATCACGTTATTCTACCACACCAGACTCACTGACGGACCGTGACACGTCGGTCCGGCCCTCGGCATCGCCGCGGAATACAGACGGGGTGGAAAATGCCCTGCTGCTGAACGGTGCTCAGGCGCAGGCACCGATCCTGGAGCTGGTGCCTGCGAGTAATCGCAACCAGCACAGGCACAGCCCAGACCCGCTCCTCATCGGTCTGCCCAACCTAGGCAACTCATGCTACCAGAACGCCACGCTGCAGTCGCTGCTCGGACTGCGGCCATTCTTGAGTGAGATGGTGGCGCTGGGGCCAGCTCTGAACGCCGAAAAATGCCGCACCATGCGTGCCGTCGCCCACCTTATGGAGCTGCGTCAGAGCGCGTGCGTCACCTCCGTCTCCAGCCACCTCAACGACCTGCGGCACGTGTTCACTCGGATAGACTCGGCGTTCCACGGCACTGAGATGCAGGATGCTAACGAGTTCTTGCTCCGGCTACTGGACACCATCACGGAGGAGGTGGACGGCAGCCGACCGGTCTTTTCCAAGCAGCCGGCCGACCGGAAGAACCCAGTTAGAGACAACTTTCAGTACCAGACCGTCGAGAGCTACATGTGCACAAAGTGTCAGGAATCGGTGCTGAGGCGACAAGACAACATAAGCTGGTTCGTTAACGTGCCGCGGCGCCAGGGCAGAGACACGGTACCCACCTTACAGGACGCCCTGCACCTCTCCATGCGGCCCGACCGACGCGAGCTGAATTGCGAAAAGTGTCAGCACAATGAGTTCAGCGTAACCACCCATATATCCAAATTTCCCAGGACGCTGATTATACAGCTGAATCGTCACATGTTTATTGGAAAGGATTCAAAGAAGATCCGCACCAACGTAAAGATATCGAAGTTTGTGACGCTGCAGAAGTACGCGGCGGAGGACGCCGATCGTCCCCGGGATGGGACGCCACCAGGTACGGCTCGCTGTGCCCGCCTGTGAACTGGGATGAGCCGAAGCGACAGGCGGCGCTGCGGCCATTTGGACCCCCGCACGTGTCTGACGCCGATTCGGAGAAACTGACAGAGCAGGACGGAGCCGAGGAGTGGCCCACGCGCGCTGTTGGAGACGTGAAGAGTCTGCTGCAGGAGACAGACGCTCACAAGAGAAGGGCGAGCCGGCCGACATCGCCGCCGGACAGGTACAGCTGTCCCAGCTATGTACGGAGGACGACGGCTCAGCGGCTGAGGATCAAAAAGCGGACCTGGCCGGCGCCCATAGCTACCGGCTGGTGGGCCTAGTCAGCCACCACGGCGCTACAACCCAGGCGGGACACTACGTGGCAGATGTCTACAGCCTGGGTAGGCAGCGCTGGTTCCACTACGACGATCGCAGTGTTACCTGCACCTCGGAGGAGCATGTGCTGTGCAACGGAAACCAGCACGACGGCTACATGTTCTTCTACCTGCACACAGACCTGTGCAGGCAGGTGGCCCAAATAGAAACCAGCGCTACCTGAGAGAGAGAAAAAATAGCCATTGCTACATTAAATGCCCAGAATTGCTGTTGCCAGTCCAATATCGACGGCTGCTTTGACCAAAGTGTGATTCACTTGGAATCGAATGATGTATAATATGACCTTGCTAGTTAAAAAAAAGTTTGTTATCTTGAGCCTAAATGATCAAATGATGCATGGTTTTGTGAAATATAACTATCATTCGATTTTCCATGACAAGAGAAAGCGAATGGTGCCTAGAAAAAGAAAAAAATAAGAACAAGTAGGCAATGTGATTTCTGATTGAAATCGCAACACTGCTTACGTCTGAAAAAATCACGGCTGAAAGATAAAAAACGCATTCAAACTCGCAGCTTAGCACGGAGAAAGGCAAATAAAGGCAACTTCAGGGATTACAGCTGCAACAATACATGACAATAAGTAAACTGAAAGGCGCTTTCTAGCTTATGCAAATATCAATTACAGTTCAATGGAAGTGCTAAGTGGCTACATGACATAACCACACCATTCTTCAACATGTACTCCAAAAGTTAAAAGTAGTTGGTAGCATTCCCGTGGTGTTAAGGTGAAAAGAAGACATTAAAAAGCTAAAAATATGTTCCGAAAAACTTACCGTATTTCCAACTTCAAAATTTATCAAAATGTCTGAAAACCCCGAAAGGAAACACCATTGATGTTAAAAGCGCCTGCACTAGTGACCCGTCACTTAAGAAATCCACAGAGCAGCTGCTGACAGCAAGTCGCATGTTTTCGAATATTTCGAAAGGCCGCAAGTTGCCGCACGAAACCAACATTGGTCCCAGTGCAGAAATGTGCGCTGATTACGAATATGAAACTGGATTTATGGTCTAGTGTGGTCTTCATTGTTGATTTCTTACATATTTTCCAAAATAATTTTATATGGGCTGAGAAATGGAAGCTTTTTGATGTACCGTCTACAATATGCATGAAATTGCTTAAAATCAATGTATTCCCTTCATGATTGGACTATTTGTGCATTTTAACTGATGATGGATATGTGTATTTCTAACAAACATCGATTAGTGATGCATTCACTACACATTGCATACAGGCTTATATTATGCCATTTGGCTGCCTGTGACAAGTCAGGAAAGAGTGACTAATGATACATTTCGGTACCAATATGGACCTTAAAGCAAAAAATATGACACTTCGCGCAAAAATACAGGAAATTCTGAGTTGTACAGTGTAGATCTAGTCCAGAAAAGAGAGCCTCAGTTTCTGGAATAAATACAGGCTAAATCGATAATTCGCCACCGTGCTTCGGACAGAAAATATATTTCGTAAGCAAAATATCTCCTCGCTGATTTGATAAGGGACAAGCTCTGGAGAAATGAGCAGCGGGAGCACTCTGGCCGGATACATATCACATCTGTCCCATACCTGCTCCGAAGCATGAGCCAAATAAGACATATTTTTCAATCGTATGCTCAGTAACGAGTCCTGCCACCACATTTTCCTGACGGCAAGGCGAGGTCACGTGGCCCACAGGTCACGACCACACAGCACACAGCGCTGGTTAGTAAGACAGGTGCGGCCGCGCGGCAGCGCCGCTTCACCCGGGCAGGCACGCTAGGCGTGACGAAGTAGCTGGGCGACTTCTCTATAGTCAGCTGGTCGTCGAAGGAGAAGGGCATGCGTTTGCGGTACCACTCGAGGCCGTGTCGGTAGTTTTCGTCTCGGTCGAAGAAGTGCACCTCGCGAGAGGCCCGCATCACCTGCCGGTGGCACATCAAACTCAGCACTGCTGCGACGCTGGTGTGGACCGTGATTATGGTCAAAGCTGATCAACAGATCAACTACACAGGCCGATGAATCATAACATTCTGAAAAGGCATAAAGCTACAGAATGGGCACTCGAACTCCAGTTAAGGAAAGGGAACAAACAAACCGGCTTCAGCAATAGAAGCTTTTGCGAAGCTGGAATATTTAATAAAACATAACACAAGGTTTCAATTATGACACCTTTAGCGACACAAGCTGTCAACTTTCAACGAAAACTGCAAAGTCTACATTGCTAAATACAATATCAAATCAATAGCATAGCACATCTAAAGCAGGGACCTACGAACAATAAAACAGGAAAAAGGATGCCCAAAATAAAAAATGAAAACGATGAAAAAAGAACGAAACAAAACAAGAGATACACAACATGGAACATGCGTCAGCTGGCCCCACAGCTACTGGTGATACCGGATCTACTTTTCAACTCGATTTTGAAACCCCCAAAAATAATGAGTTGAAATAGGTAGAAACACATATTGCCAGAAACATTGACATCCGATGCCTGTAAAAACAACAAAAACAAAGCTAAGCCACAAAACGCGTTCTCCCTAGGCACGTAACTTGGCAAAACTTCCTGCTTCACTGATCACAGCCTTTTCCTGAGCTAGTTTTCAACGCAAAACAAAAAAGACAAGCGATCAATTTTCGACCCACCCAATCGCAAAATGGGTCTCACCTGTGGGTGAAGGTTGATCATCTCCAGCAGGGCGCGCGTGCCTCCCTTTCTGACGCCGATGATGATGGCGGCGGGCAGGCGGCGCTGAGTGTGTGGGAAGTGGAGCCGGCCGCCGCCGCTGGCGCAGGCCACAGTGTCGGGCGCGCTGTAGCAGAGCCGGTAGAGCAGCAGTGTAGCGGCCAGCAGCAGCAGCAGCAGCGCCACCGCCAGCCGCCGACACCAGCCCTCTGGCATCACCGACCACCATCGGAGCTCTGCCGGCCGCCGCCGCCGTCAGTGGCCGGCGCCGCCAGAGGGCGCGCGACACTCCCTCAGCCGCGCCCGCCGGCCGACACGCAGCCGCGGCGGCAGCACAGAGACACACACATCACACACAGAGAGAACATCAGGTCCGTTGTTTACCCACTGGGCGTGCCCAGACTTATGCCTGTCCAGAGAATGTAGCCTTATTGACATACATCACCACTGTAGTTGGGCAACAGTGCCTGTTGGGAGTGGCACTAACAAAACAATAGAAATAAACATACGACTAAGGATTTTTATAGCATCCGTAAATTTGGGCGCAAAATCGAAGCAATTTAAAAACGGATAATTTGAAGAAAACAATTTACTGAAATGCACTTAGGGTAACGAAACGGAGCCGCCCCGGTAGCTCAGTTGGTAGAGCGTTGGGCTCCGGTCCGCTGCTCAGAAGCATGCAGTGACAGTGCATGTCCAGGCTTGGGATCGGTTCCCCTGAGACGCTCCGGCGCTCAATAGTTTACCCGACGTACAGGTCGGCTGGCAACTGACTGGATAGAGGGTGACCTGAGCGGGGCGGCCGTCCCTGTGCTTTGTGGGACGTTAAACTTTGACCTCTAAATCAACCCTTCATTGTGGGAGTTGTTCGTTCGGGTGGTGGGGTCGGGGTCTCCGTGACAAGTCCCTTGATGACTTTAGTGAGACTCCGACTCCAACAGTCGAACTGAGAACTACTTGGACAAAATTTATAAAAAGACAGCCTCCGAAGAAGATGAGCATCACTGAAAATCCGTGGCAGCCCGTCACATAACTCAACTGAAGTCCACCCTCAACCACAATTTAAGGAGACAATGTAACAAAACTAGGCGCAAAGTACCCACGCAAAATTAAGTCGTTCGTTTCCCTCCGTACATCGTTAAATGCCCACAATAGCCTAACTCAGTACATTGGCTCATCAAGCCGGCGAGGTGAAGCCCCAACTAGTGGGGCCGCGCCAGCACCCGCCGGCATAGCACCAGATCCCCGGCTTCCGCTGCCACGCTGGGGTTCAGCAATACCGGTGAACGCTGACAATGAAGTATCGCCGGGGCACATACATATTACCAGCCTCTACACATTACAACTTCAGTTTGTTTTTCTTTTTCTTAATGATGGCCAAGTTCAATTAGTCCGGGTTCATGAAAGTGAGGAAATCCCTCGCCCTAGATTACACTATCTGCTATTTATGAATGTTGATAAATAATAATTACAACTGGACTTTACTCCACATTTCATAAGGCGTCCGCACCGAAACATTGCAGCTGCTTGCAGCTGTACTACGGGTCACTAAAGCTCGCTCAAGTGCAGCCGCACTTCAAAATCGTCTGGTTATACTACATCGTAGGCATTGCCGTCAAATAGATGCGTACAGGTCCAAACCAACTGCAACCTAGCGTTACACTGTCTGATTTTGGTTGCCAAGATTACGTTTTCCAAGCTCGGTGTACCATGACCACATCTTACATGGTACTGTGCTTCGCCATAAATGTCCCACACCTAAACGTTTATAGGCCGGTTCGTAATGCCTCGTGGAGTTAATCACAAACTAGTTTGAATCACATTTACTTGTCTTTAAGTGCCTTTTAATATAGTGCTTCATGGAGCGTTCTGGAACACACATTTACAACGGCAAAATATAACTAACTTATTCGTGTAGTCTGACAAGTCTAAACGAGTCGGTAAGCTTAACTGGGTAAGGCTTGGTTCGACTTACCATTTCCAGAGGTGAGCGATGATTGTAAACTAAAGCCTGGAGCTTAGTTCATGAAAACTATGTGCACCCAGCACAGTGGTAGAGTTATCTGAAAACAACACCTGAATGCATTACAATTGGGGCGTGATATTCATTGGGTGAATTAATATACTTTAACGATTATTATTTTTGAATCTTGGTTGATTATCACACTACATCTGATTTGGTGTCTCTTGACAAACTAACATTTAAAAGGGGCATTGCTCTTAGATGCGTATATACACGAGCACCTAACCGAAAAATGGTTCCACAAGGACGGGATATTTCATGATCATGTTATCACATGAAATATAAATACATTAACCACTTTAGCCTGAAACAGGATAATGGGTATGTCCGCGCATCACATCTAAACTCCTCTTATCTCTACCTCCGTGTTCCCGTGACATTTGCAGCCTTTTAGGGCCTCTTTGACAAACCTTCTTTAAGTTGCTCTAGCCGCTCCACAATCGTGTTTAGATCGTGGCCGGTAGAGAGGCAAGCTCGGCACTGCAGTCTCGTCAACACAGACAGAAAGAGCACGACCGCTCAGCAACTCCGTAGGGCATGTGCGGCGCTGACCATTGGCCACAACTGCCCCAGTCCCGTACTCCAGGCCGGAGTGTGCGTTTCGGATGCACAAGAGAGCACAGCTACGGAGAGGAAGCGGCCACCTTGGTGTAGCACTGTGCCCCTCCCGAGTTTTTGTGTAATTCGTTAGCTCACTTAGTTAGTTCCTCTGAAGCTCGTCGCCATCTAGAGAAGGCAGCATAGTGTATCGACACACCTGACCGGAAGAGGTGACCACAGAGGAGCTCAGCTGAGGGCCAAGCATCCAGCTAAGGCCCAAAGAATTTCGAATAGCAGTCTCGTTTTGCGGAGACTTATGTGACCTAGATTCGAACGATTTACGCCTACAAAGAACGTGGTGCATTATCCGAGGTACGTGCTTTCCGGAATTAGTCTCAGCATCAAGCAAACAAGCCTCCCGCGGGCCGCAAAGTGGTAAGCGCCGTTGCAGCACTGCAGGGCAATGAGGGAAATCTACCGGTATTGAACGGACGGATGGACAACTGGTTGGGGAATGTCAGCCAGGGACGGATCCAATATTTCGCGAAGGGGGAAGGGACTAAGCCTCGGGGGTGGGAGGGAGGGCGGCCTTTGGGCGCTTTTACATGGCACTTTTGTGACACTAATTTTCCCAGTTGTCGATGCCGTTTGAAACAGCGTTGACAAAAAGAAAAACTAACCAGGTAGCGACAGAACTTATCCGAGTGTCTCTGTTCGAACAAATACCAATAACACAGTGGTCTCTATCTGGACTGATTTTGGAAGTCTAATTCGCGCGCCCTTTGGATATTTTGCGGACCAATTTCTGTCCAAATTCGCCCTGTCTGTACAGAGCAGGAAGTGATAAATTCACAATATTCTACATGAGGGCGAATTTTTTGGACATGTCTCTTGTTTATTATCAATTGGTACCTATATCTTGATATTTGACACCCTTAGCCCATTCTAGTATTCAAGTACAGTGCCCACATCTATAACGCGTTGCACGGTGTGGTGAAAAAGTGGCATCAGTATTTCAATGCCTCATGTGTTTTAGAGCCCGAGGATATTAATAGTTATGTATATTTGAGAGGGCATATAAACATAACTTATGATTACATTTTCTTTGAAAAGCTTTGTTTAAAAGCTCGATTTGTTTTCTATACAGATCAAGTTAAATTATCTTTGAGAAGGTTAAAACCCACCCCAGAGAGCCTCCGAGCCACCTTTGCCCTGGTGTGGGGGTGGGGGGGGTGTTCAAACACCTTCTGGATATCGGCTTCCATGCACGAAAGCACACCAAAAATCTCAGGGAAGCTCATAAAAATTCCTGGAGAAATTTACATCATCAAATTTTTGGCTAAGGTCAATATCGAATTCAATGCAGGTCAAAGAAGGTGACAGGTTAGAGAAGAGTTTCTGAGACCAGCATCTGACTGAATTATAATACATTTTAGGCTCCATCAACTTGCTCTGTTACAGTAAATCCTATCATATATGATATAATTATGCTAAGTCAGTATATAAAAATGGCGTGACCTAGGGCCAGGTCAAGGCCATCATCCGAACTAGCATAGGCAATATGCATATCAATCTCCTCACAATGACAATATGTAATGGTATCAAAATAGGAGCTTTATCATCTTCCAGAAAGTTATTAACCAAAGTCTGAAAATCTGCTTGATTAGTCCCAGATGACCTCTCCGGGGTCCCAGGTAAAAATTTTCAACATGAACCTGAAAAGGGGCCTCGGATATTTCGATTTGAAGAATAGGAAGGTATTCTAAGCTGTATCTATATAAATAGAGCATTTTTCGCCCAGTTTCTGTTTTAGAGTGCATTTCCCATGGAGATGTAGGTCAACAATATGAAAAATCCCGGAACATATTTTGCAGTACCACCTTCTCAGAACCTCATTATGTAATATGAGTTTCAATTGGATAGATTAACCCTGTTCTTAGTTGTGTTATCTCAATTAGTTTTGGAAGTCAGGTCGCTTATCCTATCCTGGTGATTTGACCTGAAATGACCCAACATAAAATTTAGAGAAAAGCTGACAAATTGAGAAAGTATAAGGTGCGTTAAGCACAAAAGCGCTTGTCACCGTCGCTTTTTGGTACCACCAAAAAACCTGAGGTGTTCAAACACCCCCCACCAGAGCGAGGGTTAATCTTTCATGGGCCTGTTGCAATCCCTCCTTTAAAAATGCAAGAGGCTTTGGTGAAATTCTTTGTAAGAAAATATCCCAAACTTGCATCCATAAACATACCTTGGCATAAAATAACACATATTGCCCACATAACATATTCCCTGATAGCAGGGCCTACAATGCTAGGTGGAATCTGAAGATGGGGCCGAGCCAAGCTTGGTGGGAAGGTCGGTATGATGTCATACTCGGGGCATTCCAGGACAAATAGTCCAAGCAAGTTCACCATGATACCACAGATTTCAACCAAATTTTCTACCCAAGGTGCCATATACAAAAAATTGGACCCATTTTCAGGTTCCAAAGTCAAAGAGGTCGCCAGATAGAGGTAATCAAAGTTTCGAGGTCAACGCAAACATTGAAGCAGACATAATTTTGTATCTTACAAGTGGGCGATCGAAATTACTTAAAATTGATACCAATAGATGGAAAATATAACGGGCTATATAAGAAAAACAAATATTTGACTTCATGTCAGGTACTGACCTCGTGAACTTTTGGCCTTTTCTTTAAAATACTAATTTTTGAGAGTCCTATTTTAAACTTTTTCATTATTTGACTGGGCGGTCCTCAGGGTATAAGGTAACCAGTGGTGGCTGATTTTCTTTGTAACTCAGATTAAGAAACAGGTCACAGAGGCCATCACCTAGAACGCTAATTGCAAGTACCTTTCATGCAGTTACGCTACAACATGGCTGATTTGGATATCAAATGATAGCTTATCACTTACCTACGACATATTTTGTACCATTACTTGCACCTTGAGCTGAAACGACCCTTGTAATAACCTCACTAAATGATCTAGCTTGACCTTACATGTCATTTAAAAGAAAAGTACGCAAATACGTCTCTGCCGATTTCAATTCAAGGCTTGACAGGTTCATGGTGCTCCGGATATGTTGGAGCATTAGAAAGTCATGCCGACCTCGGGTGAGCTTAGTTCATGACCTAAAATTACCTTCATTTTAGCCATTTTACCACATTACACCATAGTCGAGACGCCTACCATTTGAAAGGCCATTTGGCCGCCAGTTTGTTGTTATCAGATGCTTCTCACATGTAAAGATCCTGTGGATGGAACATGACATTTCTCTGTGGTATAATTGGTCTTGAGTTATGTGTATGCGTTGCGGTAATAAATATGCAATAATAAACAATACCAAACGACAAAACTTGAGCAAACAAGAGTTTGTGTCAAACATCTGAGATGATACCAACCGCCAAAATTGGGGCAACATTAAAAAAAACAATTCTTTGGATCTTTTCGCACAAGATTAAACGCGGGGTTTTCATTGGGACACCCTTCAGTGTTGAGAATACATCCATTCGTTCTTTACATTCGTAAGAGGAAACACATTCTTTGCTTTAGACCAGATTTTCACGAGCACAACACAGCGGAATTAATGATTTAGTCTGTACAAATTCCATACATCTGGTACTCTCATCCGGGCATAAAAAAATCATTCCCAGCTGGCTGCGCCTGATGGTTAAAAAACCATTAAAACTTTTCCGATATATGTCACCGTCAATTGAATTATGCCATTGAGCGTGAGTGACACTTTCACCAGTTCACACGATAAAAATGTGTGTGATTATATCGGTGGCTCTGAAGTGTGCCGTATACCGCGTGGGTCCTAAAATAACAGGAAATGAATAAATGTTATGAGCCGAATAATTTTTTGATAATAATTTTTTAGGGCTGGCCAGCTGATTGCCAGCTGGTCGGTCGCAAAAATGGAGGCTCCGTGTTTTTGCTTCTTCTAAATTGTATATCTATCGCGTTAACTAGTGTGTGTGCGCTCAAAACATACCTCAAGATGTACGGTCCCCATCCTGCAAATGAGAAGTCTTCCAGTGAAGTGGGTGGCGAGCAAGAAGGATCAGAAGACTTCGACTCAAGGTAATTTTTCTATAAGACAATTGCGAAACAGGTGCGACTAACTCGGCGTTTGAATCAAAACTGACCCCTGCCCAGGGGGTTGCGCTCCGGCTTTTTAGCCTATGCCAAAAATGGCAACCTCAAATCTGGCATTCACCATGGTGATGACGTCAGCGATCGCCTAGAGTTGCTTAGCAACGCATTGTCGCTGAGCATTGTAGAAGACGGGGCTATCAGGAGATAAGTTGCGTGTTAGGGGCAATAATACTGTTTTTTGAGGACGTGGGGTAATAAATCTTGGGTCTACCCCTCGCCAGATGCATCTTGAAACCGTAAAACACTCCACAATCCGGAGTCGATTCTCATTGAATAAATAGGCGGCTCCACCTTGAGAGCAACTGCTGACGTCACAAACCTAAAATTCTCTAGAAATAGAGGTTGCCATTTTTTTGGGAGGGGAGCGTTCTACCTCTACATTTAAAGGCCTTGCCCCTGCCCTTTCATTTTATTACAACAAAAAACGTGACTTTCTTAGCAACGATCCACCAGATAAAAACATTGGAAGCTTTTCCGGAAAACAACCTCGCAGAAAGAGATTTTGCAAAACTGCGATTTTCCAGTTCAGAATTCGTGTTTACCTCGTGCGCAAGATTTCAAAAGCAAGAATCCACTTCATCCAGTCCAGGATAAGCCAATCGCAAAATGAACCTTCTAAACATGGTAGCCAAGAAGTGGTTTCTTGTTGCCCCGGGTGCAACACGCGGAACAAACGCAAAAAAGTAATATTATGCCACCGCTGCGGTCTCGAGTGGCACAGATCTTGTGTCGGCATCACCAAATCACAGGCCAACTCACTCAACCATTGGCAGTGTCCAACATGCAGCAACTTTGTCGAGAGCAGCGATGCCTCCCAAGGTCACCATGATGGCGATCTAGTATATAAAATAGCATCACTTAGACATACAAGCCGAGTGCTTCCCCGTATTCCTAAGGGAGCACGGACTGCTGTTGCTGATCAGGTCGCCACGACCATAACAAATTGTTGAAATAGCCCAAAATTGTTTGTGTATTAGAAGAAAATATGGCCTCTTGCAATAAGATTTGGACAGTAGCTCCTTTTCAGACATTAGGCGATGCTTGAGAGGTATGATATCGCACAAAGCTGCAGAAATCAAAGAAGGCATTAGCTGATTTAATGTCTATTAGGGCTGCCTCAAACAGTGTTTTAGGCAAGTATTATGTACTATATTATGATGTGTGTGTATTTGCCTAATGACATCTGATATGCACGTGTAATGATGTGATGCGTATGTGAATGCATGTGTGATATACACCATGAGTGTGAAATAAACATTATTATTATTATTATAACTAAGGCTGTGACAGAGAGAAGAGAAGTGGCTTGGCTAAAAACTGATGCGCTTTGCCTATGTTGCCCTCAGAGTCAGTGACCTTCCTAAGGATGGAAAGAGAGTGTCATTGACAACTCAAATCCGCGAAAACCTTGTTAAAAAGACAACCACAGGTCAACCTGTTTAGTGGGGCCTAACAAGCGCAGCCAAAGTGGTAAAGTCAATGAGAACACGGTCATGGCACGTCGAGTTTCTTACAAACTGAATGACGGCGACGTTCGGGGCGCACTGCGCGTGCTCATATCTGACGACACATTCACGTCGCCAACTAACGAAGTGGTAGTCAGCATGAAAGAAAAGCACCCAGATGCGCCTCCCGATCTGCGCGAACTATCACCTCCTGGAGAAAACAGCTCATACATCTCGGCAACCAGGGAAGAGGTGCGTCGCGTCATTCAATCGTTCCCACCTACTTCAAGCTCTGGTTTGGACAGCATCAGACCGGCCCATTTGCGCGAACTCCTCTCTGACAAGACAGCTGAGGCGGGACAACGCCTTCTTACTGCACTGACGGCGCTGATCAACCTAGCACTGAGCGGACAGCTACCAAACTTTGCAATACGGAGCTTTTTGGTGCACGCCTCATCGCGTTGCGCAAGAAGGATGGTGGACTCCGACCCATTGCTGTCGGCAGCGTCTATCGACGCATCGCTGCGAAAATCGCAGCGACCAGTGCTTCCGTGGGGCTTGGTACCGAGCTGCGGCCAGTGCAACGGGCGTCGCCACCCGGAGCGGCTGTGAGGCGGCTGTCCACACAGTGAGACAGTACGTTAATACATCGGAAAGTTCCGAAGAAAAACGCATGCTGGTCAAATTGGATGTGGCAAATGCCTTCAACTCGGTCAGAAGGGACTCCATGCTGGAAGTGATCCGGGAAGGAGCGCCCAAGATCTACCCCTTCGTTTGGCAAGGGTACAGTGAGGCTGCTCCACTGTTCATGGGAGACAACGTGATCCTGCCGCAGACAGGGATTCTACAGGGGGATCCCCCGAGCTCCTTGATGTTCTCCCTCGTCATCGACAAAGCTCCTCGCAGTGCAGATACAGACATAAACGTCTGGTACCTGGATGATGGTACCCTGGAAGGCCCTTACTTGCAAGTAGTCAACAGTGTGCGAAGAGTGAAGAATGAGCTTGAAAATCTGAACCTAACCATCAACTCTTCCAAATGCGAATTAGTGTCTCTAGGAACGAATACGCACGCATGGAGGGATGAGGCAACAAAGTCACTTCGTACAGTGTTACCGGACATTTGGGAGACCTCTGCAGAGGAACTCGAGCTCTGCCGTCCGAAGGCAAAAAGCAGTATCTGACGCGATATTCGGCGCACATAATTTTTCAGGAGAGCAAGAAACGTGTTTTCGTGTGTTTATGTGTACTTTGTCACGTTTTCATGCCTATGTGGCATACCATTGTGTTCCTTTGGGTGTAATGGTTTCTGTCATTGTGCTTGACAAGCTTTTTTTACAATGAGCTTCGAGATAATTGGATAATTAGCTCTGCCTGGCGATTTTGCATCCCATTCTGCGCAACCCTCGTCAGGCAAAAAGCAGTGCACCAACTTTTGATGTCTGAGCACGCAGTATCTGCGAAGTAAAGTGCTTCAAATGTCAGGCAAAAAGCAGTATCGACCGCCGCCCTTGCGTTTGTTATGCTGTGAAACCGAATTTGCTCACAACAAACATGTTGAACAGCAGAAACATGGATTCTGGCATAGAGGGCATAATATACAATATCATTATCGTTGTTGGGATTAAAGCGTGCGTCGCCGGCGGTCAGTTGTCAGTCCCATATCTATTTAGGTCAGTAAGGACTCTTGTTTATGTTGTAAAGCGTGTCAGCTTTATCAAATAGTTTTTTTCCATATTCTGAAGAGGAGAAAAAAACATACAAATGCTTATGAGAATTCCCGCTTCGGCAGCAGGCGAATGTTTCTCAGGCTTTCAAGCTAACATTTCTTAAGCTTTCTGAGCACAATGTGAGGTAATCACGTTACTAAATCACATATTTATCACATCACATATTTTCGGTACCACTCTTTTCGTGCACTGTCTGACAAACTGTTGACTGCTTTAATCAGTTCACCACGGGCTGATTCGTCAAAATCCCGGCATTCCCTTGCCTTACAGCTTCCACTGACGCATTGCGCTGGTGCCGGTGTTTTTTTTAGCGAAGTTTGCGATTCTTTCACTGGGGTTCGAGCTCTCTTTCCCTTTGCTACCTCGGGCTGTGCCTCTTCTCGTTAGGTAGCTTCCGCTATTTCAGAGGAAGTGAAGGAAGGTTGGTTTGCTCCTTGTCCTGGCACGGGGGTGCTTTCCCTTGGCGTATCGCCCCCCATCCACATCCATGAGTTCACCTCCACTTGTTCGGCGTCTTGCTGCTCGACATCAGGCCCGAAAGAAAACTCCACCGAGTTCCTGCCATTGAATAGCAGGGTGAAGGAATTGCTTGGCAAGGACACACTGGTAGCATCAGTTATGACCGCGTCGCTTTCTGCGGTATCTACTGGCATACAGGCCATGAAGACGGGCTCGGGGTCACCCAGGACTGGGGTGCAGGTCACGAGGACGGGCTCGGGGTCACCGAGGACTGGGGTGCAGGTAATGAGGACGGGCTCGGGGTCACCGAGGATTGGGGTGCATGTCGCGAGGATGGGTTCGGGGCCACCGAGGACTGGGGTGCAGGTCACGAGGACGGGCTCGGGGTCACCGAGGATTGGGGTGCAGGTCGCGAGGATAGGTTCGGGGCCACCGAGGACTGGGGTGCAGGTCACGAGGACGGGCTCGGGGTCACCGAGGACTGGGGTGCAGGTCGCGAGAACGGGCTGGGTCACCGAGGACTGGGATGCAGGTCGCGAGGATGGGTTCGGGGTCACCGAGGACTGGGATGCAGGTCGCGAGGATGGGTTCGGGGTCACCGAGGACTGGGGTGCAGGTCGCGAGGATGGGTTCGGGGTCACCGAGGACTGGGGTGCAGTTCGTGAAGACACCAGCGCTGGCGTTGTTTGCTGACATGCAGGCCGTGAAGGCGGGCTCGGGGTCACCGAGGACAATTCTTGCTTTTAACCGGCAACAATGCGTCAGATTTTACACTCCAATCGCGAGGCAAAAAAGCACTATCTGGTCAGCCGTTTAGATGCTGCCTTCTACCTGGGGAAAACCATCGCGAAGAAAGCGTGAAGATTAGCAGTATGTGGATACTGCGTTTTGCCTGGTTAAGGCATGCGTGTCTGCGGGCCGTACTGCCTTTTGACATAACTTATATGCGTTTTATGTGAAATACATCTGATTATTATAATTTTGGTACCATTAGACGCGCAATTTCAAGGGCTTTCCAGTGATACCAAAAACCAAAAATCGAGAAACAAAGATACATACTGCTTTTTGCCTCCCGACGGCAGAGCTGCTCGGCGCATCTATCCGGACATTCCAGCTCAAAAACCACCTCACTCGTGGCTGTCAACTGGTGGAAAAACTGATCACTCGTCTTGAGGCACTTGGTGAATCTCACCAAGCATTCTTCCTTCTGAAGAATTACGTGTCAGCGCCTCGCCTCTTATACCTACTACGCAGTGCTCCTGCTCACAACCACCCAGCTTTTCTCGCTGAAATCGACGAAGCAGTTCGACGAGGAACAGAGAGAATTAAAAAAAATGTACAGCTGGAAGGTGACGCGTGGCGACAGGCAACGCTGCCAGTAAGTCTTGGTGGGCTTGGTATCAGATGACCGTCGACCTGGCTCTTCCTGCATACATGGCATCTCTCGCAGCATCTGCACCTGTGGCTGAGTTCATTCATCGTCCCGCTGCAGCGTGTATCATCGAGATTGCACGGAATCTGTGCACGGAATGGCAGCAGCTCACAGGCCTAACACCACCAGAAACTCGCCGGGACATTCAGCGAGAGTGGCACCGAGCAGGAGCTATGGCCATCGCAGACAAGCTGCTCCAAAACAGCACATCCGATGCAGACAGGGCTCGACTCCGAGCGGCTGCGCAAACACACCCGGGGGCATGGCTGAACGCTTTTCCAGTGGCCAGTGTTGGCACTCTCATCCAGCCAGACACACTTCGGACGGCCGTCGCCCTCAGAGTTGGTGCTCCAGTCCGTGCGCCTCATCGCTGCCACTGTCGTGCACGCATAGAAGAAAACGGACACCATGCCCTGTCATGCATGCGCAGCGCTGGACGTCATCCACGACATGCAGCCATCAATGACGTCATCAAGCGATCGCTGACGAGTGCAGGGACTCCATATGTGCTGGAACCGCCAGGGCTCGACCGTGGTGACGGCAGAAGACCAGACAGGCTGACCACCTTCCCTTTCTCGGAGGGGAAATGTTTAATATGGGACGCGACGTGTGTTGATACATACGACCCCTCCATCATCAGCACTTCAGCCTCTGAGGCTGGGTCTGCCGCAGCCGCTGCCGAGAGCCGCAAAATTCGACGGTACGCCGGCATCAGCTACCGATATCACTTCGTGCCCCTTGCCGTTGAAACGGGTGGTACGATCGGTAAGGCAGGAGCAGCCTTCCTTCAAGAACTGGGGCGCCGTCCAGTCCGTGAAACGGGCGACAAGCGCGAGTCGGGATGGTTGATGCAGCGAATCTCCGTAGCTGTCATACGAGGCAACTCCACCTCCATAACCCTAGGTGGAAAGAAAGGTGCAGATCCACCTTCCAAACAAAAAAACATCACAGTATCTTCGACCCCTGCAAACCGCCTGGCTAGATACCGCGCCATGTTCAAGGACATGGCCGGTAGGTCCCCGAGGAAGGAGAGTGAGCCGGCATCAGAGTTGGCTTCTGAGTGCTCACGGGACCCCATGTCAGACCCTGAGCTGGCAAGGTACCTCAGGCCGCGAGTCTCCCAGTGAAAAAAGCTCTGAAAACCTATGGGAAGTAAATATATCGTATAGGAGGAGGAAGAGGATTACGCTTTTTAAAAGTGTATATTTTATAATGTTATTTAGTGTGTCTTGATACTGCAATATATTTTTTAAAGAACAAAAAAAAGATTACCACAAAACGAGCCCCAGGGATAATATTAAGTTATTTTTGTGACGAGTACTGGTTTAGCCAGTATGGCCATCAAGCTGGAAAAGCGCTTCCATGATACCAGGCTGGTAAAAGGCACTAAAACATTTCATCGCATCGTCCTGCTGAGCATGACAACTGCTGTGTGACCTATGACGTGTCGAGCACTGTGTTCGAAGGGTCCACGGCTGAAATCTGCTTGGAAGCGAAACATGTTGCATGAAATGATGTGCATACCAGACACTGAAACAAACTTTGTCTCCAAATTTAGGCAGTTGATATTGTATCAGGTGCCGAAACAAGCGGTTTTCGTTCCCGTTTTGTTGTTTGGTATTGTTTATGATTGCATATTTATTGTTGCAGCGCGTAAAACTCAAAACCAATTATGCCACAGGGAAATGTCATGCTCCATCCACAGGATCTTTAGCATCTGATAATAACAAACTGGCAGCCAAATGGCCTTTCGAATTGTAGGCGTCTCGACTATGGTGTAATGTGATAAAATAGCAGAGATTATTTTAGGTCATGAAATAAAGTCACCCGCTCTGCATGACTTTGTAATGCTCCAACATATCCGGAGGACCATGAACCTGTCAAGCCTTGAAATGAAATCGGTAGCGACGTATTTGCGTACTTTTTTAAATGGCAAGTAAGGTCAAGCTAGGTCATTTAGTGAGGTTATTACAAGGCTCGTTTCAGATCCATGGCACAAGTAATAGTACAAAATATGTGGTAGGTAAGTGATAAGCTTTCATTTGACATCCATATCAGCCATGTTGTAGCGTATCCGCACGAAAGGTACTTGCAATAAACGTTTTGCCCTTGGTAGTATTGGTACCGTACACGTTTATTTTTCATCCATTTGACTTACTACAAAAGTTATCAGTCACATTTACCTGAAACTGTACATTGTTTGCAAACAGGTTACAGACACAAGCCAAAAGTGATTCATCCTATTGTCACGTCATGTTTTGCACAAATTGGCAATTGAGGCGGGGGGGCAAAGTATTGGATTGGTTGACGAGGGTTGCAGTAGTGCAAGTTAGGGTTTGGTCAGGGAAAAACCTCGGCAGGCAACACGAGAGCCCGGGACCCTGACCGGCAGGGCCAACGTTATAACCCGGCGGGCACGGGGAAACCGCGGCGACCGGCGGAGCCATCGTCCCCATTAATTAAGCTTCAGCCGCGGGGTTTTGGCGGGACCACGGCGTGGAGCGAGACGCTAACTGGACATCGCAGGGGACGCAAACCGCGAATCGCAGGGGACCCAAACCGCGCATCGCAAGGGGCGCGTCAGCGCAACGCAGGGAGCGCTCTGACGCATCCAGCCCTCTAAAGAGCCTGTCACCAACCAGCGCGGCCGAGCAGAGCAAGCTGGGGGGAACGGGGTTAGATATAGGAGAGATTTGATACCATAAATGATGTGATCTATTGGTGACAGACAATAACTTCAGCAAAGCTGCAACCATCTCATGAAGGGATGAGGCGAAAACAAGACACCTTCCAGGCGCATACTCTGTTGGCCACAGATGGCTGAACGGCTGAAATGACCAAGACTTGGGTCTCCCGTATTTAGTAGTTTATGTTTTACTAATTATATTAGGTAGCAGGTAGTAGGGGAAGTCCGTGCAAGAGTACGCACTTAACTTTCTAAAGGCTTTTACTTTTCTCCTATAAGTCTAACAGCTATAGTTTGTATGTGGTTGTTTAGCGTGAAGAATTGTCTATGTATGGTCTCTGTTTCAACTCGATGTCTCTGAAAGGAACTCCCCACGAGCCCATCAAAAATAAAAAAGTCACGTGCGTACTCTTGCCGGAGTGGGTCGGTAAGAGTATGCACAAGAGGGGGCTGGAGTACGCATTGATGCCCCACTGTGCTTTAGGTGCATAGACCATGTCACGAAGTTTTTGTCGCCAAACTAGGCGATTGTATGATTTTATATCGTTCTGAATATACAAGAACTATGTTGCAACGTTTGGTTTTCCAAATATGAATTACGGACTCTGTCCCGAGCGAAAATCAAATTTTCCTATCTCTTAAGCATGCACACTCTTGCCCAATGGTTTACTGCGTACTCTTGCCGGACATGCTTCCTTGGGAAGAAAGTCTTCTTAAACATGTTGGCAGGCATTTTAGCATGAGCTCCGGTCCTGGAGCACACTCCTAGCTCAGCTTTCTTACTGATAACAGACCGTAATACAATACTTTTGATAAAAGAAGCATGGTCTACAAGTTTTCCCACTTAGGAAATATTACTTCAAGGGTGCCCAGAAACTTATTTTTCTCTGTACTCCCGTGGAAAGAACAGGAGCACATTGAATTTTGGTGTGCAGTCTAGGCACTGACCTTGCTTTTTTATACCAGGGTTTCCACCATCTCAGTGGTTGCTAAGTATTAACAGCTGCTGAGTACTCTTATCTCCTGCATACTCTTACCTGCCCTTACCCTATTATGGCCTAGTAGTATTGCACCTCTGTGACCTGTTAACTAATCTGAGAGTAATCTGACAAAGAAAATCACCTGCCACTAGTTAGCTTACACCCTGAGGACCACCCAGTGAAAAAATAAAAAAATTGAAAATAGAACTTTTTGTAAATTTCTTAATTTAACGAAAAGGTCACAAGATCACAAGGTCAAAACCTGACCTGAGGTCAAAGTTTTTCTTTTTCTTCTAGAGCCCATTGCTTCTTCTTCTTATTGGTTCTTTCTTATCGTCTTCTTCTTTCTTATTATTGGTATCAATTTTAATTAATTTTGATCAGCCACTTTTATATACAAAATTATTTCTGCTTCAATGTATGCATTGACCTCACAACTTTGATGACCCCTGTCTGGTGACCTCTCTGACCTTGGGACCTGGAAATGGGCCCAAATTTTTATTTTGAATAGGGGACCTTGGGTACAAAATTTGGTGTAAATCTGAGGGGTCATGGCAAACTTTGTGGTGCCTACTTGGACGATTTGTCCTGGAATGACCCACTCATGAGTACAGCATGTACCATTGGAGAGCATGCAAAGCATACACATGAACATATCTTACACAAATGGAGCACCTGCAACAGTCACTCCAGTGACAAAGGTATAGTGTAGGGACTGCACCAGACTTCAGGCACAGTTTTGTGCACAATGTGTTCGTGGAGTGTACACAAGGGCCTAATGTCATAGCCCAGATGCATGGAGTGTATGTAACTTGAGGCTTATTAACATCCATGCCGAAGACAGGTGTCATGAACAGGGCTTTAATTATCATAAAACATCTGTTAGATGAAGTCTGATCCCAGCCCTCTTTGATAAGCATGAAAAGTCTTGGTGCCACATTTTGAAGAAGACATAATCTTAGGAAAACTAGAGGTGACCTTTGCCTAGCAGTAAATTTGTCACATTGTGCAATATTTTTTACATAAGTTTACACCAGTGTGCAAAGTATGGAACTTTCGCCAAGATCTTGTCAGTGCAAGTGCCCACGGAAACAGAAGTGAGTGGTGCAAATTCTATTAACCTGGTGTGTATTTGGGACTGTTGTGAGGAAGGCGACACTGAAAACAACACAAATAATGGACAAATGGTTATAAAGACACAGCCGGGGCCCAGCATGCAAAGTATGGCATTTTCGACAAGATCTCATTGGTGCGAGTGCCCTTGGACAAAGGGGCGAGTGGTGCAAATATTATCAACCTGGTGCGAATTTGTGAGACTGTAGCAAGGAAGGTGACACTGGAAACAAAACAAATAATGGCTAAATGGGTATAAAGATATAGGAGGGAGCCTTATAAAAAGTCCTCAACTTACTAACTAATAAGAGAGGTAGCATTGCATCATGTGGATAGGAATGAGTACATTTTTTTCCCTGGTACATGGCAGATTTGTGCAAATTTTTATGGCTGGCGGTGCAAGAATTTTAGATGGCTGGTGCGACTTGTCTGGCCTGCTGCCATACTTAGCAGGCTGGGCCAGGGCCTCATAAAACTAACAAACTAATAACAGAGCATCATGTGGGTATGAATGGGTGCATTCTTCTCCCTGGGTATATTGTATGCAAATTTTATGGGTGGCTGGCAGTGCAAGTTTGTGCAAGAATTTTAAATGGCTGGTGCCACTCAACTGGCCTGGTGCCATACTTTCCAAACTGGAGTTTACACCACTTATCTTTAACATTTTCTGACATGGCAACAAAACTAAAACCTCTCACATTTTAACAGGGTCAGGAACGGTTCCATTCATATCACCAATTGTATTATGTATTAGTGCACTGAAATGTGCCATAAATGAATGTAACAACTGGTACCAAAACCTGTTGCCTTCTTTTGAAGAGGGTCTGAAACAGCTTTTGGAGGGGTTTAATATCATGAATTGAGCAAAGAGCTTGAGTTGGTAAAGGAGGGCACTTGAATTTGAAAAAGCTGGGCCTATGTTCGAACGATAAGGAACGCAAGGCAATAGAAACACTATGGAAAATTATGTTATTGTTCTTGGTGGAGTAAGACGCACAACTTCATGGGTTCAGGCACTAAGAAAAATAAATGGGCAGAATCTCGTCTATGAATTGTTACCCTACTTAGCCACAGATCGTATTGCACTCTTAAGCAATACTTAATTAGTGACGACGAGAATAATTAGCGCTCTTACTGAAAAAAGTTGAATATTGTGCGCCGCCTCTGCTCAAATCAACAATAGAGTTAAAATGCGTCAAAATAAGAACTGTGCGGCAAAACAATACTGTTTTTTTCGGCAAAACACCTTTAGGTTAAGTCAGCTGACTTTTGCAGCAGTCGACAAAACTGCACCACGTGACTTTAGCTGTCAATCACGTGGTCTACCGTGTCAAAGCAATCTTTGTTGAAAACACTTATTCCCAGCCGCGGATCCAGGAGAGGGGTGGCCTGCGCCCTCCATCGGGCCAGCCAGGCACGCCAGGCTAAAAGCACCAGCGCGCAGCTTCTGGGCGCTCCCCTGACTGAAATCCTGTATCCCGCGCCTGATTGCAGTGGGTTGGTGCTTGCATGTCTGGATAAGTGCCTTCCTCTTCCTCCCATACTCTATGACTCCGCTCTTACATCTCATCCGTGGGCACTGGCGGACGGGGAAAGCAAACCGACAAATGCCCCGTAAACCCCAATTTTTGTTTTAAAAAATGCCCCCATGATTTGGGGCCAAGACACTCTCCCCCCCGAAACCATTGGCCTAAAGTGGATCCGACCCTGTCCATCTGAGACACAACAAATATGTTCGCATAACGGATCCTATCTTGGTGTTGACCAGCAGCGGATTTTGGTGGGCGGTTCAGAGGAAAACGTTATACAGTTTTGAAAGGCATAAGCGGATGCAAAGTGGTGGTTTGCGGTGGACCCGTCCTGTCGCTCTATTCCTAACATAGGTTATCCTCAACGCCTTTTGTTCGCTTTATTCATTCTTATCAATACATGCAAACGGTTTCATGGGGTCAGCGGGTATTCCTCCCCGATCGACCCTCGGTGCCCCCCCAGAACGTCGATGAAGCCCGCCCGAAACGTCGCTTCTCACTCCTTCAAGGCGCGAGTTTCGGCGCCCCCACGATAGGCTCTGGGCCCACCTGACGGCTTTTGCCGTCCAAAAATGCCACCCCCGATCTGCAATCCAGGATCCGCCTATAAATGACATGGCGTGTTTATTTAAGAAGAAAATAGGCGAAAATAAAACGAAATTGGGAAGTGTCTTCTGCTCCCTTTGCCATGGGTGGAACCCGGTTTAAGGACAGGGTGCAAGACCTTGCGAATTTGTTAAAAGGCCTTCAAATATTTGTAGGGTCGCTGCATGCTGGGCCGGGACCTCACGGTGAAGTGTAATAATGGGACAAAGGCGGATTAAGCGGAGAGTTTGCCACGGTTCGATAGCAGGGGAGAGACATCGACCACAGGTATGCACTCTGGCGTTGTGGAGAAATAAATGATCCGGCGATAAGCTCGCCTCTGGGTTCGCTTCTGTCAGGGGAGGGAGTGGTCGAGGAGTTGGGAAACACTAATACGGACAGAAATGTGTGCGTGGTGCATTGGGAAGCGATGTGAGCATTACAGAATCTTTGGTGCCCCAGACCCACTAGAGGTGTTAGGCACGGTTGACGGCTCCAAGGTCCTACAAAACGACGTGTTCACCAGACCCGAGTCCTGGATGGATATATGCTAGGTCCGCCCAGAAAAGTAGACCAGCGAGCGCTTTCAACGTTGAAATTGATGGCGCAGAGATGCTGCACACCACACAAAGTCTCTCCAAATTGGCATACATCCACACCTCAGGAGGCGGGGCGGGCGCATTAATGAGCTGACAGGCTTCCGAGAATGTCGACGAAATCTTCAGGTTCGCAGCCTGCGTGTCATATTTTCTACATTCCGCCCATTTACACGAATATTGGAATGAATCTAACGTTTGTCGCATCGGAATGGCGGTCTTCAGTACACGCAGTCTTGTACTTTACTTGTCACAGCCCTAAGCCTACCGTATCTCACTGATGATTAAATCAAGACACCACAGTTCTGTACAATTGAGCAATACTGATCAATGATGGAGGCACTATATTTATAAATAATCATACACAAATGCCATTTTTGAGAGACGACTTGCCCGTGGTACTTTGACCTCAGAATCAAGCCGAGCGGTCCTCCGCCCGCAGTGGAAAAACAGACGAATGCACAATCGAACCTCCTATCATCCTGCATCGAACGGGTATATGCAACTAAGATCAGCAAAACCACGAGGATAAGTCCAAATGACACGTTTCAGAGCCCAAAAATTCGTAATACTAATAAGCATTCAACTTCATAACATAAAAATTTTTTCAAACTTAAGTTGTGCAATTTTAGCATCATTCTTGCCGCACGTAACCTGAACAAACTGGTAAATAATTTTAACACCCAAGAACGCAGGGCCTCAATTTATTTGGAAAACTTTCCCGTATAGACAAGTAAAAAAGTAAGAAAAAATAAGCCGCTGATGTCACATCAAACTATATAATGCTCTAAACAATCCCGCTCACTGATTGCTTATTTGAACTTGGCAGCTCTCATTCTCCTTTTCGGAGTGATAGCACATTTCAGCCTATGAAAGAGACCCACAAGATAAAAGTGATCTACAAAACAACGATCGCCACATTTCTCACACCGGACGCGGCAGAAAATGCGCCAGGTCTAGTCTTTGCACTGTCACCACAGGCGCCTGCCGCAGCTTCCGGTCTCCACCCAGTACATCCACACTTGATTCCGTACCATCGCCCTGAGCCACTGAACCACCGTCTTCACTACACCAGTCGGGCTGAGCACCATCACCGGGCTCCGACACATCCGAAGGAAGGAGCTCCTCGTCACTGACGCCGTCCCCATCGTCTCTGGCGACGGCGGCCGGTGACGATGGCTCCTGTTGGGTTTCTGTCCGAGCCTCTAGAGGGCCTGTGATACTGCTCAGTGATATGATTATGGGCGAGCCCGTCCTCTTTTCATGGAGCTGGGCGCCAGAAGCTTCCGACGACGACGATACCCCGTCAGCGACTGGGGGTTTGTTAGGCATGCCGAGGGAAGGAGCTGCCGTCCGTCCCGACTCCGAGAATAAGTGCGGAGAGTCTGCGGCGTCACCACCACCACCCAGCTCCATGGGCCTCGGCTGCGGCGGCTCATCACCTCCCCACCGGGTGGGCCCCGGCAACGCGCAGCTTCGGAGGCTGGGAGCGGGGTTGGACGCGGGGTTGGACGCGGGGTCGGACGCGGTAGCCGGCAGCGGCAGTTTGCCCTCCTTGTGCTGCTGGTGGTGTTGTTTGAGGAAGACGCCGCCTCCGGTCAGCGTCAGGTGGCAGGTGCGACAGACGGTCAGCGGCGGCGGCGGCTGGTCCCTGTGCAGCTCGAACACGTGGTCCTCGGCCGCCGTCCACTTGTCGGTGCCAAACTCGGGACACACACTGCAGCCCAGCAGGTACGTCCGAAACGGGTGCGCTCGAAACACGTGACTTTCGACGGCCGACACCCGGCCCTGGAACGGACACAGCAGACAGCGCGCCCATGAGGTCACCATGCCCATGGCGTGCTGCTGCGCGTGCTCATACACCAGCTCCAGCCGCCTCAGCTGGATGCGACAGGTCTGACAGCGCAGCACCTTGCGGCGCGGCACACCGGCCGGAACACTGGGACAGTGCATCGACGCCGGGTCACACAGCGGCCGTGGCTTCAGCTGCTTACTCAGAACGTCCGATATGGTGCCCACCACTCGGTCGCACGCTAGGCAAAAGAGATCGGCAGCGGCCGGCAAGCAGCGGCGCTGCCTTTTCGAGTGCTGCTGCCGCATGTGGTAAAGGTTCTCCTCCTCAGAGGGAGTCACGACGCCACAGTACCGGCAGATAACATAGAGACCGGCGCAGAAGCGCGCCTCGGCGGCCACCAGCACGTCCCTAACCTCGTGCTGGCCCGACATATGGGTGTCCAGCTGCAGCCAGGAGCTGAAGCCGCCGGCGCCGCACAGTCTGCAGCAGACCAGCTGCAGCAGCCGGCGCCGCTCGCCGCACAGACGCCGCCGCTTCTCCGACTGGTCAGCGGCGGAGCGGTGGACCACAGGCGACGCCACCACCAGGCCGGGGCTGGCCGAGTCGCCGGCCGCCGCCGACACCACCGGCGTCACCGTCAGCTGCTCGCTGTCGCCTGCGTCAGCCGAGTCGCCGGCGGCGGCCGCCTCCGCACCGTCCTGCCGCCGGCACAGAGGCGTTACACAGGCAACAGCGGAGAACGCAACAAAGTCCGACCGTCAAACCTTGTCACTTAACACATATCTGATGAGACTCGTTTGGGAAATATTAAGAGGGCAAAAAATAAGTCTATTACCTGTCAAATGAAAAGAGGGCGGAACAAATATGTTATGCTATTTTTTCACAGGGAGCACCTCAATGACCTTAACTGAAGAACAAAAAAAAACAATAAAACTGTGGTGGATTTCACCTCCCCTTCATGGCTTTCACCACTATTTATTTCAATCGGACTGAGTCATCAATAACGATATAAATACGGCTATCGCCAACCGAGAGTCCGCCCACTACATGGGTACATCTTTTCCAGTGGTCATGACGAAAAGCCAGCGGCAAAGCTGCCACCAGAGCTTGAGAAGGTCAAAGAAAGGAAATAATGGCTGTATTGTCCGTTACTCCAAGAGCACTTGAAGAGCCAGTGACGCAAATGCACATTTATCACCGATTTAAACAGAATGAGTTTCCTTTACGGATGAATCCCACAAAAGAATCGACTGAGGGCGCTATCGGTGAAAAATCTAGATGATGGAGCTCATGCCCAATTGCACTGCGCAAAAAAACACTACCCCAGCCGGATACCCAAGGGATGCGACTCCTGCAATATTGATTCGAGCATCTTATTTTGCAAAGCAGTGTGGCAAATTAACGCCCAAATAAGCATGTACTCTGTAGCTGTCACATTTACAACAAGTTTGGGATAAACAATCAGGGATCTCATTCTACCAGATCCATTATAAGTTCTGTGGTGTGATCTTTATCCTGTCTCTATGTTCTCTGACCACCATGGATTATTTTATGGTGCTATTATTATCTTTCTATTCCATGTTCACCTAGCTGTACTTTGGTATATGGCTTCAGCTATCAGAAGATAACTTGCTGGTGATAACTCGGAATAAATAGAATAAATACACCGACACAAACGTATGGACAGTAGAGGATGGGGAGAGGAAAGGTGGGAGGGAAGGATGAGAGTACTACCGCGCAGGGTAATGCCGCACTCCTCTGTGTGGCCTTACCTGGTCGGCGGTGTTGGTCTCGGCGGAAAGGGGCGTAATGGAGAGCCCCTGCGGTAGGCTGAATCCTCCCATTTGTACAGTGGACTGGCTGTCGTCGGCAGCCTCGGGGTCGATCTCGGGGTCTTCCCCAGTCTCGGCAGCGGGGACCGACTCATCGCCAGCAGCCGACTCGGAACAATCAAAAGACACGCCCAGTCTCCTGACACGTCCAGAACAGAGTCACAAGCACGGCACGTACTTAAACCGACATCAGTTTAAATGTTTTCTGACTATAAAAGCAGTGAGGCAAAAAAACACCCAGTCAAACTTGCTTATAGTGGATACCAGGTCACACGAAGCGAACGCACTGACGTTGAATTACAACTGCCCGGGCTTCACTATGCCTCACCAATCATGACAGTAACCTAGATAGCCACCAATGACAGTGGTTTAGCAGTTGACGCGTTTCCGAAAGCACATGTTTTATTTACAGGCTCCTCCCTCGAGGACCACATACACCGAATGGGTCATCCTTATATGACAAGGTCAAAACCAAGCGTGACAAGGGAAATACAAATATACGATAAAACATAGGCAAAAACAAAACGCTCTTATATAAAACAGACAAAGTTGTTGTCATGCTCTTCGGCTCAGCACTGCGAAAACAATTCAATCAATTTTCGAATCTATTTGTAAAAAGTTTCATAATCCTTAAGATAATACCTTTCAACTAGGTTAATAGCAAATCCAGAAAAAGCTGATCGCACGTTGCCTGACCATCTAAGCCTACACACTATTCTTACTCGGTAAGTATGAAGTGGTAGATGAGGCCGGCGATCATTCCCCGCACGCTGCGCGCGTCCAGCACCTCTGCGACCACGTCCAGGCTCCAAAACACCGAGTCAGTGAGCACGCTCTGCAGCAGCTGGGCCAGCTCCTGGTCGCGGCCGTCCAGGCTCTCACTGGTCTGGCCGCTCTCCCACTGCCGCCGGCTCCGCGCCAACCAGCTGCGCACCTGTTCCAGACGATACCTGCGCACCGGCCACCGCACGGCGACAGTGAGCACCCGCCGCCGCACGGCGACAGTGAGCACCGGCCACCGTACGGCGGCAGTGAGCACCGGCCACCGTACGGCGGCAGTGAGCACCCGCCGCCGCACGGCGACAGTGAGCACCCGCCGCCGCACGGCAACAGTGAGCACAAGCCGCCACACGGCAACAGTGAGCACCGGCCACCGCACGGCGACATGAGCACCCGCCACCACACGGCGGCAGTGAGCACCGGCCACCGCACGGCGACAGTGAGCACCGCCGCCGCACGGCGACAGTGAGCACCCACCGCCGCACGGCAACAGTGAGCACCCGCCGCCGCACGGCGACAGTGAGCACCCGCCGCCGCACGGCGACAGTGAGCACCGGCCACCGTACGGCGGCAGTGAGCACCCGCCGCCGCACGGCGACAGTGAGCACCCGCCGCCGCACGGCGACAGTGAGCACCGGCCACCGTACGGCGGCAGTGAGCACCGGCCACCACACGGCGACAGTAGGCACCCGCCGCCACACGGCGGCAGTGAGCACCAGTCGCCGCAAATGCACCACCCAACACGCACACGGATTAAGGAAGATTGCGGGCAGTTGCCTATTTAATTACCCTTTGCGTGATGCCTATGCCATAAATGAAAAACAACAGAAATGGACACATTTCAAAAATAAAATCTTTCGAAATGCTGCGCAATGAGGAAATTTTTTGGCAGCAAGTTTTCCTACTTATTTCATATTTTGCATCGCATATTTCCATCAGAAAACATATCGAACATTTTCCTGCCACATATTTTATCCCCACAGCAACTTTTGCGCTAAATTTTTTCGCATGCAAATTTGCATGCACAACATTTCGCACGCACATTTCCGCAAGGCACTCTTCGCATCGTATATTTTCGTACATGAATATTCCTGGCACAGATGGTCGTAACGACAAATTTCACTACCAATTTTTTCGTCTGCATTTTTATGATTAATTTGACTCAACATAAAAGACACTCAAGCAGTGACCGACCGTCTATGGCCCATCGCAAACCCACGAGCAAAAACATGTCTCCTCCTGTTGGTGTTTCAACACAGCTCAGATGTATCAAACTGCAGGTTACGATGTGGAAGAGACTCCGCCAGTCAACGAATAGAGGGTAGTGATCGGTCTCAAGACAGCGAAAGGGTCATTGCCATTCTATTGATATCACAGTTCGGGTTCTATCCGATTGAATTTGAGCGACTTTATTAATCTCACGTACCCCAGTTTTTCTAAAATGCTCAGGGGTTGCTAAAAGGGTCAGTTTTCATTGATGAAAGAAAAACAAAGACCTGATAAAAGAAAAACAAATCGCCAACCACCCAACTGCTTCAACCAACTCCTCCCATCACAACGCCGAGACGCATGGGATGGCTTTACGTAGTCAAACTGGAGAGCAAGGTTTTTGCTCCGCAGGTCACCCTCGCCTTAGTTTGAATCTGGACAAACCTAGTTCCCATATGGATCCCCCGCTGTAAAGAGATACAGAGTCGGGTGGCCCGCCACTCTGCTAATTGCGGACCCTCCAAAGGTAGCGGAGTAGCAGTTTCTATCACCAGAAAGTAGCAGATAGCGGACTTAAAATAATTCAAAGCCCCTACCGACCACCTGTTAAGGGGGTCATCACCCAGTGCAATTATTGGATGGAAATTGAGAAAAATATATCCGTCGAAGGAACCAAAAGGCGGTGGAATGAATGTTCTTGTATCTTTTTATTATCTTATCTTGCAATAAAACTGCTCGCATTTTATCTATTATACATACAAGCAGTGGATTTACCCAACATTTCTCCATAAAAAACAATGAAATTCATTTTTTGTAGGGCTTTACAAGCGCTTTTTTGTATACGGTAGCGATAGCGGAGTGGCAGACAGAGGTTTCGCAATTTTGAAAAAAGTAGCGCTAGTGGTGGTTTCAGCTAGCAAAAGTAACGAGAGTAGCGGTAGCGGCTTCAACATTTTTATAGCAGCACCCAACTTCAAAATACACTTTGTGAAAACTGGTGAACAGAACTATGCTTACAAGGAAACGAGTGGCAGATGATAATGTGATTTGGACAAATTGTCTACTCCAGGCTTAGAAAATAACCATACTCACCGCCTCTTCTCCAGGTTTCTCGTTTCTGTGGCAGCGCGTTCTCCAGCGGTCGCTTCTGGTGTGGGAAGCAGGTCTGCCAGGCGGCTCCGCTTGGCCAGCACCATCGTCTCAGGCGGCGGTGTCGTCCTAACCCGCTTCATCAGCAGTGACGGCGGCCTGGGCGGCGGTGGCGGCGCTGGCGAGCTTCTCTTCTGCAGCTGCTCCCGCGCCAGCTGCACCTTCCGAACTTGCGCCGCCTGTGCTTCCCGAGCCTGAATGGAGCGCATCATCAGCTCGGCCTCTGAGAGCGCACGAGTGCCGTCACCAAGACTGATGCCGGGAGGCGTCGGCACGCGCAGCGGCTGTGGCGGATCGGTCTTCTCCTCAGAGGAGCAGGTCTTCAGACAGATCGACACGTTCGGAGAAGGCTCCTGGCTCGCCTCGAGTCGGGGCGATTCCTTCCAGAGCCGAGCCAGAGGGAGCAGCAGGTGGTGTCCAAGGTTCTGCGACTACCGACGACGGAGCCTTGCTTATCGCATCATCACACTCTGGAAGAGGTGCTTCTCCGTTGTCTTCAGAATCAGTTTGAAGACTGTTACCCAGCGGGCTTGGAGGTCGAGGGGGAGGCTCGCCCGGGTCGTCCTCCTCCTCGTCTTCAGAATTTTGCGACATATCACCTGACGTAAGTTGACTGAGAGGCTTCAAACGAATTTTAGAAGGCGGTGAATCGCTCGGCTTTTTAAGGAAGGCAGGGCAGGGAGTACCACCACCGTCGTCTGCTTCGATATCCATGCCTTCTTCTTTGGGCTCTTTTTTCGGGGTCTCTAGTGGAAAGCCACTTGTTTCACCAATCTCAGCACTTGACTGATTCTCCTTTTCACACTGAGCAGATTTGCTTTCACACACGTCATCGGCACTCTCGGAGTTACGGAATCGAAACAGACCGTTCCCAGCAGGCACTGGGCGATCGGCTGGCTGGTCAGAGCTGCTCAACTTTCTCGCATGCTCTAAACCTATGTCTGCGTCGTCAGAATCCCCATCGACTTCTATCACCTCCTGTTTAAGCTTCACTTTCGGGTCCTCCAAGCCCCAAGCCTGGTCCAGCACCTCCACTTCGTCGTCACTGGCTTCGGCCGAGTCGGCTGAACCGACATCAGCGCTATCCTTCAGAGACTCCACAGAGGCGATCTCCAGCTTGCTGCCAGCTGCCCTCCTCGCCGCCTTCAAACGCTGCATCCGCAAAGTACGCGGCGAATTGCCCGGCGGCCGTTTGATGCGGATGCTCGGAAGCGTGCTGAAGACCGGGTGGCCGCCGGACCAGTGGAAGTTCTTTCCTGCGGACAGCGGTGGAGGTTTCCGCAGAGGCGTCGGTTTCGGCTGCAGCTGCACCTGCTGCTGATTGCTAGGGTTCACCACCACCATCGAAAGACCGGTCTGCGCGCCAGCCGCCGTTGCCACAGTCTGCTGCTGCTGCTGCTGCTGCTGCTGCTGCTGCTGCTGCAACAGCACCACCCGGTTCACGTTGCCGTTCGACAGTACGTACTGCGACCCAGCGGTGACCTGCCGCGGCGCCGTGGCCGCCAGCACCGAAGTGCTGCTGCTGGCCTGCACCAGCTGATAGGACTGGCCGGCCGGCGCCGCGCTGGCCGCCGTCACCAGCTGGAACGACTGCGGCGCCGCTGCCGCCGGCTGCGGCGGCAGCTGCAGCTGGATCACACCGCCGCCAGTCGCCGGAAGCATCTGCACGGGGCTGCCGGACACCAGCTGGAACGGCGGCGGCGCGGCCGGCGCGATCGGTATGTACCGACTCGAGCCGGACGGCTTCTCGGCGCCGCTACTGGTGGCGTCATTTTTATCGGCGGCAGCTCCCCGCTTGGTGCGGGAGTAGGTGCGTACGGCGTGTTTCTGCGGTTCAGGCAGCGCCGTCTCGCGCAGCAGCCGCGTGGGCACCGGCGCCAGCTCCAGAAGCGAAGGCGGCAGCGCCTGGTCCGGCACCGGGTTAGGGTCGTTCGGCCGCGAGAAGTGCCGATGACAAACGGAGGCCAGCGGCGCAGAGTGCTCCGTCAGTTGAAAGTTGACGCGGCCGTACAGCTGGTTCCACCAGTTGACGCGCGAGTGCACGTTGGATATCGGCGGGAAACGTATCAGATTGCGCACCTCCACCATGTGGCCGCAGTTTCTTACGTCACACACTGATAGACGTTTTCCTGCGAACAGACGGCGGAAACTGAGCTAAAAGTTTCCACGCCAATGGCCGACACTAAAGCGGAAACTGACATGAGGCAATTTTACCCGTCCCAACTGACAGGAAAAACTATCCATATTTGTTGTCACTGACTTCATGCCACCTAGTGGGCAAGTGGGAAAATACCAGCTGAGACTAAAAAAGCACAGGTAACATTAATAACAGACATCGAAAGGTCCTGCAAGGATCGTTTTTGCAGCAGAAGAACACAGATAAATACCAAAGCGCCTAAAAAGTACAACAATCAAGCTCTTCATAGTGTTCACTGACGTTAGTGGCAATTCTAAGGACAAGGTTTGTTTTGTACACTGAGTTAGTAATTGCATCTAGTCCATTTCCTCATGTTTAAAACCAAAAAAATTTATTACAAGCACACCATTGCACACTGTCCGCATATCACCATGCTTTTGTCGCAAACACCCATATACTTGCCACTAAGGTGATACGCAGTGACGGCCACAAGGTTAAACAGCATAAGCTCCATACCATTTTGATTGTTGGGTTTCTTCTTTCCAGACAGAATATCCCAAAGTGTGGCGCTCATGATCGGCTGGTGGTTTGTGGTGGTTCACTGGAATGCTGGTGATGCGACTCTGGGAGCTGCCAAGCTTAATGGTGCTCCATCCTGCAATATATAGGCAGTAGCTATTAGCTGCTTACTGTGGTTCCTGTAAACAGCAAAATATGCTAGCTGGCAACGATAGTTTTCAAACTCAGCGTGCACATGACTGATCGTTATGCCCCCGAAATATGGATAAAAATTTTCAAGCTGAGCCAACGTTTATGCCTTCATTTTGTTTAAAACTGTACGTAGATTTCATCTTTCATAGCTAAAACTTGGTTTGAGAAGAGCTAACAACAAAATTAATAACATTATTTCTAGTGCTGTTCACGCGACCGAAAAACAGGTGGTCCGCTGTCGCTACTCCGCGATCGAGAATTTGGCCGCCGGCGATCACTATTCCGCGATCGAGGAATATCTTTTTAATTTTTAAATCGGCGATTTTTTATTCCGCAATCGACATTCGGTAGGGAAGTTTTTGCTTCCAAGCAGTAAAGCATTAGCCCATGGGCTAGTTAATCTGCCACTGACTGAGGGTCTGAGAAATTTTGGGCGGCGGGGGGGAGGGGGCGCAGAGTCTGCACGGGAGTATAGGAGGGGGAGTGGCGTTTCAACGCCACTTCCTCGAACTCGAATTCTTGGGATTTTGCTTTTTCGAGCATGATTTCTAAAAAAACATACTGTAACAATTTTTCAGACACCACTTCCAAAAATCCAGTTGTTACGACAATTCGAATGAAGTGGGAAAATCTCACCATAGGCGTAGGAACTGGGGCAGAGGGACTACACCTCCCAATATTCACGCTCTTAACCACCAACACGCGGACTGGAGGGGGACCTCGGAGCCCCTCACCCCACCTATTTTTCCTAGGTGGCCGGAGAACCGCTCGTAGCCTAAAAACGATACTGAGCCACATTTGAGACAATTTAGCATGCACGTCGATTAGTGAAAAATTCGCAAATCGGTCCAAAAACTTTTTACTTATAGGCTTCCAAAGTCAGATCTCCATTTTGAAACGAACACAATCTCGAGATCGGACCAGTTTGCTTGTACTGGAGACCAAGTGGTACCGTCATTACGCGATATAAACTTGATGTCAAGGTCATGTCACAAAAAGGTCAAGGTCAGGGTCAAGGGTCAGAGGTCAAGGCCATATAAGCATTTCAAGGGCATTGGGCTCAGTGCATCTGGTCAAATGGTGTTACCCAGTCTGACATATATTATACTATCATGTCATAGTTAAGGCAATTCAAAGTAAAGGTCAAAGGTAGAGGTCAATCCTCATTCCCACCCAATGGTTGCTATAGCGCTAGTTGCACTGTATATTATAGGGAGCATACCATATTGTGAGGACATAGGTCAATGACCTTAAATTACATTGACCTCACTACTTTGGGAACAATTCTTCGCGAACTTTCCTTTATGACCCTGGTCCGCCCTCAGCGTGTTCCTGACCTTTTCCCACATAATGACGAAATTTGTGACTAGGCTTCCGGCACGGCTAAGATTTAACATTTATGACCTTGAAGAAAGTGACCAACGTCAATGAAAATTGGATATGATGTAGATCTCTATAGCCCTCACCGTCCCCCTCCCCCGATCCAATTTACCTAAAATTCGAGTTATACCGCTCGTTATTGCGTTTTTTCGTTTTTCGCCTTCTCATTTTTTAATGACAGTTTTACGCCTTTTACGTTTGTTGGCTTTTACATTTCCTCGTTTCCTGTTTTGCTTATTGTTTACTTTCTCATGGTGTCTTTTTCTGGGCCTGTTTGATAGATATCAATGCCAAACTAAGAACTTGATTGGGGAATTGAGCTAAATGAATAGCAAAAGCAGCGTGGCAGCGTGAATATGGCCACCCATGGACCAAGGGCAGATTCAGGGGAAGGGACATAGGGGCACTTCCCCTGAATCCGCCTATATCAAACAGAATGCAAAATTCCAGGCAACTGTGATGTGATTACATCCCCACTGTCAACATAGCATAGATACCATAGTAACATAGCACAGATACCATAGTGTAGTTTCAGTCGCAACTCATCTTCTGACCACAATTTTCCTATGCTGAAAACCGTCTCTTGAGAAATCAAGGCGCTGGAAGTTCCAACCACGGCGACGGAATCTTCGACGAAGCATGAAAACAGGTACTGTTCGATATCCGGTAGACTAGAAACCGACTCTATTGATGTTTTCTTCTTACTTGCCACAAATTCGCCACTTATCGTCTATTATCTAAAAACGTGAATACTAAAAGAGGAGCACCTCCACAAAGCTATGCAAAAAACGTGACATTGTGGCAAGAACACTTCCGATAAATAGTTGTCCTTTAACATTATAATATAAATCCTTTTCAATAAAATGTGCCGCCAACTTGTATCTTATTCTATGCAAGAACTAAAGAAATTAGACCCATCTAACAAGGAACAATTGATCCCTGTCATTACCGATCATAGACCAACGAACGAATACCGATTACGACTCAAAGCCGAACGAAACAGAGTGTTCATACGTCCTAAGCGCTTACCGATGCAAACTGTTGTAACCCATGACAAGTTGAAGATATGCCACCTGAACGTGAGATCACTTACAAGTAAATTGGATGAAATCCTTCTCCTTCGACACTACAGCCTTCACGTTTTGTGCATTTCTGAGACGTGGCTCAGCCCGAACATATTAGATAAATTTCTTCATTTCCCTAACTACTCTATTCTTCGGCGCGATCGCATCGGAAAGCGGGGAGGAGGTGTGGCGATACTACACCGTAATGACATAGAAGTAAGACCGTTCACCACACCGGGAGATGGGCGTCTGGAAACGTTGTGGGCCTCTGTTACGTGCACTGGATGGCGGCCTTATACGACCGGAGTTGCCTACAGACCGTCAGACAGCCCTATTCCATCCAGTCTGGAGCATTTGGAGGACTAGCTTCGCGCTTCCTTGAGCAAAGGCAAACCTCTCGTTCTCCTTGGTGACCTCCACGTAGACATACTTGATATCAACTCTCCATTCACACGACGGTACCTCAATCTCTTGGAAGAGATGAACCTCCAGCAGCTAGTTCGAGAGGCTACGCACCTGAGGCCCACTCCTTCAGCCCTGGACCATGTCATCACAAATAACCCGGAACCTGCACTTCAAGTCCAAGTGCTGCCAAACAGCATTAGCGATCACCAGCTAGTGCTGATTACAACAAACGTTTGACGAGTCCGGAAACAGGCACAGACTCATACATCCCGCTCCTGGAGACGGGCAAACTGGGACGCCATGTGCCTGGACCTCCTGAACAGCGACTGGGATGGCGTCGACAACGCTGCAGACGTTAACTCCTGCCTACAGGGTTTCATGGAAATCTGGAACAATGTGATGGACCGACATTGCCCTTTAACCACCGAGCGCGTTACTCGAGACCCTATGCCATGGCTAGGGACTGAGCTGCGACAACTAATGGCACAAAGAGACGGCTCGTGCCCTCTTGCGCTGCCTGCAGACACCACAAGCGGAGAACACCTATGTAAATCTTCATAACGAGGTCAAGAAGCGAATGGTGAAGGCCCGAAGGGCATTTCTGTGCGATGAGCTCGCATCTGGAGGTCGCAGTAGCTTCTGGCCTACGTTCAAGAAGATCGCCCTTAACACCAATCGATCACCAGCCACGACGCTACAAAGATCAGAAGAAGGAAGTACCCTAGCAGCAGACGAGCTCAACAAACACTTCGCCACTGTAGGATCCACCATTGTACCACCATTACCCACCATTATCTACCCAATCTCCTTTTCCACCGAAGTCGCACAGGGATTGAAACATCCGAGACCTCCAAATGTCTGCGCACCAGGCTTCAGCTTCAGACCTGTCACCCTTCCGGAGCTAAGTCGATGTTTGCGTGCGATGAGCTCGTCCCGCGCTGTAGGCATGGATGGAGTCCCATTGTTTGCGATAAAAAAGTGTTTTTCCTGCAATCGGCCCCCACCTTCTGCGTCTTTTCAACTGCTCACTAATCACGAAAACATTCCTAAGTAACTGGAAATTGGGGTCCATCGTGCCTATTTTTAAGTCTGGTGACCCTTCAATACCATCCAACCATCGGCCAATTTCACTCTTAAGCGTGATCTCGAAAATATTAGGAAAAGTTGCTTGCTCTCAGCCCAATGTTTACCTGCAAAGTGTATTACAGCAAAGGCAATACGGCTTCAGGCTGCAGCATTCGACCGAAGACGCTGTTCTCAGTGCAGTTCAATGTTTTGTCGACAACTCGGACAAAGGCAAATTATCCACAGTAACCGCCATAGATTTATCCAGGGCGTTCGACAGCGTAGATCCTGATCTCCTTCTTACGAAGTTGTCATGGTATGGCATAGAGACAGGCCGGTTTGCCAGTTATTTGACCGGGCGTTCTCAAAAGGTTAGAGGTGGAAGTCTTATCCTTCCTGGAAAAAGCGGTGTGCCGCAGGGCTCGATCTTGGGCCCTGTCCTTTTCATCCTGTTTACTAACGACCTTCCTGGCTTTGTCACCCATGGGCGGCTCATCTCACATGCTGATGACACCATGTACATCGACAGCTCCCTTCCTGACAAGCAGAGTTTGCTATCTCTTCAAACGCGACTGGAACTTACAGCAAACGAGCTAAAGGCATGGTTTTCTGCAAACACTCTTAAACTCAATGCTAGCAAAACCGATTTTATGCTTCTTGGCTCCAAAAGCAGCTTGAAAAAAACATCCGACTTCGAATTTGACTTTAACGGCACTATGCTGAAGACATCAAACAAACTAAAAGTTCTTGGCATTATGCTAGAACCTAGCCTGTTATGGGAGGCGCAGATCTCATGTGTGTGGCAGAACTGCAACGCCATCCTCATCTCTATTTCAAGATTGAAACATTACTTTACAAAAAAGGCTCTGAAAATCATAATTCAGGCATACGTCTTCCCTCATATCTTGTATTGTTTATCTGTGTGGGGTGCAGCAGCTCACGGGTCACTACACCGAATCCAAAAAATTATAAATTTTCCTGCCCGAATCATCTCTGGTTCAAGAAAGCGTGAACACATAACCCCTGTCCTAAACTCCCTAGGATGGCCCAAGATCGAGAAAATAGTAGCCGAGAGAGACGCCCTCAAAATATTTAAAACCTTAAAGCTTGATGGGTCTCCCGAAGAGATCAGAAAGCTTTTTCACAGCCGCAGTAAAGTCTCAACTAGAGAAACGCGTGCCTCGTCAAGAGGTGAGCTCCAGCTACCGGCTCTTCGCCTTACCGCATCAGAACGGGCTTTTAATTACCGGGCGGCGAAGATCTGGAATGAGCTGCCACCTGCCACCGTAAACGCACTATCACTAGCCAGCTTTAGAAAGGTGGTCAGAGAACAACCAGCTGGCAATCATTAATTATCGATCTCGTATCACCTCGACGTAGACGTATCTCGTGTGTCTTGCTTTCTTGCCTGTGTGCTGGTTAGTTGCGCTGCGAGGGTGTGCCTATTGTTAATCGATGCCTGAAATACCCAATGTTATTTGGATGGAATCGAATATACGAACGAGAACCATCTGAGCGCAATACCCATCACTCGTTGATGGCTTACTTCCATCCGTGTGTATTCAGGTACACCACTTCAGGTGCACAACACATGTCAAAAGGACAACTTTTGACAGGATTGAAAAAAATGAGGAACGCCGGAATACCAGTATGAGAGCGTGAAGAAAGGCATGAGAATTCGAGAAAAGAAGGGTCAGAGCAATGAAAGGCGATTTCTGGACGGAGTATGACGGGATGAGCGGGACGGAAGCCGCATGAGAGTGGTCCGAGAAGACGGGAGCGGAGCAAAGGTCATGAGCGGTGGGGGGGGGCGGCGCAACGAATGAGCGGGCCACGGAAGGAGCATAGGAGGTCGACGACCCACGCGCGGGGGGGAAGGCAACGGAAAAGCAAGCCACGGATGGAACGCAAGAGGCCGACGACCGACGCGTATAGATGGCGCACCAAATTGTCGCACTCAGATAACTCGTCGATTCGGGTGACGGGATCGCGCGTCAGGCACGTTAGCGACACAGTATTACACGAGAGTGCATGAGCACAGCAGCGGCTGGTGGAAAGCGCGAGTGAGACCGTTGGTGTGGCACAGGGAGAAAGAGGGGAAGTGAAAAGGTCGTGATGATAAAGGACCCATTGGCTGATGGATCAACTGCCTGCAGCCCCTAAATAGAAATTTTTTCGGACCGGCATCAGTACAATTATTGCAGCTCTCATATCAGTAACAGCAATTATAATATCGCTGTCATAGTGGAGGTAGCTTTTCTCAAGCTTTCTCATCTGCCACTGCTTCCGTGCAGTGGCAGATAGAAAAGAAACAGGGGCGCAAAAGCCCCCTAAATATACAGGTGCCTACAGCTAATGTATAGGCGGAGGCTGATCTGAGGTGTTAATGGGTGGTACTTGAGCCCCTTCCCCACAATGAACTCCTGGATCCGCCATTGCTTCCATGCATGTATATTAGTTGCCAAATGCCACAATTATGTCTTCCTGGCACACAAAACCAGAGCCAAAAGGGCTTACATATTTAATCAGCATCCCCACACTGCCATGTTCTACCCCAGTGAAGATTAAAAGTGTTCTCACACTACTAAACCATGATCATACAGAAAAAAACAGGAAAACTCATTTTAAATGTTTTCATGTCATTGAAATCCATTGGGTAAGCTGCAGTGTTTATAAAAGAAATAACATTCAAACATTTAAACTCATTTTGTTTCGGCTTTCTTGCTTTTTCACTATCCTTACCTATTATAAGAATGTTTTATCGTTTTATAAGCAGGGATGCGGAGCCGGAGCCGGAGCCGGAGCCGGTCGGAGCCGACCATTCTGCCCGGAGCCGGAGCCGGAGCCGCCGAAACACTTTTGATCGGAGCCGGAGCCGGAGCCGGAGCCGTCAGAAAGGGTCCGGCTCCGGCTCCCAAAGAGCTCTAAAATTACCAAAATCAAACGTGAAATGGTCACATTTTACCTCGTGAGATGTCGCATGGAAACACCTTTATTCACCTGAAATATTGCATTTTCTCAATATGTTATGAATATCGAGATTAATGAAATATTGCAACTAGGGTGTTCCGTAGACGGTCTCACTCGGGTAGGTAATGCGCCCCGGCCATTTAGCATGGACAGAAATTGGCAACAAATGAAAGCATTGGCGGACACTGGCGGATCCATGAAGGGGGAGCAAAAAGGCATTTGCCCCCAAACTGCCCAATTTTTGGCGATTTTCTTAAAAAACCATATGTTTTTCACGATTTACCCCATACCGTCGGCCTGCATCCGCCCCTGTTGACAGACGCAGGGGGATGCCATTCCGGTCATGCCCCCCCAAAGCCCTGGAAGGGGGCAGAATATCTTTGGCCCCCAAAGGCCGAAGAAATTGTTTGAAAAAGGTGTTTATACTAGGTCTGTCGAGCAATAAAATCTTTGCTCCCACCTCCCCCTCCTCCCAGGAGAGCTATCATGTACTCGTAGAAGTAGTTTATACTAGGTCTGTCAAGAACCCAGGGCAAAAGGCGCAGAAAACAGCATCCCTTCACTATATGCGGCACTAGCCGACTTCAAAAACCTGGGTCGCCTAAAGAGGGCGACCGTATGCAACATCTTAGATAGATATCCAGCCATCATCCAGCCGGCTAGCCTGGTAATGGCCGCGCTACCAGTTACTCAAGTGTCCGTGGAGAGGTTGTTCTCCGCGATGAAGCTACTGCTTACTGATCTCAGGTCCAGACTAAGAGCAGACATATTGGAGGCAATGTTGCTGCTCCGCTCCAACCGCGATTGGGTGGTGTAGTGAGCGAACCAGCTGCTGGGCCCTGGGCAGTAGGGTGGTTGGTTCCGATTTTTCTCGAAAAGGAATTATGCCATCATCCTATTTGATGTGTTTTTTTATGTTGAACACTATTAGCTTAGGGTCATTCAAAAACTTTTTTCTTTTCAGACTCGAACCCACTTTTTGCCATTATGTATTCAATTCTGATTTCAATGAGCCACATTCCAAGCGTCTACGACAGCGGGAAAGATCGCCTCAAAACGGTTAAAGATTTCATGTTTCGGGCGCGATTGGCCGCCCGGCGTTGCAGTCTCCCCTGGTTAAATTGGGACATAAGGGGTGCATAACCTACCAGTAAAGACAGCTTGGCATGTGCGTGCGTATAAGAGCGGTAGATGGGATTTAACATGCAGGCATTTACTTGTTCTGGAATACCTTGGAACAGGGGAAGCTGTACCAGCTTCTCAACGGAGCCATTTCTGGTCAGAATATTTCAGATTCAGGCAATCGAATACCAGCCAGCTGTCAGGAGTAACAAGCTGGCTGAGGCTTAGTACCGACCATTTACAGAGCTCTTCATAGCCTCTATCGGAAACTTAAGCCTGCCCTAGTCAAATGTGAATCGTTTGCTGTTTTGGCCAATTGTTGTGCGACTGGCTCCTTACCTCCACGATGGTGGTTCTCACCTGCGCAACAGAATATAACTTTCTGTGCACAGATACCACAGCTGATGACAAATTGACTTCAGCACATTCAGGGCGATTTCTATATTAACTTAATGAAAGCACTGCATTGCATTTTATGGATAGCTTTGAGGCTCATAGAAGGCTCTAAAGCTGACTATCCGCGACGGAGGAACCCAAATGCATGGTTTAGAACCACTTATAAGGAAAGCCGCTAACTATTTCGGAGTCTGAGTGGCTCAGTCGGTTAGCGCTTGCGCTCGGCTTGGCCAATGACATTCATTATGTGCTGGGTGTCGTGGGTTCGAGCCCACCCAGAGGCAGAATCTGCCGCCCTGCTCTAGCCCGACTAATTCTTTCCTCTCTCCTCTGATGCCATATGACCTGAGCAGTTCATGCGTTGTTTAACTCCAAAAATTATAATATTCTGTCTTTAACTATCTTCTGAAATGATGAACGAAATCTGACACAGTAGTAGCACGCACTTCATGCCATAAATGTCCTATATTCCATAATATGGCTCGCTGGTGAGCTCCGGGTCTTCTAAACAGACAGTTTTTGGAGACAACCTCTCCTGACAGCCACACGCAAAACAGCTTGCGCAATTCGAGATAATACTCCGGTATTGTGTAGAGGCGCTGAAGTCAAAGTGCAAACGCAACTGTTATTTGTGACCAGAAAGTTATAATCTGCTTCGCAAATAAGAATCACAATGCTAAAGGTAAAAAGGCAGTGATACAGTACCTGGCCGAAACAGCAAAACCATCCACCTTTCAGTTAGGTAGGCTAAAGTTTCCGACAGAGGCTATGAAGAGCTCGGCTCGATACCAAGCCCTCCCAATTTCTCATTCCTGAAAGCTGGATGGTATTCGAGCGCCTGAATCTGAAAGATTCTGACATGAAATGGCTCCGTTGAGAAGCTGGTGACTGGTATAGCTTCCCCTGTTTCAAGGTATTCCAGAACTTACTGTCGTGAATGGTCCCACAGAACGTGGTGTGAAGCTGGTGGAAGATTTCGTGAGCCACCTAAAGGGTAAAAATATGAAGCAGGATCTTCTTTTATCAGTACCAGAGCCCTTAAATAGTTCGCAGGAGAATAGGGAAAAGCATCTGCCACACGACGTTCTCCAGCGATAGTTACTAGAGAAAGGTTCGCCTCCGGAAGGCATTCCTGTTCTGTCGGGATTTAGAGTACTAGTGGCTTCGTTGCCAGTCTACGGATCGGATAGCATGGATTAACGTGGGTTCAATCCCCACGGCGGGAAACCGCCTTCCATGTCCGATCTGACCCGGTGGAGACGATCCTTAAACACCCACGCCAATACTCCTGTAATTGGGCAGTGTGCCTGTTGGGAGTGGCCCTAATAAAATAAAATAAACAAATAATCTAATTTCAGGTCTTTTGTGGAATAACATATATTTGTATTGCGCTACACATACATCTGACAAGTAGATGCCTGCATGTTAAATCCCATCTACCGCTCTTATACGCACGCACATGCCAGGCTGTCTTTACTGGTAGGTTATGCACCCCTTTCATCCCAATTTAACAAGGGAAGACTGCAACGCCGGGTGGCCAATTGCGCCCGATACATGAAATCTTTAACCGTTTTGAGGCGATCTTTCCGCTGTCGTAGACGCTTGGAATGTGGCTCATTGAAATAAGAATTGAATATATAATGGGAAAAAGTGGGTCGAATCTGAAAAGTAAAAATATTTTTTGAACGACCCTGCTGATAGCTCATCGAAGTTTTTCTTTGGGCTGTCCAAGCTTTACTTGATCGTTGTATCTTTAATTTTTATGTGGGTTTGCGGGCATGTCTGACCAATATTTCTGTTTGCCATACGACTGCACTGCAGTGTAGGTTGGTCCAGTTTTGAGGTTCACTGGCCTTTGGCATCTGGTCAAGAGCGTTCGTTCATCCAGTTGCCATTTTTCATTCGTGACAAATACATAGTCACTTTTATCTGATGGACTTTCACGCCCTTGAGAACGTTTCGATCACATTTTGGATATAGGTACATTGCCGGAGCCGGAGCCGGAGCCGGAGCCGGTCGGAGCCGACTATTTTGCCCGGAGCCGGAGCCGGGCCGTTAGGACACTTGAACCCGGAGCCGGGCCAGAGCCGGAGCCGAAATCATAACCCCAGACCGAGCCGGAGCCGGGCCGCCCAAAATTGTCTCGCCCGCATCCCTGTTTATAAGGATGTTTTTCGTTTTAAGATGTTTTTTTCACTTTTTAATGACGTTTTTCGCTTTCTTTTATAAACACAGCAGCTTGCCCAATGGATTTCAATGACATGAAATTATTTATGGTCATTAAAAATATAAAAACCTAAAAAAGTGAGCAGTGTCATAAGAAACTAAGGATTCTCTTTTAAAAGAGGTCGCTTCAGCTTATGCCATAGTCGTTCTCTAGACCTTGATATGGATATAGAGATTACAGACATGACAATATAGTCGCTCACAAAACACACACATCTCTCTCTCTCTCACTCTCTCTCTCACTCTCTCTCTCTCTCTCTCTCTCTCTCTCTCTCTCTCTCTCTCTCTCTCTCCACTCCTGCCAAATTTTTTTCTATCACATAGTCAAAGCTCAGGTGGAGTGAATATCCTGGGAATTCTCAGGAGGGCCATGGAAAGTGGAAATTGTTGTAACTTTGAACTTTGATTAACTTTGATTAACATTATATCTGATTTATTTCCTGTGATCGTCATTGCTAGCTCTCCTCTATTATTGACAAATTGGTCACAGTTGCGCTCGTCGCCGCAATATTTTCTTGCCCTGCGTCAGTCGCGTCTCTGCCCACCATCTGTCGGGTTTTCTCCTCGATGACTGTTCCTAGCAACCCGTCTCCCCCTGCCCAGTCTTGTTTCCCCTGAGCTATGAGTGTCAATGTCGGCGTCAGCGGACCATGGGGCCTGATGGCGCCCAGCTGCTGGGTGGTCCGTCGCTGCTTGTGTCCGCTGGTGGTGTGAGGATGACCCTACTTTTATCGTTTTTATTTCTAACCTGAGTGTGATGAGTACCTAATACACATGTGATGGCTTCAATTCTGTGGCGGCGCCCCTGCACTCACCATGGGGAGTGGGCCTAGACCAGGTGCAGACTGCCTGTCTCGTACTTTTGCCTAGTGTTGGGAGTTTATGTTTTACCATGTACTGTGTTCTTACTGTTAATATGTGGGCTTGTTCCAGCACCTCCTCTAACTTCCTTCAAACTGATCCAGAAGAGGTAGAAGTCTCTACTGAACTCTACCATCCAATAGAAAACAAGACCAGGGTATTCTACTCTTCTGGGAGGAGGTTGGAGGAAGTTAGAGGAGGCTCTGGAACACACCCTATGCGTATGGATCCTGTTAGTGTTCAGTATTTTAAGCTCATTGCCTGCTTGCTGGGCTAGTCAGTGGTCCTTGGCAGCCTGAGAGGTGGTACCACAGACACACCTGTCTTTCAAATTTCAAGTTAAGGCCTCACAATGAACAGGTAGTCACAGAAGTATACTCTTTTCTTCAGTTCATTTTTATTGTTTCCATTTTTTGAAGGAGGCATTTGCAAGACAGATATGAAGACAAGAGTCAAGAGTAGATAAGAGAATGACAAGAAAACAGAGTACAGAAATAAAGTGCCCAAGCGCACCCCCCACCACGAGCATCAAGAAAATCAGCCATCATGTGCAAAAAGCAAGACAGAGCAGGTCAATAAAGTCAATTATACAGTTTCGTGACAGCTGGCTACATCACCCTCCAACCATTGCCACCACGCGCATTCGCACCTGTGTCCAATGCCCCAGCAAAACCGTGTAAGGGAGCAAGCTCTAATGGATATGCTGGTGTCAACGCTGTGGGCTGCACCACCCTGTATATATCACATGTTTTTTAAATAAGGCTATGCATTCCCACATTGAGAGCCATTTCATTAAAGCTAGGAATATATATATAATTTGTATCACAAAGTGTCAATATATGTATGGATTCAAGTGGCGCCCCAACATTCCAACATATTTTGGGCGAACTTGTTGTAAAATAAAAGCCAAATACTGCTGCTGTAATCGTCCATCCACATACCTAGTCCTTCCAGAACAAACGATTCCCCTTACCTTCCTTCCCAAACACCTTACCTACCTACCTACCTACCTAAGGATGTCAGAATTTTGGAGGCTCAAAGGCCTGCTGGCTCAGTTCTCTGGTGAGCTCGATTTTGATAGTAGTCTTTGCTTGGTCTTACTCAGGCAGGAGCCTGAGTGGGGGACCATGGGTTATCAAGCTCAACCCATGGGCAAATACAGGTCAGTCAGGACTGTCATACATTAGGTGAGCCCAGGTGGTGTCGAGTCTTGCCTTGAATTGGTCAAGCATACAGGCTTCCACTACAATAGGAGAAATCTAGTAGTCATTGATTCGCCTCTTTGCCACCTATCAATCACCTACCAATTAGAAACACCGATAGTAGTAGTGCTGGACTTAATACTACATACAAAAGTTTTGTGGTGAGCTATGTCACATGAAGCACATTTTACGTATAGCGTTGTGGCCCCGCCTAGGGCACATGTGTTCACCCGCCCCTGCCCTCGATAGCGTGTTGGGTCTACATGACCGATTCTATCTATGAGCGTGGGATCTGCTCTCTTTCTGTGCGCCCAGCTCGAGCGGCGACTGGGCCGATGGTGGCATTGACAATTGGTGCCCGGGACCTCTCGGCTCTGCCACCTTCAGGGCAGTTGTCTGCTCCCACTGGGGGCATTCTGTGAGCGGTTCCTTCATTTTTTGTCTGGGTGTCACATCTGCTGTTGTGCGGCCTTGTGGATGGCGCCCATTATCGCCGTTGGCCAATTGAGGTCGAGCCGGCTTCGTGTGAACTCATCGTTAACCCGGTCTCATATGTGCCCACTTGATCAATTTTTTTGTCTATGTGTTGTTGTGGACTGACGATATGTCCATGAAACTGTTGCTTTGTGTATGCCAGTAGCGTTAATATATGTAAGAATCAGGTGGACTGAAAGGAAAAAATATATACAAGAGGCAACACAACAAGCGAAATTTTTAGAACCTTGATTATCCTGAAAGAAATCGGGTAAATCGCTAATACATGACTGAACATATACCAAGGTAATAGAATAAAATACGCGGTCAAGCACAGGACTACATGACTGACACGATCAACAACGACATAATCATCCAACTCAAGACGGCAAGATACCTTTACTTCTGACTTGAAATCCTTAGCCGTGTTGTTCTGCCGTGCAGAACGCATACTAGTATGCTATACGCATGCGCAGTACCGTATCTTGTACTCAAAATACCGTACTGCGCATGCGTGCAGCACACTAGTATGCGTTCTACCGGCAGAATAACACGGCTCTTCTTTTAGAGTCAGAATCAAATAAAGCATCTGTGAACGCCGCATTGAAGACAAAAATGAAGTGTCAAGACAGATATTATAAATAAAATACAGATTAGTTTTTATTAGTTATCACGTGGGATTCATACACTTGTTATTCCTTGTTGAAGAACTCCCCAGGAGAGAGGAAGAGGATGAGGAGGAGGGGTATCGGCAGCGCAGATAATTAACATTTCCTTTAGTCTGTACGTTCGTTTGGATTTTTTAATCAAGACATTTCTTCGCATAGGAAAAATTTATATGTAACCTTAACGGATCTATCTTTCACCTTCACAATTCACCCACTGTGTCCTAAGTACCTTATCTTTTATCTTCGCATCTGAAACTTGTATGGGTTTGCTTGCTGTGGTGTTTTGGAATTTTGTGTTGTGTTTACCTTTCAATGTGTTGCTCCTGCGTCTGTGCCACTTCCCACCGTGACATTATTTCAGGGATTTTGTGCTATAGGTCGGTCAGGCATAAGGAACTTTGGTCCTGTAGGATGCTGCAATATATATACATGTATGGATTCACCAACCGAGGTACTCAGGAAACCTCTGAGATTTTTTATACAAATTGAAATAGGCAGATTTCAGAACAAAAACCACACCCATTTTTCAGTATCAAGTGAGCATAGGATCAGTGGTGGGATGTGTCTTACCTGGTTTACTTGCCTGGTTGTACCCTTCTGCATCAGTGACCGTCTGGATAGAAAATGGGCCATGGAAGGATGGAGGGAACCTTTTAATGAAAAGACGTGCCAATCCCTATCAGCATATTTTTCAAATAGTGCAATCGGTACCTAACTGGTATTGTGCGTCCTCCAGCATACTATGTTCAGAAGATACAGGCTTAATACAGCCAGTACATCATACAGTGCACCAGAACGTTCAAGAACTAATTACATATATGCATACAGGTTAGCCATAATATGTTTTTCTAGTAAACCCTTGAATCTGACCAGGTCAGGGGCACACACACACACTTTGTCAAAGTGACAAAGGCAGTGACACCACCACCAGCAATAAATGTCTGGTAAAGGTTGTAAGTGAAAATTTATCTTGTTACTAAAGGGAATTTGACACCTTCATTACAGTGCTTGGATTGAGATAGCCATGTGCAGCATTTGCTGCAATAGAAAACTGCCCCTCCCAAAATCTCATTGAATTTTGGATTCTTGTGCTGGTTGGTAATTAATCACTAAAAAGGGTAGATTTTTCTAATTTATTTAAAGAACAACACATTTTTAGTGAAATTTGGTACCAACTGGTCTCCTACTCCGGTCAGCGGGCCAGGTAGTTTTACCTGTTATTGACTGTCAACTGATCCATGTATATGATGTGTGTTTTGTCCTGTTTCTGTGTGGGATGAATGCATGCAAGACACTTTAATTTGAAGATGTGTCCTTCCTGCTTTTAATACCCTTGCACTGGGGCCCTGATCCTATGCACAGATGCTATGTGCTGCAACTCTGCTGGCATCAATACCTTCCAATAAAGGTACCTAACTTGTTACACACTTGTTACTCACAAAGTTCTGCATTTATAAGATAATATAACCTTACTGAATGTAACCTAGCTTAACCTAACCAAGTGATGATGCTTTCTATCCTCTGAAGCTTTATAAGCTAATCATTTCTTCCAGATTCTTCCCTAATTTCTCTTCAACAGACAATGATTCTGCCTCCTTAAACTGACCTACAGGTGATCTTGGACCAGTGTGACTATTTCCATCCCTCTAATATTTCTCACTTGAACTATACTTCACTTTTGCATGTAAAAGTCCATTTTCTGTCAAAATTTTTTATTGTCTTGCTATGCTACTGGATCAATTTCAAAACCAACCCTCAAATCATATTACTAACTAAAACATGGGTAAATTCGGAGTTATCTGACATCTTTTATCTTGACAACTACCATTTGGAATTATCCACTCACAATGAGACCCAGGGCTGATGAGCAGCCATCTACATTCAGAATTATTTGTCCTTCAGCAGGCATACTGATCTCGAGTCTAGATACCCTGAACATCAGTCTGTACTCTTGGGGGTAAGAAACAATGATTCTAGGAATTTGATAATAGGAGCGATTTATCGATCACCATCTTTTGCCCAATCTTTCTTCTTTGATGATATGGACTGCATAGGCACTCTCGTAGGAAATGAAAGCAAATTATGTTTACTTGTAGGAGACTTCAATATTGACCTGCTTTTCCTCTGTTGCTAGAGCGTCTCAGCTTACTTTCCGTACCTTTTCTCCGCCATTGACGGTGCGATTCCATCGCCGCGTCCCAGCGTTGTTGTAGGTGCGTCACACACCCACCACTGTGTCTCGCTGGCGCGCATACCCTCCCTGCTGCTGCTCCTGTCGCCGCCTCTGCCCGGTCGCGGTGCCGCCGGCATCGACTTCCGCCGCCTCCTTAGTTTCGATCGGGTCTTGGGGGCCCGCTGCTCGGGCCGCTCTGGCGGCGGACGTACCGATGCTCAGCGTGGGGTGGTGTATCATTTCCCGGGGTGGGCGGGCTGCGTGCGTTGTTGCGGTGGTTTCTTGGCCATCCTTGCTCCCCAGATCCTTCCTGACATCTGTCGCATAGCTCTGAAGATGCTGTTGTATTGGTCTCGGGTTTCCGTCAGCAGTCATGTATCGATTACTCGACGTCCTGTGAGACTGGACTGTGATATGCTGTTGTCCTGTGAGACTGGACTGTGATTGAATGCCGTCCTATGAGATTGGACTGTGATTGGTGGCACGAGTATGCGTCCGAATGGGTGAGTCCTTTTAGATCGTATTTCGCATGCATTTGTCATGGGTCTGATCCTTAGCAGTTACAGGTCAATTGTCCGCATGACATTGTGCATTTTTCATGTGATGCTGCAAGTGGGTAATGATGCTAGTTAGCGTAAATGGTATGAAAGACACTGCAATTTTTAAAGAAATGTGCTCAACTCTTATTCACAACTCATCCATGGGGTTAAGCCATGAAGGAGTATAGTGATATCCCATATTTATTTTCCATCATAATCTTTTGCAAATATTATTGGAAAACATGCCATAAGAATGTCACTAGAAAGGATGGTACACCTAACATCTTGACTAATGTTTTCGTCACCAAAATTTTTCTTAAGGTGAAAATTATGTGAAACACTTAACAAAACTATAGTGATGATAATCATCATGTGTAAGGTTTTTCTGACAGCTGAGACCATTTTGTGCCCATAAGCAAACTAAATTATATGCCCCTTACTGGTTCATATGGATAAACCCTGAAGAGCTTGGGCTGAGGCTATGTGGGAAGCATGAAGCTGTTGAACCTACAAAGCTAAGCCTTCTCTGATTAATATAAATGTATTGATGCAGAAACTGAAAAAACTGGCTTTTGAAACTAGAGTACCTGTGGGGCACTTAACTGACGAAATATGCAGCTGACCTCACAAGGGCAAAGCAGAATTTGGTATTGCGCAATAATTTTACCCGATCTTTCCCTTTAGCTTATTGACGGGAACAAGATGCCCATGTATAATGCATATATTTAATGACAGGAAGTGGCGTGAGCGTTGTTTTCGGTTGATTTGCATTTGAGCAGATTAGCTTGTTGTTACCCCGCGCGCTGTACTTGTGTTCCAGGGAGAATGAGCAGTAGCGTAGTGGGCGCGGCGGAGGTGGAGGCGGCGCGCCAACACTACAACACATGGCCGGACGGCCGCGCCTCGGTGTCGGCGGCGACACAGTGCCGCTGTCTGGCGGAGACGGGCACCAGCTCTGGTGCAGCCGGCGACGCCCGGCCGGCCTACCAGCACCGATGCCAGTGCTGCCCCGCCGCCGACTGCATGCACGCCTGCCGTGACCCCGGCCGACACCACCTGAAGCTGGGCCTGCCGGGGCCGCCGCCGCCGCAGCAGCCAGCCGGCCGGCCTGCTGCTGCCACAAGTCACGCTCGGCGCCGTCGGCCAGCGTGCTCTGTCTGGACACGCTGCCAATCGTGTACGACCGCGAGACGCGGCAGTTGCGGCTGCGTCCGGCGGTGATGTCCGAGCCGGAGCCGCCGCCACTGCTTGCCGCCCCTCCCGACTCCAAGCCGGGCGAGGAGGAGCGCGACAGCGGGGTGGGTGAGAGTCCGTCGAGCACGCTACAGCAGGGCGCCGCGGCGCCGCGGCCGCTGCGCCGCGCCGACGGCTCCCTCAGCAGCTCCTCCAGCCTCAGCACCGAGCCGGGCCTGCTCTGGGATCGGCCGCGTGCAGGATCCGAGGTGGGCTCCAGTCGTGACCTCAGCGCCGCCGCCGCCGCCGCACACAAGGCCGCCAAGAAGCGCGGCATCTCCGGACTATTCTCACGGTGAGCGCGCTAACTGGTGGCAACTGAACTACTTTTCCTTACTATAACTGGATACCGTGTAGATACTATATTGATCTTTAACTTGATGTGGAATATATTTGGTTAGACTCCGAATCGTGAACTTGGAGCTTTTGCATAGACCTATGGTAGGAGCTTATGATGCAAACTTCTATGATATTTTAGTAAGTTAAGTGTCGTATGCCCATGGAGCTAAAGTGGTGTGGAAGCAGCAAGTGCAACCGTTGAAGTTTAAAGTGGAATGAGAAAGTTGCATGATAGCACACTGATAGGAATTATTATATTTTACTCACTCATTCTTGATTTCTGGGAATGTTCGTAAGCGCTGCCGGACATTCCGATAGTAGGTATTAAGGAAGAATGGCTGTGTAAAAAATACGGGCGAACCATAACAAAGATTTGTCAGTCTGTCATACCCATTTTCTGCTTCCAGAGGCTTGTTTTCGTGGCGATCGAAGGAATCTCAGTCGCCCGCAGGGCTTTCAGCAAACGTTCCTGGATGGCGGATCTTCAATAAAGCGCTTCAAGAGGATAGCGGTGTCTCTCATAGACTTCTGGTATGGATCAAATATGTGATTTTCGTGTTATGCCCATCAAAAGACCCCTTTTGTGAGGTTTTGTCCGTCTTGCGAGCTCGATTCCTTGTTGTATTTGAGCATGAGTGTAATTATTAATAGTTCAAGCGCAAGAACAGCGTTTGCCTTCAAATATGTGTCAAGCCAAATTGAAATGAAAACATAACGGTTCTATCTGCTGTAAAATTTCATTGTCTTTATTTGAATTCCCGTGTGATTTGCACTTACAGCCTCCCGAAATTGAGTCTCTTTATGCTGGGGTCTGAAATTTTTGGATAATTGCTTGAAAGCTTTTTCTCACGTGGTCGTAATTCCGCCCTCTTCTTATGCGCTTTACGCATATCTTTCGGTTGCACGCAACAAGACGCGTATCAACCTTAACCTTAACGCTTGCTATTCTACGTACCAGTGCCGTTGTTAAACAGTACCTCTCAACAGCGCGATTAAATCTCCCCTCCTTCCATATGCACTTGATCAGGTTCCAAATTAGACAGTTTGGTAGCTCCAGATATGTTGTCTAAACGGCCTAACCCGATTCCTACCAATTCGTCCACGATAGGCTGTACGTACCATTCTGGTATATGAAAAAGAGCAATCTCTTCAGCATATTGATTCTCAGAGTAAGGGCAGTTGTTCGGTTTGCTCCTCTGCATCTGTACCGATCTTCCGTGCCTCCGCCAGAAGCGTTGGCCCATCGATCCTCGGTGGGAGTATACCGTTTGGATCAGTTGACAGACATGAGGGACATATGGACGGAAAGCGTCGGGCGAGTTTAGGCCATTACAGGATGCCCGCGGGGTCACTTATTGAACTAAAACCTCTTCTAATATCGGCTGCCAGCCAGTCAGTATTGTCGGCTCCACCAACGCATTATTTTTAAATTTGATATTGACTGTTAATTTTACCCCCTTGCGATGATTATTTCTTCACAACGGTTGAAGCGAATCTGCCTATTGAAGACAGTAGAAGGGTCTTGAAGCCCCAGGGGGTGAAGGGGCGGGCTGTGACAGTCAGGGTGGTGAGGGTATGGTGCTGTGACGCGGTACATCTGCCGACAGTCCCAGGGTGGTGAGGGTACGGTGCTATGGCGCGGTACATCTGCCGACAGCCCCAGGGTGGTGAGGGTACGGTAATGTGACGCGGTGCATCTGCCGACAGCCCAGGGTGGTGAGGGTACGGACTGTGACAGGCAGGGTGGTGAGGGTACGGTAATGTGACGCGGTGCATCTGCCGACAGCCCAGGGTGGTGAGGGTACGGTAATGTGACGCGGTGCATCTGCCGACAGCCCAGGGTGGTGAGGGTACGGACTGTGACAGCCCCAGGGTGGTGAAGGTACGGTAATGTGACGCGGTGCATCTGCCGACAGCCCAGGGTGGTGAGGGTACGGACTGTGACGCGGTACATCTGCCGACAGCCCCAGGGTGGTGAGGGTACGGTGCTGTGACGCGGTACATCTGCCGACAGCCCAGGGTGGTGAGGGGGCGGGCTGTGACGCGGTACATCTGCCGACAGCCCAGGGCGGTGAGGGGGCGGACTGTGACAGCGCAGGGTGGTGAGGGTACGGTGCTGTGACGCGGTACATCTGCCGACAGCCCCAGGGTGGTGAGGGTACGGGCTGTGACGCGGTACATCTGCCGACAGCCCCAGGGTGGTGAGGGTACGGTAATGTGACGCGGTACATCTGCCGACAGCCCCAGGGTGGTGAGGGGGCGGACTGTGACAGCCCCAGGGTGGTGAGGGTACGGTGCTGTGACGCGGTACATCTGTCGACAGCCCCAGGGTGGTGAGGGTACGGGCTGTGACGCGGTACATCTGCCGGCAGCCCCAGGGTGTTGAGTGGGCGGGCTGTGACGCGGTACATCTGCCGACAGCCCCAGGGTGGTGAGGGTACGGTGCTGTGACGCGGTACCTCTGCCGACAGCCCCAGGGTGGTGAGGGTACGGTGCTGTGACGCGGTACATCTGCCGACAGCCCCAGGGTGGTGAGGGTACGGTAATGTGACGCGGTACATCTGCCGACAGCCCAGGGTGGTGAGGGGGCGGACTGTGACGCGGTACATCTGCCGACAGCCCCAGGGTGGTGAGGGTACAGTGCTGTGACGCGGTACATCTGCCGACAGCCCCAGGGTGTTGAGTGGGCGGGCTGTGACGCGGTACATCTGCCGACAGCCCCAGGGTGTTGAGTGGGCGGGCTGTGACGCGGTACATCTGCCGACAGCCCCAGGGTGGTGAGGGTACGGTGCTGTGACGCGGTACCTCTGTCGACAGCCCCAGGGTGGTGAGGGTACGGTGCTGTGACGCGGTACATCTGCCGGCAGCCCCAGGGTGGTGAGGGTACGGTGCTGTGACGCGGTACATCTGCCGACAGCCCCAGGGTGGTGAGGGGGCGGTGCTGTGACGCGGTACCTCTGCCGACAGCCCCAGGGTGGTGAGGGTACGGTGCTGTGACGCGGTACATCTGTCGACAGCCCCAGGGTGGTGAGGGTACGGGCTGTGACGCGGTACATCTGCCGACAGCCCCAGGGTGGTGAGGGGGCGGACTGTGACAGCCAGGGTGGTGAGGGTACGGTGCTGTGACGCGGTACATCTGCCGACAGCCCAGGGTGGTGAGGGTACAGTGCTGTGACGCGGTACATCTGCCGACAGCCCCAGGGTGGTGAGGGTACGGTGCTGTGACGCGGTACATCTGCCGACAGCCCCAGGGTGGTGAGGGTACGGTGCTGTGACGCGGTACATCTGCCGACAGCCCCAGGGTGGTGAGGGTACAGTGCTGTGACGCGGTACATCTGCCGACAGCCCCAGGGTGTTGAGTGGGCGGGCTGTGACGCGGTACATCTGCCGACAGCCCCAGGGTGGTGAGGGTACGGTGCTGTGACGCGGTACCTCTGCCGACAGCCCCAGGGTGGTGAGGGGACGGACTGTGACAGCCCCAGGGTGGTGAGGGTACGGTAATGTGACGCGGTACATCTGCCGACAGCCCCAGGGTGGTGAGTGGGCGGGCTGTGACGCGGTACATCTGCCGACAGCCCCAGGGTGGTGAGGGTACGGTGCTGTGACGCGGTACATCTGCCGACAGCCCCAGGGTGGTGAGGGTACGGTGCTGTGACGCGGTACCTCTGCCGACAGCCCCAGGGTGGTGATGGTACGGTAATGTGACGCGGTACATCTGCCGACAGCCCAGGGTGGTGAGGGGGCGGACTGTGACAGCCCCAGGGTGGTGAGGGTACGGTGCTGTGACGCGGTACATCTGTCGACAGCCCCAGGGTGGTGAGGGTACGGTGCTGTGACGCGGTACATCTGCCGGCAGCCCCAGGGTGGTGAGGGTACGGTGCTGTGACGCGGTACATCTGCCGACAGCCCCAGGGTGGTGAGGGTACGGTGCTGTGACGCGGTACATCTGCCGACAGCCCCAGGGTGGTGAGGGGGCGGGCTGTGACGCGGTACATCTGTCGACAGCCGACGGCGAGCTGCACCAGTCTGACCAGCCTGGCCAGCAGCGGCGGCGACTCGCCCAGCCGGGCTGGCGCCGGTGGGTCGCGACCACGTGACCTGCAGGCCGGCAGCCAGGGCCTGATCCTGGAGGCACGGCCGGCCCACCTGCCCGCCAAGAGCAGCCGCGAGGAGCAGCAACATCGGCTGCAGCACCGGGCGCTGCTGGAGGAGGCTCGCCGCCGAGGTCAGACCGCCGACCCACTTCGCAACGGACGGCCGGCCAATAGGCATAGTCGCCTCCGTGCATCTGGGGTCGTATTCTGATTTCCTGCGTACCGAGTACTTTTCGTTGTCAGACAGCTTGCGTACGCCAGTTTCGTTGTTTAGGTCTTCGGTGTGTGCAGCTGCGTTCTGTTTGCGACAGGCGTAGTCGGGCCGCGACGATCTGGTCTGCGCACTCGGATCGGCGGTACACACGTACGTGCTTCCACCAGAGGCGCGCCCATTCTTACATACGCATGACCTCAGAATACGACCTCTGGGGAGATTTGGACCGCAACCTCAGGGGCTCTTCTGCTTTGGCAGGATCATTCTTAGATCGAGAAACCCACTTGGGTTCAACAGGGGTGCTGTGCTACGAAAGTATCGGATGAATGCGTGGTTGCTATCAATAGTGTAAATAATTATGTGGGACTTAATGCCAAAATATAAAATACGGGAGGAAGCATTACGTTGACTCTACTCCTATGAATGTTATTCGGAATTTGTGTGACTTTGTGCTGTGCAAAACTTTCGCCAAAAACCGTATGCAGGATAAACAGGCATGTATAGGAAGGGGCATATTATTTTAGAGGCTAAATGAAATCGATCTGAAGAAGAGATGAGTATGGTCACTTCGTGTTCAGTGATGCTGGTATGGATACTGTATATTTTCAGACGAGAAGAACTCGAAATCTCAGAAGAAAGCCATGCAGGCTCAGCTCAAAACAGAGCATAGTCTTGCCCAAAGTACAAAAATTTGGAATCAGGACATTCTGCCGCATTGGGACAAAGTAAGTTAGCTAGTATTAGGCGCTATCAATCACGCTTTATCGTAACATATTGTGTGCTAACCAGACGTTGTACTTGAGCTCACGGCACCCCGGCAACCGGGACTTGGTGCTGGCTCCTGGCGGAACTTTGCCTGGTCCCCAGGGAGGTTAGTGTCTCGAGGTGGACCCGGGTCATTGACGAATTTGAGCATTTATGCATTGAAGCAATACATTATTTTCACCTGAAATACATGATCCTTCATCTTTTGTGGCATTACTGATCCGTATCAGCAAGAGATCCTTTCCAGATATGTCACCATAGCTGTCAGCCCTTGCAACCTACTTACCAATCGTTTCCTCTTGCAAGCCTTATTTGCTGGGACCGTGCTGGTATTATCTCGAGCTTGTTGTCGCCGGAGAGTTCATGACACTTGGGATAGTATGATATTTGAAAAAGTAGAACTTTAGGTGTGAGCCCACCTCGATTCAAAGTCTTTAGGTCACTCCCCGGTGTGAGTTTTTCTGAAGTGCTTGTTCGCTTTTCCATTAGTATGTTTGAGGATTGTTTCTAATTGCTAAGCATCTGTGCAAACAATATGAGCCAAGCTGTTTTTTATCCCCAAACCCACCTTTTGTGAGATGTCTGGATTTGGCTGGCCCCACCCTGCCCAGTATTTGCTTTGTACCGCCTCTCTCCCTCTACGTACCTTTGGGCGGCTGTTAGCGCTGTACGGCGGATCGCCGGGCGGCCGCGGCACGGTTGAATGGCGCGGGCAGGTTCGGTAACCCCGGCACGTGCGGCGCAGGTGCGCGGCTCGCGGAAGGTGGCCGAGCTCTGGTGGAGCGGACTACCGCCCAGCGTGCGGGGCCGCGTCTGGAAGCTGGCCATCGGCAACGAGCTCAACATCACCACCCAGCTCTACCGCGTCTACCATGACGAGTGAGTCGCCACCCTCCTGTTATTGCAGCTTGTCATCGAGCGGATGGAAGTAGCCTGTGGTTCTCTGGGGTGTGTTGTGACTAGGTCATGTTAGGGAGGAACTCTGGTCTTTGTTTTTTTGAGTCCTGCTTGACCTGGTTTTGGAGCTAATTGAACTGTTATGAAGTTTTTGTCAATGTTTTAATGTTACTGAACCAGCCCTTTAAATATGAGGTTTTTTAGCAATAGTTATGTAGTCGCTTTTCGGCTCAGCTGCTAGGAGAGTGTGGACGCCGTGCCAGGTTATAGGTGCGCAGCGGCGGCGGTACTATTCTAATTGCGTTGACTTGGTCGATATGGTCGCGATTGGGTCCACATGGCCATGGACGCGCCGTTCGCCTCTGGTGCGTTAAGTGCGTGTTTGGGAGCGCTGCACGGCGGCCGGTCTTTCGACAGGGCGCTGTCGATCCTGAGCGCTGGAGAGACCGCCGCCGCTCCGCCGTCACCGGTCGGCCTGAAGGAGGCTTCCCTGGGCCTGATCCGACTGGACGTGGCACGCACCTTCCCACAGCTGGGACTCTTCCAAACGGTGGGTGCCTTCCCGGGCGCGGTCTTATATATCAGTAGCATGCGCGTTAGAGGAATCAGATAAGAGACGACGAGAATGGAACTTGGTACAAATACAGCTCAATTCTGCCCGATATCGGCGAAGGCGGGTGCGACACCGCCACTGCCCTCCTCCCGTGGTAACCCCCGCGGTGCTGCCGGCAGGGCGGTCCGTACCATGACCTTCTGCACCAGCTGCTGGGCGCCTACGTCTGCTACCGGCCCGACGTCGGCTATATCCAGGGCATGTCCTTCATCGCCGCCGTCCTGCTGCTCTACACCGACGGCGTCGACGCCTTCACCTGCTTCGCCAACCTGCTTAACCGACCCTTTCTTTTCCACTTCTTCCAGCTCGACCAGTCCATGGTGAGAGCGCCAGCCTCCCGGGGTACAGTCGCATTAGCGAACGGGAAACCGGTTTTGGGTGTTTGACGTGAAGGCGATGCGGCACTTCTAATTACATCGTGCTACTGAGTGGCATATGTGTATGACCTACCAGACTTAGGACGCGCTTATTTATATCCTGGTGGCGCGCTGGCTACCCACGAGTCTAGTGGCTGATAATGTACACGAGGCCGCTGTGCGAGACTTACCACGAGACGCTTTTGTTTCGCAGATGGCCGCGTACTACGCCACTTACACGGCGCTGCTTTGCGACAATCTGCCGGCGCTGGGGGCGCACATGGAGTCGGAGGGAGTCACGCCGGACCTCTACCTGGTGGACTGGCTCTATACGCTCTTCTCGAAGTCGCTGCCGCTGGACGTGGCGTGTCGCATCTGGGACGTGTTCCTACGCGACGGAGAGACGTTCCTGGTGCGCGCCGCCCTGGGTGAGAGTCGCTGCCGGAGGGACGCGGGCCCAGCCCGCTCAGCCACCACTTCGAACGGCGAGAATATCCCACCTGCCAAATCGCAGTTTCCTCTGTAGGCCACATCACCTGGGACGTTAATATAGGTCTATTGATTCGTATACTTCGGTACTTGTACTGTTTCTATATCTGTTTTCGGTTAGAAGGCCTTTAGAAACTTGACGCAACATCCGATTGACCAAATGGATCACCGGAAAATGTTCCGTTTCATAAAGTGGGAACCGCCTTAACCAGAGGACGCTATTTTCAGGGATTCCAGTTTGACTCGCTGTGGTTGGCCGGCAGGCATATTGCATCTGTACGAGGAGCAGTTGCGGGCGATGGAGTTCATCAACATGGCGCAGTTCCTGACGGGCCTGCCGGACGACTTGTGCGCGGACGCCCTCTTCAAGTCTATCGGCAAGGTGCACACCAGCATGGGCAAGCAGACTTTCCACGAGCTGCTGCAGCGGCACGGTGGCGCCGGGTCGTCAGCTGGCTCCTGATCACCGGCGGTCAGGGGCGCCGCGCCAGCTGGCTCCTCATCACCGGCGGACAGGGGCGCCGCGCCAGCTGGCTCCTGATCACCAGCGGACAGAGGCGCCGCGCCAGCTGGCTCCTGATCACCGGCGGACAGCGGCGCTGCGCCAGCTGGTCGTCTCGCACCGTCGCCGCGTCCCCAGGGAGAGGAGGGACACCTCTGTGATGGTGGGTGCGATGCTCGCCGCTTTTGCGATGGCAACAGACGTTGAATCAACTGAGGGGAATGCACAGAGTGATTGAGATTTCTGTTTGGCTCAATACCATGGGGTTCGTTAGAAAATTGGGTAGAATAGATACAAGGAATACCCATGCACTTTCTACCCTGTACTCTGCTTTCTTCAATGTTTTATCGGGATAGCTTCAATGATGATTGACAAGTTCAAAATGTTCCCGCAAAAATGACTCTATTGAAGAACCTAAGTTTTGCATGCACAATCTGGTTTGTATTGCTGGTAGAATCAGGTTCAGACACATCAAGTGTACCGGACACCTGAAAGGTCCATAATGATCTGTCCCTTGCAGCGCATCCGATGCATCTGTCAGAAATTTGCGGAGTGATGTGTGGCGATGTCGTGGTGACTCGAATACTCGCCTGTACTGGGGCCGTTCTGGTGACGTATCTGCCGGCGAGAGGTACCTGAGCTTCGCTGGGGGCGCGTGCCCACGTGCTCCGGAGAATTTAGTGTAGACCCTTTATACGTGCGAGAACAGGAACAATTTTTATGGATCTTTTTTACAGTGGTGGCCCGTTGGAAAGCTGGCGCGAGCGCGCCTGTGTCGGGCTGCGCGGCGTGACCTGCGTGATGGGATGGTGCTCGCCCGTTTTACGTGCCTTCACTATTGTTTCGTTGATGATCTGTGACGCGATCAGAACTACTAGTGCGTGTTGCGACCTGTACTGACATCGCCGTTATGCATCGTGTAATGTACTCGCTCAGCTCACCACCATCACGGAAATGTACGCATCCCTTATATAAAAGACAAAGCTATATCATACTACAGTTATATATATTTGTAATTTAGGTGCACACAGTCGGTTCCAAACGATTGTCTTTGGGCCAGAGGGTTGCGTGCTGCGTATGCATGGTGAAACTATCATTGAAAGGATATTTCGGTTCACATTTCTCCGAGTACTAACAGCTGTCTGAGGACGCCGTCTGCGTGGAATTCTTTATTAAATAAGCAAATCACCGGATTTATTGTCATCACATGGTTTGCTAACAATAGAACATATTTTTCTATCCCAAGAAATACAAACAAGGAGTTATGCTGACAACTTTGTCATTCTGAAGAAAGAAATGAGGCGAGCAACTTATCTTGGCCATAGTGACCCCAGCCGGCAAGCATGTCACAGCCAATGGGGCGGCAAGGGATTTGATGCGATGAGAGAAATTCGCATATGAATGAAAATCATGCGAAATGTAAAAACAATTGAGACTACTAACCGTATTAAATACACAGTTAAAAATATTTGAATCCTTACACAAATAGTTTCCTTCAACTCTTTTGCGTCGAGGGAAAAGTTTTAATTTTGGTGGAAACAAATTAATTTATACACTTTTCGGTAAAACATCCCGTTCGGAAGGAGAAACTACCTCAGTCGTGAAAACTCGTCTGCAATCTGATCCCCAATTGAATTTCCAGACTAGTGAAGGAGACGGTGGGTGTAAGATGTTTGGACACGTCACGTCAGAGGCGTTTAGAATTTCCACAAACGAGTAGAGCATTTCAGATATTCCGCCAGTTATGCCTTAAGTGCAGCAATCTTGAGACGAGTCGCTCTTATCACTTATCTCGAAATGCGGGAAGTATCTGTGGAACGGGGTCTTGAATGTACTGTATATACATATACTTGGGGGCGACATCATAGTAGGTTTTCTGCGATCAGTGTCTGCTATTTCGGCACGAATCATATCGTCAGATGACCGTCGGGAGATGTTTCACCAACGTTTTTATTTATACCGTCGTAAACCTCAAAATAATCAGTGGTAGTAGAACAGTAAAATCTAATGTCCAACGATATGCGCTCAGCTAGCGAGTTCGCTAATACCACCGGAGCAACCTACCACAGTAACACACAATGGCATGTAACATTAATATAATGCTTTGTTCGGGGAAATAAAACCAGTCCGGCAACCCGTGGAACCCTGTCTTCTACGACACATGGAAGCATTGTATTGCGCCATTTTTGGGCCGTTCCGATCTGGAATTGCCCCACCGATGGTTGTAGCTGATGGCTAATGGAATTTTCGCTACCCTCACGTCAAAAACCGCGAACTACCGTCAAGGCAGATCCTCCAGAATTTCAACGCACAGCTCATTATCCGCTTAAAACCAGCAGCTCTTTCTTAGCAGCAGAAGCATAATTTTCATTAATCACTAACTTAAACCGTCATGATTAGGTTACAACACAGTTCCTGAGATCATCACATTTGCGGAGGGCCCCTCAGGCAGCGTCTGGTTGGCGGACGCTCTGCGGCGCACTCAGCGGCGGTCACTGGTCGGAGGGCGGCTCCTCCATACCTTCCGGCTGCATGCTAACGGCGCTGCTGAGACCCGCCACCGGCTCACCCTCAGGTGGCGGCGCCGCCCGCTTCATCGGCGTCGAGCCGACAGCGCCCGCCTCGAACTTGTCCGTGTCCAGGCTGGAGTCCACCTGGGAGACGGGCGCCGCCATCGCCGTCAGGTCCAACGGCGCCAGCATGCCCGAACCCTCCTCGGAGACTGTCGCAGACGCCGCCTCGGCGATGCTACTGCCTGAAGAGCTTCCCGAGCTGCCGGAGCTACCGGAGCTACCGGAGCTGGAACTGGAGCTGCGTGCGGCAGTCTTGCTGAGAACGCGGCGGCGCAGCTCGTCTCCGGAGGCGCGACCGGTGCGCAGACTAGCCCGGCTGCCGCGCGGCTCGCCTGGAGAGCCCGAGCTGGAGCTGGAGAGGTTAGCGTCGGCACCGGCCACCGTTCCCGAGCGAGACTTCATGCCCAGCTTGCTGATGATGTTGTTAACGTCGGGCGAGCTCTGCTGGGCGCCGGAGCCGGCTGTGCTGGAGGCGCTGGTAGAAGCTGAGAGAGCCGACAGCGCCGGCTGCGAGCCAGCGCCGGCGGCAGAGACGGCACTGGCGGCGCCTTTACTACTGATAGACCTGATTGCCTGGCGGGAGGCCTCCAGGGCGCGCTCCAGCGCCGAGCTGCGCAGTGACACCTCCGAGCCCGGCGCACCCACCACCGACCCCGAGTGAAGCGCCGAGCCGGAACGCGGCGACTCGACCGACCCAAACTCCTGTGACGTGGTCAGGTTGGATAGTAGACTGAAGGTGTCATCCTGTCCGGTAGCGGAGGCGTCTAGCGCGCCGGTGCGAGACGGCAGACTGCCGGTGGAGGTGGTGTTTGGTGGCGCGGCGGCAGAGGCGGCGGCCGGCAGCGCGCTGCCGTCCAGCGCCGTGCGGCCAGTGGTGTCGCCCTCCTGTATGGTGCTCAGCTCGTGCGGTGCGGCACCCTCAGCCAGCGACGCGCGGCTCAGCGAGGGTGGCGGCCGTGGCCGCGAGGTGGAGCTGGCGGTGCCGGCCATCTCGGCCGCCGACTTGGCGCCCCGAAGATCGTCCGCCACGGACGAGTAGCTGCGCATCAGCTCGTCGCGTCGCTGCTGCACCTCCGATAGCTTCTCCATCACCTGGCTGTAGCGCTGCATGTACGCCTCGGACGCCGCCGCCGCTGCCACCGCTGCTGCCGACGCGCTCTGCGACGGCTCTGAGCTGTAGACCCCGGACGTGGCCGCCTCCTGGCCCGGGTCAGGCGCTGCCGCTGATGATGTTTCGACGTCGCCCAGATCAGAGCCGAACATGGACTTTGAAGCGCCAGTGGCGGCGGTGGAGTCGCCTTCTGGCTGAGAGCGTGACAGTGAGCTGGGCGGAGATCCGGCTGACGCCGAGCCGTACACTGTCGACGGCGAGGCCGGCACCGATGTCTGGCTGAGGCGCGACACCTGCTGACGACTCATGTCCAGAAGCTGACTGACGTACTGCCGCACTTCGCCGTGTGAGCCCCCCACCGCCAGCCGCGGGTCCCCCGGCTCGCCCGGCACAGCCTGGTAGGCGGTGTTCTCCGAGTCGAACGTCTGGCCGGCGGCAGCCGACTCCCCCAGCGCCGAGAGCTCCGATGTGCGCGCCGACGAGACGTCGGAGGTGCGCACAGACGAGATGTCGGCCGTCTGTAGCGACGAGACGTCGCCTGTGCCGTCCTCGACGGCAGGGTCAGCCGCAGGGTAGATACCGTCGGGGCCGACATGCATGAGAGGCTGGTCCGGCACATCTTCGCCAGTATAGACAGGAGGTCCACTCTGCGGCGACTCTCCCTCCTGCTCCTCGCCATACTCGGCCTCGTAGTACTGCTGCTCTTCGGCGTCGCCGTCGAATCCCGCCTCCTCGCCCGCATATCCCTGCTCCGAGCCGCCCATTTGTTCTTGGCCCGCGTACATGGCCCCCTCTGGATAGGCTTCCTCACCAGAACCGCCGTACATACCGGGGTCTTCTCCAGAAAATATACTAGGATCCTGTCCCCCAAACATACTAGGATCCTGCCCGCCAAACATACTAGGATCCTGTCCGCCAGACATGTTGGGATCCTGTCCACCAGACATGCTAGGATCCTGTCCGCCAAACATACTAGGATCTTGCCCCGCATACATGTTAGGATCCTGTCCGCCAAACATATTAGGATCTTGTCCGCCAAACATACTGGGGTCTTGTCCACCGAACATACTGGGATCTTCTTCACCCGCATACATACCCGGATCTTCGCCAGCGTATAAGCGAGGGTCATCCTCCCCTGCATACATGTTGAGATCTTCCTCTTCGGCGTACATGCCGAGATCCTCTTCTCCTGCGAACATGCTCTGCTCCTCGGCGGCTCCGGACTCACCCCAGTGGCTGGTTTGGTCCATGCCAGTGGCGCTGGAGTACACAGACGGCTCTGCCTCGCCCTCCTCGGGCGGAGCCGGCTCCCAGGTGCCCGGCGGCCCAGTCAAACTCGCTCTGGCCACCTGGGAGCGCCTCTCGTTCACTGACTGCACGCCCTCGGCCACGCCACCGGCCCGATCCGCCGCCGCCGCCAGAATCTCGGCGTACTGATGTCCGCGCTCGTCGAACTCATGGGCCAGGTCGCGGGCAGGCGTCACCAACTCAGTACTACTGCCGCTGGCGTCGGCGTCCGAGGCCAGCAGCAGCGCGTCCTCGAACAACTGATTGAGCCGTTGCTGGCGGTCCTCGTAAGTGGCTAGTGTGCCAGCGCTGGCGGCAGCAGCCAGGGAGGCGGTGGCGCGGGCCAGTTGAGCAGACGAGCCCGAGCCGACGCGCCGGTCTCGCCGCTCTTCTGCTTCCAGCCGCTCCAGCTCTTCCAGAAGGCGAGCGTACTCGCTGCGGGCCGACATCTTCCGCAGCGCCTGTCGACCACGCGCCGCCGCCGCCTGCTCCCGGTCTAGCTGCTGCATCTCAGCCGTACTGGCACGCGCCTGCTGCTGCTGCTCCACCGCCCGCGCGGCGGCGCGCGCGTCGTATCCACTCTCGTCGCGGCGCACGGCGTACTGCTCTGGTGCGGGTCGGGTCTCGCTAGTGAGCGGCACTCCGGAAGCTGCAGATGGGGTGGCCGACGTCCGGCTGCCGACAGAAGACGTGGCCGTGTGGCCAAGCTGGCGCTGCAGCTCGGACGGCGTCAGCGCCGTCTCTGAGTGCGGCACATCCGACAGCGTAGCGTGACTAGTGGCAGAAGTGGCCGGCTCGGAACGCGTCGCTGACCGCCCCGGCGACGTCGTCGCTGGCTGACGAGAAGACGAGGAGGCCTCGGAACCAGGGGGCCGCGGCGGCCGACTTCGGAGAAGCGCGTGCCTGTCTTTTTATTGACGCCGAGAGCGCGCGTCTGACTGCTGCGGCTGGCCATGGGATCGCGCGCCAGGGAGCCGCGATCGGCAGTCTGCAGGCCGCGCGTGGCTCGGCACCGCGGCGGAGGCCGCGTCTGCACTGCATCGTCCCGAAACGACACGCGCGGTCGAAACGCTGACTGGAACACCACTGCCGGTACTGCTGTCGCCGACACGCACGCCTGAGCGGCGGCGGCGCGGCGTGCCTCCAGCTGAGCGCGCCGGCTCTCCGCCATCTTCTTTTTGTGGCCGGTCTGTGCCACCTGGTCGGCGCGAAGCCGCTCCAGTGCGCGGTTGAGGTCACGCAGCGTTTCGCAGCGGCGTCGCTCCTCAGCCACATCGCGTTGGCTGCAGCGGACGCGCTCCAGCGCTTCCTGGTGGCGCTGCTGGGCGACGCGCCTTTGCTCGGCGGCGAGCAGGCGTTGCGGCCCGCTGAGGTCTGGCTGTCGGGCGGCCGCCAGATGCGCCGAGCCCACCTGGCGCAGACAGGCCGAATACTCAGCCTCCAGCTGCGACAGCCGGTTCTCCTTCTCAGCTGCGTACTCAGCAGCCAGCTCCTGTTTCATGCGCGCCACCTGGTGGCCAGACTCGGCCTGCACACGCTGCAGAGTTCGCCGCGAGAAGTTGCCGGCCTGGCGGCGCACCTGCACCAAGCGCATCCTCTGTCTGCATCGCTTCTCCTCGGCAATGCGCTCTTGGCGCTCGGTGATGGTCAGTCGGTACATGGCGACGCGCTGCCTCAGCGCCACTGAAACACGGCCCGGACCATGTGTCACATGTCAGCAGTCAGTGCTTTCTAACGGCGCCATACGGCTTCTTACCCCCAAATGGGAATATAGCGGCCTTTACGTAACCATATCAAAATTGAAGTGTCTTTACAATGACAGCCCTTGACCCACGACAAAATTATGCTTAAGTTTTGATGAATATGCAAATAGTAGAAACAAAATCTGCGGATAATGACTTCAAGTTCGCTTTAAAGGCTTTCAGATAGGCACGGTCATGAACAGTGCAAGGAAGTATTGCGGTCATTTATGAATTATTCATTCATTGGTATATTGGCGTGACACCACTGACCTGACAGGTGGCCGTGCCCGCGGCTCAAGGACACTGGGTGATTCTAGACCAGCTTAGCTGGAGTGCAGTGGCAGCTACAATGCGGTGCAGCGGAAACTCCAGTGATACCTGCGTATCAGTATGCATATTTTTCTCTTTTTTTACAGAGATGGCCTACGCTACGTTACGAAATTATTTTCCCGTAGCCGTAGCTCTGGAAATGAAATGCAGATTAGCTGGGCGAATTCTGTAGCGTACTTCGCCAAACCTTAGCGTAGCGTAGCGTAATATGAAAAAAGTTACGTCATATATGTATATACCTTTTCGTGATCTAGATCGAGGTACTCTGGATTATTGGTAACGATTTGCCTTAAATATAGATTTCAAATAGAAGTGATAATATTTGAAAAAGTAACGAACAATCCATTACTTTCAAATTACAAACTCAAAACAATTTCACGAGAAATGTATCAAATCGCTGTCAATTAGGGTCGGGACCTTTTGGTGGGTAGTGTAAATCACGGACACATTTTTGGGCCTGTAAAATTAGAAGTCGGTTGATTTTGATGTACAAATTTGTTAATTTTAACTGGTGACAAGAATTCGCGACCATTGATCACACACATCAGGTCACCAGGTCACACATGAGATTAGGTCAAGGTCACTATCTAATCTAGCATAGTCAATACGTACATCAATCGACTCGGAGTAGCAATCTCAACGTAATGGTATCAAAATAAAATTTTTATCGTCATTTACTATAAAGTTACTGACCCAAGTCTGAAAACCTGCTTAAGTAGCCCAGATGACCTCTCAGAGGTCACAGGTAAAACATTGCAACAGGAACCTAGAAAGGAGCCCAGGATACTACGATTTGGGGAAGATGACGGTATAATCAGCTTTATCTACACAAATACAGCGCAATTTTTGTTTTCCCATGCATTTCAAACGGAGAGGGTATTATCAGCTTTATCTACACAAATACAGCGCAATTTTTGTTTTCCCGTGCGTTTCCAACGGACAGGCTCCGTATCTGACCTTGGGTCATCGTATGAAAAATCACGGAATGTATGTTGTAGTACTCGGTAGGCCCATTATGTGGTATCAGTTCCAATCCGATAGATTCACCCCTTTCTCTCGAACGTATGAGACCTTAAAATTGTTTGGAGGTGAAGTCACTTAATCTGTACTGGTGACCTGACCTGAGCTGACCCAACCTTAAAATTTCGCGGAAAGCCGCGAAATTGATCAAGGATAAGGTGTGGCAAGTACCGCGGCGCTTCGTGCCGCCGGTAAAACCCCGAGGGGGTGTTCAAACAACCACCACCAGAGCGAGGGTTAGAGTATGAATGTATGTACAAAATGGTGATATCGTAGTACGATGGATTTTTACCGTAGCCGTAGCTAAAGCATCATAATTCCGTAGTTGATGAAATATAACGTAGCGAAATTCCGCAGCGTAGTTTTGGCCAAAATCGAGCCGTAACGTAACGTAGCATAAGCCATCTCTGCCTTTTGACCAATTGCAATATCCTTTTTATCTACAATGATGACAGCACACTCCATGCGACAGTATTTTCAGCACTCTTTGCTCAGGGGCAGAATAAGATTTTCAATTTGCTGATCATCGTGTTGACCAGAAGCTGTAGCCGCTCAAAAAGCCCACAGAAGAAATAGAAAACACAGAACAGACATGGAAGCGAGGCGGAGAACGCCATTCAAATTTTCTATGAAGAGGTAAGCGGGGACAGAGGCGACGTGAATGGTGCCCAAGGTGTATGGGTGCCCTGACCTGGGTGCCTCCCCCCACTCCCAATTGGAAATCCCAGATCCGTCCATGGCTCGGAGGAGCGCAGTTTGGTGGGGTTCCAGGTCATGAGGGAGAAAGTGGATGACCTGTTGCAAATTCCCTGAATCCATCCATGGTCCATTTGGCGGTCTTATCCCGCTGCCACGCTGCTTTTACTATTCATTTAGCTCAATTTCCCAATGAATATCTTAGTTTAGAATTGGTATTTGTCAAACGGGCCCAGAAAAAGACCTGAAAAGAAAGTAAACAACAAACAAAACAAAACGAAAAAGCGATAAAACGTAGTTAAAAATAGAAAAAACACCGTTAAAAGGTGACAACAAATTAAGAAGTGTAGCTCGACCTTCAGACTTCATCATCATCATCATCATCATAGTTGGGGTTTAAGGGCGCGTCGACTGCAGTGGCCATATTGCGCCCATAACTTAGCATATTGCGCACAGAGGAAAGACATGTAGATATATAACGAGACTTTTCGAGTTAGGTAGTAAGATAGGTCACTGTGTCTTGAAAGGTGCTGTACTTGTAGAGTGACATGTGTGAATCGAGGGTCAAAAGATACTGGTTCACGTTATATGTCTATGTCGGCGAGTAAATTACGTTGAAGTCAACACTTCTTAGAAACGATATTATGTCGGAGAGCTCCACGGTTCGATTTTGTCCCAAAGAGAATGCAGTGATGGCGATCCTCCAAGATGCCGCAGTCTTTCCACCTCAAAATCCTGGCAGTCTGCAAGAACATGCTTAACACTAAGCGGCTCTCCGCATCGTGAACACTTTGGCGGATCGCCGCCACCCAAGCGGAAGGAGTGTGTGGCGTGGGTGTGGCCGATCCGCAGGCGGGAGAGGATAACCTCCTCTCTTCTGCAGCCCGCACTGCTGGATTTCCACACCCCTAGCTTTGGTTTAAGGCCTCTAAGCTTGACTCCTTTGGGATCACCATCCCACCTGCTCTGCCAGACACGAATAGCATAGTCTTTGGTAAGACCTATAGGTCAGAGAACGGAACACGGAGGCCGGGGAGAGAAGCGCGTTCACCCGCGGACTTTGCAAGCCTGTCCGCCCGTTCGTTCCCGCCTATACCGCAATGGCTTGGCACCCAAACAATCTCTACAGTTTTTCCTTTCTGCCCTAGGTTGTGCAATTTCTGTCTTATGAGGGTCAGGAGATAAGAAGATGATGTACTGTGGAAGTAAAAGGACTCCAATGCCTGTAGAGAGGACAGTGAGTCCGTGAAGACCACGAACTTTCTCGCCCTTCGTTTGGATATCTCATCCAGGGAACGAAAGATGGCATACAGTTCCGAGGTAAAAACAGATGCTTCCTGGGGTAGGCTAAAACATTTTTCAGTGCGGCCACAAACATACGCACATCCCGTACCACTGTCACATTTTGAACCGTCCGTGTAGAAGTGAATATGGCTTTCATACATTTCCGAGCAGAGTTCCATGAAAAGCTGGCGTATTGTTTCAGGAGACGAGTCTCTACAACGCTCGAGCAAGTCTGTGTTTGTGTTAGCTTTCGAGATCAGCCATGGATTGATAGCAGGCAGGTCGTATGGTTCAACAAGGTCTGTGCTTATATAAGCCTCCGCTAATAGGGCGCGAACTCTGACTCCCGGGTGGCGAGCCGCAGCACGCGACCCAGTTTCAACTATACGGAGGTGGGTGTCCCCGAAGAATGTCTGATATGTAGGATGTGTTGTATGTTGTTTAAGTTTCACGGCATATCGCATGGACAATATCTTCCGACGAAGATCTAGAGGCATTTCGTTTATGTCTACGAGCATACTGCTAACTGGTGAGGTCCTAAAAGCTCCGATAATAATTCTGATTGCGTGGTGATGAACAGTGTCCAGCATACGCTTCGCTGTTTCAGACGCCGAGTCATATGCAACGCAGCCGTACTCGATCTTTGACCTGATGAGAGACCTGTATAGCATCAGCAGAGTTGCACGGTCGGCTCCGAACTTCATTCTCGTCAAGATTTTAAGAATATTCAGTGACTTGAAACACCTCTCTCTTAGGTCCTGAAAGTGGCGGACATAGCTCATACGGCGGTCAAGAATGACCCCAAGGAACCTAACGCTATCTGCTACTTTCACACGCTGGCCATAGAGAGTAAGAACTGGATCGTCACATGGACGCCTGCGGTTACAGAAATGCATACATTTAGTTTTGGGCAACGAGAACCTTAGCCCGTTCTCGACACTCCAGCGCTCTAGGCGATCGAGCGCAAGCTGTAGTTGCCTAGTAGCGGCACTTGTAGTAGAGGTTGTTGTCCAAATAGTGAAATCATCTACAAATAAGGCACATTTTATGGTTGTAGGAAGAACGTCTACAATGTCATTTATCATAATAGCAAATAGGGCTACTGATAAAACGCTGCCCTGCGGGATTCCATTGCTCTGTGTGTATTTATCGGATACAGAAGAATTTACACGGAACCTGAAGTACCGTTCTTTAAGAAAGTTCAGCAAAAACCAGCCTAAGTGACCTCTAATGCCCATGGCGTGCAGTTTACTTAGTATTTTGTATCTCCAAGTTGTATCGTATGCGCGTTCCACGTCGAAAAAGATTGCAACAGTGTGTTGACGAGATGCCTGCCCTTCTCGAATCGCCGCATCCAACAGAACAAGGTGATCTAGGGTACTTCGCCCTTGTCGAAATCCACATTGCTGATTACATAGAAGCTCATTACTTTCAGGTACCACATTAGCCGAACATTAATCATTTTTTCCATCAGCTTACAAAGACAAGACGTGAGGGAAATCGGGCGATAGTCATCGGGAGAAGACCCGGACTTTCCCGGCTTCAAAATCGGAATAATAATGGCGTCACACCACTGTTCCGGGAAGTCGTTCTTAAGCCAAATGAGATTAAATATGCTAAGGGAGATATAAGTGAAATATCAGGCAGATGAGTCAACATTTCATTTGTAATGCGGTCGAAACCCGGAGAAACTTGTTTTGTGCTCTTTATTGCCACCTTCAACTCTCGCCATGAAAATGCTGCGTTATATGAGGCCGAGTTATCGCTTCCAAAGTCGATGCCCTTTCGCTCTTCCACGGTGCGGAAGCGTGTGCTGTCGACATCTATATTTGTATTTCCGCATCGATCGTGGAATGCAGCGGCAAGTGTTCCGTTACCTCCTGGGATCGGTTACTTTGTGTCCATTGATTTCGAGAACAGGTGAGGTATTTTTGCGTTTTCCTTGTATGCTCTGAATGCGTGACCATACTTGTGTTGTGGGTGTATAACGGTTAACTGTACTCACGTAAGACATCCACCATCTCCTTTTCTCATTTAGAACTACGCGGCGTGCAGCTGCTCTTGCACGCTTAAAAGAAATCAGGTTATGTCTTGTAGAATGCTTGCTAAAAGCTCTAAGAGCCCGCTTTCTTTTTAGAATTGCAGCCCTGCAACTGGCACTCCACCACGGCAGGGGCGTGCGCTTTGGTTGTCCTGAAGTCATGGGGATAAAACTTCTCGCAGCGGAGAGAATCATTTCGTTAAAATTGCGTATAGCCTGAGTTGCCGAGGCCTCCAGCGAGCCAGGGTTAACCGAGCCGCACGCAGCCTCGAATCCCGCCCAGTCCGCACGGCGGTGGTTCCATCTGGGGGCTAATGTTTCCGGCGCGACCAGAGGGACTGTTCCAATCAGAATTGGGAAGTGGTCGCTGCCATATGTGTCACCCAGTGCATTCCACTGAAACCGAGAGAAAAGGGAAGATGAGCAAATGGAAAGATCAATAGCAGACACCACGCCAGAGGGCAGGGTGATGTGTGTGGGACGACCTGTGTTAAGAAGGCATAGGGTATTATTGTGAATGAAACGTTCGATTGTGCGGCCACGGGCACCCATGTGACTCGCCGGTTCACCCCACGCGGGATTATGTGCGTTGAAATCTCCAAGCACCATAAATGGTGTGGGAAGCTGGTCGATTAAGTTGTTTAATGAAGATACATCGACGTTACCACCGGGTGGTATATAGATTGAGCACACAGACATCTTAATAAATCCGAAGTCGACCCTAGCGGCCACTGCTTGTAGAACTGTGGTTAAACGGATTTGGTAACACGGGAGTGACTGGTGTACTGCCACCATCACCCCTCCATGCGCAATGGTACTACTGAAGATGTCCTTTCGAAGCTTTGATAGGTCTGGATATTAAGCCTAGTCCCTGGCGCGAGTTTTGTCTCTTGAAGGCACAGGACGGAAGGCATGTGCTCAGATAGTATGCTCTGCAAGTCAATGAAATTGGCACGCAGGCCTCGGCAGTTCCATTGTAGAATGTGTGAGGCTATGTTAAAAGGGCAGGCTATAAAAAGTATTTAAGATACACAAACGGGCAGACTACTTCCAGGGCCTAGAGCCACCTGTTGGGGGCTTGTTTGGCCCGCCTTCTCGAGGCCCAAAACTTGGCTCGCGATCCGTTGAGCTAGATCGGGCACGGGAAGCCGCTGTTCCCTTGTCTTGGGGGACGAGGCAGGTCGCTTCGTTCCCCACGCGACGGTGCAGGAGTTTCAAAAGCGGCACGCAGGTTCTGGATCTGCGTACCAGCTGTCTGTAGGGGGCCTTAGCCCCTCGTCCCGCCGAAGGCGGGCCTTTGTTGGGTGCCTCCACCGGAGGGTGAGGGCGACGTCGGGCAGCAGGAGAGCGTCTACCGCCGCGCCCAACCAGAGTCCACCCCAGGCTCATCCGGGGAACAAAGTCCAAATCGGGGACCCGATCCGGACCCACACCCCCAGTCACAGCAGGGGGCGGCCGGGCGGGAGCAGGGCTCGGCCCCACTCCGCCAGCCGAGGACACAGGACGTGCCGCCCCCGAGTTAGGAGCCAAGGCAGATCCCCGCCCACGCTCCCCGCCCCCAGGAGGTACCGGGGACGGAGCTGCAGGGCCAGGAGCGGCACGCCGCCCCGCTCCCCGCGAGAAGGCACCGGAGGAGGTGCCACCAACGACTCGGATTCCGGGGCCGCGGACCGGCCAGAAATGACCAGTCCCATCCTTCCGGCCAGGCGGACGAAGTCTGCCATGGTGAGGGACCGGATGACCTCCTCCGGTGTCCTGAGGCTACCTCGGGTAGCACCCGAGGCTGTCGCCGTGGCGTAACTTTTCTTGGGGTGAGACGCCTCGTAAGCATCCCTTGCTTCGCGGAAGCTCATCTTACCCGATACCTTGAGTTTCATAATTTCTTTTTTCGCTCTAGTGTGGGACATTTCCTATCATATGTTGCATGAGGTGTTTGATCGTGTTCGCAGTTCACACAGAAAAGTACTTCTGACTGACAGTTGTCGGCTGCATGCTCCTTCGAGCCGCAACGAGCGCATGTCGTTTGACCCTTGCATGAGGCAGTTGTGTGGCCATAGCGCTGGCACCTAAAGCATCTCATTGGAAATGGCACATAGGGCCTGGTACGGACCCTTTCGTAGCCAACGTACACTGCATCCGGCAACTCATCTCTATCAAAAGTCAGAACAACTGAATCCGTTTCAAGCACATCAGGACCTTTCTTCATGTTCAGTCTCTTGGCCTCGACTACGCCTGATTCCGATAAGCCATCGACAATCTCTTCCTCAGTGATACCTCGCAGCTCCGGGCACCGTATTACACCTTTTACGAAGTTCTTAGATCTATGCGGTTCTATTGAAACTTTGACAACCTTCTTTGACAGCACACCATTCTCTCTTCAAAAAGTGATTTCATCTACCTTCATTGCGCGTTCCGCTTCCCCGGAGTGTCGAAACTCGACTTCCAAGACACCATCTCTGAGGCAGTCACATCTCAGCACACTGCCAAGGCGGTCAAAGGCCTGCTTTCTCTGGAATGGAGACAGGGTCCGAAGGGAGGTATCTATTCCCCGCACCATAAGGACACGGGGTTTAGAGGGCATAGGAGGTGCTGAGGGGCGAGCGGAGATGCCTTGAGATTCAATCCCTGGTGTATTGGATTGGGACTCGCCTGGTAGGCGGAGTGACCAGCGCTCGGCTGGTCCTGAGCAGAGGTGAGGGGGCCGACCTCTTGCTGAGGGTAGGAGGGTGGGTTGATGTGTGAAGTATCCATAAAGGTTATTTTATTCGGCCAGCCACTGCGCCCCCTTCCGACAGGGTGCTACGAGGCGAGACGACGCACGGGCTGGCTATACGGGGAAACGCCGCCGTTACAGAGGGGGAGAGACTCACCAAACCCCACTGCCCCGACGACGGTCCCCCTTGCACCTAGCCTGGACGACCCCGGGCGGGCGGGACACCCCTCCCTCCCCGGGTAAAGTCGGGACTTCACCCAGGAGGGAGGGGCAGCCGCGCCCACCAAAGGCCGACAAACTTTTACAATGCTGCTACTCTTGTCGATGCCTTCAAGAGTTCCCCGCCCTTGCGGAAATCCAGACCAAAGTAGAGTGTTGCTAGAGGACGACGAACGAACACAGCGCCTCCCTCAGCTCAGCTACCAGGACTCCTTCATCCCGGGGTACGGGTCGTGCGCAGCTCACCTTAAAGACAGGCGCCCTCCACGCCTCATCGGAGCAGGCGACTACCACCTGCTCGTCACAACTGATTCCCGGCTGGTCCGAGAGAAGCGAGCCCCGGCCCGCAGGGCCGCGATTAGAGGGATCCAATCGCCAGCCACACGAGCCGAGGCCCACATACCCCAGACCATCCAGGAATCATAGGCACGTGCAAGGACGCCCATGATACTGGGATAATTGGGTAACTGGGAAGTTATGAGTTGGAAAAGGAAGAGGGTCGGTCTGTGCTGTCCAGCCCAGACACGCACCGCATGCGAACGAGGTGTCCACACCAAGACGAGCAAGAGTGCACCACCCCGCCACCCGCGGAGACACGCCGGGCCAGACAACGCAGACAGTGGGCGGAGGGGTGTTTAGGAGTGGACAGAAAGGATACGGGTGGAAAGGCATGGAGAGACAAGGAAATAAGGAAAGAAGAGGAAAGGAACAAGGAGTTGGTGGGATTTGAATTTAGGAAGGCCAAGAAAGGATGAGGATGGCAGTTTCGATTTAGCCTCTCGCCCGAAGGCGGGAGGCGAAACCCATCCTGCCAACTGGGGTCGGGGTGTCGTCACATCCCGTACCCAATTATCCATGTGCCGGACCAGTCGCAGGTGCCAACTAGTCCAGCAGATGAAAATCCCCTGCGGGGACCTTCAGACTTATCAGACAGGGAGAGTCAGGGCACAAACATCTTCAGGATGCTTAACCCTTGCCCCCTTGGCGTGTACGAGCCACCTTCGCCCCGGTGGGGGGGGCTAAAGAAGACCCCCCAACGATCTCAAAAACTAAGAGAGCTAGAAAAAAGCGAAAAATGGCATCCGAAAGCTCTTCAAAAATGACATCGAAAATACTTCGGTCATTTTTCTCGTCAGGTCAATATCAAGGTCACCAGAGGACAAAATAGGTCAAAATCGCTAATATGAGGTGTACTAGGAAAACCTCATACATCTCAGAAACTATGATAGCTATAATTTTTTAACACAATTTTAAAGCTCTTGAGTTGCATTTCAATTACAGTGGCAATGATTTTCGGGTCAGGCCAAAGCCTAGGGAGCTACAAGTCACTGAATATTGGGCATATTCTTACCACAAAGAGATAGTTGATATTTTTGAGGATCACAACGACAGGGAAAAGAGGAAACTAAATGTTGTTGTCTACAACCTCCCTGAGGCAGATGGCAGCAACTATAACGAGAGAATGATGAAAGACTGTGACACACTGAAGGAGTTGGTCAGGGCTGAACTGAACCTGGACATCACTGTCTCAAGAACATTCAGACCTGGCAAGTTTGTAGAGAACTCTCAAAGGCTGATGGTTGCATCCCTTGCAACTGAGGAAGAGAAATGGGACCTACTTAGGGCTGCCCCAAAACTGAGATTCAGTAAGAAATACACCAAGCTCTACATCACCCGACAATCAACATCATCTGTTGGGGTTTGGCGTCACTGCATTGGTCATAGCGCCCATAACTTAGTATGCACAGAGGAAAGACATGTAGAATATAATTATAAACCCTGACAAGACAAGAAAAGAGAGAGAGGCAGACAAGGTACTCAGACAGGAACTCTTTCAGAGGAAGAGGGAAGGAGAGACCAACCTTGTTATACGCAAGGGCCAGATTCAACAACGACCAGTGTCACGGGTGGCCACCTCAGGCACAGACACTTCTCGTCAACCCGCACACAAACCTCAACCACATACTGAATTTAGGACAGCCTCCACAGAGGTCTCAGTACCAGCCACAACCTCTGTCGAAGGAGCTCAAAGGAAGCACACCCATCCCGCCCAGGCAAGGTCTGGTGGCTCCTCAAATTCGACTTCCGAAGAAAGAAATATTCAAGGTACTGTACACCAATGCAGACCAACTGGTAAATAAGATGCATGATCTAAGAGTGTTTATAGCTGGTAATGAACCAGATATCATAATGATTTCAGAAGTGATACCAAAAGGCCAGACTCAGCCCATCCATACTGCCCTACTGAATCTGGACGGTTACATCAGTTTCTTCAACTTTGATATGTGTGAGACAAATTTGGGATCAAGTGGCAAAAGGGGAGTAGGAATATATGTTAACAAGTCAGTAGTTGCAAGTGAGGTTCAGATACACTCAAGCGCATTCTCAGAGCAGATATGGGTGAAAATTCCCCTGGTTCACTCTGAAGTCATCCTCCTAGGCTGTCTCTATAGGAGCCCAACTTCTACTGAGGACAATAATCGCGAGCTTTCCAAGCTTTTCCACACAGTTGATAGTTACAAACCTGAACATCTGATCATCTGCGGCGACTTCAACTGGGGCCAGATAGACTGGACGGCTGGTTTTTCCACAGCAGGCGCTTCTCACCCATCACACTCATTTTTGGAGTCAACAAGGGATGCATTTCTCCATCCACATGTCACACATCATACCAGGTTCAGGGAAGGTCAGGCTTTGAATTTGTTGGATTTAGTATTCACAAACGAAGAACACATCATCAGTGAACTTCTGTATGGATCTCCCTTGGGGAAAAGTGATCATATAACCATATCTTTCCAGATTTTGTGTCCAAGTTCCAGAACAAAGCAGTCAATTCCTAAACTAGCCCTTCACAAGGGCAACTACCCTAGAATGTGTGAAATGGTATCTCACGTGGATTGGAGTGTCCTGAACGAGAGAACAGTTGACGCTGGCTACAACTACTTTTTGGATAAGTTGAAGCCTATTATCCAGGAGAACATCCCAATGTACGGGGCGAACCACAGAAAACGCAACATTTACATGACGAGAGAATCTCTTAAGACAAAGAAACAGAAACATAATCTGTGGAAGACTTACCTAACATCAAAGATCGCACTTGATAAGGCCAGGTATTATCAAACTAGCAATTACCTGAGGAGCCTGACAAGACGGCTAAGAGTAAACCATGAACAGGAAGTAGCCAGAAACTCGAGGAGAAATCCCAAAGTATTTTGGAAGTAGCCCACAGCAAACTGAAGGCCTCACGCGGCCTTTCAGACCTAAAGCAACCGGATGGCAGTATGGCTACATCTGACCTAGACAAGGCTGCACTCCTGTCAAAGTTTTTTTCCAGCGTGTTTACCTCCGAAGATACGTCATGCTTCCCTGAGGTCAGGAGTGCTCCGGCGCCCTTCCTAGAGACTGTTGACATGACTGCAAGTGATATACGCCGTAAACTGGTGGATCTCAAGACCACAGCCTCCTCAGGTCCGGACGAAATACACCCCCGAATACTCTGTGAATTGGCGGATCCGCTGTGTATACCCCCTGCTGAGCATCTTCAGAAAGTCGCTCCGATATGGAGAATTACCGGAGAAGTGGAAAGAAGGTGAAATTATCCCGATCTTCAAGAAAGGTTCTAAACAAGATCTGACAAATTATAGACCAGTTAGCCCAACTTCGGTGGTGTCCAAGGTTTTGGAATCCCTGGTCAGAGACAAAATCATCCAGTTCCTAGTCGAAACTGGTCGGTTGAATCCTGCCCAGCATGGTTTCTTGCCCAAAAGGCCATGCACGACTCAGCTTCTGGTAGCATCTGAAGACTGGACTTCTGCCATTGAGAAGGGACTTCCAGTGGACATACAATACCTCGACTTCAAGAAGGCGTTTGATTTGGTACCACACATGAGGCTCCTTATCAAGCTGGAAGCATTAGGGATCACAGGAAGTTTGCTTAACTGGATCGGAGCCTTTCTCGCAGGAAGACACCAACGGGTCAAAGTAAATCTAGCAAGATCGGACTGGCTGCCGGTTACCAGTGGTAGTCCCCAAGGTTCGGTTCTTGGCCCAACCCTGTTCTTGCTGTTCGTTAATGACCTCCCAAATGCAGTCTCCAGCGGGGTGCAGCTATTTGCTGACGACACCAAGCTTTATAGACCTATCAGAACGAAAGCAGACACCATCCTGCTTCAGAAGGACCTAAATATCCTGTACCAGTGGTCAAACGCATGGCAGTTACCATTCAATGTGGATAAATGTACCACTCTACATCTAGGCTCTCGTAATCCACAGGTAACCTACTCTCTGAACGGGAACAACGTGAGAACGGTGTCAACCGAACGTGATCTCGGGGTGCTCATTGACGAGCAGCTGAAGTTCAAGACCCAGTCTTCCACAGCAGTCAGCAAGGCTAGTCGAATGCTTGGAGTGATCCGGAGGGTCATCAGCAATCTCGACCAAGTAATGCTACCCCTTCTGTATAAGTCCCTCGTCCGGCCTCACTTAGAGTTTGGAAATACGGTCTGGGGACCCTTCTCCAGAATGGACGAACAGGCTCTGCAAAAGGATTCAAGGACGAGCAACGAAATTGACGGAAGGTCTTCGGCATCTGCCATATCCCTTGCCCCGGTGGCGGGTACGAGCCACCTTCGCCCTGGTGGGGGAGGGGGCTAAAAAAGACCCCCCACGATCTCAAAAAACTAAGAGAGCTAGAAAAAGGCGCAAAACGGCAATCGAACGCTCTTCAAAAATGATATCGAAAATTCTTCGGTCATTTTTCTTGTCAGGTCAATATTAAGGTCACCAGAGGTCAAAATAGGTCAAAATCGCTAATATGAGGTGTAATAAGAAAACCTCATATATCTCAGAAACTATGATAGCTAGAAACATTTTTCCAACACCATTCGAAAGCTCTTGAGTTGCTCTTTCATTGCAGTGGCATTCATTTTCGTGTCAGGTCAAAGCCTAGGGAGCTACAGGTCACTGATTATTGGGCATATTCTTGGGAATGTCCATAGCCACCCATGCATAAGGGCGTTTCCTTTTTCGCTAATAACTTCCAAACCAAACAAGATACAGCCATAGTTGATGCAACATTGCAATCCTCTCGTCAATACGAATCGAATGATATATAATATTGTTATGCCAGGTCAAATTTAAGAATTTGACTTGACCCAGGTCAACGGTCTGACCCAACTTGACCTGGTATAGTCATGATGTATATCATTTGATTTGCAGTGACTATACAAACACTTTGGTGACAAAATAAAAATTCTATCTTAGTTTATTTTAAATTTATAGAGTAAAACACCAAAAATGCTTATTTGACCTAAAGTGAACTTTTAAAGGTCACAACTCAAAATGTTTGCCATGAACTTTAGAAATTGGCTAAGAGCAAATCGTAACCGATGTTTGAAGTTGATTCCATCCATACTTACTGAGAAAAGCTCATTTCGTGATTTTCCCCATGTATTTACAATGGGGAGGTCATGTTCTGCACATGACCTGTCACCAATATAAAAAATCCCGGGACAAATTTTGTAGCTCCTGGTGGGCCCAATATGTGGCATAAGTTTTAACTTGATCGATTAACCCTTCTTTTAGTTATGTGGTCCTAAGCATTTTTTGAGGTGAGGTCACTTCACCTGGCCTGGTGACCTGACCTGATATGACCTTGGGCTAAAATTTTCAGTAAAGATGTAAAAATGATGAAGGAACAGCTAGACCTAGTTTGGCGGCGCTGCGCGCCGCTGTTTTTGATTACTTTGGAAAAACCCAAGTGGGGGTCTAAAAAGACCCCCCACCCGGGCGAAGGTTAAGAGACCCCCTGAGGACCCTAAAGCTACCTTCTCTCCTCTACCGACGACGGCGAGGTGATATGATTTGGGTCTACAACATACTTACAGGACGAGTAGACCTCAGGGAAAATCACTTTTTCAAGAGGGCAACTCGAATCCCGACCAGAGGCCATCCACTGAAGCTGAGCAAACCAGAAGCCCAAACCAGGGAAACAAGAAACCAATTCAGTGTACGAACCATCAACGACTGGAATTCGCTGCCGGACTGGGTAGTGCTGTCCTGCAGCAATGATTATTTCAAGAACAATCTGGACAAACACTGGGCACCGTACATGCACATTACTCCTTTTTGAAACCTTTCCATGCACTTACGAGAGTACCCGAGCTCGTTGGGATAGAACTCCAAACAGGCCACTGAGCCTCAAACAGTTCCCAATCACTTATGATATGGTATGGTATGGTATGGAATGTCCATAGCCACCATGCATAAGGGCGTTTCGTTTTTCGCTAATGACTTCCAAACCAAACAAGATACAGTCATAGTTGATGCTCCATTGCAAGCCTCTCGTCAATACGAATCAAATGATATATGATATTGTTATGCAAGGTCAAATTTAATAATTTGACCTGGCCCAGGTCAACGGTCTGACCCAACTTAACCTGGTATAGTCATGATGTATATCATTTGACTTGCAGTGACTATACAAACACTTTGGTGACAAAATAAAAGTTCTATCTTTGTTTATTCAAAATTTATAGAATTAAACACCAAAAATGTTTATTTGACCTACGGTGACCTTTTAAAGGTCACAAGTCAAAATGTTTGGTATGAACTTTAGAAATTGGCTAAGAGCAAGTCGTAACCGATGTTTGGAGTTGATTCCATCCATACTTACTGAGAAAAGCTCATTTCGTGATTTTCCCCATCTATTTACAATGGGGAGGCATTGCTCTGCACATGACCTTAGGTCACCAATATAAAAAAATCCCGGAACATATGTTGTAGCTACCGGTGGTCCCAATATTCGGTATGAGTTTCAACTTGATCGATTAACCCTCCTTTTAGTTGTGCAGTCCTAAACATTTTTGAGGTGAGGTCACTTCACCTAGCCTGGTGACCTGACCTGATATGAACTTGAGCTAAAATTTTCAGGAAAGATGTAAAAATGATGAAGGAACAGCTAGACTAAGTTTGGCGGAGCTGCGCGCCGCCGTTTTTTTGGTGACCTCGGAAAAACCCGAGGGGGTCTTAAAAGACCCCCACCCGGGCGAAGGTTAAGTTCAAATCACCACAGCACACAGGGCCAATATGGCACATCACTTTTCCACTTGGCAGGTGACTAAAGAAAGGAATGATATAATTAATGCTGTTTTTGCCATTTGTGAATAATTTTGCAAATTGCTAGGCATGATTAAGGACCTGAGAGTTGTTCACTTTGAATAAAGCTTTTTTGCTTAAGGGGAGATACGCGAAAAAATTATTGGCTGGATTAAAAGGTCACAAAAAATTGTTGCAGAAGTCCCATTCTCATTTTTGCGAATTCGGACTGCAAATGCCTTAAAATTGCTCTCAAAGTCAACATTTCTAGACGACTTTACCGGTACACCTCTTATCGATGTAAATGACGTGCCCCCGGCTAAGGCTATCAAATTCTCTAAAAAACTGGTCCCATTTTTCCTAAGCAGAGACTTAAAAGTTTAGAACTATTAAATAAAAAGTTATTTTAAAAAAGCTACAGTCAAAAATAATATAAAATAATAATATGAGACTTTTAAGAAATCACAATTGACCAATCAGAACGTACAGCCACCTCATAGGGGGGCACGTGACCTTTCTGACGCAAAAGTTTTGTCATCCTGGGGCTGAAGCAGAAAACGACTCAAGACCCGAGGTACGAAACGGCTGAAGACTTGCGTAATTATGTGTTTTCCGTTTTTAGGGTAAACTAATGCATGTTGAATTTTTTAAAGGCTTTCTAAAATTAATTCAAATACAAATACAGGAGAACAGGCATTTTTATTACAAAAAACAATACTTTTCTACTTTAAATAGTTTTCGAAAAGTAAGTAATGGGTGAAGGTTTCCGCATTTTATCGGAGCTGTTAACCTATTTCGATAATAAGTGAGTGGCCTCCAAAAATTTTCCGAAGATACAAAAATAATTGACGGTTTCGTAATCACGATTTTTCAAATAGCAAGAACCCACAATAATAATTTTTTCGCGTATCTCCCTTTAAGAAAGCGTGTTTATTCTGAAGTCATAGATATAATCAGAAATGAAGGAACAAGCACAGTTGAAAGTATGAAGAACAGGCTACCTATAACGTAGCCTAAAAAATAAATATTTCATAAGACACCCGATACCTGCGATACCTGATACCCGAGGGTCATCGGCAATAGGAGGCCAATGAAGGCCTGTGGAAGCTGATCTCAACAAGCTTGGTTGCGTATCTAACAGTAGGAAGTCAGTCAGTATGTGGAGTGGTAACTCTGTGCTAGAGCCAGTGGTTATCGAGTCTTGCTTTGAAGGCATTGGTGAAGGGCGCACAGAGAACAAATAATGGGAGGCTATTCCACTCGTTGATGACCCTGACTCCGAAGGCATTCCAACATACATGATACAAAGCTGCTGGCCTTGCCAGTTTAAATGCATGGCCCCCTGTGCCAGTAATTCTATCACACTAAAAAAACTGCCGCATCGATATTTACCAGGGAATGCAGTATTTAGAAGACACGAATCATATCCCCATGTTTGCGGCTGCAGTAAGGCAAGGGCAACTCAAGTTCAGCGGGGCGTTCGCTGTACGGCCTGAGGTGGGTTTGGCGCGCCGCCCGAGCTGCACGTCTCTGTGCCCGATCTAGACTCCTTTGGTGGAAGCGACTGAAGCGTCCTCAAGTAATATCACGCACTCAAGGTGGGATCGAACAAGTGTCTTGTTCAAAATGGAGAGGCTCAATATATCTATCTTGTGGAAAAAAATTCGGATGACTGAAAGTACCTGATTCCCCTTTGCGACCACCCTAGCAGAGCGTTCCCGAATATTGAAATTTTAAAGAGAATGTGGTACCTTTATAACGTAATTTTAACTGTGATAGCCAAGTTGTACAGCATGCCGGAAATCCCGGTACTCAATATATCGTTTGTGTTGAAACCCAAAATTTCCGTAAAAAACTAAAAACCTTCCTGAAATGTATCCCAAATGTACCCCAGAATTCTTTTCCTAGGAGAGCATTTTAAAAATAAAAATATTGAGCTTATTGTACATTTTTCAGAGAATTAATCAGTGATTTAATTGTTTTCGGCAAAAAGTACACCTAATTACACTAATTTCCAGGATTCGACTAAGGTGCCACATTCCCTTTAACAAAAAGCGAGTCTTGAGCTCCCAAACGTCCCAAACAGCACTTTTGTCAAGTCCGTGCGTCAACACGACCCACCGTCACTGCGATAGCAAATGTCTTTGGTTGCGAAAAAAGGTGTCAATGGTGGGTCATGAGGGTGAGTACGCATTTAAAACAGCAAATTGTGACCACCGCCCCATTCCCTAACTCCAGCACTGGAGAGGGACCTGACACTAACGCACACTGGAGGGGGAGCCTGGTAGGGGCCCTGAGATCTCGGTACCTTATAGGCATAGAAAAACGCCCGTTGGGGACTGGGTGGGAGTCATGGTGATACGTATTATAGCTGATTTTCATTGGCCTAGGTCAAACGAGGCCGTAACGGTGAAATCTTTGCCGTGCTGGGGACTCATCGGAAAGCCGTGATTAAGCGCAAAAAACCTGGAATTCACTAAAAACGGACCAAGGTCATAGCAAGAAGGTCCCAAGAAATGGATACTTAAAGTGCGGACTTAAGGTTGTTCATGGTCATTGACATATTACGTCACAATATGACATATTCCCTATAATTACAACATAGGTCTGGTCCAGACTGCCTCGGAAAAAAACCGAGAACGTTTGGGGCTAGATGATTTGTCAGAAAATACCTAGAGGCCTTGAAAAATACCCAAGATAAATTGAAGGCAACAATGAGGATTGCACTATCAGCGTTTAGTACCTGCTTATGACAATTATGGCTCATTTGTTACATCATTTCGCATCATTTATCTTGGGTAATGCGCGCCAAACACCTGGGCCCAAAGGCTCTCGGATTTCTCCATGAGGGTCGGGCCAGACGCTATGACCAGTACCATAGCATAATATGACGTCACAACATAATATGACGTCATACCAACTATGACGTCATAGCATAATATACGCCATACTGGGTAGCGCCATTTGACCAGAAGCCCCGAGGCCAATGACCTTGAGAATGCTGGTATGATCCTGAACTGTGATCTTTTGCCTTGACCTTCATGTGGAGTGACCTTGACATATAATCTCGTTAATACGGCGTTATAACGTCACCAGTCGGTATCCAATTCAGGTGAACTGGTCGGCCGCGCGATTGCGGCGATCTCAAAATACACGATTTGACTTTGAAAGCCTAGAATAAAAATTGGGCCAATTTTCAAAATTCTTTCATCAATCGACGTGCAGTAGAATTCTCTCAAATGAAGCAGAAAAAAGCGGCGCGAAGCGCCACCATACTTGTCACACCTTATCCTTGATTAATTCCGCAACTTTCTCCAAGATTTTAAGGTTGGGTCCTCTCAGGTCAGATCACAAATGCAGGTCAAGTAGCCTCACCTTCAAAAATATTTACGATGGGATAAGTAAGAAATGGGTGAATCTATCGGATTTAAACTTATACCACATAATAGGCCCACCAATCACTAAAAACTATGTTCCGGGATTTTTCATATCGATGACCTAGGGTCAGGTACAGATGACCTCTACATTGGAAATGCATGGGGAACATAGGAATTGGGTTGTATTTGTGTAGATACGGCTGCGAATACCTTCATATTCTCCTAATCTTAGTATCCTGGCATTTTTCTAGATTCATGTTACAATTTTTGACCTGTTGAGAGGTCATCTGGGGCTTACTTAGGCAGGTTTCAGACTTGGGTCAATAACTTTGCAGGAAATGATGTTAAAGCTTATATTTTGATACGATTACGTGTGGATTTCCATTGTGAATCGAATGATCTGGTGCTGACGAGACGCGTGCCTGCCAGGGCGGAAGTCCGGGATAGTCTCTTTGACACAGACCACAGAGAGATTATATCCCGGCTCTCACTGCCGGCCAGTCGCATACCAGTGGTCACGAGACAGACTGTATTCGACTATAAGCGGGCAGATTTCGCTGGTCTGCGCCGTAGTCTTAGTCTGATCCCATGGGGAATCCTGGACGGAATCGACGTCAACGAGGCCGTGGACACTTTTTACACGGTGCTGAGCTCTGCGATAGCTGATCACATTCCGACGGTTGTGCTGCGTCGACGGGTGCCGCCATAGTTCGACGGAGAGGTACGCGCAGCCCTACGTCTGAAGGAGGCAGCCTTTCGTCGGATGAAACGAGACCCGGGACCTGCCAACGCTGCGGACTTCACTGAGAAAAGGAGGGATTTTAAGTCAATTTCGTCGTTTAAATACTCCCAGTACTTACAAAAGCTGACGAACAATTTTAGAACCAACCCTAAGCGGTACTGGTCATTCTTGAAATGTGTGACCAAAAAGTGTTCCATTTCACCTGTTTTGTGCGACACGGAGAACAACCATGTGACTGATGATCGGGAACGCGCATCCCTACTGAATGAAACCTTTGCGTCGAAATTCACAAACCCCGGTGTGGCCGAACTACCTCATACTCCTGCGTACAACTTGGATGCTATGTCTCGATTGTGTGTGTCTGAGGCCACCGTGAGGAGCGCCCTAAGCTCCATAGCACCTAATAAGGCATGCGGACCCGACAATGTCAGCGCACGCATCATTTCTGAATGTGTCGAAGAGTTGGTTGTTCCGATGACAAAAATATGTAGATCCTCGATGTCATCTGGTGTTTTTCCGGAGAGATGGAAGCGGGCAAACATCATACCTATCTTTAAAAAGGAGACAAAAAATTACCTCAAAATTATCGATCAGTTTCCCTGCTTTGTCTCTTCGGGAAGGTGCTGGAGCGTCTGGTTTATGACCAGATTTTTAGGCACATATCGACGGTCTTGTGTCCGGAGCAACACGGTTTTATACCCAGACGGTCCTGCGTGAAAAATCTGGCCGTTTATCTCAAATCAGCGTGGGAAACCATATCGGAGGGGTACCAGACGGACGCCATTTACACTGACTATTCGGCCGCTTTTCAGAGCATTAATCATGAACTCGTAATTTACAAACTAAAAAAATCATATCATCTCCAGGACACAGCCCTAAAATGGTTCGTCTCGTACCTGTCCGATAGGCGTCAGAGGGTCATCGTCAACGGAAAAATTTCTGATTGGAGACCTGTAACTTCTGGTGTGCCTGAAGGCGCTCTTCTGGCCCCTTTGCTCTTTTCTCTGTACATTAATGACCTTCCGGACCTCATTCAGAGCGGCTGCCTCATGTACGCCGATGACGTCAAAATCTTTCGCAAAATTAAGTCACCATCTGACGGACGGCTGCTGCAGGGGGATCTTGATCGTCTGGCAGCTTGGTCCGTCAGGTGGGGACTAACACTAAATCCATCAAAATGCAAATCCTTGACGATGACCCTCAGGCGCGCACCCGTCCGGACCAACTACTTTATAGGCCCCTCGGTGCTGGAGCACGTTGAAACAATTCGTGATCTCGGTGTCATAATCGATTCTAAACTCACCTTTGCCAATCATGTAGATAATATAGTTAAGCGGGCCAATCGATCTCTCGGATTACTCATTCGATCTTTTCAGACCGGTCTCATGACGGCAAAATTCAACAGTAAAGCTCTGCTGGCTGCATATTACTGCAACGTGCGTTCTATTTTAGAATATTGCAGCGTTGTCTGGGCGGGGGCGGCTGACTCCCGCAAGGTTCGGGTCGATCGGGTTCAACATAAGTTTCTTCTGTGGCTTATCCACCACATTCCATCTGGACAAACACTCTCTCTTTCTTACGAGCATCTTCTAACACATTTCAAAATTTCTTCTCTCGCTGCACGGAGGGTACAGCACGATTTACTTTTTACTAGAAATATAATCCGTGCAAAGCTCGATGTACCTGCTCTGCTCAGCTGCTTTCTCTTGCAGGTGCCTGCCCGATCGACCCGCAACCTGACGTTGTTTCACATTCCCCGAGCACGTGTAAATACTGTACAGAGCGGCATGTTTTGTCGCCTCCCTAGGCTCTCAAACATGTTTTTATTCAGCCGTGATGTTGAAGCCGATATTTTTGCAAATGACTTAGCCACTTACAGAAACCATGTTATAAGATATGTAGCAAGGTTGTGACGCTTGTTGGCCGTGCTGGTTCATCTTTTTAGGCCTTTTTCGTCTTATTTTACTTTTATGGTGCGCGATTTTACCGCGATCTCTTTTAGGCCTATTGCTAAATTTTAGTTTTGAATTGTTTTCATTTTTATTTTTACCTATTACTTGTTAGTATGTATACTGTTTGATGTGTTCCACTGTAAATACGCTTTTAATGCTTGGACTTCGCCTGTAACTGGATTTATCTGTTGGCGATGCTGCTGAATAAATAAAATAAATTGACTATGCTAGGTTGGATAGTGACCTTGACCAGAACTTAAGGGGTCAGGTTAGGGTACATCAAAAATCAATGCAGAAATTCGAAATAAGAATATCGAACTGTCTGGGTCCGCGTTTCGTTTGACCACACCTACTTATTATTTTGATGAAGTTTTCTTTGAATTCATTAATTTTTCGAGGTGCAACCAAGCGTTTGAAATTTAAAAAATGTGTGTTTTATGGCTTCTGTGCATATTGGGGTATTTAGAAACTGCAGGCTATAATTATGGAAGAACACAACACATAAGGCTCAACATAGATATAATGAGCATGCAGTATAGAATATTGATATATATATATATATATAACATTGAAAAAATGTGCCCATCATGCTAGCATACCAAACTAAATGGAGCTTTCTCTACAGGTGCCGCCCACTTGCTCCGTCTACTTCAATAAACCACTTGAGTCTGATGCCAGGCTTGGTGCAGTAGCCCCAAGCATTATTAGATATCTTTTGGCCTTTCTCTTACTTTGTATCCAGCTTTCGCTTGTACCACTAAAGATTCGGCAGTTGAGAACGGTGGTGCTCCACTGCTTGTAATACATTCTGCAGGTAGGCTTAATTCTCAATGATATTACAAAATTTGTCTTGAGCTTAACACCTCGCTCAGCGTAGTTATTGACGTCATTCATAGCACAGTGTCAAAAGCTTGCAACCATGGGTGGGGCGCGGTAGTGGAGTGGTCAGTGCAGCTGGCTTCAACGGAGCCGACCCGTATTCAAGGCCCGGTGGCTTCCCGAACAAGGAGCAAGCTGGCTCCCGAGAGACCCTTCCAACATAGAAAGAGTTGGCAACGCTATGTAACCCTGGCAGTTGGTGCGCCGGTAAGCTCCAAAAATTAATTAATTGCGATCTTGGGCTGATAAAAAGAGCTTATTGCTAGTTTAGAAACAATAAATCTCGCTTAAACCAAATATTAAACATTTTTTCTTGGAATTTCTTGAGCTAAAACCGACATTCAAAGCATTCTTCGATGGACGGCACGGAAATGGCCCCCAACAATAGGTTGGCACCATTTTTAGCGTGGGTTCGAATCCAGGTAGGGACAGTTTTACCGAAAATCTTTAGGTGCAAGGTTGTGCCTCTAAACAATAACTTACAAAATTAATATTTGATGGGCGACTTAAACTAGTATAAAGCAACATTTTTGTCGCCCAGTCAGCACAATATTTAGAAAATGTATATTTTGATGCACCCTAGGCCAGATCATTTTCAGTTTTGACCAAATATAGTCATATTATACACCATTCGATTCACCTAACAAGAGGAAGCGAATGGTGCCTAAATTATTATTCTGACTCCACTCTGTCAGACGCTAGGGCCTCAAAACTCTTCTCTAACATGTCACCTTTTTTACCTATCATGACCTCAATATTGACCTGAGCCAAAAAGTGACAGATGTATTTTCTTCATGAATTTGTAAGATCTATTTAACAGCCTTTGCGTTTTTTTGCTATCCCACACAGGGGCCGAGTTTGAGGGGGGTATTTGAACATGCCCAACCATGGTGAAGGTGGCTCTGAGGCCCACATAGGTGGGTGTTAAGATCTAAAAAAGATTAATACCTGCAAAAATATAAGGCATCTAAGGTAAGGTAAGGTGTAATGACAGATTCTTTCCTTTTGAGCAAATCAACAGTCAGACAGTGCTATGCTAATTAGAGGTGACTTTTCTTAAAAAAGCTGGTCCTGGTCCCGGCCCAAGTTTTTTCGGCCTGACCTAGTCCCAAAAAGGAAGGTGATCCTGGCCTGGTCCTGGGAGCCTTTTCTCTCTACAAGGGCATTTAAACTTATTTTCCTGCACAAAAAGAGCAAAAAATAATAAAGCGATTTCATAGTGTCAGTATGTAAATAAACCAACATAAAATATGAATCATCATATTCAAAGTTCCAGAAATCCTTACCTTAAATAATGAAAAAAAACACAAAACAATCATTTGACAACTTTCCCCAAAAGAATGTCTGCTAGTTAAGTGCTTAGCAGGGAAGAAACAACAGATCAATCCAAACATAAGTAACCAATTACAATTATTTATAACATAGGTGCCCTATAAATCAATGTTTCACAAGACTATTTAAATTTTATGTTGAGGGACTTCACACCCTCAAGCTACCATCGCTTTGGTATAAGCGCAAGAGGGGCAACATGATTGTCATCTACGAGATCATGCAGGGCCAGCTTGGAGTGCATGAGGAGGAATTCTTCCTGGACCCGCCAGTCGGTACCACACATGGACACATGGTTAAGGTCGGGAAACCTCAAGCAGAATCCAGGGCACAGAGAAATCACTTCAGGGTGTGCACTGTAAAAGATTGGAACAGTCTCCCGGTCCCAGACTGTCGTCAAAATTCCAATCCACAAACTGCTTCAATAATATCATAGATCATCACTGGGCTGATCTGATGTATTCATTCGCAACTTAGTCTAGAAACATTACCTGTACTGAACTCGATGAGAACGGGCAAGACAGGCACCTGGCATGCCTCAGAAAGTCCTGTACACCCAAGGTAACCTAAGGTAAGGTTTTACTTTAAATTCTAGTATCCAGTCTGAGTAGTTTCAGCCCGGAATAGCCTTCCTGCCTGGGTGGTGAATGTCCCGGTATTATGGTAGTAGGCAGATCACATCTCACTGTTCAAAAGGATCGCATCAGTATGTCCAAAGTTCAAAAGGTCTAATGTTCATAGGTTCTTCCCTTTGAAAGTTAGACCTTTTGAATAAGAAGTCCAGCATTCAAAAGTTCCAAAGAGGCGTGCTCAGATGCATCATGAGAGTGGGATGCATGATGCCGCAGAGGCGTGCTAAGGCACATGATAATAGGAAGAAATGAGGGTTGAGGGTTAGGTTAGGTTAGGTTAGGTTAGGTTAGGTTAGGTCAGGTCAGGTTAAGGTTAGGTCAGGTCAGGTCATGTCAGGTCAGGTCAGGTCAAGTCTCAGGTCAGGTCAGGTGTGTATGCCCTTGGTCCCTATTTCCTAGTCTGGGGATATCAACCCTCTTTACAGAATCTGAGTGCACCTCTGGTCTGAGTACCACTTTATGCCACTCCTCTAACCCTCCGTCCTTCTGTCTGTTTCACCTCTTGGGATTTTCCTGCAGAATGTGGGGATATTTCTAAAACATTTCCCAAAGTGGTACCCAGACCAGAGGCGCACTCAGAATCTGGAAAAGGGGGTGATATCCCCAGATTAAGAAATAGGGACCAAGGGCATGCACAACTGACTTGACCTGACCTGATCTGATCTGATCTGATCTGATCTGATCTGATCTGATCTGATCTGACCTGACCTGACCTGACCTAACCTAACCTAACCTAACCTAACCTAACCTAACCTAACCTAACCTAACCTAACCTAACCTAACCTAACCTAACCTAACCTAACCTAATCTAACCTAAACTAACCTAACCCTCATTTCCTCCTATTATCATGTGTCTTAGCACGCCTCTGAGGCATCATGCACCCCACTCTCATGCATCTGAGCACGCCTTTTTGGACCTTTTGAACGTTGGAATTCTCATTCGAAAGGTCTAACTTTCAAAGTGTAGAGCCTATGAACATTAGACCCTTTGATCAGTGGACCTTCTAATGTGATCCTTTGAACCGCGAGATGTGATCTGCCTACTACCATAATACCGAATGTCCCTACCATCAACACCTTCAAATTTAGTATGGATGAACATTGGGTAAGGCTTCTATACAAATCCCGAGCTAGCTTATGGTAACACATCCTAAACTTGAACTGAGCTCATCGAGGCCGAGCAAGTCAGGTACCAGTGAGCCAGTGTGCAAAGTATGACATTTTTGACGAGATCTCGTTGGTGCGAGTGCCCTTGGGGACAGGAGCGAGCGTGTGAATTTTACCAGCCTGGTGCGAATTTGTGAGACTGATGCGAGGAAGGTGATACTGAAAACCAAACAAATAATGGCCATGTTGTTATAAAGATATAGGAGGGGGCCTTATGAAAAGTCCTCAATTAACTAAGAGAGATAGCATTGCATCTTGTGGGTAGGAACGAGTGCGTTTTTCTCCCTGGTATATGGAGGATTGGTGCGATTTTTGGTGGCTGGCGGTGCGAGAATTTTAGATGGCTGGTGCGACTCGTCTGGCCTGCTGCCATACTGATACTTCGCAGACATGCCCTGGAGTGCCTAAAAAGACCGCACAACTCAGGTATCCAAGTCAATGTATATTATTAGCGATCTCATATTAAACTTACGCTTAAAACCACAGCCCCGCAACAAACATCGATACCAAATCCGATGCTGCTGAGTTATATATATCCTGATACTTACATCATAACCACCACTCAACCAACCAACCCACACTACGTACCTCCTCATCGTGTTCTCCAAATTCAAACAACTCGCCTTCCTTCCGTCCCAACGACACAATTCGAAATCTTGCATTAACGTAGAATCTTTTTCTTGATTCGTGCAATGATGGCTTCTTTCTATTGTTAGCAAATCAAAAGTCAAAATTAACAAGTCTAATAGCAAAACCTCTTTTTGATAGACAGAATTAAAGCAACTGAAGATGGCGCATTGAAGACATAAAAAATATTAAGACAAGTGGTATACAAAATTTATTTGTTTTTTTCATTAATTATCACGTGAGTTAGGTACTACACTTTTTACCCTGAAGCTTCTAAACTACTTGGTTTGCTTCGAACGCAGCAATACGCACACTTGTATTTTGTTTATTCTTGTTGGAGGAGAAGAAGAGAGAACGAGTGTCTCTATTGCTTTGAGAGAACGGCGTCATCTTCGTCGTCGTCGTGGGGTGGTTGTAGTGATGAAGATACGTTAGTTACTTGTTGTCAATAAGTAATTTTTGAGAGATTTTGAATGTATTTTTAACAGTCTGTGTCACCACTTCAAATGCTTGAGAGCCTCGCTGAGCACACTGTCCTCATATCCATACAATATATTTCAAACATGCAGTACACACGGCACACACAAAAAATGAAGCCGGCGAACCTACGTATAACCCAGTCTGCAGAACGTGGCAGGCGACTCGACGAGGCGCTTGGGGCAGCTCCAAAGCCTGCCCCAATTGGGGCAGAAATTTGGATGCTGGGGCAGACTCCTCCAACAGGGGGGTATTTTTACCGATATATGTTTATCTACTCCATTTTAAACGAAACACCCAGAAATGAAAGAAAACCATGCATCCAACTCGACGATGGCAACGCACTCCACGACCCTCCACGCACAGCAGCAGCTATCTTGCATTCATGATACACGACTTCAAGAATACTTTTATTCAAAGGTATATTTACAAGCGAAGTATTTTTCCCTCAAAGACGTCATTTGGCACTGCTTTCACGCCGTATAATCAATAGTTTAAAAATATTTCAATTGATTCGAAATTCGATAAATTCGATAAAGAATAATTTTTTCCACGGCTAAAGCATTTTCCCCCTTCCATTTTCTCACATTTGCATGAAAGCATGACAAAATTTGGAATATTTTCACCCCTAATTTTCACAAGACCCAAGCGAAGAAAGATTCCCGTACGCTTTTGTGACGTCACATCACTGACCAGCATTTGTTCTTAGGGGGAGGGGGCTGGCATGATTTTCTTTTGAACGGTGGACCCTTTGAACAGTGGACCTTTTGATATAGACCCGATTTGCCGGCCTTTGGCGATCAAAACATAGCAGAGGAAATGCGAAAAACTACATACAGGGAAATTTTATTTCGAGTTCTAAGACTGTTTTTTGTAACTAAAACTAGGTTTGGATTACAAATTTAGAAAATAAATTTAAATTTAGCTTTAGAAAGGCGCCTGTTGCCTGATTTTTTGTTCACTCCCAGGAACTTTGACTTTACATCTATTAAAAATTTCCTTTGTTTGGTATCTTTTTAACCATATTTCTCTAGACGACAAACATGACGCTTTTGAGACAATTCAGCTTTTTACATCGCAACTTTAACTAATGATTGTCGTTCCTTTTCATTATTTTTCTTCTTCCCTCGGTGATTACCCGTACCAACCGCTGCCCCAAGTACTAGTTCCTGCCCCAAGAGCCCCCATCTGCCCCAAGATCGACCAAAAGCTGCCCCAAATCGGTAGGTCTGCCCCGAGGCTGCCCCAACGAGATCTCGTCGAAATCTGCCACGTTCTGCAGAATGGCGTATAACCGTCCAACTATCATAAAAAGGTGGTTCATTTTTAACACCCGCACTGGAGGGGGTCTGGCACTAACGCGCACTGGAGGGGGGCCTGGTAGGCCCCCCCTAAGATCTCGGAAACTAAGAGGTGTAGAAAAACGCCACTTGGCAGGTGGGTGGGGGCTATGGTGATCTACATGATGACCAATTTTCATTGATCTAGGTCAATATCTTCAAGGTCAAACGAGGTCTTAAAGGTCAAATATTGGCCATGCTGAGGATCGATTGGTAAATGCTGTAATTCTGCGGGAAAATGGCGGGAATAAGCTAAAGGCGGATAAGGTTCATAGAGAAAAGGTCTCAAAGAGGCTTCCCCACAACTTTTGGGTCAAGGTCATTCAAGGTCATTGACCTTTAAGGTCACAATATAGTATACTACTTATAATGTGCACTTCGACTAACACTATAGCCACTGTTTGGCGGGAAATGAGAATTGACCTTTGTAAATGACCTTTGACCTTGACCTTTGACCTTGACCTTTGTATTTGGGTACCCTACCGATGACGTCATAGCATAATATATGTCAGACGAAGTAACGTCATTTGGCTGGACGGACAGTGGTCAGTGACCTTGAAAGTGCAGATATGACCTTGACCTGTGACCTTTGACCTTGACCTTGACTTTCATGTGAAGTGACCTTGACATATAATCCCGGTTATATGGAGTTACGACGTCACCACTCGGTTTCCAATGCAAGCTAACTGGTCCGACCGCGCATTTACGGCGATCTCAAAATGCAGGTCTGACTTTGAAAGCCTATAAGTCAAAAAATTTTCGACCGATTTTCAAAAAGTCTTCACCAATCGACGCGCTATTAATTTCTGTTAAATGTGGCCAAGTATCGTTTTTCGGCAACGCGCGGTTCTCCGGCCACCTTGGAAAAACAGGTGGGGGGCCTCCGAGGCCCCCCTCCAGTGCGCGTGTTAAAGGGAGATACACATAATTTTTTATTGGCTATATGAAAAGTTTACAAAAAGTTGTTTTAGAAGTCCCATTCTCATTTTTGCAAATTCGGCCTGCAAATGCCTTAAAATTGCTCTCAAAGTCAACGATTCTAGACGACTTTACCGGTACACCTCATCGATGTATATGACGTACACACGGCCAAGGCTATCAATTTCTCTAAGAACTAGGTCATATCTATCCTAAATAGTGATGTAGAACTTTGAACTACTACAGAAAAAATTACTGTAGAAAAACAACATTCCAGAACTCTTTTGAAACAGAAATATAGGTCTTAAAAGAAATCACAATTAAGCAATCAGAAGCCTAGGAATTCTCAAACCGGGGTCATGTGACCTATCTGACGCAAAAGTTTCGTCATCCGGGGGTTGAAGCAGAAAATGACGCAAGACCCGCAGTACGAAATCGCTGAAGACTTAAGTAATCGTTTTTTCCATTTCTATGGCAAATTAATTTATTTTGTAGTTTTTAAAAGCTGTTTAAAATTAATTCAAATACAAATACAGGAGAACAACAGACATTTGTATTATAAAAAATATTTCCTTTCAACTTTAAATAGTTTTCAAGAAGTAAGTGATGGGTATGAGCATGGGTAAGTGAGGGGCATTTTATAGAAACTGTTAACCTATTTCAATAATATGTGAGTGGCGTCCGAAAATTTTGCCGAAGATGCAAATAAAAATTGATAGATTCGTTATTTTTCAAAGGATTTTTCAAATAGCAAGAAACAACAATAATAATTTTTCATGTATCTCCCTTTTTCTCCTTTGAGTGTTCCTTCATGTTTTAGCTATGAAATAAGACACAAATCAGAGTATAATGACTCAAGACTATAATGACTCATCAGGCTCACGACTCAAGACCAAACCAAGAATAGAAGATCTCAGGCGTCCGGGCGGCTCGTTAGCTTCAGACGATCAAGAAAAGGCCACTCTGCTGAACACTTTCTTTTCTTCTGTATTTACTGTTGAGGATGTAACGTCCATCCCACCCTTCCAGGACCCTTGTCATTGTCAGTTCCTCGACATTCCCATCACCCCTCAGACTGTCCAGTCCAAACTCATGGATCTCAAACTTTCCAGCTCACCAGGCCCTGACCTAGTCCACCCTCAAGTTCTTCATGATGCTGCTTCATCATTGTGTGTCCCCCCTGTTCATTATCTTTAGAAAATCTCTCGATGAGGCCAAACTCCCTAAGGATTGGAAACTGGGAACTGTTGTCCCGATACACAAGAAGGGGAGCAAGCAAGAGCCTTCCAACTATTGCCCAGTTAGCCTTTATTCTGTTGCCTGCAAAGTATTAGAGTCAATTGTGAAAGACAGCATCCTAGAGCACCTCAACACACACCAGCTGCTGTCCAGTGCACAACACGGCTTCCGCCCAAAGCGTTCTTGCGATTCTCAACTCCTGGAAATGTTGGAGGATTGGATTTGCTATCTCAAATCAAATCTCTGTGTCGATACCGTTTGGAACCACTGTATTAATACCCACACTGACTGTGCGCGAAAAGGCGTAGGCCATAAGAAGTCGAATGGAGAAGGTGGGTATTTATGAACGATGAAATTAGCCGCACGCTCCAGCAAAAAGCGAAGCGTCCCACTAACGCAAACGAGCGGCGGATGGCCCGCGACCGCGCCTGGGTATATACCCAACGACACGGTAGGAGAATATCGGCGGCTCAAAAGGGCACATAGCGTAGAGGACGGCTTTAACTGTCGATGCTTGTAAAGATGAAGAAGGTTTATTTTAGACAAGGGTATGGAGAGCACTCGTTTACCTAGCAGGCGTTTGGTAGTGTCCCCCCATCAGCATCTCCTGAGGAAATTATAGGTTTATGGGGTAGGTGGCAAGGTGCTAAGGTGGATAGAGGCCTTCCTCTCACAGCGAGCTCAGTGTGTTTGTGTTGATGGCTCAGTCTCTTCCTGGGCATCTGTGACTAGTGGAGTGCCTCAGGGCTCCGTCCTGGGGCCCTTGTTATTCCTTGTCCTTATCAACAACTTAGCCAACAATGTGAAATCACACGTGAAAATCTTTGCTGACGATACCAAGCTCTACAGTTCTGCGAATGATCCCACATGCAAACACACTCCAGGCAGATATTGACCGAGCACTGAGATGGTCGCTTGTTTGGCAGCTACCATTTAACGTAAGCAAGTGTGTAGTGCTCCATATTGACTCCCGTAAAGACAATCACACATACTCTATGAATGGCACACTCCTCATGCAATCTGATGTGGAAAGGGATCTTGTGGTGCTTATTGACAGAGACCTAAAGTTTAGAGAACAGGCCGCAGCAGCAGTTTTGAGGGAAACTAGAGTCTTGACAGTCATCCGGCGCTCATTTGCTCACATTGATGATGTCACCTCAGGGCTCTTCAAGACTCTTTTTGACACTTTTTTCAAGACTCTTGTTTGCCACTTCTTTTCAAGACTCTTGTTTGACCTTTACTGAAGTATGGGAACGCATCTTGGGGACCTTTTAACTGCGAGGACGAGCAGTCAGTAGAACAGGTTCAGCATCATGCTACCTGCATGGTTACTTCCCTTCGAGGTCTCCCATACAGTACTAGGTTAGGAAACTCGAGCTACCGTCGCTATACTATAGACGTCGTCGGGGTGACATGTTACGTGTGTATCAGCTTCTTCATGAAGCTATAGATCAGGATCCTGACCAATTCTTTCACCTGGATACTTCCACTCGTACTCGTGGTCATCGATGGAAACTGCTTAAGCTTCAGGCAAACAAGTCTACAAGTTTGAAGACAAAGCAAAGCAAGTAGCTTACTTACAAGCTTGTCACTTTTACTAGCTTCAGGCAGTTACCAGATCTCGACGGAACTCATTTGGCGTTCGAGTTATTAACAACTGGAATTCCCTGCCCTCGAGTGTAGTGGAGGCACCCTCACTAAACCTCTTCAAGGCAAGGCTTGACATTCATTGGATGCATACCAGGTATGACACCGTAACTGACTGACCTGGACACGCTTGTCCTGGGCCCCACAGAGCCTTGGACACAGACCTTACTCAGGTTCATGGCCTGGGAAGAGTAACTGTGGACTTCCCTTAGCTGAGCTTGCCAGTGAACGGAGCCAGCAGGACGATAAGGCCTTCACATTCCGAAATCCCTAGGTAAGGTAAGGTATAATACGCACTTCCACGACCTTAATCAAAATGTAAGCAATAACTACCGCATCGGCATGTCCGCACGCTCCGAGCGAGTAATTCAAAAGGAAGTTGCGTGATGTTAGGTGTAAAAAATATGGGAAGAAATTAGAAAAAGAGAAATTCACTAGTTTAAACCAAACCTAACCTAACATAACCTAACCATTCTCGATTTAGCGAGCCGGCCTGTGGCACACCAAGCCAAGGTTTGGTACGCTTTCTTAACAGTACCTTACCTCTGGTAAAAAGTTACCAATCGTCAGTCAGCTGATGGTTTCATAAGCTGACTGATGATCAGCTGCCATTGTCTTCCATCAATTCCGGTGTTTTGCTTATTTACGGTGATGGACGGCGCGTAATTACGACGGTCAGCTTAAGTAGGTGTTGAAAATCGGGGCTTAAGTGGGAGTGGCACTACAGGACCTCACTTAATGGAAAGAGGGTGTCTTGCTGATTCTGAAAATGTATCATTTCTATATAAAATGTTTCGGGAAAGGACGTCTTATTTAAGGTTAGCCGACATGATCGCCCGCAGTATGCAGATAAAACGTGCTACACATAAAACAATTGAGACCGAGCAGATCAAGAACCACAGACCACGTCCTCAGCAACTCCATCTCTGAGATCCATACCATCATGTCAGCCAAACGCGCTCACACCGCGCCCAACATACGCCCGCCACGCACCGCCCGCGACGCACTGGTCCCAACGCCCGCAACATGCAGCCCGCACGCGCGCCCGCCAGCGCCGACTCGAGCAGAACGACACCCCAGCCTCATCGACACGAGAGGCGGTAGCACACGCCAGACACCCACGCACCACCCGGCGGCCACCAGAGCTCCATGTGGCTCGCTCCATGAGGGAACAGGAGCGCCAGGTTTTTGACCAAGCCAACATGGTCAGATGAGCTCTCTGTGAGGGCAATAACCGAAAGAAATTGTATTCTGAGGCAGTCAAAACTAGCTGCGACAAGATGGTGGCTGAGGTGAAGGAGACCAGCTCAGAGGGGGTAGCACAGAACATGCTGTGCCAAGGAATGATGCACAGACTCTGTCTAAAGTGTTTGACAGCTTTTTGGACAGAAACAGATGCTCTCGCAACCTGGTTGTTCACAACTTGCTTGAGCAGGGTGGGGGGTTCCACCTTAGAGAAATCCAAAGCTGACATGACACTCTTTGTGTCCATGATCAGGGACTCAATGAGCCTGAACGTCAAGGCCACAAAATCCTTCAGGGCTGGCAAACAAGTGTCCAATAAGAACAGGCTCCTTATTGTGACACTTTAAAATGAGGAGTCCAAACATGACGTTCTGAGATGGGCCTCCCAGTTAAGGACCACTGAAAAGTGGATGTGAGTCTTTGTGACTCCTGATCTGACCTACACGGAGAGGCAGGAGCAAAGAAAGTTAAGGGAGGAGCTTTGGAGGCGCAGACAGACTGGAGAGGTTAACTTCACCATCAAAAGAGGGAAGATCACCCAGCTGGAAACAGCAAGAATCCCACCGCCATCTAAAGTCAACAATGAGGATGAAGTCAAACCAGTTCTAGCCAAGAAACCTAATGGGACTGCGGCTCATAGAGTAGGAAACGGTCTGGTAGAGGAGGGGGCTGGACACAACGTAGGTGAACCTGCTGGCCAAACAAGGAACCCCACACTGCTGGTGAAACCATTCCAACTGAGAGAAATGAGCATCCAGTCACCGCCCAGGACAAGGCCACGAATAGGCAGGAAAGACCCATGGCCTTACAGGATCCACCTTCCTCTGCTGAGCCAGGTGTAACTGCACCAGAACAAGCAAACTGACTAAGCAGGACAAGAGGAAACAGTGGGTTGAAGGTCATGTATACCAACGCAGACCAGTCCTTGAATAAGCGTGATGAGCAATGGGTAGCCATAGCAGGTAATGAGCCTGACGTAATTCTCCTCACCGAGATCATTCCTAAGGCACAGACTCTTCCCATACCCCTGGCGTTACTCACAGTTCTTGGATATGTATCGTATATTAATTTTGATCCCTCACAGTCAGGCTTGGGTGTCTCAGGCATACGCAGAGTGTGTATTTTTGTAAAGGATGACCTGGCTTCATCAGAGTCCATAGTTGAGGGGTTTGTCTATGTCAAACACGTCTGGGTGGTTCTAAGGTTAAAAAATAAAGACAGTGTATTGATAGGATGCATCTATCGTAGCCCATCGGCGCCAGCACCACAGTCCCTTGATAGTCTCTGTGGCACATCTTGATCACTGGTGATTTCAATCTACCCCAAATAGACTGGAACTTTTGCTTGTCCACAGCCTCACCTTCTCACATCTCACACGGCTTCATTGAACTTTTGCAGGAAAACTTTTTGTTCCAGCATGTCCGGCGCTCAACCAGGTACAGGGTTGGAGAGTCTTCCAACGTCCTCGATCTGGTGATCAGCAACGAACCTCACATGGTCACAAATATGGAGTACTTGCCAGGCCTTGGTAACAGTGACCACTTAGTGTTGGGCTTCACTTTCATGTGCTACACTCCAGCACCAGTGATTAAACCCAATTAACTTAACTTCCATCGGGCTGATTTTGAGAGCCTCAAGCTCATGCTATCATCGACTGATTGGGTTCAACTGCAGACTCTGCATGTGGGCGAAGCATACTCCTTCTTTGTCAATGTTCTAGAGAGAGCAGTCTCTGTGTGCATCCCCACCAGTAGTCCTGGTAAGCAACAGAAAAGTGTCTACACCACACGTGAGGTCATCAGGTTAAGGAAAAAGAAACGAGATGCCTGGAATATCTATCGACATGCACAGGATGAGACACAGCGCATGCTTGATCATGCCTGATATGCCATGCTCAGAAATCGGCTTCATGCTCTGACCAGCTCTGGCCAGGAGATCACTAGTGGGGCATGAACACTATAATAGGCAGCATCAAGCACTCAGTCAAACCATTCTGGCAGCATGTTAACTCCCGACTTAAAGCTAGATCTCGTATCACTGACTTAAAATATGAGAAAGGGGTCCTTCAGTGCAGTGCTCATACAAAAGCGACCTTGCTGAACAGTTCCTTTTCTTCTGTTTTCACCAATGAGGACACTGCCACTGTTCCTACCTTCACAAACCAATATGCTGGTGAATGTATTGTAGACATTGCCATCACACCCGAAAGAGTCCACCAAAAGCTCTGTAGGCTCAAATCAAGCAGCTCTCCAGGCCCTGACAACCTACATCCCCGAGTTTTATGCGAGGCAGCTGATGTGCTGGCAGCTCCACTGTCATCACCTTTTTCGAAAAACTCTTGATGAGGGAGTGCTTCCGCACTCTTGGAAGAGAGGTTCATTGGTGCCCTTTTTTTAAAGAAGGGTGATCACCAGAACGCAAACAACTACCAGCCTATTAGTATCACATGCATACCTTGTAGAGTGCTAGAGGTGCTTATCAGGGACCAGTTGATGCAGCATCTATTGCAGAATGATCTTCTCTCTGCTGCCCAGCACGGCTTTCGCCCTCGCTGCTCAAGCGACTTGCAGCTTTTGGAAGTTATGGATGATTGGAGTAGGAGTATCGAGGCAGGGCAGTCAGTAGATGCAGTCTACCTGGATTTTCAGAAGGCTTTTGATTCTGTGCCACATGAAAGACTCTCTGTAAACTCCATGGGAATGGTATTGGTGGTAAATTACTGGCTTGGATAAGGAGCTTCTTACGAGGTAGAGAGCAGTGAGTTGTAGTGGATGGTTGTGAATCCGACTGGGTGCCTGTGGTGAGTGGGGTGCCGCAGCGGCTGCGTGCTTGGCCCTTTGCTGTTTGTAGTGTATGTTATTGATCTGCCTTATGTCTGCCTATCTGCTCCCAAAGTGTTTGCAGATGATACTAAGTTATATGCCCCACTTAACTCGACAACCTCTTCACAGATACTTCAGGCCGATTTAGAACGTGCAAGCAAGTGGGCTGAAATCTGGCAGTTGTCATTCAACAGGAGTAAATGCACTTTTTCATGTTGGAATGAAACGAGCAACAACAAGCAGCACACATATGTAATGGGGGGATACCATGCTTGCCCATTCCGTCCAGGAAAGAGACCTTGTAGTCCTTGTAGATGCTGACCTCAAATTTCGTGCTCAGGCTGCTTCTGCGGTGGCAAAGGGGTCGCAAATTCTGGCACTGATTCGGCGATCATTTAGTGTTATAAACCGGGTGTCGCTTCAAATTCTGTTCAAGGGCCTCATCAGACCTCACCTAGAGTACGGTAACTTAGTCTGGGGACTCTTCATCAGTACGGACCAGAGGATGGTTGAAAGAGTCCAAAGGCGTGCTACCTGGCTGATCCCCGAGATAAGGCACAAATCATACAGCGAGAGGCTGCAGGACCTGCAACTTCCCTCTCTGTACTACAGACGGCACAGGGATGACATGATTCGAGTCTTTCAGATATTCCACGGTGCCTTTGATCTCGATCCAAAATACTTCTTCCAGCGCGACGAGAACTCGCGGACGAGAGGACATGATTACAAGCTGATCAAACCGCGCGCTGAGTCTAGAATCCGTAGAAATGCATTTGGCACCCGTGTTGTCAATGACTGGAACGCTCTCCCCAGGCACGTAGTCTCCGTACCGAGTGTCAACTCCTTCAAGACCGGACTCGACAACCATTGGAAGGATATCATGTACTTAGTGCCACCGACTAGGTTGCGACACCACTTGTACACAAGCGCGTTGAGACCGGACCCATACAGGCCTATAGCCTCCACACGTCCGTATACTTCAACTTCAACTTAAGACAATGTCAGAGATAGGAATCTGTTTAATGTTTCGTGCACTTGTACTATTTGTACATACCGGTCCAACTGCAAAAAATGTGAAATCACATTAGGTGATCCATACTTAACTGCAGAGTATTCATTCATGCTTTAGCTATGAATTAAGACAGAAATCAAAATCTAACGTTCACTTTCACAAGCCTAATTCACACGTTAAAAATGAATACCACAACTACAAGAGCAAATTTGCTTGCTCCATGCCATTAAATTTAAAGGGAATGTGGCACCTTGGTCGAATCCTGGAATTTAGTGTAATTAGGCGTACTTTTACCCGAAAATAATGAAACCACTCATAATTTCTCTGAAAAATGTACAATAAGCTCAATATTTTGATTTTTAAAATACTCCTCTAGGAAAAGAAATAAATATCTGCCTGTGGATGATATCATCAACCTCTGCCATACTTGAAAAGCTTCAAGGGTTTCGATTGACTAATGCTCATCGTGACGTCAGCATATGTCGTCACACCAACAGCCATGACAACTGTGGCCTGCTGCTAGGGGTACATGAAGGTTACATTGCAAGTAGGTTTTAGCTTTTTTCTACAGAAATCTAGAGTTCCAAGACAAATGATATATTGAGTACCGGGTTTCCGACTTGCTTTACAACTTGGCTATCTCAGTTTAAATCACGTTATGAAGGTGCCACCTGCCCTTTAAAGGGAATGTGGCACCTTTGTAACATGATATGAACTGAAAGACACTAGAAATTATGTTATATTTTTAGAATTTATTTAGGATACATTCATGGACGAAATGGGCAAAGAAATAACATTTTTGTTTCTTTGATTTCGCATATTTAATAGTTTTTATATCTGAATTATTTTCATCAGCTGGCTACAATTGAAGCATCAACTGGCTATTTTGGTGTGTTCAGTATTGCCGGTGTTTTGTTTACGGCGTCAGAAGACGTGGAATTACGACGTTCAATATAAGTAGGTGGTGAAAACGAGGGCTTTAAGTGGGAGTTACGGTGCGGGATCGTGCTCAATATAGATAGGGTGTCTTGCTGTTTCCCGACGATGTATTATTTGTATAGAAAATATTTCGGGAAAGTGGACGTTTTCTGCGTGTTAGCTCCCTTTTCCACCAGGGCACGCATTCTCATTTTGTACAGTAGAAAGGTCACTAAAAACAATGATGACTGATTCTTTTCTCTATTTTTTTCTTTTCAGTGTTTGTCTTGGTGTGGCAGTGCTGCCCTTAATGTTAGTTTCTGTCTCAAGAATTCCTTACCTGCCCCAAAGATGGGCAAAAGCTGCCTTGAACCTGTAGGTTTGCCCCAAGGCTGCCCTAACAAGATCTTGTTGAAACCTGCCGCCTTCTGCAGACTGGTCAGACTGGACTGCACTACCAGCAAAGGTGGTTGAATGCACGAGCTCAAAGTGCGACTCGACATCCACTGGTCCCATTTGATATATGAAATACCACAAGACGAAGCCTAGTCCACTTGACAATGTCTCGAAAAGACCTGACCCCTCAGGATTACCAGCCTTCAGAAGCTCTAACTGCATTGTGTTGTATTTCTCGGTTATTTATTATCTATCTATTGTTTATTGATTATGCAGGTATTATTATTTGTATGGTATAATTTTGTATCTCTAGCCAAAGCCATTGGGGATTTCAGCCTAGCTCCTACCACAGTTTTCTACTTAATATTGTTTTTATCTAAATATTTCCTGACAAAACATATTTTCAGGCTCTTGGATTCAAATAGAATGTCTCTACTTGTAGGCCTCTATTTGTGTTTTTTCCCGTCAGCATTATTATTTTTCCCTCCTTGGACAAGCTTGAGTATTTCTTTTTATAGCTTTTATAGCTTTTGAAGCAAAAGCTATTTCGGGCGCGGAGAGGACTGTTCTCAAATATACTCAAATATGCTGTGCTCAAATAAGACAGGTTATCGTGTTTTTTTCATATGTTTTGAGGGCTAAACTCACGTCGGGATCATTCGATATTTTTGTCCCCAATACTTCAATGGTACCATTCGGCCATCTACTCCCAATCCTCCAATACCCTAATTTTAGCACTGGATGCCAATATCTGAACAATTTGTTTGTTTTTTTGCATCTAAAGCTATCCAAAATTCTTTAGGTTTACATTTGTGCAGTCCTAATCACAAAATCTCTTTGATGCTTTAATCTCATCATCCTCCCCTTGTGCGGGGCTCACCCCCCCGCTCTCACATTATTCACTACATCACCGCCTTCTTATTGCTCTCCGCGTCCGTAGCTGACTTGTCGTAGCCTAAGGATTCCGCACCAACTGTGCGGCCGCGGGCGCTGGCCGTTTGCACACACAGCACACTGGCGCCTTCTTCTTCTTGTCCGCGGCACTTGGCGAGGCCAATCACCTGGCCTCGCGCAGGAGGCCGGACGAATCGCATCACGGCCTCTGGGTCCTCCTGCAGTACGTCGATGCTGGGTATGGATCCCAGGTGCTGCATGTGTGCTGGCTGGTATATCGGGCAAGTTGTGATGTAGTGTTCTGAGTTCTCTGTATCGTTGCAGAAGGCACACATCCCGTCCGCCCCGGGCCTCCTCCACCCGCGGAGTGTCTCCGCCAGGAGGGACAGCGGTCGACGCACAGCTGGTGGAATACCACTTGCTCCCATCTAGTCCAGGATTTTCCCATCGCTGGGAGCTTTCCTCCCGATACACGTCGGTGTAGATGGTCAGGTGGCACTCCCTCATGGTAGGCCCCCGCCCACCTGCGTCTACACACCTCTGATGGCCGATCTGGCCGAGGTCAGGTCAACGAGCAGTGGGTTGTCTGGGAGATTGAGGGTTCTTCCCGCATTTGCAGCCACGTCCGCTGCCCCGTTCTCCATCACCTCGGCGTGTCCCGGGACCCACACTAGTTGGATGTTGATTCCACGACTTGTCATTTGTGTGATTTTGTCTTGGGCTTCAATTATATATTTGGTGTTCCTCTTCCATAGTGGTTCATACAGTTTTTGAAGGAGGGAGAGCGAGTCAGTACAGATGCGGAACCTCGTGATGGCGGTCGGAGCGTCGTTGGTATCGGTTAGGGCTTCGTTGAGAGCCGTCATCTCGCTACGGAATGAGATCGTTAGCCCTCCAGCCGCGACTGACCAGACACACGGGGCCCGCACCCGCCCGGTTCCACCCTCGAGATGCATCCGCCCCCGGCTCCGAAGCCGCCCGCCGTTGAGCCTATCGGTGTGGTAGGTCGACTGTACCGGGGGTAGTTCGCTGATTATTTTCTCGAAGGCTTCCCTGCGCACACTCGCTTGGGCTTTGCGTGGGGCGAGCTCGGCTACCCGGGTACACATGTTCACACTGTCAGGATCAGCTCGGTCCCATGGGTTTTTGTTTGGTATGCCGGGGCCTTCTCTAGGAGTTTGTTCCAATTTTGCTTCCAGAGCGATGTTCACGGCACGTTCCCTCCACGTGTCGCGGTTTTTCAGCCGTCTCCTTGTAGGAGCTCTGGCCGTCTGGTGTGCCGGGATACTGGTGTTCAGCGTTATGAGTTGCTCGCGCTGGATGGCTCCGATTTCGTCTGCCATGGATGATATGTCGTGGATTTGCGCCTCCGACATGAGCGCCCCCGTCCGCGTGTCGACAGGGCAGCCTGTTATGACCCTGGCTGCCGCCCTGGCTGTTCTGTCCATAATTTCCTTGTTAGTTGCTGATGCGAATTGCATATATGTTGCACGTCCGTAGGGTGGCATTGGTTGGACGAACGTTTTGTAGACTTTACGTATGGTGGTTTCTCTACAGCCCCATTTGGTTCCAGCGATGGCATTCATTGCCCCTATTCTTTTGTCAACTTTTGTTTTGTAACCATGATATGCGAGCGGAAACTATGTTGGGTGTCGAATTTTACTCCCAGGATGGATACTTCCGAGACTTGCTCTAGGACTGGTTGCCCAGGCACAGGTGGATGAGGCCTTTACAGTTGACCTCGTCACGGTGGGTGGAGAAAAGAATTGCCTTCGTTTTTGTTACACTAACATTCATGTTCCATGTGTCTGCTCTTTACTCTAGCTCGTCCAGGGCGGCCTGCACCTTGGATGTGGCCGTGTCGACATCCCTGTGGCTGCAGCTTATGTCCAGGTCATCGGTGGGAATGGGAATGTGTCTTTTCTGCAGCGATTTGTTGGCGATTTTTTAGTAACATTGTTTTACCGGCCGGTCCCAGTTCCTGGAGCATGCGGTTAGTGATGCCGTCCGGTCCGGGGGCCTTTCCCTTCGCTTGCGTTAGGGCTGATTCCAGTTCTTGAGGTTGGAACGGTTTGCAGAACCGGAGTCCACAGTAGAAGTGGTTTCGGCAAGGCTCAGCGCTGGCTTTATCTACGTTTAGGCATCGATCGAAAACCGCCCTGCTAGTGGCCGCATACTGGCGCCTCGCACGTGCCAGCTGACACTTGCGCTATTGGGACCTCCTAGCGGGAGCTCGCGTTGTTTTTTGGTAGGAAGGGGGTCAGCTTTAGGAAGGGGGTCAGCACTCGTAGAGATTCTTGGAAACTGTCCATCCTGTAATTTTTCTGCGCCCATTGGGAATACCTCGGATATATTGTGATATGTTAGAATTCTCGAGGAGCGATGTATGTTGAAATCGAGAGGGAAGTGTTGACTGGCGGGGTCTGAGACCTGTTAAAAATGGCTAGCCTCTCAGTGGATCCGGTACCATGCTTTGCAGATTTTTCTTTAGGGACCGAACAATATTTTATTGTGAAGTGGAGCATCCGCTGTTTTATTGCTATAGGACAACGGTTTTGAAAACGCGGGCTGTGAAACTGTGTGGACTCGTGCTAACCATTCTGTCAGACACAAAGCCTTCTGAAAAGAAACATTATGACTTACAAAAATATATTTGATGCAGACATATCTGATTCCTGGGAACTGTGAACTTTGTAATTGATTTCAGACCGAGGTCCATGGCGTCCTACTTCCACCTGCATGCTTTACAAGGCCTTGATGCTCCTTGGGGATCAGAATGGTTTGAGGGCTGTCTATTTTAGGTTGAGGACAGTATTCAGGATAGATTTTCTGCAAATAATTGCACAAAAAGTGTCAACCTTTAACTTGCTAAAGCTGACCCCCTTCCTAACAATATATCTGTATGATTTGTCTTTTGAATGATGGTAGTCGCCAAAAACATGGCTCAGGAGGCACAGCAATGTAAAGAAATATGTGCCTTGCTGGTAACAGAGTTCGAAATTGTATTATTTGTAAAATATTTGTAAAGCACCCTATAATTTAAATGATTTTAATATTTTTAATTTACCATCTGAACCACCAGCCCCCTCTCTGCGCGTGGTTGTTTGGGGCCTTAGCTGCTCTGCATGTGTGGCGGATCACCGCGTCGTCGTGTCGCCCTCCCCCGTCGCCGTCCGTCGCGAGCGCGCGAACCCGAGCCCGACAATGCCATGGCGCCTTGCTTCGCTGGACGCCATACTCTCCCGCGTCGGGGGCACCCGTAATTTCGCGACACCAGCGGATAGGGAAATTAGTGAATTACGGCGAGACACATCACGCCTTTATCTCCGTTTCCATTATTCAGCGCCTTCCGTCCCCAAACAATGCCCCAATGCGATTCAGAACTACCATGTTATGACTATGCATCGTCGTATTGGGGGCTATAGAAGCAGGGAGAAGAGTGTTTGTAAGAGTGTTCGTGTATTATCGGCTGCAAATATACGTGTAGGGTTTCAATTCATGTCTACATGTTATGTTCTTGTTTGTCTGACTAACAATTTGCTTTTTCAGGTTGTTGAAACATGGCGTCGGGAGAATCGCTGTGCACATGCGGTCAGCCTTATGACCCTTCGAAGTTTATGATACAATGCGACATCTGCAAAGATTGGCTTCATGGAATGTAAGTTTAACCCTCAATTTATACATATGGATTTATATGCAACTAATTAGTGTGTCCCGTATTGCCAAAGGGAATGTGACACGTTTGTACAATTTGAATTGGGAGTTCAGTGATAGAGCTCGCTGATAAATTACTGGATCGAAATTTGATTTGTTCCTAAACTAAATGCTCTCGGAGAAAAAGGGTAAAAATGAATTGACTAGCGACCCTTTCCTCCGGTGTTTACGTGTTAAGAGCAGTGTCCCAAAACCTGGGGTGCTGGGTGCAGAGCGACACCCAGTCAAGCAGAATTTTCAACTTACTTTTATTTATTTTTTTGCTGAATTCTTCACTCACTTTTCAACTATGGTTCTAGTTACCAAAGACACAATTCTCACTCACAAAGTTAACAAAATTCAACAATACACGTGCTACAAGGACCAGTTCAATTGCCTCCTCTACTAACGTCCACTGGAAAAAGAGAGCAGCAGAATCGAATAGAAGATCTCCGAATTCACTCGGCTGTCATGCGCTTCTTTCGCTTTTCTGCAAGAAAATCTGGCGACTTCTATTTTTCTGGCCAATTATACCTGGCATCCTTATCTCCACCGATTTCAGTGGAACAACAGAATCGAAATTCTGGCGCGGGCAAGACGCTCAGTGCCCCCCCGTAGAAAATTCCAGTGGGCGAACACCGCCACTAAATTCCACCACTCACAAAATTCGTGAGTGGAAAATTAGACACCCTAGCCTTGTGTTGCCAAAGAAATGAACTGACCGCTTTGAGAGATACATTTCTGGAAAGCAGTTTATCTGTGCACATGATTTCTAGGCTTACGTCCTTGAAAAGTTGTTTTTGTATTTCTGGTACCAAGAATAGTGAAAAACAATTTTTAGTCATATTTTTGTTAAAAGTAATTATCTTGAAATTTGTATGCTAAGCAGCATATTTTTTGACATTGTATCATAGAAAATTGACCATTTATTGCGAAGAAAATCATTTTTATTCGTATCAGCCCTTCATTGCTGCGTCCACGCCGTGTGACACCCAAATCCACTCACGACACCCTACGACACCCTAGGCATGAAAACGCTGATATTTTAGTTGAACTGAAAGTGTCCGGTATTTGAATATATTGAAACTCTACATTTTCATTAAATGATTTTTTGTGGCAACAAGAATGCATCCAGTTACCCTTCAAACATCGGCACTTTTTTGTATGGCTGGTCTACGGCGTGGACTTACCAAAACGCCGTCTTTACATCTAGTAAATAAAAGCGGCATCTTTAGGCTTTTTGAAAGGCAGGTTGCATATTCGTTATTGACAAAACATTGTTTGTCTTCCGCTTTGTGTGATTTTATCTGTAGAATTTTCTAGCCTATAAGGATTCAGAAAATTAATTTAGGGCAATTTTTTAAATGCAAATTATGTAGCTCAGGTGACCGGCAGGCAGTAAGCGATCAGAAATTTAAAGTAGTAGTTGCTCTGACGCTGTTGCAACGGTCGCAACCCGCCGCGCCTGGCTGATGTAGACGAAAGGAAGAAACAAAGCAGAAATAAGGCTGTAGCTTCGATTAGAGCATATTCATATAAAGGTGAGAATATATGTGAAGAGGAGCAAGGGAATTGACAAGTAAAGAAAAGAAACTTTTAGCAAGAGTCTGGAAGAGTTTATTGCCATGATAGAAAGTTTGTAGTTTCGTCTGGGTTACTTAAGTGTAAGCCAAGGCTCTACTGGGCCCTAGCATAGGCGAGGTGCAGTGATTGAGGTCAGGAGTGGCCTCCAAAATTCTGATAACTATAGGTATAGGAGAGGTGTTGTCCCGGACAGAAAAACTATACAGTGTATGCTTAGATCATAAATTTAGGCAACAAAATATTGCATGACAAATCCCTTCTTTATTTTTCACCACCTGCCGGTCTCGGAGGCCTCCTCTGCAGAGTTGGTCTAAGGGGGCCCCGATATTTCGTCTCAGAGACTTTTTAGAGCTGGTCATATGGGAGAGGAGAGAAGGGGCACAAGAGTTGGTCTAGGGAAGCCCCCCAAGAGTTGGTCTTCATCCCACAAATGTTAGTCTAGGTGGCTCCCAGAGTTCTTTACCCCCGAAGGTTGGTCTCAGAGGCCCCTCAAAAGTTTTTTTTCGTGACAACTCAACAATGCCTTAAAAAATAATTGGAGACTGCATCAGGGGGTTTCAGTTGGTAAAGATTTACCTGTTTAACCCAAATTTTTCACATGGTAATGGTCAAACAGTGCTGCTTGGGGACGATTTAAAGATATTTACCTTGAGACAATTAAACAAAATATCCATCCCTCAGTTCAAATAAGGGCTCTGTTTACCACCTGAGTACCCAAATTAGAAAATTTTTTACCCCATCATACATTTTGAGGGAATTTTCCACTCATTCACCATATATTCCGAGCTGAATTTTCCACTCGACACCCTAGCGCAAAACCTATTTTGGTTCACTGGGTAAGAGTTCAACTAGAGGAGCGTGGCGTATTTTTCAGGTTCTCTGTGTGGACACATTTCATATTTGGACCTCTCTAACACGTACTTGATAAATGTACCTTCGGTGCTGGTGACCATAAATGATGATGATTGTTTTCAATGACTAGTTTGAAACCTGAAATATGTGTAAATATATGAAAAATAATCGGAATCGATAAATGTCGTTCTCGGTCGTAATGATTACACCTTTTAGCAGGTCACGTTTCATTGTAAGAGTTGTTTCATTATAATTTGGTACAAGCCATTGCCATATCATACGCAGATTTGACGCTATATGGCTTGAGGTTTTTTACCTCTTACTAGGGAATAATAAATGAAACGAATTATAATGCTTCTTAGCCATTTTCAGGAGAAATAAGACCATATTCATTATATTCAATAAATATGGCCCCTAAGACCACTACAATCTGGAGTTGCATCAAGGTGCGATACTCCCTTTTACAGTGTTTGGGCCAATGGTTTCGTCAAGCTAATAATGATTGAGATGTGATCTCAGATTTCACTTGATACTCTTGAATTTCACAAACGTAGTGACCTGACAAAAGCTGTTTTTAAGGATGTTGTATTGTGCTGCCAAACAGCTAGCTAAAGTCTAGAATTGATGTGCACAAAATTAGAGTTGCGCATAGTTGATACGACACCTGGGACCTGTAAGGACGTTGTGCTGAGTGCTTTGACGCAAAAGGCATATGCGTATAAGTGTGTGGGACCGAGTGGTTTGACGAGAGAAGCTGTTGTGGACAGGTGCGTGGGACTGAGTGGTCTGACGAGAGATTTTTATTGCTGTTTTGAGGCTTTTGTGGACAGTCGTTGTTTTTTTTTTTCGTGGGACTGAGTGGTCTGACGAGAGAGGCGTTTGTGGACAAGTGCGTGGGAGTGGTTTGACGAGGGAGGGTTTTGTGGACAGGTGCGTGGGAGTGGTTTGACGAGAGAGGGTTGTGTGGACAGGTGCGTGGGAGTGGTTTGACGAGAGAGGCTTTTGTGGACAGGTGCGTGGGAGTGGTTTGACGAGAGAGGGTTTGTGGACAGGTGCGTGGGAGTGGTTTGACGAGAGAGGCTTTTGTGGATAGGCGCGTGGGACTGAGTGGTTTGACGAGAGAGGTTTTGTGGACAGGTGCGTGGGAGTGGTTTGACGAGAGAGGCGTTTGTGGACAGGCGCGTGGGAGTGGATTTACGAGAGAGGCGTTTGTGGACAGGTGCGTGGGACTACGTGAACACCAGAGCGTGGACGTCGACAAGTACCATTGCCCGAGATGTGAACTGATGTGCGGGCCCTCCATATGTGAGTATCACTAGCTCCTTTGTTTTACTGTGTGATTAATGGCTCTGTAAATCCATGCTTTCGCCATTTTCGAGAAAAAGCGTGACTCGTCAAGCGATCTTTTATATAGTGCTCAACAGTGATATCCCTACATACCGCCGCCACTAAATGCCACTAAATAGCACTAGCACAACACCATCCTAAATACCGGCCAGCCGTTTTTGGGGCCTACTCAGAGGAAATATCACTCATTGTCAAATGAGATTCGCCAGTCCTTCCCATTTGCAACAAAAGTTTCGATTTTGTGTGTTTTTATTATAACATTGACACCATATTCTTACTTTTTGCAGTTTTGTCCAGGTTATTGCATTGCTGACTTTTATGGACCACTAAAGTCAACAAAGGACTTGTCACGGGATCTCCGACCCTGCCATCCGAACTTGCAATCCCCGTAATGAGGGGCTAATTTAGAAGAAATTTGTTTCCTGCTTCAAAATTTAGAAGGCAAAGCTTAACATCCCACAAAGCACAGAGGCGGTCGCCTTGCTCAGGTCACCCTCTCATCAGTTAGTTGTCAGCTGACCTACGTGGGATAAATATTGAGCACCAGGGTGTTTCAGGGGAACCGATCATCTCAAGCTTTCACCAGTATTCTGCCATTGCACGGTTTTCTGGGCGGGCCGGAGCCCAACGTTCTACCAACTGAGCTACGGGGCGATGTTTCTGGAGTAGTTGGTGCGGTCTAGCCGTTTTGGTCTACAGGCAAGAAAGGTGCCCATGCATGGGTCATGTTGCGTAAAACATCGCCGGGATATAACTTTTTATTAAAATAACTTTTCTAAGTAGCTGTGAGAGGATTTTGAGGGAAAGTTATAAAAGATCTGCAAACAATACATTGGACAATAATATTATTTTTCAACGACATGTTCTTGCTCACCACACCATCTTTACCTTATCACACTTTCCTTCAAAGTTTGGTGTCAACTGGTTATGGAGCCTGGCCCATTTTGTTTATCACTCACCCCGTGCTCATTAAGGAATGCGTATCCAGATATCGTAGCCGAATCTCTGTTCAGATCAGTTATTATTTCTGTTCTTTTAAATTTATTGATCCGATTTATTAGTAAAGTTTTGGAAAAAAGTGCATGTAATTCTCAGCTGTACAATAAATGAGTGGTTTGAAGAAGCCTCTCCCTGTGCACTAAAGGTTTTGTGAGGGGTCTCTAAAACATGCCCCCTGTATGACCGGCACAGATAAGAGACAATAATTTCTAAAATCTCTTAGTTGAGGAATTTGAAATGGTGAGAGAAATGAGTTGAAAGAATAGTTAATTGGATAATTACGGGAGAGTAAAGCGATTGTGTTTGTAGGAAGGCCGGCTAGCTCAGTGAACATGGCACTGAATTCGTAGTACGGGAGTCCTGAGTTTTAGCCGAACTGAGGAAGGGGTTTGTTGTTCCCCCTTAATAATTAGATTTTAAACTCAGAAGTTGTTGACGAAGGAAAAATGATGTTTTTTTCTTAGTTTCGAGCAAACTAGAATGATAAATGATATTACTTGCTCTTGCACATTTTGGCTTGTTTTTCAGAGGAAAGATAAGAACTGTGGAAAGTGGTGTAAAAGTAATTTCAGTTAAATGATAAATGCGATTGTTTTTGGTTTACTGATTTAGTAACGAGAAGCATGCACTTGTGATCCACATTCGGCCTATTTTGCACATACATCAGATCAGGGCTAATTTTCGGTTCAAAGGTGCGAAGGTGATCGGAGCCTTGTCTCTGCGAGAAGAATCATATGCATCAGCAACATACGCGGTCATGTTTGTGTAGTTTACTCAGAGTTTGTGTATCTAATGTGGAATGCTCTACATGTTCGTAGAAAGGTAGAAGAAGACTGGAAAAGGATACGTTTTGGTTTCCGGGATCAGCTTGAATGGGATGTCTAACCTTTGTGTTACTGCGTATTTTAATGGCGTGTTATTGTAGAAAGTCATGGGTGAGGTAGACCTTTTGTGAAATGTACCTGCTATGAGATTGATAGAAGATTTCATGTTCTCTCGCCAGACTTCGGGAAGGTATTCATTTTGAAGACGGCGTTTTACGAGGGAAGTATAGATCATTACCTGCGGTTGTAGCTGATTCTAGTAGCTGTATTCTGAACATTCTCTCCAGACGAGTTGGTTTGCAGAAAGTCTTGGTGAAGCATGCTAAGCATTCTGTCGCCGTTGTGATAATTTTATCGGTTTAGTAGATGTTCAGGCTTGTTTAAGAATAGGTCATTATGGCCAGAAACGAGGTTGTGACGTTGGCAAACGCATATTTTTTACCTGTGGAGCGAAATTATCAAAACTGTGCGGCTGAATAAAGTGTGAAATTTTGATATAATATCCTACGCCGTCCTTATCGCTGGAGTTTGATGCAAATTTGGAAGGACTGTGCCGGTAACGCACGGTTTGCAGTTGATGATGTGTCGCTTTATTATTCAATACCAAGGACTCTTCATTTTTCACGCAACTCGAAGTGTTGTCTTGTACATCCCAACTGTCTTAACACAGCCTTAACACAACCTATTTGTTTTCGAACATATTTCCGCGTTTCTTCATGGCGGCATGTCGCTCGTCTAGCTTGCGCTGCGCCTCGCGCTCCTCAGCTTGTCTCTGTCGCAGCTTGTGGTGCTCCTCCCGGATGGTCTCATCATGCTTCTGTTTCTGGTCGTCTGCGATGGCCATCTGCTCGAACCGGTTCTTCATGGATCCTGCCTTCGTTTTGGCTTCGGTAAAGTTAGGGTTCTTTGAGATGTCTGGTCGGATATCGTTGGCATCCATGACAGCGTCCATTCCCGAGTCGGGTGGCCCTTGACCAGCGGCAATTTTCAGCCAGAGGTGCATGAATTCGGAGAGGTTCCACTTCTTGTCCTCGTCGTCGTCTCCAAGCCGAATGATCTTTTTGGCATCTAGGTGGGTGATGGGTCGGCCCATTTTCTTCTCACAGAATTTCTTGAATTTGTCGAGTGTGATGAAGCCGGAACTGTCGGTATCAGCCTCCGCAAACAACTCCTCCAACTTGTGACACTGTTCGCGCGTATACTCTTTCTCTAGTTCTGGGTAGGGATGAGCGTACTTGACATTGGGGTCGATGCGAGTTTGCATGTGTGCCGTACTAGTGCCGGCAATAGCTCTCTGGCGGTGACCAAGAACATTGGCCAATTCATTATCTGCCATTGTATTTGACCCGCCATTGAAAGAGACTCTTGCTTACTTATTTCATTAGCCTGTCCAGACTGGTCTACTTATTTTGATTTTTTTGTATGTGAAGAAAGTTGTGCCTGAGGGGGCTCGTATTGTATTTCTGTTTTTCGTTAAGGCCGCAGTATTTGCAGCTTTGTTTCTCCTAACGCCAAAATAGAAACTGCTAACAATTTGAAATGGGGTAGCTTTCAAAACATGTGTCCAGAAAGGTGATAACCCTCGCATGATTTAGCTTAGTGGCCCTTGATTTTTGTAATGTCCACGAGCTTCATTGTTTGAAAGTAATCCTGAGTTGCTAGTAGTTTTGCATTGTTATGGCACGATAATTAGTGTATTGTTATCTGATAACAAAATATTGGGCACCTTTGTATATCTTATCTCTCTGGTAAGACACATCATCACTTCGTTTCGTCGATTGCCAATTTGGAGGAATTCGCTACCGTCCTATGTGTAGATTTCTTAACGCAAATGGGCCAGCCCGTAATACATCAGCTTTACGTGTTCTTTTTTCCTCTTGCAGATAAACAGAGGACGAATTGGCACAGACACGACCCGTATGAAGTCAACGCAGAGACCAAGGCCGTGCAAACAGGCACACCCATGTTCATCAAGGAGTTGCGATCGCGCCACTTCGAGAGGTCAGAATTTACACGTGTGGGGACTGAGTGTGTCTTGGTTGGCTGCTCCCTGTCTTGCCTAATGTGAAGTCGCGGAGGTTAGCAAGCTGTCCCATCCGACTGTAAAAATTGTGCATAATTGTCCCTCCTTTGAGCAAAACTATAGCCGCTTTGTACTAGATGAGTGAACGAAAAGTTTGGAAACCTAGAAGATAAAAATTGATCACCCAGATATTATCATTATCTCCCATGAATGCTGTTCTTGACTTCTGCATGGCCAAAACGAGAAAAAATATTATCATCCGCCTTTACATTGAATTTTGTGAAGCACAGTTTCCAGTCTTTTATTACGTTTAATAAAATTATTTTTGAAAACACAGTTTAGAGAAAGATGCATTCAACAGTGTACCCGAATGCAGTCTGATTAGGCGCTAGGTACCGTGCTGTTGTGTGTCTGAACAGGGGCGGTGTCCCTGCCAGAGTCTGATTTTACCAGCTTCACTGGTGCTCCCTGCGTAAGTTTTCCCCTCCCCATCTTCCGCGTTGCTGTTTGATACTTCTTAATATAAACATGGCTTCATTGAGGGAAACTGAGGGTGTAATTTATTTCAAACAGATACGTCAGCATCGGAGAAAGGGGACAGCCCAAACAGCCCATAAATGCTTGTTTGCTGTGAGTGTTGGTTGACTCTCGAGACTGGAAGAGGGCTAGTCGGCTGGTTTTGACCCTACGTGCGACTGGTCGCAGTGTCCCAAAACCTGGGGTGCTGGGTGCAGAACGACACCCGTATCAATTTTCACCACTTTTATTTTTTTGCTGATTTTCCTACTCAACGATATTTACTACTATCAATTTTACTCACAATATTTACTACAGCCAGTTCCATTGCCTCCTCTACCAAAGTTCCTGGAAAAGAGGCGCAGAATCGATTGAGATCGCCAAATTAACTCGGCTCTTTGTGTTCTTTGCTTTTTGAAAGAGAATCTGGCGATTTTTTTTTGGTCAATTATACCTGGCATCCTTATTCCACCGATTTCAGTGGGCAACAGAATGAAATTCTGGCGCGGGCGACGCACAGTGCCCCCTGCCCACCGGAGAAAGTTACAATGGGTGACACCGCCACTAATTGACACTCGCAAAATTGGTGAGTGGAAATTAGACACCCTGGCCTTGTGTTGCAAAAATGGCTGACGCTTTGAAGATACATTTTGAAGCAGGTTATTTGTGATATGATTTTGGTCTGAAAGTTGTTTTTGTATTTTTGGTACCGAGAATAGTGAAACTTTTGGTCATCTTGTGTTAAAGCAATTATCTTGAAATTTGATGCTAAGGCTTTTTTGACATTGTATCGTAGAAAATTAACCATTTATTGCGTGAAAATAATTTTTATCCATTAGCCCTCATGTGCGTCCACGCCGTGTGACACCAAACACTCACACCCTACGACACCCTGGTAATAGTGATATTTAAGTTGACTAAAGTGTCCGGTACTTGAATATATTGAAACTCTTTTTATTAAATTATTTTTTGGGAACAGAATGCATCCAGTTCCCTTCACATCGGCACTTTGTATGGCTTGTCTCGGCGTGGACTAACCAAACGCGTCTTTACATCCAGTAAATAAAAGCGGATCTTTGCCTTTGAAAGTGGTTTCGTATTCGTTATTGCAAACATTGTTGTTTTCTTGGTGTGTTTTAGTTGTATAATTTTTAGTCTTAAGGATTTAGAAAATTAATTTAAAGTTTGAAATGCAAATTATGTTGTCTGCGACCGGCAACTGGATTGTGGTATATATTTAATTAGTAGTTGCTTTGACGCGGTGACGCCGCGGATGGCTGATTGTGACGAAAAGAAAAACAACAGAGAGGCTGTGCTTCGATTGATTGATAAGTGCATATTCTATGAGGTGAGTTATGTGAGAGGAGCGGGGAATTGACGGTAAGGAACTTTGAGAGTTGGAAGTTTATTGTGATAGAAGTTTGTGTTTCGTCTGGGTTAGTTAGTGTAACCAAAGCTCTACTGGGCCTAGTGGTGTTGGGGGGGGGTGGCCTCCAAAATTCCGATAACTTAGGTATAGGTATGGAGGGGTGTTGTCCCAGAAAACTTACAGTGTATGCTTGATAATTAATTTTGACTAGGTATTGCATTAAAAATCTCTTTTTCCCTGCCGGTCGGAGGCCCTCTGGGTTGGTCTAGGGGGCCCTTTGGTGGTGCGTGGGAGGGGAGGGCACAGAGTTGGTCTGGGAGCCCCGGTTGTCTCCTCCCAATGTTAGTTTGGGGTCCCGAGTTTTTCCAGGTTGGCTCGAGGCCCCAAAGTTTTTTATTTGTGGTTACCATTCTTAAAAATAATTGCGCATCGGGGTTTCGGTTGGTGATTTGCCGCTTACACATTTTCTGGTATAGTAATGTGCTTGGGGAGATTAAAATATTTCTGGAAATTAAATGATTCCCTGTCACGGGCCTGTTTCCTGGTTTTTTTTTCGCCCTTGGGATTCCCCTGGCTTTTTTTGGACTGGTCGGTGCGTGTTGGCAGTGCGGACGAGGTGGCGGTGCGACTGCGGGGCCAGCAGCCGACGCTGCCGTACCTGGCGCAGCACGGCTGGGATCGGCCCATCCTGGTTGACTCCACTGAAGGTCTCGGCATGCAACTACCTCCCGCCGATACCTTCTCCGTACACGACGTTGAAAACTACGTCGGTAGGTTCCTTCGGCACAATAATCCATGTCAGGAGCTTATTCAGCTTCATTCGAAGACAGTTCATGCGTTGTATTGATAACCAAACAATTTCACGGGTAAATTTCATCGGAACCGTCAACATAAAAAACAGATTTCCACCCGGTTTTGAACTGACAGCTGTAATTGAAGTCTAATGCCTGTATGTGAATTGAACTAAGCTACCAGTATTGTAGAACATGCCGGGAGTCCCCTCGTCTCATACATCATTTATCGTAGCACCCACCGTTTGCGGAGGGATTAGCGTTTGTTAAGTGAAAATCCATCACTCCGTAGGTATTGCTCACTTGTGCAGTCAAAAGCACCCCCGCGGCTACCTGTTTTGTAATGGCGTTACCTGTTGCAAAAATGCTTCCTGTAATTTCATTTTTTCAATGTCTCTGACTGAAATGAACTAGAGGTTACATTGAAGCTTCATCACAATCCTTCTAAGGTCAATCGTTCGCCCCATGGTCCTCCAAAGGCACTTTTGTATAAAATGGCCACACGAAGTCAAAATAGAAATCTCTCCTAGCCCACGGTCAGTTCTAGGTCACCTGATGACCTTGTATGATGATAGCATGTCTCCATGCGCCGACGCGGTTTGCTGCTGACGGTACCCGGTCCGTTCTCAGGCTCCGAGCGAGAGTTGGACGTGATCGACGTGGGACGGCAGCGGGACATCCACATGAGCATGCACAACCTTGCAGAGTACTTCAGCAGTCCGCAGCGCATTGAGACGCTTAACTGCATTAGTCTGGAGTTCAGCAACACCGGGTCAGTCCAGGTCACTCGCCTGTGGCTTCTTAGCCCGGCTTATCAATGCTTTGGTCGGGTGCCGTAAACTCTTGCCTGAAAATTTCGAAAGAGTTACATGAGCTGGCCTCGTCTTGGAGGTTTGGCTTCTGTCGATAGATGATACGGCCACTGCCTGTGTATTTTAGAGACCAATAGTCCATATCAAAGCAGCATATTGATACTGGGACGGAGTTATATTCGATGCGTAGAACACGTGGTCGGTACCCGGACAGTCAGCCTGGCACAATCTGACCGTGCATCCACCTTCTTTTACCCACCGTCAGATGTATGTCGGCTCTTGCCGGTGAAAAGCCACTTTTTAGGTTTCCGTTCTACCTCGACCTGCCCGCCTATATCAGCGGTTCAGTACAAGTGCGTGTACCTCGTGTGGTAATTTCGTTGACACCGATTTAATCATGCAGAAATCATGTGACGGTACCTTGCTCATCCATCCGTTTTGTTACCAGCGAGGCAAACGTGACTGCTGACGTGCCGTGGTCCTGTCTATCAGCCTGTCAGCTCTGGTGGAGGCGCCGTACCTGGTGCGCAAGCTTTGCTGGGTGACCTCGCTTTGGCCCACCCCCGTCCCCGGAGGGCACTGAGAGGCCCACCGTGTCCAAGTACGTGTTGATGGGCGCCGCCGACTCCTACACCGACTTCCACATCGACTTCGGCGGTACCTCCGTCTGGTACCACGTGCTGCAGGTGACTGCTTACTTCAGGAGGGGTAGACAAAATACGCATGAATCATCATCAACGCATGAGTCAGTGACCCAGTAATGTACCACTGTTACTCTTCGTCTTGAAGGTACGCAGGTTGAGCATTGCCATCGCTCCCGGGCTGTCGTATCCTGCCGGGGTAGTGACAGATATCCTAGTCGGCGTGGTTTCTAACCTGCGGTGTCCGGCCGTTGTTGACAGGGTGAGAAGGTGTTCTATTTGATCCGGCCGACAGCCTCCAACCTCACCCTGTACCAGCGGTGGCTCAACTCTCCCTCGCGCAACTCCACCTTCTTCGCCGACCAGGTGAGAGCTGATTGCGGTCTGGAGTGGCGCTGCAGCTGCACCGGCCCAAATGCTGAGTGTGAGCCGAGGTGTGCCTGCAGTGCTGAGCGCCGGCTAATGCAGCTCTGTGACGTCAGGTGGACGCCTTGTACCGACTGTGCGGCTGTGATGTCAGTTGAATGCTTGTTACCAACTGACGCGATTCTGTGACGTGAGGACACCTGTTACGGCTGTGTGACTGTGACGTCAGGCAGACCCCTTTTCCGACTGACACAGGTCTGTGACGTCAGGCGGATGCCTGTTTCCAACTGATAAGGCCCTGAAACGTCAGGTGGACGCCTGTTTCCGACTGACGCGGCTCTGTGACGTCAGGTGGATGCCTGTTACCGGCTTTCAGTGCGGGCTGGACAGACTCTGCTCATCCCCTCCGGCTGGATCCACGCTGTCTACACGCCGATTGACTCTTTGGTCTTCGGAGGCAACTTCCTTTGCAGCCTGAACGTACCGCTGCAGCTCAGGTCAGCCCGCTGCCTCCCGGCGTCAGGCCGGCCGAACCCGCCACTGGTCCCGGCCTCTGTAGCTAGGGGCAGTCAGAGCGATGGACAAGCCTACACGCAGAGTGATTGGCAGTGTTGCACCCAGAGTGATGGACAGCGTTCTTAATTTCATATTGTCACGGCGTATAGTGAAAACAGTGGGATTATGGGCAAAATGTACGAGTAAGAATAAATATGGCGGGTGTATCCCTTTACCAACGTTATAACTAGTGTTTGAATTGGGCTTGCTTTGAACAATTTTATCACAGAGTACAATTTTCTGTGAAATCTCAAATGCCTGGTGCTGCCAGCATACTAGCGGAATGGCTTTCTGAGAAACTAAGGACATGATTGGAAATTTCAACCACACTGGAGCAGGCGTCCACGCAGACCCCTACTCTCAATCGTCCACAGTGATTGGCTGTTTGTCTGACATCTCACGTCCGGCCGCTCAGAGTGTACGACCTGGAGAAGAGGGCGCGCACGCCGCTCAAGTTCCGGTTCCCGTCGTTTGAGACGTGCCACTGGCCTGGGCGGCCGCCGGCTGCTGGAGGAGATGCGAGACTACGGCGACGCCAACCAGCGCTGTCCCGGATACCTGGCTGGTGGAGCCCGCGCGCTGGCCGCCGCCCTGCGCACCTGGGCGCACGATGCCTCGGTAAAGCTCCCACCGCCCGCCTCTGAACTCGGTCTGTGGGCTGGTCTGTGGACCGAGCTGCTAGAATGGATGTGATGCTACCTACTGGGGCCTACTGGGGGCCGGGGTGGCCTAGTGGCTTCGTTGTCAGTCTACGGATCGGACAGCATGGATTAACGTAGGTTTAATCCCCACGGCGGGAAACCGCCTTCCGTGTCCGATCTGACCCGGTGGAGAGGATCCTTTAACACCCACGCCAATAATCCCTGTAATTGGGCAAGTGTGCTTGTTGGGAGTGGCCGTAGTAAAATAAAATTAAAAAAATACTTTCATCCTACAAGGAAACCCTGATTTTCCTGGTTGACTCACGTAGTTAGGATGCTTCTTGGACACGTTCTAGCTGGTAATCCTCAGGAATATTACGTCAAAACTTTTGGAAGTGCCTTGTTAGAATCTCTCGTAACAACCGAAATGAAACAGCCTTCCCGGCAATGTTCCACAAGATGTCCTCTCACCTCGCAGGCTTGAAAAAGCAGATGCGGAAAGTCGCTGTGGAATTGCGATCATTTGATGAAAGGAGATGAGGAGACATTGTCTTTCTTAAGTACGATTATACCCAATCAGGATACAGCTGGACTTCGACACAATTCATTTTAATTTGTCGTGTCAATTTTGGGTATAGCCTCCACAATGGACTGTACCCTGACTAGGGACAGCAGACTTAACGCACAAGATAGCACCGAGCTGGCTTTCTATTCTGGCGCGATTCGTTGTTGCGCTCCCATTATGCTTCTCAACCAATCTAAATCTTCTTTATCAATCTGTACTTTGTGGAACGACCGGTAGGTAATAAATCCATCTACTGACAAAACACATTTTTTTGTTTTGTTCCCTGGCAGCTTGGTGTCAAAACTTTTTGGCTAATACGGGTGACTATGTATATTCATCACCACCTTGTAGGTGCTTTCAAAATAATTGGTTGTATTTGAGCGAAAGCTTAAGGGAGTAAGGCACTGTACATTCGCATCCTCTTCTTTCCCCCGTTTTGAGGTGAATGTTTTTTGGGTTAGACTGTATATTATTTCAGTTGAATGTGTTATGTCAGTTCAGTGTTAAAATTGCTCTGGTGGGCAGTGCGTGGGTGAAATTCTGGTATTTGTGTATCTTAAAAAAGATCAAGCTCACGACAAATTGTTTGCTCTACCCTCTGCAAAACTGAATGTTTTTTGTCGGACGTTTGAGCATATTAAAATCACTCAGCTCTTTGTATTGTTTTTTGTAGGACGTTTGAACATATTAAAATCACTCAGCTCTTTGTCTCTTGAATGCTAGAAAGCCTTTGCTGAAATTGAATGTGCATATTTTTGCATTATTAATCAATTGTGATGAGGAGCGTGCCATCTGGAAAGTTTTTTTCAATGCGTTCTGAACCATACCTCACCATGTGTTTTCTGTCAACGGGCCATAAGCATTTGCCGATTTCTAGAGCCGTATTGGTGTGCTGCGCTCCTTCTCTGAACTCCGTTGCGGTGCATGGTCGCCGTATGTGACGCGTCCGTCATCCCCAGTCTGTGCGGCGGGGCGTGGAACCCGTGCCTGTCACCATCAATGCCAGCAAGCTCATCAAACAGCTCAACAAAGAGGTGCGCCATGCCGAGAAGCACGGCGCGCCGGCGGCCGCACCTCCGCCGCCGCGGCCGGAGCGCGAGTCACGCCGCGTCGTCAAGCGGCGCGCGCTGCACCAGGACTTTGTGGACATCTCGGAGCGTGCCGAGTTCGAGTCGCTGCTGCAGCAGGCGTCGGCGCCGTCGTCGCGGAGGCGGCGGCCGGCGCCGCCAGCCGTGCGTCTGACGGTGCGGCGGCCAACTCCGGCAGCGGCCCCGGCGGCCGACGCCGGCTGGACGGCCCCGCCGCCGCCGCAGCAGCAGCCGCACGCGCCGCTCAAAATCAAAATCGGACCCCGCGTGCAGGTCAGTCTGTGGGAGGCTTAGCTTGTGTATACGCCAGGCAGGCTCTGTCAAAATGTACCTATCTGGATGCCCAGCTATTACCAAGTCACACCAACACAGCAGCATCACAACACAGCCTCATACACAAGGCTGTTTGTATCATCTCGTCACAATATGGTGTCAGCACCACACGTGCTTTAGGCTGGCACTTGTGCCAAATAGGTACTGGTGGAGTCATGTTCTAGATGTGCCCTGTTTTTACTCGGACCTGTGGGATCATACCTACTGTTTGTTGTCCACCCATCCAGGTTTTGATTTGTTTCTCATCTGTCTTTACATTAATATAGATCGAAGCCAGAAGTGTAGGTCGATTCTACCCAGCCCCCAACCACGAATGCGGAGCTGCCTGTGCTGTGACGTCACGCTGGTGATGCAATTGTCCTTCACCCGTATGATCCCATAGTAAAATGGATGAAATTCAAAGGCCTTTGATAGCTACAGTAAGCCTTAGAGGCATTCACTTTTCGTCATGATCTTACATCCAATATTTGTCCGGAATCGATCCTCTCAGAGGATATCGTTCGAATGAATTAAATATATTCCGTCTAAAGTTAGCTCTACAAAGCCCTGTAAAGGTCATGCTTTTGTTGTTGCAGCCATATCGCTTCCAAATTGTGTGGGGCCTACTCGGCTACCAGACTCCTTTAATGGGCCAAGCTGTCGTAAAGTAATGTTGGGTCGACCGGTCCCCTGTGAACTTTTGAGGCGTGTTATCTGCTCTGAGGTCCAGCTGCCGTTGTCGGCAGATACCTCACGGCGAAGACGATGACGATGACGAGGCCCGGCTGACCATCGACGACACGGCACGGCGCTACGGCCGTATCCGCTCCGTCTCCATGGACAACCCGCTCAAGCTGCGCCTCTCCAGTGAGTGTCCACAGCCGGCCAGTGTGCCCTAATGCTGGTCCTGATGTCACTCCTCCAGTGAGTGTCCACAGCCGGCCAGTGTGTCCTAATGCTGGTCCTGATGTCACCCTCCAGTGGGTCCACAGCCGGCCAGTGTGTCCTAATGGTGGTCCTGATGTCACCCACCAGTGGTGTCCCGGCCGGCCAGTGTGTCCTAATGCTGGTCCTGATGTCACCTCCAGTTAGTGTCCTGATGTCACTTCAGTGAGTGTCCTAATGCTGGTCCTGTGTCACTTCTCCAGGAGTGTCCTAATGCTGGTCCTGATGTCACTCCTCCACTGAGTGTCACAGCCGGCCAGTGTGCCTAATGCTGGTCTGATGTCACCCTCCAGTGAGTGTCCACAGCCGGCCAGTGTGTCAATGCTGGTCCTGTGTCACCTCCAGTGAGTGTCCACAGCCGGCCAGTGTGTCCTAATGCTGGTCCTGATGTCACTCCTCCACTGAGTGTCCACAGCCGGCCAGTGTGCCCTAATGCTGGTCCTGATGTCACTCCTCCACTGAGTGCCCACAGCCGGCCAGTTTGCCCTAATGCTGTTTCCCCAGCAACTGGCCCACACTTTCACTGTACGTCCTAATGCCGCCCCTCCATTTAGTGCATTGTTAGCCCTAACGCCCTATCTTTTTCGCCCGACCCGTGGCCTGTTGCCGGCGCGTCCAGAGATTCACTTTGTCCTTCCCAAACTTTACGTCGCTACTTTGTGCTCCCATAACCCAGCCCAGTGTCGCATCATATCGTTTTAACCTGTTCTAACTGAAGCCATCTAGTGGCTTCTTACATTTTACCGCCTGCTCGAATCCCCTTTTGTTGTGTAGGTGAGTGCAACTCTACCTACAATCTGTTGAAGATCGCCTTTAGTGTGATAAATGTATTACATCAAACCCAATTTCATTGTTCGATGGTCGGGTGTTATGGTTTTACTCGACCATAGCTTGCCAGCTTTGCCCATTTGATGTCAGTGCTTTTTTGCATTCTTGTATCCCAATGCTCGAAAAGATCCTCGAAATGACATGGTAAGTGGATGAGAATGAATTACATAAATGTAGCTGTTTATGTAGCTCGAAAAGATGGTATTTTGCTATGGAAGGGAAATTTGTATTTCAATTATTACACCAAAAAACCATGTATTTAATTTCCGTTTCAACCGTGCGAAATTAACAGATGAAACTAATGCCTTTGACACCGGGTTTTAGACAACAACCCGACCCACAGAGTAGGCAGCTTACGTTGTCCTCCAGACCTTTCATATGTGGCTTTACAAGGGCGCTCCCGCCGCAGTCGACGGTCGCGGGGGCCGGCGCCGTCGCCGCCTCCCTCTAACGGCATCGAGGAGCTGCTGCGGGCCTCCAGCGTAGCCGACGGTGCCGAGTCGCGGCTGGAGCCCGGCCAGGCCTCACCGGCCACCCGAGACGCCATCGTCGGTAAGTCAGGCCTGCTGACACCAACGCCGCGTGCTCTCCGTGCTCTGCCCTGCCGATGTTTTGCGCTCCTGTGGAATAAAACAGCGTTTTCCTGTGAACCTATGATGATTGCGATGGGCCGGCGGTGTTGGGCGGTGTCGGGGTACAGCTGTTGACGCTGGTGACTGCGGCGTGGCCAGGCATGCTGTCGATGAGCCGGGCGGTAGTGGCGCCGCCCCCTACTCCGCCGCCGCCGCCCACCGGCGCGGCCGGCGGACGCAAGCGGCGCGCACGCTCCCGCTCTCTCAGTCCCGACGACGAGGCCTACGGCACCGCGCAGGACGACGACTACGGTGAGAGGCGTTCACACCGAGCCACTGGATTGTGTGCCAGTGGGGCCTGAAACTGTGAGAGAAGGTAGCTTGTGCTCATGGCTGCTTATAGCCGTCCATTTTACCTCTCACAGAGCTGTATTGCTCTTCACGTTGTATTGCGACCTTGAATGTGAAGTAGTCAATTGTCAATAAGTGGCTCTCGTTGGTGCGTTCGTTAGGCTGCCGTCAGGGATGCTTCAGCACGTAGCTGATAAAATCGTACGTTAGTTGAAGCTACTTACATATTTGCGCACATCTGATTGCATTTTTACGGCAGTGTATCCCACCCTGGAGGATACATCAGACGACGAGCACGTGTTCAAGCCGCGCGGGCGCCGGCGCAACGACGAGACGTGGAGTCCGAAGGCGCGCGTGCAGGTTGGCGCTGAACGGGGCGCCCGGCCTCACCGCGAAGGCGCCCGCCGCGAGGCGGTGGACCGGGCGCTAGGACAGACGGCGGCCCGTGGCGCCCTCTTACCAGTGCGTATCGTTGCGGGTTTGGGGTGTCGTGTGGTGTCATGTCTTCTGACGGGTTGAAGTGGTGGGCTATTTTGATAACTCTGATGAACTGTCCGATCTCCGAGGCCTTTCTTCGATATTATTTTGTGTAGTGCTGTTGGCCGCGCCTTGGCGTGGTGCGACTGTATGGACCCGACCTAGAACGGGTGCTTCTGTTGGCAGTCCTCGAAGAAGACGGCGCGCAGTAAGGTGCCGAGCGTGCTGCCGGGGGCGGGGCGGCCCAGCCGGGCACATCGAGCGGCGCGGCGCCGGCTGCCGCTCGGCAAGAACCCATACGGCGTGAGTACACCCTGACACTCCCACTGCCACTGCAGCGTCTGGCGGGACGAGTAAACCCTGGCACTCCCAGTGACCCCTGTCCACTGCAGCGTCTGACGGGACGAGTAAACCCTGACACTCCCAGTGACTCCTGTCCACTGCAGTGTCTGACGGGACGAGTAAACTGACACTCCCAGTGACCCCTGTCCACTGCAGCGTCTGACGGGACGAGTAAACTGACACTCCCAGTGACCCCTGTCCATTGCAACGTCTGACGGGACGAGTAAACCCTGACACTCCCAGTGACTCCTGTCCACTGCAGCGTCTGACGAGACGAGTAAACCCTGACACTCCCAGTGACCCCTGTCCACTGCAGCGTCTGACGGGACGAGTAAACTCTGACACTCCCAGTGACCCCTGTCCACTGCAGCGTCTGACGGGACGAGTAAACCCTGACACTCCCAGTGACCCCTGTCCACTGCAGCGTCTGACGGGACGAGTAAATCCTGACACTCCCAGTGACCCCTGTCCACTGCAGCGTCTGACGGGACGAGTAAACCCTGACACTCCCAGTGACCCCTGTCCACTGCAGCGTCTGACGGGACGAGTAAACCCTGACACTCCCAGTGACCCCTGTCCACTGCAGCGTCTGACGGGACGAGTAAACCCTGACACTCCCAGTGACCCCTGTCCACTGCAGCGTCTGACGGGACGAGTAAACCCTGACACTCCCAGTGACCCCTGTCCACTGCAGCGTCCAATAGCCTGAGTACACTCTGACAGTACCACTGCTCTCTTCCGTGTACTGCAGCGTCCAATAGCTTGAGTACACTCTGACAATACTTCTGCCCCCCGTTCCACTTTTGATGGTGTGACTACGCTCTGACACGCCCACTGGCCCCTTACCAATGCAGAGCGCGACTCTCCCTTACTGTATGCAAGGCCAGCAGTAAATATTTTGATCGAAAATTGTAATGCAACGCAAAGTTAACGGATATATTTAATATACGAGCGGTTTCAGAAACATATCGGCCTCATTATCAAGTTAGAAAAAGATATAATGATACACACTACAGTATGTCTCATTGTTTTCTGGCTTGATAATGCGGCCGAGATGGTCCTGAAACCGTTCGTATATCAAATACCTTCGACTTTGCGTTGCATTAGAACTTTCAATTGTTTCTTGTAGCGGCAGGACACATGTAAATATTATTGTAGCGAGTGTTATTGATTGCCGCCCCGGTAGCTCAGTTGGTAGAGCGTTGGGCTCCCGGCCTGCTGCTCAGAAATATGCAGTGATATTGTATGCCCAGGCTTGGGATCGGTTCCCCTGAGACGCTCCGGCGATCTTTGTTTATCTGATGTAGGTCGGCTGGCAACTGACTGGTGAGAGGGTGACCTGAGTGGGGCAGCCGTCCCTGTGCTTTGTGGGACGTTAAACTTTGATTTAAATTAACCCTTCGTTTTGGGAGTTACTCGTTCGGGTGGTGGGATCGGGGTCTCCGTGACAAGTCCATTGATGACTTTAGTGAGACTCCGGCTAAAAAAACGAACTGGGAACAACTTCGACAAGGTTTATAAAACAAAGTCATGAATCAAACCGAGAGTAAATACTTTGCTGAGAGTAGAGCTGCGCGGCGTCCGCCGAATCAGGTATTTCCCTGATATTCTGGATGTATTTGAGGAGATCGCATGGGGCCGTCTGGAAAACAAACGTGGGCAGGCTAAAATAAGGCAAACAAACCCGATGAAACGGTAGAGAATGTAAAATTTATGGTTTAAAAGACAAGCCCCATAGTTTCCAGAAGTTGGTAAATATCCGTGAAAGTTTCGAGTACTCACCACAGATGGCGTACGCTACGGATGCGTGACGAAATTACACTACGCTGCTATTTGGTTTTTGTAAAAACCTCCGTATGGTATTGCACTTCGCTCGTTTCTATGAGCTGCACTGGTGCAGAGTCTGAGCTACATCTACCATATATATTGTACACGTTAAGAATATGGAATATTTATAGTATGGATATGGTTCATGTCCTCGGATAAGTGAGAGCTCATCACTGATATGCATATGTAGATACGGGAAGAGTTTGCCTAGGGCTTACTTGGTGATTTTCCTACGTCAATGCCAGTTCAGAATCGGTTCGTTTGTTTGGTTCCCATCAAGGTGCCTAAACTTCGAACACCTCACTATATTAAATTATGCCATCATAATATTCTGGTTGATTTTTAATGGTGAATTCCCAAAGAAATGTAATGATTCTTCCAAGGAAAATGTTTTTTTTTCAAACGACTTTCGGCTATGTACCCACGACATGGTGCACTTCGATTCTCGCCTTAGCTTCTCAGAGTTCATTTGATTGATGGGTGGTCCAAGAACCGCATTGAACGCTCAAGAACCATTGAGTGCCTGCGAAATACACTTTCCTTGTGGGTAGTTGATCCTGATAAGTTGGGTATGTTTTTATCTAAGGGCGAAAGCTTAAGCTGGAACGGTTGGGCGCTTGTAGAAATAAGTTTTTGGTGTAAGGTTACAATGCTTGCTGAATGTATCACACTGGATTTCGTATGTCCAAAGCAAGGCTTTATTATCATTGCTGTTGCTACGGCATAAGCAATGCCGTTGTAAGCTTTCTCCTTGTCATTTAAAGTGCCTAAAATGGCCAGACTGTGCGCTGCGTTTTCTATGCTTTCACGAACCTGAGGGGTGTTTTTCAGCATCGAAAGTATTTTATTGTTATCAAGGTGTTTCTACCTCTAAAAATATTTTGTCAGCTGTGAAGTAAAAATGGAGTTCAATGATGCAATCTATGATACTAATTGAATATGTAATATAAGTCATCGAGAGAATAGACGGGGATGAATTCATTTATCAGCACTTCAAGTTTCCAATTGTAAATAGTCATATATCTATCAGCTGCTGACCTCCAACATGGAAGGTAATGTGGGCCGTCGTGTTTTGCAGGGCCGAAACCGAAAAAGGGCATGGCAACAGCAAAACAGCGCCTGGGGAAGATTCTGAAACTGAACAAAATGAAGTTCTAGCCTTGCTGTGTTATTATCATCCGCTTGCCTGAAACGCATGTGGTGTCCATTGCAAATAGTCATTTATTCCATACAGTCGTGTAGTGTATTGATTGGTGTACTTGTGTAATGGTCTTGCAGTTGGTGAATTATCCGTGTTTGCTGTCACAGTCTGTGATGTTGGCCAATAGTAAAGACAAGCACCATCCAAGCACGTACCCGTGGTTGATGCTGGTTTGTCATTCGTCCGGGCAAGGGAAATTAGCGCATTTTACCATCAAGCTGTTTTCTGTGTTTTCCCTGATGTAGCGCCCTCAGTTCACTCGGCTATCGGTGGAAATGCCTTACCTTATAGGCTTTTGAAGTGACTGAACTTTCAATGCTAGAATGTCAGTGTCATTAAGTGTATTTTTAGGGAGAGTTCGGTTATCGACTCATGCTATGCATCCGTGTTTGTTTGGCGCTCTTGTTGCTGAATTTTGGAATTAGCTTCCAGGTATGTGGTTTTGATAATGGTTTCCGAATCCACCTTGTGTAGCTTAATGAACGCAACCCTGATCGAATTTCCGACTTTTCCTCGGTATGTCTTTCGGTATGGGTCATACGAAATTCAATGAACCCATCGCCTTCGTATAATTGTCATGCCTCTTGTGTTATACATGTTGCGCGATATTTCTGATGTATGGGTCTTATTCCGTATGACTTAAGTTTTTCGCACCCAGTATGTCACTTGCGTTGATTATAGAGGAATCAGTTTACGACATGGCGGCCTTTGTGACGTCATTATTGTAGGGAACGGCGAGGGCTTTGTTGCAGGCACCCATTTGTGATTTAAAATGGTGATGTCAGAAAAAGGCGTTGGTAAGGCCAGCTGCATCAGCTCGGAGTTTCTCGTGCTTATCTGGCGTTACGGCCCAAATGATAGGTGTGCTGAGGTTGAAGTTGGTTTGTGTTGGAATATGTGCCCTTTTCTGTCATACACGGGTGCCTCTTAGAGCAAAATATTACCATTTACAATAACTGTTTCTTGAAGCGACAAGACACATGTAAATATAGTTGTAGCGAGTGGTATTGATTGCCGCCCCGGTAGCTCAGTTGGTAGACCGTTGGGCTCCGGCCCGCTGCTCAGAAACATGCAGTGGCATTGCATGTCAGGCTTGGGATCGGTTCCCCTGAGACGCTCCAGCGCTCAATAGCTTAGCCGATGTAGGCTGGCTGGCAACTGACTGGTGAGAGGGTGACCTGAGCGGGGCGGCCGTCCCTGTGCTTTGTGGGACGTTAAACTTTGGCCTCTAAACTAACCCTTCATAGTGGGAGCTGTTCGTTCGGGTGGTGAGATCGGGGATGAAATGAACTTTCAGACCACCCATTAGCTAACCCGCCTTCCGCTTATATTTGCTTCTCCTTGGTGCTCTGGGGCTCTATACCCGAATCGAATAACTCTTATCATAAAATCAATATGCTGGATAGTGCCACGGGCATCTGCAGTACGGACTTCTTTGAAGACTGATCTTCGCCTGAAGTCGACGTTCAGTGTGCGAGTGCATTCGAGGACTGAGCTGCTGAGGGTGGATGACTGGCAGTGCAGGCAGTCTCGGAAGGCAACTCCAATCCCGTTGGGAGATTTTGGGTGTTCAGATTATGCTTATTTAGAGAACCCGCCGGGAGTGGGACCCGGCACCAAGAGTGAAATATGTCCACTGCAGCGTCTGATGGCCCACCTCAGGATTCACCATCTATCCACCGAGCCGCGCTTCCCCCATGAGCTTTAACTTTCTACTTTGCCACTGACGGATTCGAGAGGGGGGGTGCAAAGGGATTTGCCCCGCTACCAAGCCCTGATTTAGCCCGATTTCTGAAAAGCATCTTCTCACGATTTTTTTACCTCGTTGCCCCCTTCCCCGTCAAAGGGTGTAGCCCCGCCACTACCCTTCACCTACGAACGAACTCGCTATAAGTTTCTATGTTCAGTTGCTGTTTATGCGGGATTATATTTGATAATGGCTTTATAATTAGAAACATTGATGCACGGAAGAAAGAGTCGATCCTGTAAAGTATTCATCTAAGGTAATCCAGTACGGTAAGTTTTGTAAGGTATTATCAAATTACCTGGGTATTCGCGACAACTACCCGGAGCCTGCCATTCCACTGCCTTAGACCGTTACTCCACTACTTGCGTCCTTTCGAGGCGGGAGCAGAGTAGCGGTAATGACTTCTGTACCCAAAAAGTGTCGGACTAGCGAGTCGCGGACCGAAAAAAATAGATTCGCAGCCGACAGCCGTTTAAAGGGGTCGCCGCCTAAAATGGGGAAGGAGTGCAGCAAAAAAGAGCGCATGTCTCCCGAGACTCCGACGAACGCAGTAGAAATGAACCATCATTAACCAACAACAGGTCTATAAAGTTAGGTTGAAGTGGTTATCCATTAGGAAGTGCGACACAACTGCGTTATTTTCACGTAATTGATTCACTGTGCGTCTTTTCCGAATTTCTTTTGTTTTTATCATTACTTCACGCGTGACTATCTTCTTGGTCTTGCATCTTCTTCCATTTGCCGCAGCGGTTTTTAAGCAGTACACGTTCAGTGCATTCCTTACTTCTTCCGGTAACTCGTTCCAGTATTTTTCAACTCGTAGATGACAAATTTCTCCTGATTTCGAGCCTCGCCCTCCTGATTTCCTTTCTCCTTCCCTCCACACTACCGCGCCTACTGCTCCTATGACCGGATTATCCCTGGTTGTTCTTCACTGATTATTTTAAACCATTCATTCTTCTCTACTTTGCTCCTATTCGTCATCACTTTATACGCCTCAATCACATCCCCTCTCTTCCTCCTCTCCACCAACAGCTCGAAGCCCGCATCCTTTAGCTTCTCCTTATAACTTCCCCTCTCACATTCATCATAATATTTACACATCGTCTCTGGACCTTCTCTAAAACTTAACAACCACCTCTCATCCACGACGACCACGCTGGTGCATCATACTCTAGCTTGGGTCTAACAAAGACTTAAAACAATTTGGCCATAATATTTTTGTTGCTGTAATGGAAAGCGCGTGACATCTGACCAAGAACTATATTTCTTGAAAGGCGATACACTGAGCTGCCGTGACTGGTTGATTATGTTTGTTTGCCAACAACATACCTTGATTTGCAACCAGTGCCGGATCCAGGTCAATGGTTTGGGATGGCAACGGGACTCATAATCTGAAAAAATAAAAGAAAATGGGCAAAAATCAGGGTTTTATTTGCAACCAGTGCGTTTTTTTCTACTGCCCCTGGATCCTTCAGTGTTTGCAATACATGAACACTGGGGTTGGGAACAAAAATGTCACATGAATGGTGGCAGACTGTGCCACATGAAGAATATCAAGATAAGATCTGGGGCTTGGCCGAACAGTCGGAGGGAGGGCACTGGCAAAGTGCCGGGAAGAAAAAAACCAAGACATATGTTCTTATGTGTTTTCATAGCCTGCTTTATCTTTCCATTTCTTTTTGCATTTGTAATTTTGCGTTTAGACTTTTCACAAAACTGTTGATTTAGTGGGTATTTCACAGGCAAATGGTGACTTTTCTCAAAATTTATTTAGAAAAAAACGCAGGATAGTTTTCTGGGCAGCGCTTTAGCTGCACCTTGTAATACAATTTAGTGATAGTTCAGATGCGGGGTAGCGGGTAACGATCTCAAAGTGGCACTAGTAGCGATAGTGGTTTGAGGTGACCGAGGTAGCGAAAGTAGCGGTGGCGGTTTGAAAAATTGGGTAGAGTTACCCACCTCTGCAGTTGTTTCCCATCAAAATGGCTTGTTCACAGCGACTGAAGTGTTGAAAAGTCAGCTTCCACCAAAGCTTTGTCATTCCCGGTCATATCCCAACCTCGCAACTGCTTCAGGCTTGTATATTTATACTACAAGATGCTAAATTATCCAAAAGAAAAAGATACCCGGTTCATCCAGAAATGGGGCCGTACGCCAGATTTGGTCCGCCGCCTTCAGTATCAATGAACGAGGCCGCAGTAAGGCGCACGGGGTGCCTGCTCGCTGTGGTCTGACGTCAAGAATCGGTGGACATCAGGCAGGAGAGGGATGATACTTGTGAACTGGAGGTGACGTGCACATCGTTCTCGAAGATCCACATATCGGCGGCCACCTGGTCCATGGTGGCTCTTCGCGTGATGTCCGGCTCCAGCATGTGCCTACCGAACCGCGAATGCATGGTCAAACTCTGTATCTAATAATTGGAACCTGGCACGGAGGAGATTATATGAAGAAAATTGCAGTGAGTTCCTTGTGACAAACGCAAACCCCATTATGATTAGGATTTCAAAAGGCATGGGAAACAGCAGCACTGAGAAAAATTTTGACTCCGGAAAGGAGAGTTTACTCCCCGGAGCGGCGTAATGTGACCCTGTAAAAATGTCCTATCTTTTTCGGTGTTCATCGACACCGCAGAGGAGAGTCACCATGACTAAGGGGTCACATGACTCTTTAAAGACGGGTCACTTGACTCGCCAAATAACCATGAAACCCGCCGATTCGGAGTCAGTTGACCCTTCATTTATGCACGATGTGACCCTCCAAAACAGGGTCAGGTGACCCTTTATAGGAGGGTCATACAAAATGCCCTGGAAAGGATAATTCAAATAAATCGCTTCGAGGACTAGCAGCAAAAGAACACACACGTTTGTAGCGTTTTATTACCGTCAGGCAAACAATTTCGACTAATTTACGAAACATACAATAATCCAAGCAAACTTAACACGCGCACCGCTGGGGTCCCTGGCATGACACGCCCCGCTGGGGGCGTTTTTCGCCCCCCTCCGTATCGAATTACCCACGAAAGCTAAAGGAAAATTACGGGCGGCGTTCGAAAGCTCTTGACAAGACGAAGAGATTGTATACGAAGAATTTTTATGTCAGGTTAATATTGAGGTGAGCAAAGATCAAAGAAGGTTCCATAAGCTTACAACAGAGAAGTGTACGTTTCTCTCTCTAGATCTGCCCTCAGGGGAGATAGAGCAAATCTTTATGCATCGCTGGATTCCTCTCATGGCGGCAAATCGAATTATGTATAATATGACCTTCCTAGGTCAAGTAGCAAAAATGACCTGGACTCGAGCTAGGTCAAGGTCACAGAGTGACGTGGTATGGTCATGTTGCATATCAATCGACTCCCCGTGACAATATAAGAACAACGAAAGCAAAATGGGAGCTTTATCTCAATTCAAGGAGAAGTTATTGGCAAAACAATCAATCTATGCTCTCGTGACCTGACATGACCTTTGAGACGTCAGATGCTCAAAAACTCAACTTTATGGTCAAGATCGTGGTAAGAATAGTCGGTTTGAGTATTTTCGGTTTTAGCTATCCAGTATTTTCTGCAAACGAGCCAATTATATTTTTCCCTATAGACTTATAATGGGGTGACCAAAAATTGACCCCACCTTAAATCAACAATATCAAAATTCCGAGATAGCAGATTTGTAGACCCTGATAACCTCATCATATTGTAGAAGTTTCAAACTGATCGGTTCGCTGATGTTCCCTTAGCGCTGCTTCAAACTCGTGCATTTAGGTTTTGAGGTCGGGTCACTTGACCTTAAATAGCTCCTTGACCTAACATGACCTTAACTCAAAAATTGTGTGAGATGTGTAAAATTAATCAGGGATAAGGCACTGTTAGTTTCGTTGTTCTGCATCTCTTCGTTTTTGCGTTATCTGGGGAAAAAGCAGGAGGGGGTGATTTCGCCCCCAGCGGTGCGCGTGTTAACTATAGTTATCCGGGCGGGCAACTGAACCACACACTAAGCAATCACTGGGCAGACCTTGACGGAATCGTCAAGGAAGTCCCCTGAACAGAATTGTTCTTATCGGGTAAGTGCGCACTTCGAGTGGGGCTGGCCAATGCCGACCGAAAATCACATTAGGATCACGTTACAACAGCCTATCACAATGTCAACTTGCCGGAAATACACGCCGTACCCATTGCAGCGAGACAACGTCCAAATACACATCTTCCAGCGGGTCATTGGCGTCTCTCGGCGGGAATGCGCGGCCGCCGCCGGAGGGTGGCTGATCTGAGATCAGCTCAGATACCGGTAACGGCCGCGTAAGGCACACTCATATGGCAAGGGACGGTCACGCAGGGACATAAAAAGTAGCACAAAACAAGTTATTCGTCAAAGTATTCACTCAATTTGAAACCATATCACAATTTCTTAAAAGCTTCTGCTCGGGATCCGTGGTATGAACCCCTCGAACACGGCCTGCCTCTCCACGTACAGCCGGCCGTTCCAAATGGTGATACAGTACTGTCGGTTTAAATTTCCGCTCCTGGATGAAGTCACCCACACCAGTTTACCCTTATGAGGTCAGCAATAGTTTTATGGAAAGCACCAAAGCATAAACCCCCACCCTAACCCTACCCCCTGACCATTTTAAACGCTGCTCTTCCACAGAACTGAAAGTTTCCATTCTCTCACGCAGTATGGCATGGATCGCCTTCCTGTTCTTCAGGACAAAGCCCTCGGCGTCACCCTTGTCCTTGAATACAACCGACACTAAGAAATCACTGATGCGTTTGAGACTTCCCGCACACCACTGATTGAAAACCAGAAGAACTGCGCCCCATAGGAACGCCTTCTCATGATCCGTTGTCGGGACAGCAATCACAGCCTGCCATCGACGTACATCTGGCCGTTCCAGGTGCAGAGTTCATATTGGTGTTCCGGTTCGACTTTCCCTTGGATGACGTCATTCAGATCAGCGCGGAGGAGGCGCACCATGTCCGTGACTGCAGTCTCTGGGGAAATGTAATTGAATCACTCAATTTGTAAAGCAAAGGCGTTGTCGAGAAGGCTCGCGCGGTAACATTGTCCTGTTTATACAAACACATTTAATTATTTTTTGCACCGTAAAATCGAATATCGCGGGATATTCTTCAAAAGAAGCACTGGCAGTTAAGACAATTCATCCAATGTTAGGGTACCAGGGCGGATGAAACCACTGCAGGGTGACATGGAAACATACAAAATGTTTGTTATGTCTTATAACTCAATACAATGAGGTACATTGAGCTACAAAACGCAAAAGTCTGAAGATACCTGGTCCAATGTATCGAAAATCTCGTTCAATATTTCATAGCTCTAAACAAGCGATTCCTCTAATCGTGGCGAATCAAATGATGTAAAATATGGTACCTTATTTCAAATTGTATAAATATCACGACATTGACCTAAGTCAGGGTCACAGGGTGACCTGGTATAATCATGGTGCATATTCTACCGGAACCACAGCGGCATGCCCTACTTCATGACCTCATTAACCCCATTCAAAGTTCACATCACCATACAAATCATTTCAGATGTTTGGCGTGTACCCAGCAAGGTTTCACACTGAAGTTAAGAAATAAAACAGAAGTTCTTAAAACAAAATACAGTTCGAAAAAAATCATCAAGCTGGGTCAAACTCCACCATAGGTAAAAAATTATGATTTTTCGGAAAAGTTCCATACGGATTTTTTCTCATATGAAACTTTACATGCATTGCCCAATTCGTCCGGGCGAAAATTTTAATCACGAGCGAGGCAAACACACCAGGGCAAAGAAATATAACACAACTTAGAAACATAATATACCACCGTGCAAGGAATAGTAGATCATGAAAGGCTGCACATTACTCAAGTTCCCTGCTCTAGTCTATATGAGATATCGGTTTCTTCCCGACACTGGTATTCCAAAAAGCTCAAAGTTCGCGTATCTAAGGCACTCACTCAAATCACACGCTCCATTAACACGCGCCCCGCTGGGTCCCTTGCATGACACGCCCCACTGGGGGCGTTTTTCGCCCCCTCCGTATCTCGTTCCCCACGAAAGCTAAAGGAAAATTATCGGCGGCGTTCGAAAGCTCCTGACAAGACGAAGAGACTTTATAGGAATAATTTTTTAGGTCAGGTCAATATTGAGGTTAGTATAGGTCAAAGAAGGCTCCATAGGCTTACAAAAGAGCAATGTACGTTCCCCTCTCTAGATCTTTCCTCAGGGAAGCTAGAGCAAATCTTTATGCATCATTGGATTCCTCTCATCGCGGCGAATCAAATGATGTATAATATGACTTTGTTAGGTCAAATAGTCAAAATGACCTGACCTCGACCTAGGTCAGGGTCACAGAGTCACCTGGTATGGTCATGTTGCATATCAATCGACTCCCCGTGACAATATAAATACAATGCAAGCAAAATAGGAGCTTTATCTCAACTCAGTGAGAAGTTATTGGCAAAACAATCCCTCTCTGCTCCCCTGACCTGATATGACCTTTGAGAGGTCAGATGCTCAAAAAATAAACTGTATGGTCAAGATCCTGGTAAGAATAGACGGTTTGAGGATTTTCAGTTTTATCTATCCAGTATTTACTGAAAACGAGTCCATTCTATTTTTCACCATAGACTTATAGTGGAGTGACCAGAAAGTGACCCCACCTTAGGTCAACAGTGTCAAAATTCCAAGATAGCAGATTTGTAGACCCCAATGACCTTATCATATTGTGGAAGTTTCAAACTGATCGGTTTGCTAATGTTCGCTGGGCGCTGCTTCAAACTCGTAATTTTAGGTTTTGAGGTCGGGTCACTTGACCCTGAATAGCTCCTTGACTTGACATGACCTTAGCTAAAAATTTGGTCACACGTGTAAAACCAATCAGGGATAAGGTACTGTAAGTTTCGTTGTTCTGCGTCTCTTTGTTTTTGAGCTATCTGGGGAAAACTAGGAGGGGGGGCGAATTTCGCCCCCCAACGGGGCGCGTGTTAACTTGGTAACCCTGTGCCCCATACCCCAACCCAACACACAAATTGACATCAACGATATGCTCACCTCGATCACAGCTAGTGGCAGAGCTAGTGTTCGCCAGCACCCTCTGGAACGTAGCCTGAACTTCGCCCGAGCGGACACTTGGCGGACAATCCACCATTCTGTCGATTTTGCTCCAAATCTGTAAAAAAAGAGACAAGACCTGCATGAAGGATGGATATGGAACAGGTATACATAAACGGTACTTAAGCGCTACAAGACTATCGCTGAAGGCAAATAGATCAATGAAACAATAATGTGATTATGACAAGTGCGAGAAACACACAATTTGTTCAATTAGCGTTTGTTACATGGAATTTTTATTTTAATTTAATTTCGTTTTGCTCATTTCTCTTTTTTCTCTCTCTCTCTCTCTCTCTCTCTCTCTCTCTCTCTCTCTCTCTCTCTCTCTCTCTCTCTCTCTCTCTCTCTCTCTCTCTCTCTCTCTCTCTCTCTCTCTCTCTCTCTCTCTCTCTCTCTCTCTCTCTCTCTCTCTCTCTCTCTCTCTCTCTCTCTCTCTCTCTCTCTCTCTCTCTCTCTCTCTCTCTCTCTCTCTCTCTCTCTCTCTCTCTCTCTCTCTCTCTCTCTCTCTCTCTCTCTCTCTCTCTCTCTCTCTCTCTCTCTTCACACTTCTTAGTTGTCAGTGAGTGCTCACCTAATTGTAAAAATTAACAATTCTTATACCTCTGGTACTCTGTATTAATTTGACATTGAAGCAAAAGCTGGCTAATTGGGAATTGCCAGTGTTTTGTTTATGGTGCAGGAGAGACACAGGATTAAGATGTAAATGAGTGTTGAAAATGCTAGCTGATTCTGGTGATTGTTATATCTAAATAACATCTTTAGAGATAGAAACAGGCTACCTGATATGGAATTCAAAATATCTTGCCAGTGTGGATTATCTTCAATACTGGCACAAGTATTTTAAAATCTTGAGGTTACTGGTGCGGACAGGGATGTCTGGTTTGGGAAAATTGCCCTGAAGTAGGTACCATACAGAACAGTGGTGGGATGCTGAGGGATGTCTTTCTATGGTGCAAATTTATATTGGTACCAAGCACTGCCAGGCCAATTGAACTTAGGGAGGCACAGGGGCAAGGTGCCTGCCTAAAATCAAACATTCTAATTTCCAACACTAACCCCAGTGTTGACTGGAAAGAAATGGGTTGAAAAGTTCATGGTGTCCCCTCAAATTTGGGTATTCAATTGTACTGGTACTAAGTATTTGTCTTTTACTATCACCAGGACTTAATGTACAACATCTCGGGAAAGTGTGTGTATTGCGCCCCCCATAACTAATTGCACCCCCATATAACAGATAAAGGTACTAGTGGCAGTTTGCTTTGTGCAGCTAAATCCAGGCTCTCATCTTCAATCCATACATTTTCCCAACATTTCAATGAATTCATACATAAGAATGTATTTTAATAAGCTAGCAAAATAAATTCAGTACTTCCTTAAATCTGCACGGGTTTATTAACCCGAAAAATAAGAATAGGGCTGTAACATTCCAAACTCGATAGCTTTAATTTCAAAACCAGATATTCATTGCATATTCTGAAAGCAAAAATTATAAATTCCCCCTGGTGGTAAATTTTTAAGGCAGACATCTCTGATTTAAATGCTAAAAAATCATTGCGCTCTGGTCAAATGCGCCCTCTCCAAATGTGTGTTGAAAAATCATATCCAAGGCCTATACATATGAGTGTAATTTCATTATTACAAGTAATTCTGAATGCAAGAATACCACATTAAAATGCCTTCCAGGCCCTCCAGATGAAAAGCTTGGGAGGTAGCCGAGCCCCATTTCCTCCTCTACTAATGCTTATTTCTGCCGTGCCATTGACTTAACACGATGTGAGGGAAGGGCGCAATTAAATATAAATGCACCCTCCTCTGGGCGCAATTACCCTCACACTATGGAAAATGTGCCCTTTGCATAGTTTCACTCAAATTGGAATTCACTCTTAGAACATGCTATTTTCAGGCCAGGAATTGCTTTCTCAATAACAAAAAATGATCAAATTTTGTAATTTTATCCACAGTAGCAACATTGAATAGGAGAAATCTGTCTAGCAAGTGAGTTCCCTTAGCAGGGCGCAATACACATACTTTCCCCTATGTTGATGTAGATAACTATTTCAATTTGTGAAAAATTAAGAACACAAAATAGTTGGAGATGAGCATACACAATGTGACTGCTGGAAGTATGACTTACCTGGCAAATATTGATGCTAGCATCTGTCTTTGTATGTCTCTATTCCTGAGAAGTTGAAGTAAAAATACCACATCAACATCCTTTTTCTCTCATAAAAATATCAGCGACAAGACTAGAAAAACCTGCAAATCCCATCAGGCGTCACTCCATCTCAGCAAATCGTCTATTCATAAGCATCTGGACTCCGACCGCAGTTTAAAATGCAAAATAATTGAATGAAAACACTAAATACCACTATCACTTATACAATATACACGGCGCCAACGCAGCACCACCACCACACAGCAGTAAATAATGAGCGCGGCGAAATTTGACGCAGCACGTGCAGCGTCCTTCTTCACTCAGCTCTCGCCAGGGTCACTTTGATCGCGGTTCTAGAGTCAGCTGACTCCACGATCGAGCGAGGCGCAGGCTGTCCTTGGCCGACTCATCATCTGACCCTGCGCTCAAATTCGTTCATGCTAGGAGGTTCATTGGACTCTTGCTGAACGACTCAGCCTAATTTTGAGAGTCAGCGAATACGAGAGTTCAGAGTCACCACAATGCAGGAAATTTAGGAGAGTCAAAATTTTTCTCAGTGAGGGATGGTACTTTCGAAACAGCATAGGGATACAAAAGAAGCGTGGCACCATTTTTTGGCTGTGCGACCTACAAGAAAAGTTGTTACTGGTACGGGGGGCAGCAACCCTGCAGAGGGCAACGAAGACGGTATGAGGGATTTTCAGTGCACCAGAGAGCAGGGGATGCCAGCAGACGGCTGGGAGGTAAAATCTTACCTTAGGTATGCATATGCAGCCCGGATAGTAATAGCTCCTACGTGCTATTCATGCGAATGTATGGGTCAGTTGCCTTCATACAATTCCTTTCCATCACTTTGCTTGATATTGCTTCGTGTTCTGCTGTACTTTTCACATTATTGTGTAACGCCATTTATATCCACTTCCTCTTTTCTCAAAGGGGAGTTTCAAGGGCCCTTGCTCGGGTCCCGCATTATTCTCATGCATTGGGCGTGAAGCCTTTCCAAGCAGGGCCTCGTCTAACATACAAACTAGGTGGTACTCGTCCCACCTAGTTTGGCCAGATCCCACCCAGGGTAATAGAGGACGGGTACACCAAAGTTTAGTAGTGCAAGCCGCTAGATAAGCGGATCAAAAATACAAAAATATAGCTCTATTGCCACAATTTTCTCTTCAAAATTAAAAAATGTCTCGAACGTGATGAAAACAACAGCTAAAAGCTCAAAAGGAAAATTAAATGTATTTTTGTCTCCATCATTTAGGAGAAACTGGTAGATTCCTCCAAATTTCTTCCAAACTAAGACTAAATATGGGCGCTCCAAAATAGCGGCAAACTCTGTGCTTTTTGTTCACTCAGTTTTCAATAGAAATTGACAACAATTAGGTATCGGGGGCATTTTTTTGTTGCAAAGCTATTTATTAGACAGTTTGGTTTGCAGCGGATGTGAATTAAATTACGAAAACTTACCGAGATTGATTGCAGTCAGTTTGAACCCTCTCTCCTTTATTTTTTTTAAGGAAAAGGCATTTTTGTTCTCAAGAGTCAAGATACTGACTGCGTGTTGGCCATATTTGTGTGCCAAAAAAGGAACTCACTAAATAGAGTGAGTTCTTGCAGCTTGTTAAAACAAGTGATTGGAGTCCAATTTGTGGAGAAGCCTTTCTTCCTTCCTGAGTTCTTGGTCAAAAGTTCAATCTAGGCAGGTAAGTTTGTATTCTGACTCCACACTGAATGATTTTGGTTACCTAACAGTTCTGATTGCCTGGTTTGCTTTAGTTTGAAGACTAGCAACAGCTATATTGCACTCTGTAAACCAAAATAGAGATGAAGTGAGGTGAAATCAGTTAAACCTGTGCAAGGTTTCAGTAGTGTTTATGTTTTTGTTGAGCGGCTGCAGCATCAATTGTAGTCTACGCTGGAACACATTCCTTGTTCTTGGTGTGTTCTCCTAGATGTGTGACATGTGGACTCTGATACCAAGGCAGCATTGAGTAATCCAAAAATTGTTTCTGATGTGGAAAAGAAAATGGTATTTTTTCTGGTCCTGTTGCAGCTGTGATCCAAAAACTTATTAAGTGTGATTTCTTGAGACGCTAACTTGTGAAAACTTTCATATGTGATGCGTCTTGGGTACCAGCAGTGAGTTATTTCCAGCTGTCAAGATTGCTTAACTTCTAAGAGTGACTTTGTAGGTTATTGAGCTGCAGTACTTGTTTTTTATAGGCATAAGAAATAGTCCCAGTTTCCATTCATAGTCGAGCGTGGCCACACATAGTTTTCGGATGCAATCAATATGCTTAGAGCTTTTGGCAATGGTAACCATTTTCAATCCAGTTCTTGTAAATCCACATCCAACAAGATCTGGCAGGATTTGGCATTGTGATGGTAAAGATTTCCCTTACAGTGCAGAGATAAAGGAGAGTTGACTGGAGAGGGTATAACTTTCTTTTTTATTAGACAAAACTAAACAAAACAAAATTGTATCAACACTTCAGAAAAAAATCAGTAACAAAATTCATCAACAGAACAGTCAACCCTTAAACAAAACTTTAAACATTTGTGAAGGGAGAGTGAAAGAAAACTTGAATGGTGTACCAGAAATGTTGACATATTCAAGATTGAAGTGTTCTATTGGTTACAGATCCTTTTGTATCCAGCCAAAGTGCCATCGAAACCGTGATTGTTGTATCCTGAATCTGTAGCGGCCACTGCACCGCTACACGGCTCCAGCCGCAGCCGACCAGCTGACCCGGCGCCCTCAGCCGCGGCGCGGTCAGCCGACCACCGCCGCAGGCACAGGCGCGCGCCGGGTCACTGCCACCACACCAGCGACCCACCCGGCCGACCAACCAGAGCGCGACCTGGTCACGTGACCACTGCCGGCCGGGTATAAAGGCGCGCTGCGTGGTGACAACACCGGTCAGTTCGCCAGGGCTACTCTCTGGGCTGGTCCACTCCTCCACCGCTGCATTGCGATCACTCGCCAGGGCCACTCCCTGGAGTGTTTCGTTCCCTCCCAACTACACTGACAATACCGTCGTGTCATTGGGTCTGCACTCTTGACTGAGCATATCTCTGCTCAGTGCAAGTCCGATTTCGGTTTGCAGCCGTCGCTGAGTTCATTGTCAATTACGGCATCGAACCTGCCGGCGATTTATTTCTCGCCGTCACACGCTCTCCCAATCACTCACGCTCTCACTCACTCTACACGCGTTCATACCGAGTGTTACGTATTTCTCTGGGATTTTGTTATTTCCCATTGGAATGGGTATATGTTCCCATTTGTAAATATTGGCACTGTTGTTGTCGGTTATCATTTTTGTCTCTCATCCGCTGTTTGGCAATTGCATCAATAAATTGGACATTATCATCGTCGACTTCTTTCCTTCGATTGGTAGATTGAATAAGGCCTTACGTGGCCAAGTTGAATCCTACAACTGGTGACCCCGACTTTAAATTAGTTCTATGGTCGACTGGTTCTGTCCAGTTTCTTCAGGCTCAATTTCCGGGAAAACCTGCTCCCACAGTTACGCATATTGTCAACTTGCGTCATTCTGTTTCACGCTACCATGGCAGTAAATGAAAACAAGGACGTTTTGCCTCCACCAGCTCAACCCGCCATTCTCGGGCCACCGCCTCCATTTGTGGAGCACAATCCATGTGTATGGATCATACAGCTCGACCTGTATTTTGCACGCGCCCAAATCACACAACAGAGCCTCCGGTTTCAAACAGCGGCTTCACTGCTGCCAGCCCAACATGTCATGGAGTTTATCGACATGATCCGTAGCCCACCTGAGGACTGTTATACTCAGCTATGTCAAGCCATGCAATCTCGCTTAGGGAAGTCTACCGAGGATAAACTCCGGTCCCTGCTGGAAGACCAAGTTCTTGGTGACAGAAAGCCTACACAATTCTTGCGGTACTTGCAAGAGCTTACAAAGCCCCACACCTCGGAAGTGGACTCGCCCCTCATAAGGCAGATATTCCTTAAAGCTATGCCAGAGGCCGCCATGCCGTTTCTGAGTTTCCTACCCCCAGACACACCACTTGCCACCCTGGCTGGAACGGCGGATAGGGTGATCACTTCACTTCCACGCAACAGCTTCCCCATCAACACTGTGTCTTCCAATGACATATGCAAAGTAGGCAGTGCAGATTCCTGCCTGCCTGCTGCAAGCCAAGGCGATGGATGCCAGAGGTCCCGGGAAAACTCGATGACGCTGAAAAAGATATCTAAACAGCTTGACGATATCTCGGCTCAGCTCAAATCGCTCAGGAGTCGCAACCGCTCCAGCTCGGGCCATCGCTCCCGACCCGCAGAGCGTACCGGCCCTCCAGAGGATAGCATTTGCTGGTACCATCGTAAGTTCGGCAAGGACGCCCGGAGCTGCACGAAGCCCTGCTCATATGAGCATTTAAACTAGCCATGGGGCGTGAGGAGTCGCCGATCTCGTGCCCCACATCCACCGTCAACGGCTCGCTTCAGGCCCCATTTTTTGTGGAGGATCCTGGAACTAACCTGCAATTCCTCGTCGACACTGGTGCCCAATACAGCATACTCCCAGCTAAACCAGCCGATAAGGCCACACAATCTTCACTCTCGCTGCAGGCTGTAAACTCCAGCCCCATTAAGACCTATGGAACCAAGACACTGAAGCTGTCTCTCAGTCTCCGTCGGGACTTCCATTGGTCATTCATCCTAGCTGACGTCAACATCGCAATAATTGGAAGTGATTTTCTGTCGCACCACAACCTCAATGTCAATCCCCGCCTTCGCCAGTTGGTGGACAACACTACAGGCTTAACTGTCACAGGTGGAAAGCGGGGCGTTCCTTCGCATGTTTCTGCCTGCCTCCCACAGTGTCAACCACCGTACAAGGAGCTCCTCAAGCGATACCCAGGTGTCACAGGCTCGCCATTCATCGGCAAGGAAATCCGGCACAACGTTGTTCACCGCATCGTCACCAAGGGTCCTCCTCCATTCTGCCGACCTAGGCGCCTTGATGCAGCTCGCCTAAGCATCGTGAAGGACGAATTCCAACACATGCTCGAGCAAGGTATCATCCGTCCTAGTAAGAGCCCATACGCATCCGCACTACACATGGTCCCGAAGAACACCCCTGGCAGTTGGAGGCCCTGTGGCGACTATCGGTCCCTGAACCGCATCACCGTCCCCGATCGGTACCCCATCCCTCACATCCAAGACTTCACTGCCAATCTCAGTGGTGCCCGGATTTTCTCCCGGCTGGACCTCACCAAAGCGTATTTCCAGGTCCCTGTCCACCCAGACGACATCCCGAAGACGGCCATCACGTCTCCCTTTGGACTTTATGAGATGACCAGGATGCCATTTGGACTCCAGAACTCTGGACAGACCTTTCAACGTCTTATCGACGAGGTCCTCCGCGGACTGCCGTTCGTTTTCGCCTACATCGACGATATCCTGGTGGCGAGCGCCTCTGAACCACAACACCTTCTTCACGTAGAAGAGGTACTCAAGCGCCTCGATCAGTACGGCATCTGCCTTAACACTAACAAGTGCCTGTTTGGAGTACAAGAGCTCGAGTTCCTGGGCCATCATGTCTCTCCTTCCGGCACTCGTCCTCTGGAAAGCAAAGTACAAGCGGTACAGGAGTACCCCAGACCAGACTCTCAAAAGTCACTTCGTCGCTTCTTGGGGATGGTTAACTTCTACCATCGTTTCGTACCTTCCATCGCAAGTACACTTGCCCCCCTCAACGGTCTTTTGAAGAAGACCCAGAAGGGCAAGAAAGACATCCTGGAATGGAACCCCGAGGCCGAGGCCGCATTCACAGCAACAAAAGAGGTCCTCTCCCAGGCCACAACGCTTCAACATCCAGACCCAGATTCGGCGATCGGGCTGTTCACAGACGCCAGTTCAGATGCCATAGGCGCAGTCCTGCAACAGCAGGTCCAGTCAACATGGAAACCCTTGGCCTTTTTCTCTCGCAGGCTCAACTCCACGCAAGCAGGCTACAGTACCTTCGGACGAGAACTGCTGGCAGTGTACGAGGCTGTTAAGCACTTTCGGCCTTTCCTTGAGGGACGCGAGTTTTCCATCCACACAGACCACAAGCCCCTGGTCCAGGCTCTTATGTCATCTACATCGTGTCACGCACCCAGGGAGCAACGACACCTGGATTTCATTCTCCAGTTTACGTCTGACATACACCATGTGCATGGCTCCGATAACCTCGTGGCAGACGCTCTCTCGCGGATCAGCGCTATTCAGCCATCCGAGAACGTCAACCTGGCCGACATGGCCAAGGCCCAGCACAACGACCCAGAGATCCGCAACCTAAGTACCAAAAACAGCAGTCTCAACCCCGTCTCCCGACCATTGCCTGGTCGAATAGATCTCGAGTTGATCTGTGATGAGAAAGACGGAGTACTCAGACCAATCGTACCAGTCCCCATGCGGAAGACGGTGTTCAACACCTTACATTCGATCTCACACCCTGGACGCAAGGCGTCGCTCAACCTCATCTCTGCACGTTTCGTATGGCCAGGGATGCGACGGGATGTCCGGTCCTGGGCACAGCAATGTGTTCAGTGCCAGAGATCTAAGGTTCATCGCCATGTCAAATCTCCTGTCGGTCGTTTTCCTTTGCCTTCCGCTCGTTTCCACAACGTACACGTGGACATTGTTGGACCACTTCCACCGCATAAAGGCCACCGCTACCTTCTCACGATAGTCGACCGGTATACACGTTGGCCTGAAGCATGTCCCCTTGCATCCATAGAGGCTAGCGAGGTTGCACTTGCGTTCATTTCAACCTGGATCTCCCGTTATGGTGTCCCGAGCAGCATCGTATCGGACCGTGGGAGCCAGTTCACATCTGCACTGTGGAAAACAGTCACAAAGCACATCGGAGCGGAATGTGTCCACACCACAGCGTACAACCCAGCCGCCAACGGTCTGGTGGAGCGTTTACATCGGCAGTTGAAAAGTTCACTCCAAGGATGCCATAACTGGGTAGATCGTGTCCCCATTGCACTGATGGGAATACGCGCGGCACTGAAAGAGGATATTCAATGTTCCTCCGCAGACCTAGTCTTCGGCACGCCACTCAGACTCCCGGGGGAATATATCGACCCGCCCAAAACAATACCAGATCACTCACAATTCCTAGCCAGCCTCAGACAGCACTTCATATCCATCCGACCAGCACCGACACGTGTGACTGCCAGCGATGTGTTTGTCTCACCTGATCTGTCCACAGCTTCTCATGTCATGGTTCGTCATGACGGCCATCGTCCTGCTCTGGCCTTCGTCTACGACGGCCCGTTCCAGGTCAAGAGGAGGTCACCTAAGGCGTTCGTCATCTTCCGGAATGGACGCGAAGACACCGTGTCCATCAACCGACTGAAACCGGCTTACATAGAGAACGCCAACGTGCAGCCTCCACCCAAACCTCTCATCGTGATGCATCCCGAGCCAGAGAGGTCGGGTGATCCAGCAAGTGAAGCCCCTGCCACTGGAACAACACCCATGCCATCAACCGGGCCAGTGTGTACATCTCCCAGCTCTGGAGCAGCATCCATGCCATCAACGGTCTCTACAGCTCCCGAGCCACGAGCTACATCAGCCAGCTCCATTCAGAGCCAAGCTCGCGAGAACCTCAACGTTCAACCGGAGTTGGAGGCCTCCAACTACCGCACCCGTTCAGGACGCGTCTCCAAGCCTCCGGTACGCTTCGACCTCTAATCTGGGAGGGGGGTCCTGTAGCGGCCACTGCACCGCTACACGGCTCCAGCCGCAGCCGACCAGCTGACCCGGCGCCCTCAGCCGCGGCGCGGTCAGCCGACCACCGCCGCAGGCACAGGCGCGCGCCGGGTCACTGCCACCACACCAGCGACCCACCCGGCCGACCAACCAGAGCGCGACCTGGTCACGTGACCACTGCCGGCCGGGTATAAAGGCGCGCTGCGTGGTGACAACACCGGTCAGTTCGCCAGGGCTACTCTCTGGGCTGGTCCACTCCTCCACCGCTGCATTGCGATCACTCGCCAGGGCCACTCCCTGGAGTGTTTCGTTCCCTCCCAACTACACTGACAATACCGTCGTGTCATTGGGTCTGCACTCTTGACTGAGCATATCTCTGCTCAGTGCAAGTCCGATTTCGGTTTGCAGCCGTCGCTGAGTTCATTGTCAATTACGGCATCGAACCTGCCGGCGATTTATTTCTCGCCGTCACACGCTCTCCCAATCACTCACGCTCTCACTCACTCTACACGCGTTCATACCGAGTGTTACGTATTTCTCTGGGATTTTGTTATTTCCCATTGGAATGGGTATATGTTCCCATTTGTAAATATTGGCACTGTTGTTGTCGGTTATCATTTTTGTCTCTCATCCGCTGTTTGGCAATTGCATCAATAAATTGGACATTATCATCGTCGACTTCTTTCCTTCGATTGGTAGATTGAATAAGGCCTTACGTGGCCAAGTTGAATCCTACAAATCTCAGGTCTATCTGAATCGCCTCTAGCCCATGGAAACTGAGCCTTTAAGTTACAAATTAGTTAAGAAATAGATGAGAAAAAACAGTTTGGTAAGACTAGGTACAAAATTTGATATGTTTATAAGGAGCTGCAAAAGTTGGCAGAATAACATGACTCCTGACAGAAAATTTGAGTATTTTGTCTGTGGGTACTGAACCAGAACTGGTATCCCACTTGGACATAGTGAAATTCAATCTAAGTGCAATTCCCCAAGCTGATTAGTCTTGCCAAGTTGGGATTGTGTGTGTGCACATTTTTTAGCTGCATTGCAAGAGAGATGCATGTAGTTTTGTCTAGATGCATATAGTTGCATGCAGGTGTAGTTCACCTAAAGATTGTCTTGGACCGAAACATTGAGTTTTACCCTTTCCTGATTTTTTTAGCTAATTGTTATCCTTATCCGCACTGTGCGTAGCCTTTTTGTTTCCTTCATTGTAGCTTTGGTCTAGACATGGAGTTTTAGTTCACACACACTCACACACACACAGTTTTAGTCTATGGACAGACCATGCCAAGTCTCATCTGTGCTTTTGCACCGATTTTCTGTGGCAAAAGTACAGCACTGTCTGCACAGCACTGTCGTGGCAAAAGCACTGTCCCTTCGCGTTCTTTTTTTTTTTGCTCATTCTAACAGTGTCTGGCAGTGTACTGCGTGGGTTTTAGCTTTTGATCCTGGTCTGGGGTTTTTCTTTTTTCTTTTAGAATTTCAAGTACTGACTACACTGCACACTTTTTAATGAATTGTTTTCATTTTTTAGTCACTGCAAACAAGTTTGCGCCATTGAAATGTATTGGGCAAGCTACACTACGCAAAAGGAGAAAACGAAAAACGTCCTTAAAAACGAAAAAATGTCCTCATGAAAAGATAAAATGTAGTTGAAAAGCAAGAAGTGACAAACTATTTAGTTTGGTATTTGAGCCGTATTTCGTTTGTTCACTTTATGATTGTTGTTTACGAGTGTGAGGAAGTTATTATAGTCCTTACTGGAGCAATTGGCGGCGTTGTGGGGTGGTTAATCAAATATTGAAGATATTTGGATAATTATTGTGTATGCTAGGAAGACTGCATTGTGAAATTTGGCAATACACTTGCGTGGAAACAGTGGTGGATCCAGGACTTCATTTTGAGGTGGGGAGGGGGCTAGTGGACTCGAGCACCACCCACCAACGCCTCAGATCAGTCTTCGCCTATGCACTCTCTGTATATGCCAGTCTAGCTAATAAAACCAATCTTGGAATGACGGAATGATGTAATGCGTTACAGACGAACACATCTAGCCTCCCCAGCTGAAGTGCCCTAAAACTCAAATTATCATCAGTCTCCGCCTATGCATTAGCTATAGGCACTTAAACATGGAGGGGGCTTGAGGCCTTAGCCCTCTGCCTCGTATCCACCACTGCACGGAAGCTACCTATGAGTGATCAGTAGATATTGCATTCAGATGGTATCTTTTGAATGCTGATGTTTGCAGTGTGAAAAAATCGCTGGTGCCTGAACTTTTGCATTCTGGTTGACGTAGGCAGATCCAGGGAGGGTTGGTCCAGGGCCCCAGGTGGATGCAGGGAGTTTGTCCAATGTCCTTCAGATTTTTGTCAAGTATATTTCTAATTTGATGATTGGATGTTGGTTTAAGACTAAGTTTGCTTCCTTTTCTTGTCGAGTTTCTTGCCGCTTCGTGAAAAAGCGAAGTTATCGCCAAACTACATAGAACAATTCCCGTGTCATCTTTCTGAAAAACATATTGAAAGCTTTATTTGAGGCATCCAAAAAATCATGTTTTCCCCGCAGACGTGGAAATCCAAAAAAGTAACGTCGTGTAAAAATTGCAGATTATCACTATCTACGCAGTTTTACGCAGACACGGTAAATTGAGGACAGGTATTGGTCCTAAAATTTCCAGAGTTCATCCGTGCGTTTATTATATTTAAGAAAGTAGTTCGGTCAGAGATGCCTTTTTCATCCATTGGTATTTGACCAGAGACAACTTCAGAAATTCCCCCTTTCCCTGGTGACGTTTTACATAGGCAGATCTAGGATTGCCGATCGGGGGGGGCACCTTCCCGAGGGGGGGCGCCATCCGGTCCGGGGTCGCCACTTTTGACGGACAAAACCTATCAGATGGGCGCAAAATCCTATCGGTGGGTGCCGATTTTCGCATCCTGGGGGAGGGGGAAGGGGTGGGAAGCGACATTTCAGGAGGCGCCGTGATAATTTCAGGGGTGCCGAGGGTCGATCATGGGGGAGAAAACGTGCCCTCCTTGCCCGCCCCCTGGATCCGCCTATGACGTTTTATTATCATTGTTATATTAGTCGGTGTTGTTCGAAACGGTTCGCTAACAGCCAAAATATTGTCCAGGCGCCCCATGTGATGCAAAAAATCAGCAGGGGCTGATCAGAAAGGGAATTATAACTCAAAACGAAACAGGGAACCATGCTGCCTCCTCTATTGGCTGTTGGTGTGTCATTAAGCCGGACAATTATTATTATTATCATTAGATGACTGCTGACATTCCTTGCTTTGCCCCGTTGGTATTCCATATTGTCCGCTTGTCCCAATTTGGCAAGTGGATAACAAAGTGGCAGCTCTATCTTTGGTCATGTAGTGAAACATCTGAATGCTCACGAAGAGTTCTAAGCACTCCCTTGATTGAGTAAAAAAAACAACCATATCACTCGCAGTGCTCCACCCAGTGGTTAAAAGCGGAAACCGAGACTGGGATTCGAACTCACCATCGTCTGATTTATAGACCATCGCTCTAACCGCTGCGCTACGCGACCGCCGGCGTACGGGGTGTACGCCGGGAAATTTGCGGCTTACATTTGCATGGTTCTCGGAAATCGATTTTTTAGGCATTTATGTACATCTGACATAAAAATACCAAATGGAAAGTGGAAAGGGCAGGGAACAGGCCTTCCAGTGACGACGTTACATTTCTTCCAACAGCCATAGGCTGTGGCTAGCACGTGGTTGAAAATGAGCAATTTAACACGTAAGCCCTATGGAGCAGTCGCATTTGTACGCCGTAACAGTATATTGCTGCCAACTAACTTTGGAGGGGGCTGGATCCCACCTAGTTCAGTAAAAGATCCCACCTAGTTTATACTGGCTTGGGTGGAAACTGTGTGTAATAAAAATAATTTAAGTTAAAAACATTTTATAAGATATGTGCATCATATGAGACCTACTCACGGTCTGTATTTCTCAAGTTCCATCTGATGCATGTTTTATTTTGGACCATCATAAGCTGAGCTTAATCCGCGCCCCACCGGGGGCATCAAGGGCCACCCATAAATCCGAAAATACGGGGGTTAGCGCAAATGTGCAAAGTGCATTAGAAAGCTCGCGTTAATTCAGTAAGATTTTAGTGTGAATGTGAATGTGTGAATGTGAAAGCGCTCAGGTCAATGGTTTGACCTCCAGAGGTCAACTTAGGTCACAATAGGCGATTTCCACTAAAATATACAATGCTTGAGACAACTGGGCATAGCTCTCATACCATTAGAGCTATTGTGATCTGGTACAGTACATTTGATTGGAAAATGCTAGACCCTTTTCCACTATCTGAAACATAATGACCTCCCACCAGTGGTTTGACCTCCCGAGGTCACCTCGTAACCTAATATGACCTGAGGTCACGAAAGGTCAGAAAGTGGCCTTACCGTATATCAAATGAAAGCCAGTGACTAGACATACACGATGACGTTTCATTTAGCGCCTTAGCTTGGTGAGGCCAAACGTTATCGTCAAAATACTTTTTACCCCTGGTGACCTGTGATGACCTCAGATAGGTCAAAAGGCAAATATCACCTCTGGGACCCGTGAAAGTGTGTTCAAGAACGAATTTCGGAACAATCTGAGTATTTGCAACCATTTTTTGTGACTTAGATCATAAGACAGCATTTCCCATGTTTTTTTCTATACGAGAGGTCACCTTGTGACCTGACCTCAGGACACCAAATCGAAAAATCTTGGATATAATTTTTTAGACCCTGAAAGGGTCATGAAGTGCAGAAAGTTTCACATCGATCGGCTCAGAAATGTAGCTATGATAGGGCTCAAAAGGTGAAGTGAGTTGACCTTGCTTGACCTCGCCTGGTGACCTGACCTAGTGTGACCCGTAGGAAAAAATTCAGGGATGATGGGATAATGATGGAGTGAGAGATCTGTCAACCACGGTGCTGCGCCTCATCGTTTTTCTGTTATTTTTAAGAAAACCCCTAGGGGGCGATCGATGCCCCTCGGTTGGGCAAGGGTGAAGAATGCTCGGTTATGTCGGCCTACCCCAATGTGTGCGACGAAAACCCCGTGAATGCGCCGAATAATCACAAAGCTGGAAACAGTCTGCAGTCAATAAATAGGCTCGTCTTATCCAACCGAATGCCATAAAAAACCTTCACGTCACTTGTCAACCTGGGAGCCCACCTATCATGCCTGAGGCGGGGTTGGGTGACGGCAGTGTGAATTTTTATTCATAATGCTTTTTCGATTGGTGGCAAGAGTTATATTTTATATATTTCTGTGAAAAACGAAGGAAATATCCGTTGAATCAGATGGATGAAGATCCGTTTTTTCAAAAAGGTGGGTATATATTTCAAGGTTTTTGTTGTTTTTGTATAACAATTTAATATGGACAGGAGTATAGCTGCAATGAAATGAAGCATGAGGGTTATTTTATAGAAGTATCAAAGGCGTCCCCACAAATTTTCCCTGTGACGACGGACTCCCTGTGGGGACTCTGGGGAGGGGAAAGCATGGAAAAACACTGCATGAATCGAATTTTGTGCAGTTTCACGAAACTGGTATTGTTTTTCAGTGCAAAATTCCTTAACTATCGCGCCGCTGCCTCCATTTACCTCTTGGTGCATTGCGTTACATACAGTGTATATGGGGTGGATAAAGATTATCATGAACAAAAAAGAACAGTTTAAACGTGAAAATGAATTTGAATTTTCCTTGCATCCGCCACGCACCGATTGCACCGCGCGAAGTTTTTGTTTTTGTTTTGCTTGTGGACTTGGCCTGTCTCCCAACTGAACTGTTCTGGCATTTCTGTCCTTGTATCGGGTGGGGTTGGTTGAATTATATGAAATCCCACCTTTGAAAATTCCATAGACGAGGCACTGTTTCCAAGCTGAATAATTTGTGAGGTACCTATTTTAACGTGCTTATAAAGTGCAGTATTTTCGAGGGGCTGAGACCAAGTCTAGAGGCCCCCGGGATAAACTCGAGGGCCTGCGAGGTAAAGTCTAGGGCTCCTCAAGACCAATATTGGGTCCCGAGAGACCAACTCTTGGGGGCACCCTGAGACCAACTCTTGCGGCCTCGAGACCAACTCTTAGCCCCCTCTTCCCCGAGACAAACACTTGAAGCGCCCTAAAACCAACTCTTGGGCACCCTGAAACCAACTCTTGAGTGCCCATGATTAGCTCCTGGGAATCCCGAGATCAGCTTTTTTGGGGGATGGCCCATGACACCGACATGCGAGAAGTGTTTTGGTTCCCCAAATCAACTTCGAAACACCCATCAGACATCACTGCCCCCCCTCTGTGAGGACCCTATGCAATGCTCAAGCTCAGCCGAATGGGGGGGTCACCCCCTTGGATCCGCCTCTGCATGACAGAACCGTATTAACCCTCGCCCAACTAGGGAGGGGTAGATTCGACCCCTTTCCCCTCTATCTATTTTTTTTTTTGAAATTGCAGAAAAATTTCGGTTTGGCGCAATGCCGGCCAGGGTATGCAAACCGAGTTCAAACTCCTGCACCTTGGCCAAATTTCAAGTCTGGTTCATGTCAGGTTGGGTGCGTTGCCATAAAGTTTTGCTAGAGGACGGGCCCCGGGCTGATGGTGACCAGGGATCGGGGTGAAATTTGAACATCTGAGTACAACATAATATGTGTTTTATATTTTACCTTGAACATATATCTAAAGACGCCACTGATGCGCTTCATCAACACCAGAACTGGAAGCATTCAGGTAGGTTCACGCAGGTAATAGTGATCTGGAAAATACTTTAGTTCATATCGACTGTCCTTCGGTAGGGATAGGGTGTAGAATACCTGCGATAGAGCTAGGGCTTAATTTCCCTAGCTATGTATAAGCTTTGGTGAGCAGGAAATCTAGGGAAAAATTTTGAAATATTTGTCTCGGAATGTTTCGGTGATGTTTCTGCAAAGTGCTAGGAACTTTGCTGGTAAAATGGTTATTTGAGATAAAACTTTTAAAAAAGCTGCTTTAGGATTTACTTTTAATTTGGAAAACATCGTCTGCGTTTAAACTATGTTAAAAATGTCTTACATTGGGTGTGTACATGGTGAAGCCTATAATATAAATTCTGACAGCGGCGTGTTCGAATTCGCGCGATGCTGCCCTCACCTAATGAGTCGCTTAACACCAGCTGACAGCGGCTCTGGGTTCTTGCCGTTGAAGCCCAGCCGTCGCTCCTGCTGGTAGCGCAGCATCTTCTTGATGTTGGAGTCGTCGAACGGCATAGTAGCTGTTACCATAATATACAGTATACAGCCTAGCGACCAGACATCATACATCTTCGGATTGTACGGTTGGCCCTGAAATCAGGCGTCGACGCTCAAGTCAACAATTTTCTGTAGAAGTCGAAAGAAGGCTTTTGTACACTGGAATGTCAATTAAGTCTGTTATTTGCAACATCAGTAAGAGCTTGGATTTATTTTATCCACCCTTTTCTGTGGCAGGGACATTACGACCTTTGGTTCTTGCAAGCTATATGAACACCTTAGTTTTCCTCGTTCTTATCACCCATCGCTGTTTTTCTAGCTTTGCTATGACGATTAGAAGCTGTATGATGCACCGATTTCTGAAACAAAACTTCGTCACAAATTGATCTTGTTAGAAGGAATCGGTTGAGCCATTGCAGGATACGTGTGAAGTGGGTGGTCAAATGGTTACGTGGGTCTACAGACATAGAAAACGATATCAAAATTGCCACGGGCTACAAGGCGAAACATTTCAGATAGCGCTGGAACTGCTACGTTGTGAATCAATGTCGCACGGGACCTTTCTGAAGGGATTGAAAATCTGCGCGCTGGGTGTTATCGTTTGGTCCAGTTGAACAAAAAACCTCAGATGTAAAAGCAAGGCCCACATTGCTGGTCTACGTTTACCTGAATCTGTAGGGAAAATAAGACTCCAATATACGTTTTTGAGGACATGTCAAAACCTCGCGAAGTGTTCAAGGGAAGGAGCCGGAACAGGATCCCCAGCTTGTGCGCTATGCATGCACCATATGCTTACCTGAAGAATTTCTGGTGCTGCATACGCCGCGCTACCACAGAAGGTCCTGCTGAGTACTCGTTTACCGCCCTCATCCCGACACCGGCGACAGAACCCAAAGTCGGTCAGCTTCACTGATCGGTCGGATACCAGCAGCACGTTTTCGCACTTCAGGTCTCTATGGGTAATGTCCAAGGCGTGGAGGTACTTCACGGCGGAAACCAGCTGCCTGGGAGGAAACATTTATCACACAAATACATCTTGCACGCGTTGGCTGCCCCAAGGGCGTTGCCACAAAATTTTTACTGGGGGATGGACCCCGCACTGGCGATGACCGGGGGCGACAGATTCTGAGAATCTTTGCTGCGTATGAAACACTAACAAAGTTGCGCTTCATCAACACATTCTTTGTATATTCACGCAGGCAACGGAGAGAATGCAAAACATATCGAGGTCGGTGAGGGATATCCCCTGATTCGCGACTAGGGGTGGCACGTCTCCTGTCTTTCCCCGCTTTTGACGCCAATGACTGCACCTGCATTTTTCGGCACCCTAGGTGCAGTCTGCGGGGCTTAAGTAAGATTATGGGACTGCTCTGATACTGGACTTGGCCCGTTTTTACGGCAGAGTATTTCGAAGCTAATAAATACGAAGTGCAGCAAAAATAACGCGTTAATGCGACCAACCACGCCTTAGTGAGGAAATCTTGGGTTTGGAACTTTATAAGGTAAGTTTTTTTGTAAATGTTTACCTTATTTCTTATTCAGTGGTATCACACACAGTTAAAAGTCAAGGTTGATTGCAGAAAGCGCACCAAAAAAGTTTTGAGGCGGAGCGGAGAAGGTGGCAGTCTGAATCAGAGATAAAAATCTGCCAACTCGCCAACAATGTTGGTGACAAAAGTAGATCACTTCGGTTACAAAATAGACAAGATTGTGCACATTTTAGCATGAGAAGTTGGCGCTCAGTCTACGAATACACTATCTAAGCTTTAAAAGGACTCAGAGGGTCGGGAAAATAATATATTTTTGGGATCAAAGCTCAATATTCTTGGCTACACAAGTTTGGTTTGAAATTATATTGGTGTCATGTGGACCCGTTTCCGGACCTTGTCTGAATAGCCTAGTTGGAATGACATAAACTGAGTGCTCAGGCGCAGCTAACCTGCGCATTGTGCGAGTGGCGTGTTAGAACTGTATGTCATAACGTAAACTCGCACCTGACTGCTAATATTTGTCAATGACTAGAATGTTACTCGTATCTAAGACGACTAGTGTCAGCTTAAACAAAATGCAGGAGTTTACCTGAAGTAATGTCGTCCTCGTGGTTCTTTCAGTGCTCCTTTGCTTCTAATATGTTCGAGTAGATCCCCCCTATCACAATATTCCATAAATATGTAGACGCACTCGTTGATGTCAATTATGTCGTAAAACTTGACAATGCTGGGATGATCGATCTGTCGTATGATGTCGAGCTCTCGCGGCAGAAATTTAGTGACGAAATCATGAGAGGCCTTTTTTCTGTTGATAACTTTGCATGCAATTTTGACGAGCTCTCCGCTGTCCAACGCCTTGTTTGCGAGACGTACTTTGCAGTATGAACCCTCGCCTATAACCTTTCCCAGCTTGTATCCTCTTCTGTGTAGAATTTGAGCGGCGGCATCTCCGAAAACACCGGTGAGAATGCTGATAGAGCTGAAAGAAATTGTCTGTAAAAGCTTAACCTGTGGCGAAAATTATTCCTCATCAACGCTTCTGTTAAATCGCACACAATTAAATAAATGTATGGGGCTGCTGTAGTATATATTTTCAAATTTTCAAGGGGATATGCTAGGAGTTGGAAAGTGATAGGAAATGAATCGTGTCTGGCATTGCTTTTTTAGTCAAATCTATTGGAATGCTAGAATCTAGTTTTTGTATAGAACACGACTTAAAATAAAATACATTTACCTACTCCAAATTATGACGCTCACAATGCAACATCCAAAGATCATTGGGCCGCTTTTACTTATATTCTCACAATCTTGTTTGCTCAACTTAAATTTGTTGATGGTGATGATGACTTGACCTCTTTGCATGTTGGTGGAAAACTATTGCAACACGATGCCGTATATTATATCGATGTCAAATAACCGAACCGCGGTTCTAGAAAATATGCAACAAAGCAGTGTGCCGCCTCAAGCACTGCCGAAGGTATTCCCACCTGTGCCTGTCTTGACGTGAAGAGCTTCTGGTAGCAGAGGCATGTTGTGCCATAGGAACATATAGATTTGCTTTAAAACTGAAGTATATTTACGTTTTGTGTGGAACCCTGTGATTTAAAATGAAAATAAAACAGCAATGAGCCCAACGGAGGCACTGCGAAATTTAACATCTTTTTGCCTCGAAAATAATAAAAACTGACGAACCTCGCGATACTTTCTGAGCTACGGGCACCTCTCCACGAAAAATTGAAGCAAGATCGTGACGTTTTCTTATGGCATATCCCCCAGAAATGGTTCTGGGCTTTTGCGTGCTTGGTTATCAAGAGTAATTTCTTCATCATCTCAAATATGTTTTATTATTAATTTACGTGAGGGACGTAGGAGCCTCCAGCAGGCTACAGTGACATACAATATATCGATATTAAAAAAAACATATGTGCTGTCTGATATTTTATGCGACGGTAACAACAATGAGAGAAGAATTAAGCACTTTTCCCGGCTGGACAGAACTAATGTAGAAAAGGCACATATTAACGGCGGGTATTTACTCTCTTCTTGCACTGTTTGGTAGACCTTATCATGGATACATCTATGATCGATTACGTTTGAAAAAAATCTGCTTTAACTATGCGAAGTGGCTCTGTAACCGAGACGAAAAGAACTTCCGGACTAGGTCACCATCAGACGGACAAATGTGAAATTATTGTGGTGAAACTGCACTCTGAAAGAGTTCTACAGACTGAATAGTATTGCCCACCTGCGCAATAGTATGTGTTATAAATTAAGTGATATTGAATATTGAAGTATGCAGAGCCGGACGGTCCGCTACTTAACACGGGCAGTGCAGGAGGCTCTTAAGTGCCCCTTCACCTATTTTTCCGAGGTGCCTGGAGAACTGTTCTTTGCCTTGAAAAGTTACTCAGCCACATTTGAGAGAATTAATGAGCGCGTTGATTGGTGAAGATTAAAAAAATCGATCAGACTTGTTTCGAATAATGTGTCTACAAAGTCATACCTATATTTTAAGACCGTCACAATCACGTGGTCGCACCAGTTTGCCTGCACTGTAGGCCGAGTGGTGACTTAATAACGTCATTTGATAAGGTTATCTGTCAAGGTCAACCCACATGAAGGTCAAGGTCATTAACCCCAGTATTCCGATTAGATGACATTATCCAGTATGACGTATGTTATGCTATGACGTCGTATTTATGGCTACTTAATGTCGAGGTCAAGGTCACATGTCAAGGTCAAGCTTACATGTCAAGGTCAGATGTCTTTTTTCAAGTTCAAACCCTCATTTCCCGGACAAAGGCTGATGTAGTGGCAGTAATATTGTACCTTATTGGGAATATGTCATATTGTTACGTCATACATAATTTTACCATTGTTACGTCTTAGGTCATTGACCTTGATCGAGCTTGACCTAAAAATTTCGGAGAACATTGTGTGGGACCTTCCCTTTATGACCTTAGTCCGCTTTTGGTAAATTGCCTGACTTTTTTCCGCACAATCACGGCATTTCCCAATAGGTATCCAGCACGGCCCAGATTTGACCTTTACGACCTCGTTTAACCTCGAAGATATTGACCTAGGGCAATACAACTTTGTCATAATGTAGATCACCATCGCCCCCGCACCCCCCTCTCCCCAATAGTTTATCTAACCCTCTTGGTTTCCGAGACTTTAGGACCCCCTCTCCACTGCTCGTTGACACCAAACCCGTCTCCACTGCACGTTGGCGCCAGACCCCTCTCCACTGCGCGAGTTAAGTCCACCTCTCCGCTGCTTGCTGACTCTCCAAGTAGCAGCTGAGTAGCGGTAGCAGCTTTGAGGCCAAAAGGTTGCGGAATAACAGGTAGATGACTCGAAATAATTCAAAACCGCTACCGATATCAGCAGCCTGCTGAGGAGGTAGCCGCTCAAAAACACCACGAAATAGAGGTTGAGAGTTAGTTTTTACCCACCACAAAAACAAAAATATTGAACGAATGATTAACTATGATGAATAACAGTTTAACTATAATGAATAACCTCATCCGTATATATACGGATAATAAGTCTTTTCCGGGAACTGTATTAAACAAGAATAATGAACAAAAATTGTAAGCGCACAAGACATACAGCTTTATACAATTTGTATTGTGAACAAAATTATAATAATAATAATACAAATACTTATAATTTACTTATTAATATATGTAAATATTGTTATATTAAGCATTTTGTAATATGCTTCTTAAGTATTGAATGATAAAATATAGCAACAGCCGAGGAGCCAGTATTGGTTTCGTGATTTTGAAAAAAGTGATATAGTAATATCGGTCTTAGCTATCCGACGTAGAGGCGGTAGTGGTTTAAACGATTTGGTAGTGCTGCTTAACCATCCGGGTGATCCGATCGATACTTTTGTCCACTACTGTCCTGCTTGCGGACTCTAAATGGTGTTGGAGTAGCGGTAGTGGTTTTTAGAGCAAACAAAGTAGCGTAATAGCGGGTAGTGGACTCCAATAAATTCGAAATCACTACCGTTACCATCAGCCTATTAAGGGGAATGTGGCACCTTCGTGAAACTCCTGATTTTTGTGGTTTTAAGGGCAATCAGTTTTGAAAATTATGATTTTGGTCCTATTTTGGCCGCAAAATTGCTAATAAGCCTACTATTTCGTTATGCCTCTGCTAGCAATAAAAATACTATTGGCGTGACGTCAAATCGTCGTGTGAGCTGGTTATACTCTCTACCAGACTGGACCTATTTGATTTGCGCCAAAAACAACCCAGACACAAATGAACTACTTTAAGCTAAAAGAAGTAACCATTATGAAGTTATGTAATATTTATCAAAATATTGCTCTTGAGCATGACGTCACTTTAGATCGCCTCATGTCACGTGACCAGACCGGGGAGAACGGGGTCGGTCGAGGGTGAGTTCTGACCTTTTTTCTCCGCGAACGGTGAGTTCTGAGGTGAATGGAATCTCAATCAAATGGGTTCTTCGTCATGCTGTCTCTCACACATGATCATCTCAGTTCTAAACCGATTATAAAGGTTCCACATTCCCTTTAAAGGAACCGTCATCTACAAAAATAGAAGATGGAGATTGATAAAAATGTTTCCCCATCGGCAAAAAGGGGATTGCATGATTTTTCTTCCTTTTTTATTGTCTACATATTTTAAAATGAATAAGCTTAGGTGCCCTAAATGCAGCAGACAAATAAAGAGTAGTTTCCTCTTACATTCATTAGAATGGGAACACAAATTTTAAAGCAATGAAATACTAGTTTAAGGGTAGCGCTTTAGTGACACTTTATGGTGAAATGAAGCGACAGTGAAGCAGCAGAGTTGCGGGTAGCGGTTTCGCGATTTTGAAAAAATAGCCCTAGTACCATAGGCGCAGGGACTTTTACCAAGTCGGGGGAGGGGGCAAAAGCTGTCACCGCTGGTGGGGTCAAATATGATTCGGCCTGTCACTAGATTTGTTTAAGGAAAAGGTCCGGAATCGGCTTAAAGTCGGGGAGGGCACTGCCCCCCAGTCCGAAAGTTGGGGGCAGCTCCCCCTGCCCCCCCATTACTGCGCCTATGCCTTGTACCAGTAACGGTTTCAGCGTAGTCAACATAGGGAAATAAGCGGTTATAAAAATTTGATTTAAAAAACACAGCCTTTGGCTGTGTCCACTGGATAAGAAACAGTGTCCCGGAATCACTAATCAAATCTAGGGTACCTTTTGTGTTTCACAAGCAAGGCGCTGGACAGTTGGCAGCTCGTCAAAATTGGATGTGAAGTTCTCCATAGACTCGTGACATGGTCATCGAACCCCGGTAACAAGATCACATCATTGCGATATGCAAATCATTCTGGCACTGCGCGCACTGGTGTGCCACTGGGGTGGCATTAATCATCAGTGGCACTGGCACTACGCGCACTGGTGTGCCACTGGGGTGGCATTAATCATCAGTGGCACTGGCACTACGCGCACTGGAGTGACACTGGGGTGGCATTAATCATCAGTGGCACTGGCACTACGCGCACTGGTGTGGCACTGGGGTGGCATTAATCATCAGTGGCACTGGCACTACGCGCACTGGAGGGAAGCCTCGTAAGCCCCCTCCTATTTTTCCGGAGAACCGCTGGTAGTCGAAAAATGATGCAAAGTCATATTTGAGGAAATTCAACGGCGCGTTGATTGGTGAAACAATTTTGAAAATCGGCCGGAAATTATTAAACTTATAGGCATTCAAAGTCAGATCTACATTTTGAGATCGCCACTATCCCTCGGTCGGACTAGTTCGCTTGCATTCAAGACAGAGTGGTGGCGTCCTAATGCCATATAACCGGGATGATATCTCAAGATCACCTCACACACTGGGGGACGTATGAGCGCCGTTTGGGGGAGGGGGTCCAACTCGGGAAAATTATAAAAACATAGTGTTACTTTAGAGAAAATCGGCCAAAATTTTCCATTGGGGGCATGGAACCTTGGCCCCCCTCTGCGTCCGCCATTGACCTCACATGAAGGTCAAGGCTAAAGTTCAGATGTCAAGGTCATATCAGCACTTTCAATTTTATTGACCTCAGTGCTTCCGGTCAAATGGCGTTACCCAGTCTGACGTATATGATGCTATGATGTCATAGTTGAGGTAACTCAATGATAAGGTCAAGGTCAATGGTCATAGGTAAAGATCAATCCTTATTTCCCGCCAAACAGCTGTTATAGTGCTAGTTATAGTGTACATTATAGTTAGTATACCATATTGCGACCTCATAGACCAATGACCTTGAATGACCTTTGTCCCCAAAGTTTTAGAGAAGATTCGTTGTGACCGCCCCTCTATGATCCTGGTATGCCCTTAGCATATTTCCGTCTTTTTCGCCGCATAATTCCAGCATTTCCAAATTGGTCCCCACCACGGCTAAGATTTGACCTTTATAACCTCCCTTTGACTTTGAAGGTATTGACCTAGGTCAATGAAAAATGACCCCGATGTAGATCACCATGGCGTCACCCACCCCCAAACTATGTTTTTCTACACCTCTCAGTTTCCGAGATCTCGGGGGGGGCTATTAGGTCCCTCTTCAGTGCGCGTTAGTGCTAGACCCCTGCCCAGTGCGGGTGTTAATATTTCGGATGGCAAAGACCACGCCAAACAAGAGGATTTGTGTGAGACCCAGGCCAGTTGAAGTACTTTTTTGGTCAGGCCAGATAAGTTCAGTTTTAAGAAAAGTAAAGGAAAAGAGCAGCTCGGCTCTTTCCCCTTGGCTCCACTGGCTCTACCTCTCGTGAGATTGGGGGATCCACCAGGTACAAAGTGGGCACTTGCCTCCCCTGTTCGACCCCTGCTTCCCTCTGAAATGGTCACGGCTCCCTCCTTAAATGTCGATGGTGCCCCCTTGAGTATCTGAGTATCGCTTCTCCAGGATGAGAGTATCGGTGCCCTGACGATAGAATTTGGCGCCCACCAGGTAGATTTTGCCACCCAAAAGTGGCGCCTTCTGGTCTGGATGGTGCCCCTGACCATGTCCCCCACACCCAGCTTTGAAGTCCTAGATCCACCTATGCCTATTGCCACTTGCTGGAAAAGCTATAAATGTCTTGGAAAAACATTCGGAAAAACATACATTAGGAAAAAACAACTAGATTCTGTGGGAAAATAGAAGTTTTGTGCCACGAAAACGTCTGCGAAGTGCCAGTGAAATTTCCACAGCTGTTAAGAGGAAGAGATGGATGAAATGAGGTTGCCCATTGGCCAGGTAAGAGCTCTTCACACCACATGGCAGAACACGCAATCCGCTGCCCGCGGAGACAAAGAAGACGTGCCAGCTGGGACACTCCATCCCACGAGCCTGGCTGAGAATTCATGTATCATGGGGTGGGAAAATCCCCAGATACCTGAGCACTGAGCAGCCTCGGTAAAAGACTATTGGTACGATCCATCACGTCCAGTCGAAATATGGCGCGGCTCAGACGAAATTCGGCGACGCGGAACGTACGATGTAAGAGAAAAATTCATATCATTTAATAAAGCATTCATGTAAGCTCATAATGTTCTGCCAACTCTAAACATAGGGGAGACTGGGGTCAATTGTAACAAATGTTACATTTCTGATTCTGGAGAAATAGTGCTTTGAGTTAGATCACTTATAATTATATTTTCATCAACTTTGAAGATTTTGCAATGTGACAGCCGTGGAAAGATTTAAAAATAAAAAAGATTAGGGGTCAAAATTTCACTTCTTAAAATTTACTTCGGCTGTTACAATTGACCCCGAGTGAGGGGCAATTGTAACAGCACCGGGGGTCAATTGTACCATGTTAAAGCCGTATGAATTTCGACCATTTACTTGTACCATAAAAATATTAATGCAAACACTTCTGCATCTTTGGCATTCACTTCAGCTTCATGGACCGTCTCCAGTCGAGTCCCGCGTTCGGTGGTGCGTGGTCGAAAACGAGGCATTCTCCGAAAGTGCGAGACATTTGTTTGAAAACAGCCGATGCAATTTTTTTAGAAAGGTGAACAGAAAAACGAATACCGGTGATTTGAATAATCCCTAGAAATGACCTGAATATACTGCGTTCAAAATTTTTGTTAAAATTTACCTATCAGTCCGGTCAGTAAATCTTGAATATTTTGCCGAAAAGGAATGGCCCTTTCTAGAACCAAGAACGTATTATTTTTGGCACATTTGCCTATTGTACTGACTACCTACAAAAACATATATATAAGTTGACTGAAATGTCTTTAAATTTTCAAACTGGGTACATAAAGCCTTAGCAGCTGACGTGCCCTTAAACCTCAATTATCATCTAGTTATCAATATAAGCAATATTCTATAGGGCAGCCCACATTGACACTTTTCCGAAACATATACCAACCAACGAACAAACGTATCATTGAAAAGCAAATCATAAATAGTAGCGCACCCAGGGGATAGTAGGACCGCACTCCACGCTCCCCCTCCCCACTGGAGGATCCAGGGGCAAACGGGGAAGTTCCCCCAAAAACGCCTGATTTTTGTCGATTTTCTCTAAAATCCATGTTTTCCCGCTTTTAGGCTACTTTGCCCCCCCTCCGCCCCCAACGGTCGGCTTGGATCCAGGCCTGCCCCCCCCAACGTATTAAGTGCCTTCTCCGAAAAACAGTTGACACTAGGTCTACAAAGCAAAAAGTTCATCGCTCCCCGCCCCCCCTCCCCCCAGGATATGAAGATTGGCCCTTTTGGGTGAACAAGTGCGCCCCCTTCATCGGCCTGACGTCCCCTCGCCAGCCCCCCGAAACGAACATACTGGGTGCGCGCCTGATCATAAAATCACTAACCTAGCTACTGCATTTGTACATTAGAAGCAACTTTAATACGTCGTAAGGCCATAGGGGCAAATTGTAACATTGTTACATTTGACCCCAAGAGAAATGTTACAATTGTCCCCAACGCAACGCGCAATTTTTTAAACCAAATTGTCGCTCGACAGGCTTGCTTAGGCGACAGATTCTGTGCTCATTTCGTAGTTAATTAAACACTATTTATGCACTGAAACTGTTCTCGCTGTACCTTATCATACCCATCAATAAGCTTGTCATCTTAAAATATTACAAAAGCTACCAAGCACCCTTAAAAACACATAATTGTGAACAGCGTCTGACTTACCCGCCGCACCGAGTTGAAACTTGGTTAACAAAGGCAGCAGCTGATTGCGCATTTCCGGTTGTGCCACTACCTCCAACCATTTATTAGTTTAGACAATATGGCCAGTGTTACAATTGCCCCGTGTTACATTTGACCCCATTCTCCCCTAATTTTTAGTCAAATCACTGATATCTAATGAAAATATTGTATTTCAAACAAAAAGTTATCAAATGGTACGGACCACTGGTGGATCTAAGGAAGGAGGGACAAAGGGGCCGTGGCCCCCTCCAAATCCTAAAGGAGTATTTTTTGGCTCCCAAAGGTCCAAATTTTAGCCGTTTTTCTTTTAAAGTACTCTGTTTTGCGATTTTTCTCAATACAGCCCCCCAACGTTGGTTTGGCCTCCTCCAAAAGTTGTTCCTGGATCCGCCACTGGTACGGACTACCCTCATGGCCCTTCTTCTAGATAAGGACCAGCACCTAGTGGTAGAACTATACCAGGCACCCGCATACATGAGTCGATTGGGCCGCCCTCGCGGTCGGTACTGTCTTGAGGCTGCTCATACATATATCTGGGGTAGACTTTGCATTATTATTTAGAAATGCCGGAAGGTGAGCTTTATGAGCTTATGTGAATGTTTCATTCAAATAAATCACATTGGCTTCTCATAACGGTATTTCCGTGTCGCCACATTCATACGAGCCGCGCCATGTTTCTTCTGAACGTAGTTATGCGTACCGGTCTGCGAACAAGGCTGCTTATGTATCTGGGGCAGAGGCGGATCCAGGACTTCATTGGGGAGGGGGAGGGGGCTAGAGGGCTCGAGCCGCCCCCTGCCATTGCCTCGGATCAGCCTCCGCCTATGTATTAACCATTAGCACTGGAGGGGGTCTGGCACTAACGCGCACTGGAGGGGGCCTGGTAGGCCCCCCTAAGATCTCGGAAACTAAGAGGGTTAGAAAAACGCCACTTGGTAGGTGGGCGGGGGCTATAGTGATCTACATGATGACCAATTTTCATTGACCTAGGTCAATATCTTCAAGGTCAAACGAGGTCGTAAAGGTCAAATATTGGCCATGCTGGGATCGATTGGTAAATGCTGTGATTATACAGGAAAATGGCGGGAATAAGCTAAAGGCGGACAAGGTTCATAGAGAAGAGGTCTCAAAGAGGCTTCCCCACAACTTTTGGGTCAAGGTCATTCAAGGTCATTGACCTTTAAGGTCACTATATGGTATAGTACTTATTATTTACACTTTGACTAACACTGTAGCCACTGTTTGGCGGGAAATGAAGATTGACCTTTCCCAATGACCTTTGACCTTGACCTTTGACCTTGACCTTTGTATTGGGGTACCCTACCGATGACGTCAAAGCATAATATATGTCAGACGGGGAACGTCATTAGGCCGGACGCACAGTGGTCAGTGACCTTGAAAGTGCAGATATGACCTTGACCTGTGACCTTTGACCTTGACTTTGACTTTCATGTGAAGTGACCTTGACATATAGTCCCGCTTATATGACGTTATGACGTCACCACTCGGTCTTCAATGCAAGCTAACTGGTCCGACCGCGCGTTTTCGGCGATCTCAAAATGCAGGCCTGACTTTGAAAGCCTATAAGTCAAAAATTTTCAGCCAGTTCTCAAAAGTCTTCACCAATCGACGCGCTATTAAATTAGGTTAAATGTGGCCCCACGTGTCGTTTTTCGGCTACAAGCGGTTCTTCGGCCACCTTGGAAAAACAGGTGGGGGGGCCTCCGAGGCCCCCTCCAGTGCGCGTGTTAACCACTAGCACTCGGACATTTCGGGAGGCTTGAGCCTCTTAGTCCCCTCCCATGTATCTGCCACTGATCTGGGGTAACCGTGACTAAGGTGTGTGGTTCTTTAACCTTGGGAAATTATTATTGGAATTGTATCAGACTTTGGGAATTACCAGCACACTGCAGTGGCAGCACGCGTTGGCACGGAGTATTCGGTTAAGATGACCTCCCCGCAGTTGCGTTTAGGTGTGCGTCGAGTGAGCAGTGTTCCCACCCCGGAGCGTGCTCCTTTTCTAGGTATGTGATAACTTTGTCATTTTTCTTCATACGCGCAAAAAGGAAGTTCAGATTTCAAGTCATGCCTAAATTCCTAAATTGCCTTAAAGTCTACCTGCCTATCATGTATGAGTTTATCAAGCAGGTGGTTTGTTTACGATTACATAATTCCATCCTGTTTTTTTCCTTTGCCGCTGCGTTTTACCCTCCTATACGTAACATTCGGAAATGGGAAAATAGTAGTATAAATTTGCATGAGCCTGAAGCCTGAAATGCATTCTAAGCTGTCTGAAAATGATACATTCAATCCACCTCTTAATATTCATAAATAGATACCTAGTGAAAAAGACGAAAATCCCGCTCTAGCAGACCTTGGGGAGAAAGCACTGCACCCGCAGATTACATAAGTATCCGCCTCCTGATTTTTTTCAGGCTGTCGTGCGAATTTTGGACTGGTTTCGGTCATAGGCGTCGGAAGGAGGGGCAGGGGTCTAGCCCCCACTTTTTGGTCAACAATTTCCTGATCTCGGTCAAAATGGGAGAGAGCCCTGCCCTGCTACATGATGATACACGTGATATCTATCAATTTGTGCCAGGCAGGCATCGATTACGACGGACTTATCCGCAGCGATAGAACAGGCTAAGACTACATCACGGAATTAGGCTTCCTAGGGGTATGACTTTAGCAAAATTTGCGCTTCGGAATTTTGCTTTCTCATGTTCTAAGCTACGGTAACAACGAGCGGAATTTTAGCGGCGGCTACGGCAGATGGCCGCAATACGATACGACGCTATACTGTTTGAATGCTGTAAAGTTGTTTAAAACTGTAGGCGTAAAACTTTTTGTCACTTCGGTTACTGCATCATCTGGCGTGATCTGTCATTCATTGTCGCGGAAAATCCCGGCGCAGTCGTCCTCGGAAAAGTTTCGGCCGGGACCAGCATCAAATCCCGACGCCGGTACCAAAACTCCAGGCTTCTTTGGCGCCTGAGTAGAGTGAATACTGTACCGCAGTGCCTGACCTGAAGATACTGTGCCGCCAGACACGTCGGGCGAGAGACTGAGTGCGCCATCCGTAATCGAACGAGCGTCGGGAGTAAGAGGTAAGCCTTGATCTATCTATCTCAGTACCTGAAGATACAGAAAAGAAGTAGACCCAGGTGATGTGGGTCTTCACTGATACTAATCTGTCTAGACATAGGCATTAACCTTCGCTCTGGAGGGGATCAAATATTACTCCCGTAAGGTTTCCCGATCTGGTCAGAACACGGTGGCGCGCGGTGCTGCTGTATTTGATCTAATTTAAAGAGGGTCAATCCGATCACGCCCCTCCCCCAAAAGCAAAACAAAAGGCCTGCAGGGGAAAAACTGAGGGTTCTTCCCGCTTTTCGAGCACGACTAGTTTCAAAATAACCTGGCATGCACATGTTTTGTCATCGCACTTAACATCCGTTTGTGGGTGTGGGGGCTATGATGATCTACATTATGGTTATTTTTCATTTCCCTCGTCCAATATCTTCCAAGATAAAAATGTCCTAAATTTCAATTACAGGTCATGCTGAGAACCTATTGGAAAATGTGATTACGCGGAACAAGGTCGGGAATATACTCTGAGTGGACCAATTTAATTGAGAATAGGTTAAAAAGAAATGTTTCTCCAAGTTTTTCGGGGAAGTTTATTCACGGTCCTATGACCTCAAAATATGATATATTTTCCATAATGTATGTACACTATAACTGTTATTCTCGCAACCATTAGGCGGGAAATAAAGATTGACCTTGACCCATACATGATCTTTTCCCATGGTCTTTGACTTTGTCTTTAACACTGAGTTACCAAGCTATGACATCATAGAATGATACACGTCATACTGGGTAACGTCATTTGACCGCAAGCACTGGGATCAAAGCCCTTGCAAATGGTAGTATGACCTTGAACTGTAGCCTTTGGCCTAGACCTTCATGTGAGGTGACCTTGACGTATAATCCCAATTATTTAGATTATAGCGTTATGTCGTCACTACTTGGTCTCTAATGCAGGCGAACTGGTGTGACCGTGCGGCTGTGCCGATCTTTTATAAAGATAGGGGCGCGGTGTGGGTGGTGCGTGTGGCTTCGCGCCGACCGGGTTGGCCGGCGGCTCCTGAACGGAGAGCTGGCTCCCAACCCTCAACAGAGGTTGGCGACGCCATATCTGGGTTGGTGTCGATCCAATTTAATTATAAAGATAAAGATTAAAATAAAGATTTGAGTTTGAAAGCTTGTAAGTTGAACAATTATATACAGATTTGAAAAATGCTTTCACCAATCAATGCACTGATAAATTCTCTCAAATGAAGCCCCGTAACGTTTCTCAGCAGCAAACGATTCTTCGGTCACCTGGGAAAAATAGGTGGGGAGGGAAGTCCCCGAGTCCCCGAGGCCCCCGTCTGGTGCGCGTGTTACGACATTGGAATGGCGCTCTGGCTTAAACAGATCGTTCAGGAGTGGGTAGTTGATGTAAACACTGATCTTAAGTTAACAAGGTATATACTGGCCTGCCTCCTCGAATCCTGGATATAAATGCACTTAGATTATATATTTGGGCATAGCCCTTCGTCAGATTCAGATAGATCAAATTTCAAATCATCAGTCATAGTGTGGCCAGACATCACCTCCGCCAAAGAAAAAAGATACCCAGAAGGGAGACCCAAAAAAAACCCCCCCCCCATTTGGGGGAAAAAAAAAAAAAAAAAAAAATTAAAAAAAAAAAAAAAAAAAAAAAAAAAAAAAGGAAAAGAGGGGGGGGGGAAAAAATAAAAAAAAAAAAAAAAAAACAAAAAAAAAAAAAAAAAAAAAAAAATAAAAACCCAAAAGGTGAAAAAAAAAAAAAAATAAAAAAAAAAAAAAAAAAAAAAAAAAAAAAAAAAAAAAAAAAAAAAAAAAAATAAAAAAAATAAAATAAAATAATAAAAATTTGCGCCCCCCCCCCCAAAAAAAAATAAAAAAAATTAAAAAGAAAAAAACTAAAAACAACAGATAATAAAAAATAATTTTCTCAACAAAGGAGAGGAATTTAAAATATATTTTGTAAAAATAAAAAAAATAAAAAAAAAAAAAAAAAATATTAATAAATTAATAAAAAAAAAAAAAAAAAAAATATTTTTTTTTTTGAAAAAAAAAAAAAAAAAAAAAATTTTTTTAAAATTAAATTTTTTTAAAAAATTAAAAAAATTTATTAAAAAATTAAAAAAAAAATTATAAAAAAAAAAAAAAAAAAAAAAAAAAAAAAAAAAAAAAAACCTCAGCACTCCAGAACCTATCAAAGTTTAAAAACTAATTTACCGCACCACTTGAATCTCGCCAGTCACCGCCTCAGTCGCTCAATGTTTTATCTTGTTTTTAGAGCCCGAGGCTGACGGGGGTTTGTCCTCCCCAAACCAACGGATGGATCCACCCATGATTTTGGTTAAATGATGTTTCAGGAGCATCGTCCCCTTGTTCCCCCCGAATTCGTCTACGATTCCAAATGTTCTTGGTTGGTTTTGCGGAATGTGTTAGCTAGCTAAATTCCCAAGATAAACGACATTTTCTGAGTAAATATTCTTTTAGCAAAAGTGGCGTTTAGGCTCCGCTTGTGAGCCCAATTTTGAGCTGATAAAAACAACCAAGTTTGATTACGTTTCTGATGGCCTTGAGGTGCATTTCTTGGGGCGCAGAAAAACAGCGATAATGATCTTATAAACCAACTGAGAGAGAATTGGTTTTGATCTCTTCAGTGATTGATTAATCGGCAACAGGGGTCGTCCTGAGCTCTTTTCATACACTCGCTTCTTCAGAAGGACCAAAGTGGTAGAATCCAGTTCAGCAAGTCCAAAGAACAAAATCTAAGATTTTTTTGCAGAATTTAAGGAAGCACTGTTTTGGCTTGCGCACAGAGTTTCTCAGGCTAGTGCGGTGCTAGTGTTCTCTGTTTTTTTATCGACTAGCTTGGCTTGAAACTTGCGCGTTCTGAGTGACTTGGATGAGTTTTATTGTCTGCACTGAGTTTCTTCTCAGTTTCACGTCTCTCAAGAATATCCCGCCAGTTCTAAACTCTCTTTTACGATGGGCTTTCTCCCATTTGAAGCGTAGCGGAAAAGAGCCCTAAATTGTGAAACACACGCCTGTCTTGTGACGATGTTTGTCGGAGTATATTGCTTGCTGAAGCTCCCATTGTGGCCTATTTGTGTTCACAAACGTTGCACCTATGCTGTGCTTTAAAAGATTAAGTGTAATTAATGCTTGTTTATGGAGACGTCGCACACCCACTGTGCGTGAGCTTTTCTTGTCGCTGGTTCTGTATGACGTCAGCGTTCTGCTAAACTCCGGGTGCCAACGGTGCCCGAATCACATACTTCAAGGCTACTCACCCGGAGTGGCAGTGCCAGTAGTAGAGATAGCCAAAGTGGTGGTCGCAAACATGATCCCGGGCTATCGCGACGGTCCCCGCGGCCGCGCGACCAACCCACTCGATAGTAAATAATGTCTGCAATTTCTAATTTCTTACAATTCTAAATGTTGAAAACTGAGCTCACATTAGGTGATAATGAATAAGATGAGATCCTTATGAGTGAAAAGTAATAAACAGAAAACAAGGGTTAATAAGATGAAAACAGGACCTTCACTTTTTCATACAAACCTGTGTTGTAAACATACTGTGAATATGCAATGTTGTGTGCTTATTTACGGAGTTCATACATAAGCGTTAAGGAAAGTCACTTGGGTTTGTTGGAAAAGAGAGTGAAAAAACAGGTTTACCTTAGGGCACCAGCTATTTCCTGTTTTGTCAGGGACTGGGGCATATTGAGCTCATTCTGCTAGAGCTTTACTATTTTTTAAGTTGGTATACCAAAGTGGAGCGGCTCCACAGGCAAAAAACTTGCGCACCACTACCTACCGCTAGAATTGATGAAAATGACAATCGCAAGCATGACTGGCTCACTTGCCTTATTGGCTCGTACTGTTTTCCGTGTCAGATGAAGCTGAAACCTGTAGTCCTTTGTAGTTTTGTTTGATAAGTTATTGATTAGGCGTTTAAGACTGCCCTTGTCAGTTTTTGTATGAAAATAAGAACCTTCAGAATTTTTTTAGAGAAAGATTGTCTTCATGTCACTTCTTTCTCGCAAGTCGATCAGTTAGATGTTGTCTGATAGGCTGAAAAACTTGAAGCCATGTGGTTACCGCTCCTACGCTCATATTTCTTCTCTTCGTTGCAGCAATGGGCGACGCTCATCCGGCCGGACAGATCTGCTGCTTCATCCTGTCACAAATGACGGACAATCATTTGAGAGAGTCCCTCCGCCATGTCTTCGTCTTCTACAAGGTTACTACTTTATACGCATGTCCACTTTCCAGCTTACCCAAGGAGAAGTGCTAGTCAGCCAACGGCTTCCGTTCTAAAATCTCCTTTTTTTTGTAAAAAGCGCTGAATTTTTATTCTGTTCAACACATTACAAGGCCCTAATTAAATACGCTTGTACATATAGTTCTGGCCGGCATATAGAAATTCCTTGCCGTGCACTGCTTTCTCCGGTAAACTGACAACGGCCACCGGCCTGTGGTACGCCGGACCGATCCTCCCTGCATTTGGCGTCGCAGTACACCAAGGTAGAAGTAGGTAACAAAAGCAATTTTGGAAACAGCTGCGCAGCAATCTCGTAAAGCTCACGAATCTTTATTAAGAACCGTAAGGCTGACTCGTGATTGAGGCTGAGCCAGATATCCTGCAACCAGGCAGGTCACTCGTTTTCCAGCGTCTAAGCTTTAGCAGCATTTGCGCTTAATCAGAGCGCTTACAGTAACGTGAATGCTGATTCATGACAGAAAAATAAGTATTAAACGCTCAGCGGATGCACGCACGGGCGTGCATAATTTAAGGTTCATAGCTGCTGCTGTTTCGACTTACTCTGTCGAACTGTTTCATGTCACACGCAGGTAGAGCTTGTTTGAATTATATGCTGAAATTTTTCCTAAAGGGCTTAATAAGATTCTATTGATGGCCAAAACTGAAAGACCTTATGGTTTGGGGCCGTGAGGAGTTAAAAGTTTGTAACTTTCGCCAGCACTCGCCCGCTATACTCCCCTCCGTCATGGCGGATCCAAGGCTGTCCAATCCTGCGCAGGAAAAAGGCCGTTTTATATTTTAGCCTTTATAGTATCACTGGAGAGTTTCGATAAGTCGGTGCAATGTCAAGTTACCATTTCTGGATTTTCAACAAAAATGGCTTTCTTGCACCAACGAGATTTTGTATTCTTTCCGTTATAGTAAGGAGCTGCATCTATCTGTACCACGAAACGTGCGTGATAATGTTCCTTCTTTCTCTCCCTCTCTCTCTCTCTCTCTCTCTCTCTCTCTTTCCTTCTCTCTTTCGCTCTCTCCCTATGATCAATGTTATCGATAGCCGAATTGAAAAGCTCGTTGAAACCTTAGCAAAGTACATACATACCATATGTGTATGGTTTGTACGCAGGTGCATCTCCGATTCGACCTCATTTATATCGTCACGTTTCCAGGTGATGCGTGATCGCTCATTAGCTGAGAATGGCAAACATGGAGCTCTCAAGAAACTATCTGGCGCACTCAGAAGCTGGAGGCTAAAGCGGAGAAACGTAAGTAAACTTGGCCCAGCGATGCTTCTGTGTAGCTTATTTCAACAACCTCTTCCTTAGTCCAATGACAACCTGATTCGCGTAGTTTTGATGTTGTCTGGTGGCATCACATTACTCTAGCCGCTAGTGACAAGTTTGAATGCAAATTTTGCGATTGTCTTATGTGAATTCTGGCCAGAGAATCCAATTTGTTAAGTTTTTCTCCCCATTCCTCATTGCCTCTATGAAAAACTTCAGCCATCGGTATTTTTTATAACTGCATACTGAGCAATGGGTTAAGCTTCAAGCTAGACTAATTTATGTTAAAACGAACAAGTTCAAACGAGGTCCCTAGGGCCTAAGATCTTTTTATATCAAAGCAGTGGAACTGGATATTCTGGCTGAAATCTGGTAATAGACGGTCGGGTGAAACATAATTACGGTTAAAGGGAATGCGGCACCTTGGTCGAATCCCGGAGTTTAGTGTAATTTGGAGTATTTTTAGCCGAAAACCATGAAAACGTCCATGATTTCTCTGAAAAAAATGTGCAATGAGCTCAATATTTTAATTTTTAAAATACTCCTCTAGGGTGAAAAATAAACCTCTACCTGTAAATGACGTCGTGATCTGACAACTACTACCATATTTAATAGCCTTCAAGGGCTTTAAAGGGAGATACGTGAAAAAATTATTGGCTAGATCAAAAGGTCACAAAAAGTTGTTTCAGAAGTCCTATTCTCATTTTTGCGAATTCGGCCTGCAAATGCCTTAAAATTGCTCTCAAAGTCAAAATTTCTAGACGACTTTACCGGTACACCTCTTATCGATGTAAATGACGTACCCCCGGCTAAGGCTATCAAATTCTCCAAAAAACCGGTCCCATTTTTCCAAAGCAGTGACTTGAAAGTTTAAAACTGTTAAATAAAAGGTATTTTAAAAAGCTACAGCCAAAAATAATATTACAACAAAAATATAGGACTTTTAAGAAATCAAAATTAGCCAATCAGAACGTACAGCCACCTCATAGGTCACGTGACCTTTCTGACGCAAAAGTTTTGTCATCCTGGGGCTGAAGCATAAAACGACTCAAGACCCGAGGTACGAAACGGCTGAAGACATGAGTAATTATATTTTTTCCGTTTCTAGGGCAAACTAATTCATGTTGTATCTTTTAAAGGCTTTGTAAAATTAATTGAAATACAAATACAGGAGAACAGACATTTGTATTACAAAAAACAATACTTTTCAACTTAAAATAGTTTTCAAAAAGTAAGTGATGGGGTGAAGGTATCAGCATTTTATCGGAACTGTTAACCTATTTCGATAATAAGTGAGTGGCCTCCCAAAATGTTGCCGAAAATACAAAACTAGTTAACAGTTTCGTAATCAAGATTTTATTTCAAATAGCAAGAAACCACAATAATAATTGTTTCACGTATCTCCCTTTAATTGGTTGATTACTCATTGTGACGTCAGCGCTGTCGTCACATCAACAGCTGGCAACTCTGGCGCCTGGCTAGGGTACATGTTTGGTATACTTCAGGTAGGTTTTTAGATTTTCTCCAGGGAAATTTTGAGTTTCAAGACAAATGATATACTGAGTATCGGGTTTTCCGGTATGCTTTACAACTTGGCTACCTCAGTTAACATCACGTTATGAAGGTGCCACATGCCATTTAACGAGCTGTTTGGACTGTGGGTCTTCCGATGGATTATTGTATCCGGGTCAACAACTTCTGGTAACTGAGGGGTTCCGTTGCCAGCTGATATCTCTGGTGACAGAGATGTAAATCTCACCAGAGTTCGATTCTCAGCCTTCGGTCAAAGACCACATATCTGTTAAAGCAGCAGCATAGGTAGGACGGTTTCAGAGAAGAGTGGCCATGTGCTGGTGATATGTGGTGGTGAACAGGTGTTTTTGGTGACTGACGTACTGGCGCTTGTTTCAGGTAGCCCTCGTCGCCTGTGCCTGCGCGAGTGTCTTTGCCTTGCACGAGATTGCAGATGCCAAAAGATCCGACAATCCCTGATTTCGCCACGGCTATATCTAGGTGCGATTATATTGGCTTCGGGCGCCAACTATCTGCTATATTTTTATGGAACCTAGTGTTGTTATTTTTCTGGGGCTTTCAAGTTTGTTCTGTTGGTACCCAGCTGATGGTTCAGCATCGGTGTCCCACTTTTAGGAAGATAGATACATAAACCCGCGCTGTTTATGACGCAGAGCATGCTTGCTTGTTAGGTTATTTGTGTTTGTTAGGCATTCAAATTGTGGTGTCTGGAGCATATCTATGCATTGTTACTGGACTGCAACAATGCTATAAGGACGCTGTAATGCTCAATCTTTACGGCCTTGAAAATATGTAATTTCGCATAAACATCGATACAATCCTATTCTCTAGATTTTTTCCTTTAAAATATATTTTATAGACATATATAGTATGCACATATGTCGTAACGACGTCACGAAAAGTGAGGTCACCCCAGGTCGTTAACGGTGGTGAGTGCTGATTTGCTGCAGGTCGGCGACAGGTGGCGTAGCTAGGCTGCTTGTTATTTATTTTGTATGAACCTGGTATCGTCTGCCATGTGATGTGTGTGCTGCGGTGACATCCATTTTATTAGAGTCATGCAGCATCACATCTTGCCAGTATATTTGTGAGTAAGGTAATATTGTGCGTGCTTCTGGCCTGTAGTGTTTTGAAATGTATGTTCCATGGAGAGGAAATTATTTACAAACATCCGGACCCTATTCTGAAAAATAAATGTTTTGAAAAATGAAATTCTTAAAAGCTATGTTTTGCACTACATAACGCAGCCATGGTATTTAGATACATCTATTCCGATGTTAGAGAACATTATATATCGTAGTAACTCATTGGTGCTTTTTTATCCGGTCGTCATGTTGATGGTCTCTCGATATTTTGTAGTTCTTTTGAGGCTGGTTTCGGCTATGCTTTTAAAGCGTCGAGTTCATTAACTGGCAAACGCAGGATGTTTTACGTTTTACCTGTAATATACGACGAACTCCAGGGATTTTTGTTGATTTTCGCTTTCGGAACAATATCGCATGAATTGATTACACCCTTTCACGTCATGTCTCCGATGTCACTTGATTTTAATTGAACGTTTTAGAACGGTCAGCAAAGAAAGCTTTACGTTTTTAATCAGCTCCATCATTATTCCACCAGACGTGAGCCCAATGACTCAATTATCACCAAACGGCGAGCGGAACATGAATAAAGTTACTTTTCCAGACAACTATTACAAGCGAAAAGTGAAAGGTTTTTTTAAGCTAAAATATATGATCACCGTTGAGACAAAGCAGAAACCAGAACGGAGGGGAATACCTGTTTCTCGAAATTATTGAATGAGTCAGAGTGGAATAAAATGCTGTATAATTTCCTAATCTCGTTGGTGGAGCGCACTGGATGGGCTTTTTTTAAAATGCTGAAAATTAAACTTAGTGGAGCCTACATATAATGTTTTCCTATTCCAAAATTCAAAACACAGGTATTTACCATCGTTGGCTCACTGCATAGGACAGGTGAGCCTCAGCCTCACCTGGCTTTGTGGGGAAGAGCTCGTAAACGCAGCGAAAAAATAAGGGAATCCCATCTTTAACCCTAAGAAAATTAGGGTTAAACTGGCCAATATCGCATATTTGTGTTTCCCTACATATTTACCTAGTCATGAAATTATCAGAACCTTCGACCTCCAACAACACCTCGCACTTTTTGTGAGCTCGCATCTTTTATCGCGGCTGACGACGCTGTCCACCCAGGACACATCAGCCTATCAGTCTCACCCTCATCACTTAACGGCGATGTTCGTGTAATCTGAAAACCTCTTATGCCTATTCTCATCCCCCAGTCCGACATCACGCACCAATAAACCACCAGCAACCTCTTTATCACTGATCAGTGTCGGGTGGACGCTGAGCTAACCCTCCCCAGCGACGGCGACCTTTGACCAGTTACCCCGCCGACGGCGACCAGCGACCGTGACCTTTGTCACCTCTGTGCCTCGGAGGGTATGCGGCGGCTAAAGGATTGCAGCTGCTGATTGGTGGAAGTGCATTCACGTGCCTTGCGATGAGTTGAGCGGAAATTTGAACCGGAAATGGTAGTGTTCTAAGGCGTGTAGGGTAAGGGCGGGTAAGAGTACGCAGGAGATAAGAGTACGCAGCAGCTGTTTTGGTTACTTAGCAACCACTGAGATGGTGGATACTCTGGTAGGTAAAAAAGCAAGGTCAGTGCCTAGGCTGCACACAAAAATTCAACGTGCTTCTGTTCTTTCCGCGGGAGTACAGAGCAAAATAAGTTTCTGGGTACCCTTGATGTAATATTTCTTAACTAGGTAAACTTGTAGACCATCCTTCCATTATCAAAAGTATTGTATTACGGTCTGTTATCAGTAAGAAAGCTGAGTTAGGACTGTGCTGCAGGACTGGAACTCACGCCAAAACGCCTGCCAACGTGTCTATGAAGACTTCCTTCCCAAAGAAACATGTCCGGCAAGAGTACGCAGTAGACCATTGTGCAAGAATGCGCATCCTTAAGAGATAGGAAAATTTAATTTTCGCTTGGGACAGAGTTCGTAATTCCTATTTGGAAATCCAAGCGATGCAACATATTTCTTGTATATTCAGAACGATATAAAATCACACAATCACCTATTTTGGCGACAAAAAACTTCACGACCTGGCCTATGCACCTAAAGCACAGCGGGGCACCAATGCGTACTCCAGCCCCCTCTTTTGCGTACTCTTACCAACCGACTCCGGCAAGAGTACGCAATCCAGCGTGAATGATCACTGAACAGACTGTGGCGAAAACATTTCTTATTAGCCTTGCAGGTGTGTCAATCGATTTCTATTTACCATACAGCGTTTACGTTTTATTTCCATGATCAAGGTCTAAATATCGTAATACGTACAAGTTATGTTGTAATGTAGGTATTTTATCTGCATAATCAAGACCCGCATGTCGTGGTAGGCACGACATATTTTGCACCGTGGCTGGATGGATGCCTGATATTGTAGCCTATGAAAAATATCGTAGCGTGGTTCCGCAGCATAGTTTTAGCCCCCCTCCCCCAACAAAAAAAACTGTGTAGTGCAATACCGCAACTTACCGTCATGCAGCCAACCTCTGATGATGACCTCAACAACATCTTTTGTTATGTTCGACTGTTTTTTACTTAAGGACTTTAAATTTGATTTATTTTATTCAAGAGGCCTATAGGAGAGCTAAAACAAAGATTGTAGGTATGCCACTATCTTTTATGAAGTGATTATGGTCGTTGTTTCAAATTTGGGCATGCCCGATGATTTTCAAAAATCCACAAACTGTGCGGCTCAGTGTACAATCACAGTCCTATACAGTCAGGAGACCAGAATTTTAAGAATAATTGGACTCTAAGCGAAACATTCAGGATCTTCAACATTTGGCCCGACCTCTTACGTCATTTATTGGCCCAAAACCTATACATTTGGCTTCATTCAAAAGCTTTAAGTCTAGAATAGGTATACAATCAGGGGCGCGGCCAGGGGGGGCACAAGGGGCACGTGCCCTCCATCGGTGCCGGAGTGCCCTTTTGATTGTCAGGTGGTGTGCCCTCTTTGGGCCGTGCCGCTCGAAATTTAGTGCCCTACGCCGTTGAGCCTAGATGGAACTAGACTGCATTTAGCGATTTAAACTATTGTTTGAAAATTAAGTGCCTTTTTGGTCAGCTAGGGCATTCTGTCGCCTTTCCAAGCACCCGGGAAGAATATAGGCACGTAATCCGTTTCCAGATAATGCCTCATCGTCGCCAATAATCGTACGGGTGGAGCTCATCTGGTGCCCCCTGGAGCTGATCATGTGCCCTCTGAGCTCATCTGGTGCCCTCTTAGTCAATCTGGTGCCCCGCTGAGGAAATAAGTGTGCCTTCTGAACCTATATAATACTCTCTGAGTTAGTTTGATGCCTCCGAGCTTGCCTGGTGTCCTTTTAGCTGTTTTAGTGCCCCTTGAGCTGATCCAGGCCCCCTGAGCTTATTTAATGCCTCCCGGAGTTGATCTACTGTCCAGGGGTGCAGCCAGGGGGAACAGGGGGCACGTGCCCCCCATCACTGCCGGGGTGCCCTTTTGATTGCTAGGTGGTGTACCCAATTTGGGCCGTGCCGCTCGAAATTTAGTGCCCAACGCCGTTGAACCTAGATGTAACTGGACTGCATGTAGCGATTGAAACTATTGTTGGACAACTTAATACCTTTTTTCAGTCAGCTAGGGCATTCTGTCGCCTTTCCAAGCACCCGGGAAGAGTATGGGCACCTAGTATGTGTCCACCTAATGCCTCATCGTCGCCAATAATCGTACGGGGGAAGCTAATCTGGTGCTCCTTGAGCTCATTTCGTGGCCTCTCAGCTGGTCTTGGCCCCTTGAGCTGATTACTTGCCCTCTAAGCTGATCTGGTGCCCCTGAGTCAATCGAGTGCCCCACTGAGCAAATAATTGTGCCTCCTGAACCTTATATAATGCCCTCTGAGTTAGTCTAATGCCTCCGAGCTTGCTTGGTGCCCTAATAGCTGATTTAGTGCCCCTTGAGCTGATTCGGGCCCCCGAGCTGATCTCATGCCTCCCCAAGTTGATTCTGTCTCCTAAGTTAATATGGTGCCTCTTCAGCTGATTAGGTGCCCCCTCAGCTGATTAATGATATCTCCTTAGATGGCCTGGTGCCCCCCTGAGCTGGTTTGGTGGGCCCTGAGCCCACCTTGTGTCCCCTGAGCTGTTATATTGCTCCCTGAGCTGATTTAGGCTCCTGTCATAGTCTGGGGGACTGGGAGCTGATCTGGCCCCCGAGCGGACCGATCTGGTGCCACCTGAGCTGCACTAATGCCCCCGAGTCGATCTGGTGCCTCCTGAGCCCATCTGATGCCCTCTGAGCTAGTCTGGTGCCCCCTGAGCTAATCTGGTGTCCTTTAAGCTGATTTGGGCCTCCTTACGTGATTTCATGAGCAGCTCTAAAGCCCTGAGCTGAGCTGGGCCCACAGAGGCTGATGAGGGCTCCTGAGATGGTATGGGGCTCCTGAGCTGATTAAGTGCCTCCTGACTTGATCTGGTATTCCCGAACTGGTCGGGGACCACTGATCTGATTGTTTGTCCCCGAAGCTGATCTGGTGCCCTGTGGGCTTCTGGTGTCCCCTGAGCAGCTCTGGGGCTTTTGAACTGATTGGGCCCCGAGCTGGTGAGGGATCCCTGAGCTGATTTAGTGCCCCTTACTTGAACTTACCCCCTGCGCTGATCGATCTGGTGCACCCTGAACAGATATACTGCCTCCTGAACTTAACTAATGCCGCCTGAGTTGATCTGGTGCCTGCTGAGTCATCAGTGTGTCTCCTGAGCCCACCTTATTCCCTCTGAGCTAGTCTGGTGCCCCATGGCTAATATGGTGTCCTTTAAGCTGACCCGGGCCTCCTGGGTTGATTACGTTATTTCCTGAGCAGCTCTCAGGCCCTGAGCTGAGCTGGGCCCACAGGGTTGGTGAGGGCCCCTGAGATGGTATGGGGCTCCTGAGCTGATTAAGTGCCTCCTGACTTGATCTGGTATTCCCAAGCTGATCTGGGCCCCGAGCTGGTCGGGGACCACTGATCTGATTGTTTGTCCCCGAGGCTGATCTGGTGCCCTATGGGCCGATCTGATGTCCCCTTAGCAGCTCTGGGGCTTTTGAACTGCTTGGGCCCCGAGCTGGTGAGGGATTCCTGAGCTGAATTAGTGCCCCTGACTTGATCTTGCCCCCTGACCTGACTTGAGGCCCTTGAAATGATCTGGGGTCCCAAGAGCTGATCTGGGGCCCAAGAGCAGATCTGGGTTCTGAGGGTACCCTGAGCTGGTCTGGGCGCTGAGCTTGTGAGAGCCCCTTAAGTTGGCTTGAGGACCCCTGAGGTGATCTGGCGCCTTAAACTGTTCTGGGGCTTCTTGAACTGGTTTAAGGCCCTATGAGCCTATCTGTGGCCCATTGAGCTAGTCTGATGACCTCATCTCTGGGACCAATGAGCTAGTCTAGTCCCTGGGTGAAGCATGAGCTGCTCTGTGGCCCTGATCTACATCCGGGGCCCTGAGGTGGTCTTGAATAGACAGATAATAAGAACACAAGGCCAACTCCCATCATCTCGGGGCGGGATCACTGAGCTAGTCTAGTCCCTGGAGGCACAACCGGGGGGTGGGGGGAAGCTGCTCTGCAGGCCTCTGATCCACACTTGGGGGCCCTATAACTGGTCTTGAATAGATGGGGAATAAGAACACAATGGAAACTCCCCTTGTAAAACGGAGCTAACGAGGAATGAGGAATCTCTAAAACGGCTTGTGATACCTAGGCACCCCTGGTTATATAAATTGCTTATTATACTGGTGGATTCTGGGAATGGATGATAAAAAGGCATGTGCCCCTTAGCTCAGAGCACAGTCCCCTAAACCAGGATTTCTACTAATTGATTTAAATGAAGAACTAGTTTTCACAATTTTCAGCCCTGTCACACCATCCCCATCCAAACCACCGGCCTGTTCACCTTTTATGTACTCTTAACTGGGACCGATCCATGGGAATATGTAACTCAATAAACGCGTTCACAAGGTATCTCCCAAATTTTTCCGGCAGCAAAAATGTATTCTTCCAAAGACACTATGCTACTCCTTGTCCCATGGTGATTGTGGAAGGCAAGGAACTTAATCCGCGTTCAGCCAGGGCTCACTCGTCACGACAAAACCAGTGGGCATAACAATTGAATTTCTGACTCCAATATGCCTTAAATGGAATGTGGCACCTTAGTCGAATCCTGGAATTTAGTGTAATTAGGCGTACTTTTAACCGAAAATGATGAAACCACTCACGATTTCTCTGAAAAATGTTCAATAAGCTCAATATTTTGTTTTTAAAAATACTCCTCTAGGAAAATAAATAAATATATGCCTGTGGATGATGTCATGATCTGGCAACCACTGCCATACTTGAAATGCTTCATGGAGTTCGATTGGCTGATGCTCATCGTGACGTCAGCATATGTCGTCACACCAGCAGCTCACAACAATGGCCGCCCGGAGAGGGGTTGATGAGGGGTTGGTGTCAGGTGGGTTTTAGCTTTTTTCTACGGAAATATCGAGTTCCAAGACAAATGATACATGGAGTACCGGGTTTTCCGACTTGCTTTACAACTTGGCTATCTCAGTTAAAATCACGTTATGAAGGTGTCACATTCCCTTTAACCTGCACATTGTAACAGATATCACATGCTCTGCTGATTTCTATGATGGTAAGCACTTGCATGAGTTGGCTGATTTGTCCTTAAATATATCCAAAAACAGTCGTGTTTGGCTACTTCCATGACATCTTGGTGACATTTTTTTCCTTTTTTTCGGTTTTAATCGAGTTTTCCTTCTCCGTCAATGATTTATTTGCATTTTTATTGAACCAAAGATGCCCAAAAAATGATATAAACAAAGATATAATACGTTTTTTAGGTTATGTTAAGAAGTGCCGTTTTTTCCCGGGGTGCCTCTCAAAATTCGTGTGCCCCCCCATACCAAAGCTCTGGCTGCGCCCCTGTATACAATAAAATTTGTTTAGAGTCATCTCCTAACTTTACTAGTAACCTTCAGACCAAAACGAAATGTTTCCTTAACAATCCATACTTTTATAACAAATATCAAATTGCACCCTGATAGTAAAGAAAAATGGACTTTACCTGGGATTTGTTACCAGGGCTTGTTATCAGGTCCGTGTTACCCGGGCTTTTTTTCCAGAGATTTTGCCGACTAGGGGAGACCAGCACTGATTAAATAAGTTCTTGCATTATTGCCCACAGCTGCCAATCTGTTATAGATATCGAATATTTTAGCTGCCATATGAAAGAACGGTCTTTTTAGTTTACCAGCTATCTTACCAGTTATCTTACCAGTTATTCTTCCAACCATGTTAAGAATAACTGGTCGCACTACCTGCGTGAACCATTTTGAGCGAACAATTCTTGCACATTCAGCTTATGAAATGTTAAGTCTGACCGTTAGAGCAGGAGGCTCCTGCTCTGGACCTCTAGGCCAAGAGTTCAGTACCGAATGATTTCTTCTTTAGAGAGTTTTGCACAGCGGCGCTTCTCCTGAGTCTGGATGCATTGCTGTTTGACGTATGGTGTTGTAGTTATAGCTATCGACGCACTCAACTCGTGATGCAACTAGCCCTGCTCTCCTCTATCACCGACACAACCAACAGATTCTGTCACGTTCACTGCATTTTTCACTAAAGTTGTTTTCAGCCCTTGTTCGTCATTCACGGCGATGCGTGGCCAGATACGTAAAAGAATGACGTCACTCTCGCTCGCGCCAACACTTCGCCGGATGACGCTGTTTCCACGGATGCCAAGAATGTCACGCGCTGCGGGCAACGGACACAACGCGACATGGTGCCCACACCGCACAGTGTGCTAAGGGATGCTAAAATGGGACCATTGCTATATTTTTTACCGTTTTTCTTATAAAGCTGCTGTCATGTTTGCTGCTTGTACTAAAATTTTCAGAGGTTCAGAAACTACCGAGCAAAACAATCTTGGGACATGACAATCGGTGTGGCATTGCATCAAACTATTACCCTTGAATTCCTCACAACGCAGCGACAGAAGCCAAGAGTGAGGCTCCTCTCCGGATCTTAGCTTCAGCCTAGTAAAATTCAATGGATGAGAAAAACTAGAGGCCATTGAAAAGCTAAAAATATGACTAATTGGGTTTTGCAAACAATTGTCTCCTGCTATCCATAAAGTGAAATTTTGAGACGAAAAGAGGTACCATGTATGATTTGAATACATTTTTTAGATCATATCCATTGTCGATAGGCATACACAAAATTGGGCATATTGCCCAACCATGGGACCACTTCCAAGCTATGACATGATCTATCTTCTGTTCTACCTACCCTGTAAGCTTCAGCTGGGAAATGCTGCAGCAGTAGTGGTAGTGACATATTTAACCCTCACCCCATCGATGGCCCCCTGAGGTTTTTTTCGGAATAACAGGAAAACGACGAGGCGCAGCACCGTGGTTGAGGGCTCTTCCTCTCACCCCATCATTTTCCCACCATCCCTGAAAATTTTTACCCCGGGTCACACAAGGTCAGGTCACCAGGCTAGATCAACCAAGGTCACCTCACTTCAACTTTTGAGCTCTACCATAGCTACATTTCAGAGCCGATCGATTTGAAACTTCATACAGAGCCGATAGGTACGATTTGAAACGTGACCTGACTTGAGGTCAGGTCACGAGGTGGCCTCCCCATTGAAAAAGCATGAAGAAAAGCTGCCTTATGGTCTAAAAGTCACAAAATGATTGCAAATACCCAGCTTGCTCTGTAAAGCGTTCTTGGACACCCTTTCACGGATCCCAGGTACGATATTTTCCTCTTGACCCATCTGAGGTCATCACAGGTCATCAGGGGAAAACACAATATTTTGACGATAACTTTTGACCTAATCAAGCTAGAGCGCTGAATTAAACCTTATCGGGTATGTCTCGTCACTGCCTTTCCTTTGATATACCGCAAGGTTACTTTCTGACCTTTCTTGACCTCAGGTCATATTAGGTCACGAGGTGACCTCTGGAAGTCAAACCACTGGCGGGAGGTCATTATGCTTCGATAGTGGAAAAAGGTCTAGCATTTTGCAATCAAATGTACTTTACCAGATCTCAATAGCTCTAATGTTATGAGAGCTATGCGCAGTTGTCTCAAGCATTGTATATTTTAGTGGAAATAGCCTATTGTGACCTAATTTGACCTCTGGAGGTCACACTATTGACCTGAGCGCTGAAAAATACGATGTAAAATCTTACTGAATTTACACGAGCCTTCTTACGCACTTTGCAGATTTGTGCTAACCCTCATAGGGGAGACTGGGGCTAGTTGCAGCCAGGGGCATGTTGAGCCACTCGCGATAACTCGGCTGTTTCTGAAGAGATTGCGCTGTAATCATAACAGTGCATGCGCGCAACCGCTTTCCGTCTTTCAGTTGGAAACCGTCGTGGTATCTGGTCGGTAGCGATTTGGAGACAGAAACACCTGTTTTTTATAGCAAAAGTGAATTCTACTTTTTTCAAACATTTTGTAATAACACTGTTGATGTTGGAGATAAATATTAGCCGTACTATATGAGTTACTGCAGGTATTTACATCTTATTTGGGCCGAAAACTATCAGACTTGATCACTCACTTCTCGCGTCAGCTGCCTCCGAAATGGCGGCGGGGTCTCGGGGTAAGTTGAGCCACAAGAGTGTTGGGGTATGTTGAGCCATGATCAACGCGCCCCGGAGGAAAAACATGGAATACCTCAATTTCCCCGGAAACTAATGGGGTACGGTGGTGTAGTGGATAGCACGCACACTGTCCATGCAGCTGACCCGTGTTCAAGACCGGGCGGCTTCCCTGATCAAAGAGCAAGCTGGCTTCGAAAAAACCTTCCAACAGGGAAATAGTTGGTGATGCTATTTGGCCCTGACAGCGGTCTCCTAAAATGTCTGCTATCGGTTTGACTCATTGCCGAAGGGGAAAGGCATTTACCACCAGCTTCTGATTTTTCCGATTATTTTCAAAACACTTCAGCGATTTAATGTCCCATTACCTGCCCCTGACCTGCTGCTAGACCGACCAATTATGGAGAAGAGCTTCCAGCGCAGGGCTTGGGCCCTCATCTTCCAATAAACCGCGCCCCACCGGGGGTCCAGCGCCACCTTCGCCCCAACGGGCGGCCGTCGATGTCCCCTCTAACTCCGAATATATGGGGGTTAGCGCAAATCTTCAAAGTGTATTAGAAAGCTCACGTGAATTCAGTACGAAATTATTTGAATGTTTAAGCGCTCAGGTCAATGGTTTGACCTCCAGAGGTCAAGATAGGTCACAATAGGCTATTTTCACTAAAATATGCAGTGCTTAAGAAAACTGGGCATAACTCAGGTGCCATTAGAGCTATTGAGGTCTGATAAAGTACGTTTGTTAGGAAGATACCAGACATTTTTCCGCTATGTGAAACGTAATGACCTCCCACCAGTAGTTTGACCTCCAGAGGTCACCTCGTGACCTAATATGACCTGAGGTCACGAGAGGTCAGAAAGTGACCTTGCCGTATATGAAATAATTCACCGTGACGAGACATACACGATGATGTTTGACTCAGCGCTCTAGCTTAAGTAGGTCAAGTTATTGCCAAAATACTGCATTTGACCCCTGGTGGCCTTAAATATCCTCGGAGGGGTCAAGGGCAGATATGGCCCCTGGGATCCGTGAAAGGGTGTCCAAGAACGCTTTCTGAGCAGGCTGAACATTTGCAAAAGTTTTTGTGACTTTTAGATCATAAGACAGCTTTTCCCCATGCTTTTCAATGGGAGAGGTCATCTCGTGACCTGACCTCAGGTCACGAAATCGAAAAATCCCGGATATACACCTTGTAGACCCTGGAGGGGTCATGAAGTGTAGGAAGTTTCAAATCGTTAAGCGGCTCAACGTACCCCGGAGCGCGGCTCAACTTACCCCGACACGGGGCGAGTTGAGCCATTTGACTTTGACCTATTCATGATCAAATATCTCGCACGGCGACAACATTCAAGCATTGTTACACGCATCACTTGAAAGCCAAAAAATAGGCTTTCCAGCAATGGCAGAGCCAAGTCTATACCTTTAGGAATCTCTGAGGTATGCGACAAAAACAAAAATCCTGTTCAACTAGCCCCGGTCTCCCCTATTTTCGGAGTTAGAGGGGGGTGGCATACGCGGATCCAGGATTGTCAATTGGGGGGGGGGGCACCTTCCCGGGGGCGCCATCCGGACCAGGGAAGCGCCACTTTTGACCGGCAAAATCTATTAGGTGGGCGCCAAATCCTATCGGTGGGCGCCGATTTTCGCATCCTGGGGGGGTGGGAAGCGACATTTCAGGGGGGCGCCATCGACCTTTCAGGGGGGCGCCGTGACCATTTCAGGGGGCACCGAAGGTCAATCGGAGGGGGGGCACGTGCCTCCCTTTGCCCTCCCCTTGGATACGCATGTAGGGGGTGGGACATCGATGGCCCCCAGTGGGGCGAAAGTGGCGCCGGTCCCCCGGTGGGGCGCGGGTTAACTAAGGGCGTGTGGTGCCCGCTGCCGGCCGGGTGCGACTGAATGCGCTGAGAAAGGGGGCTGGGATACGACCAGGGTGCGGTGCGTTGGTTACAGGATTGCGAACTCGAACTGCTAACGAATGTCTGAGTACGCAGCCATGTCCATGTCCATCAGAACAACAGTATAAGGAAGATAATAATGATGGTTAAAACGCACTTTGGATTGGGCCCATTGCCACTCAGGAGGTGATTTAAGGATTCATATGGAGAATTCGACTGCAAAAATGTGGTTCTGTCTTGCAAAAATAACTTCAACCATGGGCAAGTGGAAGTTTTCGTGTTTCACGCCTGTTTGCCGGCACCTACTCAGTGTTTTATCGAATCTGCTACTCTCGAGTCACGGCCATGAGCATTCACTCACATAGCGGAAAGAGCTGGCTTCCCGTGCGCCAGTGGCGGATACAAGGGGCCATGGGGCTCAACCCCCAAGTAACTGCATAACCGGAGGCTATTCTGGGGCGATGGTGGACCGGCTCGAGCCCACTAGCCCCCTCGAAATGAAGTCTTGGGTCCGCTACTGCCAGACACTGCCGGCAGCGAGCAGCATTTTCAATTTCCCGTGAGCATCGTCAACATTGAGATTTATCACTCCCCCATAGCAGCAGCTGGTATTTGCGCTGGTGTCCAGTTACAAAAGGGACGTCACAAAAGAGTGTACCAGAGTACCTGGATATATCCCTTCCATACTAACTCCCGCAATTATTTTATCTAAGTGAGGGTTTCATTAACTTCTTGAAAGTCAATCATGTCGCATGCGTAAGTGCAAAGTGCAGGATTTTAACTACAATATCCATCAAAGCCATGTATTGCCGTATTCAAATGGCATTGTTTTCGCTGTTGACCTAATGTCAAACATTTGACATTTTTCCTGATGTGGTCAGCTCCTGACAGGCATATATTGTCAAAGCAATCTGTAGGAGCATAGCTTTTGATTGATGCCAACGTTATTCTTCCAAGCCTAGTACTTACGGCGAAGTTGAATTATGCCCACACTTTCGGTTCCGTTAAGACACTGTGCGCCCGAGCGCCTTTCTCAAATAGGTGGCATGATTGGCACCGGAGACCAGAGAACAAAATGCATATCTCACTCGTGCGTCACCGAGAATATAGTTCAAGGACCACGTGAACAATAAGAGTACATTCAAAACAGAGAGGTAGAATGGGGGAGGGGTATTGGACCAGTGCCTTTCCCTCCAGAGACATAGATTATTTAATGATTGGGTGTGCCTAATTTGAAACAGTGTCAATAAACACAATATTTAAAGAGTGTAGCCTTCCCGCAGGCCTGTAGAACTCAATAAACAAATTAAAAGTTCTCAGAATGAACACGAATGGCTTAAAGATACTTTTTCACAAGTATACCTTCTTATTTATTTATCCGCCATCTACCTGTCTCTTGAAGCTTCTACCGCCATTGAACACGCATTATACTCGCCACCATACACCTCTATGCACACGAACCCACATTACTGCTCGGTGAAATGTCAAATGCACGCGTTGTACAGCTTTCATCGATCATTATTAACACGCGCATTGACGGGGGTCTGAGCCACCTTCGCATTGACGGGGGGCGGGTACCCGCCCCCCTAAGATCTCGAGAACCACGGTAGGTAGCGAAAAACGGTAAACGGTGTTGGGCTGCCCATCCACTTCTCCATCGAAAACATTTGAACCATTCTTTTGTCAGGTCACATCTAAGGTCACGAGAGGTCAAAACATGCCCGTCATAGGGATAACATGTAAATTCAGTTTTTCGGCAATGAAATCTGAACAAGTAAAGATAGAGCAAAACGACTTGAACTATATGAATCCTCTTAGCAAGCCGAATCGAATGATATATAATTTGACCTTGCTAGGTCAAATCAAGGATTTGACCTGACCTGAGGTCAGGTCAGGGTCAAATTATATAAAATGCATATCATTAGAACTGCAAAGCCCAGGCGAGTCTAATGCAGCTAAAATAAATGCTCTATCACCATCCGTTACTGAGTTATTCCGTAAAAACCATTTTTCCCATGTATTTCCAATGGAGAGGTCATGCCTCGTACCTGACCTTAGGTCATCGATATCAAAAATACCGGAACATATTTTAGAGAACTCGGTAGGGCCATTATGTGATGTGAGTTTCAATCGGATAAGTTCACCCTGCTCCGACTTATGCTATCTTAAACTTTTTTTGAGGTCGGGTCACTTGACCTGTACTGGTGACCTGACCTGAGATGACCTAACCTTAAAATTTTCACAGAAGTTGTAAAAATGATGAGGGAAAAGGTATACTAAGTACGGCGGCGCTACGCGCCGCCGTTTTTCTGCTGTCTCCGAAAAACCCGAGGGGGGCGGGTACCCGCCCCCCGTCAATGCGCGTGTTAATCTCAGATCACGTGCATCATGACCGACCTCATTCTATACTCACCTCATACACAGCATAATATGCGTAACTATTGCCTAAAGAACCCCTCTAAACCGCTCCCACTTTCCCTAGTTTTTATCATCTTAGTTTCACACCCAGAAGCAGCAAAAGCTTTCACCTCGGAAATCGTTTTAACGTACCTTAGCAGGTCTCGAAAAGAAATTTTGATAAGTTTTGAAGTGCTGCGGCGAGGAGCATGATGATGAGTTGTTAAGATGTTCCCTGGCCTCTCCCCTCGAATCCGGAAATGTAAAAAACACTGAAGATTGTATATTCGGGCACAGCCCTTCATCAGAATCGTGGAGTAAATATCAATAATTCTCAGTCCTAGTATAGCCAGACCTCGAATTGAGCTTAACACAAAAATGCCTTTTAGAATGAATCGTTAAAAATAAGATGTCGTGACAACAACCCCATTGGTACCTCTAACCTAAAAGTAATGCCGACAATACGACAAACCTAGAACAGTATTTGTCACAGTCTTTTCTATTATTTCAGCCAAACACTAGCTTTTGATTAACAGTGAAAAACTCGCTGAAGTACCTTAATCGGTTATTTGGATATTTCTGTTCTTCTTATTCACTATTTTTCCCGTCGACTGCAGCTAAAATGCTAACCAAAAACTACCTATTAAGCACTAGTAGACGTGCTACTAGATCGGTGTAAAGACTGCATACTTTCCCCTTTAAGATAATGCTATATTTTTACAATAAAAGCCTCCCTCGAATTATTTAGTTAAGATTGTACCTAGTGGTCAAGGTCAACTTTTTTTGTAATTGATAAACCCATTTTCCACAGCCTGCTCCTCTGGCCCAACGTTAAGCGTCGAAAGAGTATACGTGTGGCTGTAAAAAACTCACTATAAATTTTACATTATACTTATTCAACAACCCTTGCCCTTAGTATGTACCTCTTAAACAAATGCAACTTTTATAGCTAGTTAATGTGAACAATCATTGGTAAATACTTTTCCTCAGCCTGTACCTCTAGCCCAACGTTAAGTGTTGAATGGTTATACGTCTAGCTGCAGAAAAGTATTATCAATAATTAGTTGCATATTTCAAAAACCCCAACCCCAGTACGTACCCCTAAAATCAAAACATCTCTTTAAGCTAGTTAATCTGATCAATCATTAATAAACACTTTTTCCCAGCCTGTACCTCTGGCCCAACGTTAAGCGTTGAAGGAGTATACATCTGGTTCCAGAAAAGCACCATCAAAGATAAATTACCTAAAAAAACCTGAGCCTTACCTGTGACCTAAGTCCATCACTTCTGACTAGCTAAACTAATTCAACCATCATAGCCCTTTTTCCCAGCCTGTAAATCGGGCCCAAAGTTAAACGTCAAAAGCATATACGTCTAGCATCAATAACACTATCAATAATGTAAGGAAGTCCTACCCCAGAACACATATACTTACGCTGATCCCTCCCTCACCTCTTAAGCCACTGCTGTTAAGTGATAGCCTATCCTAGACCCGCATAATAGGCCAGGACGTACCTTGTACGTTAAGGTTGGGATGACGATCCTGAATGATTATGGATTCGGCTATCTTTCTATCTGGATGATCACGTGCCCGATGAACTACTTTTAGCTCAAGTGGTTCTGATATAGCCTGAGTGACCTGTGCTGCATGTTTCTCGAGGAAATGATCTCCTAGAGGTGTGTTCCTAGTTTTATTTTTCGCGTCCCGCAAATGTTCGTTAAATCGCAAACGGACGGGCCTCATCGACTCCCCTACGTATTGAGCACGTAGGGGGAGTCGATGGTATACTGTGCCGGTGGTCACGGTGGTCACGGTGGTATACTGTGCCGCACGGCACCTTACGGCGCGTTGCTCTCCGGGCAGTCCAGCAAGCATGCTGACTTAAAATGCGGTACTTTTACATTATTTTTCGCATGAATTCAATCATGAATGCCAGTTTCTAACATAGTTTTCCAGCTCAAGGGGTGACAGGGGCGGACGTAAGCATTTATTTTTCGGGAGAAAATTAGCGAAAATAGTGAAAAAAACCCTTTATTTAGAAAGAAAATGAAGCAAATCGGCAAAGCTCGGCGTCCGGCAGGTTTCGGTAGGTGGTGCCACTCTTGATTAGGGGATACTACGATATCAGAAAATTATGACAAGAACTGCAATAAAAGGCATAAAAAACAAAACATTGCCAGAGTACCTTTGTTACTCGATGAATACAGACGACAACCTTCCACTGTCATGAGCTACAGGGACAAGGACTGAACTGAAAGCAGAATCGACTCTGAGCACCACTCGCGTCTATTCTCCCTGACGGCAGCGAAACGTATATTGTTGAGCGCCTTGCCATCTTGGCGGTCAGCGCCGCACACGCTGACAACTGACTCGCTTGTCAGTTTTAAGGCCCTCTGTAGGCTGAGTGTAGCACGGAATGCCTGTCCGGAGATGTGACCCGAAGGTTGGAGGAAGGGTGGCTCCATCGTTCAGGAAGGGTGGCTCCACATTGGGTGCATAGGAGACCCTTTTTTACGTTGCTGTGCAGCTCCATGTAGCTGGTCGCACACCGCTTGAGCTGCCCCGGCAGCACCTGGTAGCGCCGGACACAGGCACCATGCGCTCGGCTCTTCGACGTTGGGCCTGTGCACCGACCAGAGGAGCTGTCTGCCGGCTGCTGGGAGGTGCTGGGAGAGCACTGCCCGCTCTCAGAAGCGACGTACTGCTCACTGCAGGAGGTGTTGGGTGTACGCGCCAGATAGGGACTTGACTTGACGCGCCAGATAGGGACTTGAGTCGCACTTGATTCTGGGGAAGTTGGCGATTGGCAGCAAGTGCACTGCCCCAGAGATTTCTCGCCCTATTCAACTGGGACCTGAAGCTAGCGTGCCTCTGTGCAAAGACGGGGGACGGGGGATGCTAGTGCTGTCGTCCATAAGGCACACGGCAAATTGTACCAGGCGCGGTGGTACACGGCGTAGAATCGCCTGCTGCGTCTGTACATCGAGGCATTGCTTATAATTGGAGGAATCGAGGTCAACCCAGGTCCTCCAAATGCGAACGACTTTAAGGAATTGAAATTAATTCATGTTAATATTAATAGCGTCACTGCTCTTGCGAAATTGAGTGAACTGTATCAATTTGTAACACTCAACGGTATAGATATACTACTGTTATCAGAAACAAAACTTAATGAATCAATCCACTCAAGTTTGTATAATTTAAAAGAATTTAAAGAACCACTGACAAAGCATAGGACCCAACATGGTGGTCAGTGGCGGATCTAGCCGGTTGGTTTGGGAGGGGCAAACCAAACTCGAAAAGCAAAAAAAAAGAAAAAAAAAACGTCGCGCAGTGAGAAATTACGCTACAATATGCCTTTTCGGTAGGATTTTGGGAACTGGAGACGAAAGACAAAAAAACGTCACGGGGTGAAAAATATGGGCTCAAGATACATTTTTCCTATCCAAGCCCCAATATTTACACTGAACTTCTCTAATTCTGTTTGAAGTTGAGAGTTGAAGCACCAAAATTTTGCTTACAAGCTAAAAAGGAGTCGGGGAAAAAGGAGGTCGATCGCTTTGGGGGGGGCAAAAACATAGTTTTGCCCCGAGCTTTTCCGTTTGGGGGGAATTGCCTTTTTGCCCCCCTGGATCCGCCACTGATGGTGGTGGGGTGGCAATTTATGTTAGAGCTTTCCTTCCGGTCAGAAGACTAACACATTTAGAGATCGCAGATATTGAAGCCGTTTGGTGCTCAATTAAATTAAATTCACTTAAAATCGTAGTATGCTGCTTATACCTTCCCCTAACCTTTCATCACAGGAACAAAGCTGCTTCCTTGATAAAATGAGCGACAGTATATCGTCAGCTATTTCGATGAACCCTTCGACGATAATAATCATGGGAGATTTCAATTCAGGAAACATTTTTCTCGACCACAGATTCACTGGTAGGATAATTACTTCATTTGATCGGGACCTACAAGAGTGTATGGAAGGGTTTCGATTTCACCAGCTAATCAATGAACCGACCAGAATCACTGAGAATTCAGCAAACCTACGGGACTTCTCAAGCGGCATATTCTAGTCTCTATTATTATTGTTATTATTGTCATTCAAGTCTCTCTCAAGCGGCATATTCCCTCGATATTGAAAACTCGCAAACGTCACCTGCATATTTAAGAAGACCGGTTCCTCTTCGGACCCATCCTGCTACAGGCCAATCAGTTTGTTATCATGCATATCTAAAATATTAGAGAAATTGGTGTTTCAGAAAATTTATGCCCATGTCACAGAAAACAACATTTTGACAAAACAGTAAAGCGCTTACCGCCCATATCATGGGACCCAGTTACAACTTCTTTACTTTACGCATAAATTGTATGAATCTTTGAATAATAGACTTTGCCGCTGTATATTTGGATATTTCAAAATATTTCAATACTATTTGGCACGCTGGTCTACTCTTGAAATGCAAGGTGAATTGTGGAATCAATGGAACTCTTTTGAAATGGCTTGAATCATATTTGGATAATCGACAGCAGAGAGTGCGAATAGGAAACACATTCTCTCAACCACTTGCCCTGAGGGCAGGATGCCCTCAGGGCTCGATCCTTGGGCCCTTGTTGGCACTGATCTACCTGAATGATCTGGTAGAAAGAACTAACAATGAAATTTTGTTCCTTGCTGACGACGTTGCACTTTTTCACCCCATGCGCAAGGATCCTTAACTGCCCAAACAGCCATCCAGAACGATCTGGATACAATAAGCAGGCTTGGGGCAGAGTGGGGAATAAGATTCAATACTTCTAAAACTATACAACAGACATTCACAAACAGGTCACCAAAAATATCATTAGAGCTGAAAATGGCAGGGAGCGTTATACATAACATCAAAACTCACAAGCATCTAGGATTGACGTTTTCAACAGACCTCAGATTCCATGAACATGTGAATTGTATACATAACAAAGCTGTCAAATCACTTAGTCCAATTTATCCTATTGCAAGGTATGTCTCCAAACAGATTTTGGTTAAATTGTATAAAATTTACATACAACCTCTCCGATTATGCAGATGCAGTATACGACGATCATATTACCATATCCGACTCAATCCGGCTCGAAAGATTGCAAAGCAGGGCAGCTAAGCTTATAACTGGGGCACTGTTCAGAACCCCATCAGGAAACGTATGGGCCGAGTTAGGACTAGAGACTTTAAAATCGCGTAGAAAGATTCACAAACTTATAGTTTTCCAGAAAATGTTGTATTTTGCAGATAATTTACCCACCTACATCACATCCCTCATTACAGAAACTAGGCAAAATAGAACGGGCAGACTCTTACGGAATGCAAGAACATTGACCATGCCGAATTCAAGAACATCTTCCTTTGAACGATCTTTTTACGAATCTCCGTAAAAAGCTGGAACGATCTTCCAGAAAGCATAAGGAACATGCGGAACGCAAGCCAATTCAAACGCACTGTTACAGAAATATACGGTGCTGCTAAACCCCCAATTATTAATTTCTGGGCAAAAAACTCGGAAACATATTTCATTCAAGGCTTAGAATGGGACTAACTCCGCTTAACGCAGACATCTTCAAATAAAACCCATCGCACAGTCCAGCATGTTCATGTGGCCATCCCAGGGAGGATGTTAGGCACTTCGTCTTGGAATGTCCAAAATTTGCTGAACATAGAAATACTGTATTAGATTTGATAGCGACCAATGACATTCTCAGGAATTTAGCAATGGAACAAGTGATTGATACTCTAATATTTGGAAACATTACAGATAAAAGTTTCCAAATTATCATTGCCAACGCATTTCAAAATTTCCTCATACAAACCAAGCGCTTCAACTTGTGAAATGGATGGGGGAAGAATTCAAAGTGGAATGATGGACAGTCCGCATTTGTGGAAACTGTTGTCTGAGATGATTGGCGCTGAGTGGATTGTATTATAAGTTGTTGCAAGTGTTGTGTGACTTGTCGCGAATGGTGGAAGCCCGTTTTGGTTGGTGGTGGAGCAATGGTTACTGCTTATGACATTAAACCGAGCGATAGGCACCGCGATTTAAGACCCTTATGGGTTTTTGTGCCGATCGCGCCCGTTGAATGTTAAAGGGAATTTGGCACCTTCATAACGTGATTTTAACTGAGATAGCCAAGTTGTAAAGCAAGTCGGAAAACCCGGTACCCCATATATCATTTGTCTTGGAACTCGATATTTCCGTAGAAAAAAGCTAAAATCTACCTGACACCAGCCCCCTCAGCCCCCGTCGCCGGTGGCCATTGTTGTGAGCTGCTGGTGTGACGACATATGCTGACGTCACAATGAGTATCAGCCAATCGAAGCCCTTGATGCGTTTCAAGTATGGTAGTGGTTGCCAGATCGTGACATCATCCACAGGCTGATATTTATTTCTTTTTCTAGAGGAGTATTTTAAAAATCAAAATATTGAGCTTATTGTACATTTTTCAGAGAAATCATGAGTGGTTTCATTATTTTCGGCTAAAAGTACGACTAATTGCACTAAATTCCAAGATTCGACCAAGGTGCCACATTCCCTTTAATGTAATGTATGCTGAGAGATCAAATAAGTACATACATACATACATACATGTCCAGGGCTGAGCTATCAACTGAGCTGTAGGTACTGGCGCAGTACCTGGTCCGTGTCTACGTGCCAATGACAGTCCGAATCAAGCACGAGTGGGACGCTATCCACGCTGCCCACCACCTGGCAGAGGAGCTGCGGCTGCAGCGAAATTACATAACCGGTGACGCACTGACAGTTGTGCAAGATAGTGTGGCGAGGAACGCTCTCATGGCACATCCGGAAAGCATCATTTTGGCGATGCTGGGTGACGACGACCAGAAAATCAGAGCTGCAGCTGTCAGTAAGATCGCCGTGTCCCGGCAGCGCGACGTTAACACCAGCGTAGATGAAGCCGGTCCCTATCTTGCGCGTACACCCAATACCTCCTGCAGTGAGCAGTACGTCGCTTCTGAGAACGTACAGTGCTCTCCCAGCACCTCCCAGCAGCCGGCGGACAGCTCCTCTGGTCGGCGCACAGGCCCAACGTCGAAGAGCCGAGCGCATGGTGCCTGTGTCCGGCGCTACCAGGTGCTGCCGGGGCAGCTCAAGCGGTGTGCGACCAGCTACATGGAGCTGCACAGCAACGTAAAAAGGGTCTCCTATGCACCCAATGTGGAGCCACCCTTCCTGAACGATGGAGCCACCCTTCCTCCAACCTTCGGGTCACATCTCCGGACAGGCATTCCGTGCTACACTCAGCCAACAGAGGGCCTTAAAACTAACAAGCGAGTCAGTTGCCAGCGTGTGCGGTGCTGACCGTCAAGATGGCAAGGCGCTCAAGATACGTTTCGCTGCCGTCAGGGAAAATAGACGCGAGTGGTGCTCGGAGTCAATTCTGCTTTCGGTTCAGCCCTTGTCCCTGTAGCTCATGACGGTGGAGGGTTGTCGTCTGTATTCCTCGAGTAATAAAGGTTCTCTGGTGATGGTTTTTTATGCCTATTATTGCAGTTCTTGTCATAACTTGCTGATATCGTGGAATCCCCTAATCAAGAGTGGCACCACCTACCGAAACCTACCGGACGCCAAGCTTTGCCGATTTGCCTCATTTTCTTTCTAAATAAAGGATTTTTCACTATTTGCGCTAATTTTCTCCCGAAAAATAATTGCTTACATCCGCCCCTGTCACCTCTTGAGCTGGAAAAACCATGCAAACTGGCATTCATTATTGAATTCATGCGAAAAATAATGTAAAAGTACCGCATTTTAAGTCAGCATGCTTGCTGGACTGCCCGGAGAGCAACGCGCCGTAAGGTGCCGTGCGGCACAGTATACCACCGTGAGACAAAAAATCACAATATTTGAGGCGCAATAAATTAGGCATAAGAAACCCCATTAACAAGCAGTTTGCACAGAACTGTAGGAAAGAAACTGTTCTAACTTATGAATTAAATTGTATTTTGCTAATATCTGTGATTGCTGTTTGGGGCTGCAAAAACCTGCATTTTCCCTGTTTTTTGAAAACTTAAAGGCGTAGGGGTGGGCTGAAAAATTCTAAATGCAAAATTTCAAAGTAAAATTCGAATTCAGCGGGTTCGAGAACATCAGAAACCGAATGGTCCCGAAAAATGAAAGAAAAAATTGCCAAAAGAGACCCCTACAGCACACACCGGCAACGTCCAGGATCGGGCATCTATCATGAAACCAACATACAGCTGCCTGAGTTTGGTACGTTCACTCCTTTGTGTAAGACCGCCTTTTGGGTACAGAAAAAGGGTAAGCCGGCATGCAGTAATATCAATGATTAAGTTCATCAATCGGACAGGACATCGGACAGCCACAGCGCAGTCCCCAATGGTACGGTTAGTTAGTTAGTTAAGGGCTTTTTATAAGGCGTTCTGTGCAAAGCACCTTTGCCCGCCTCTAAAGTGTGGGGGAGAATTTTCCGGGAGGGGTGTTTACTTTAATGTCGCAGAACAAAGGGACGAATCTTATTTCAAGGAATGGGTCGCGAAGTGTAGCAACACTTGCGAGGGAAGGGGATTGCTACGGCAGAGATGCCGAGCCTGGGGCACAGGTAGGATTTAAAAGAGTACGTGAAGAGGCTTGCCAGCGTAAATATTTTTTTTGAATTTTGTTCCTTGTTATCGAATGACCGTTCTGCTTACGTTACTCGAATTCCTCCATTGAAAAAGAATAATTTTGGGTTATTAGAAACACCCGCCAGCACCATGACCTGATGCCGCGGGTCTTTATCCTGCAACCAGGAGGTGAGGTTACAGCACCCTCTCTGGCTGGGTAGCCGCCGCATAGAGGAAGAGAGAAGGGTAATAGAACAGATAGAGTGTTAGGGGGTGTGAGTTGGTTAGTTGTTAGTCTTAGATGTGGTTAGTATGGTTAGTAGTCCTTAAGTAAGGGTTCCACCCGGCTCCCGCCAGCCAGCGGGGTGCCCCGAGCTGAATCCCCGCGCGCTGTCCACCTGGGATCAGGTCACGTCGCAGGTCAACAAAGGCCTCCGGCTCAGTGGCGCCGCGCTCAGCGTTAGCTAACGCCAGCATTTCAGTTCATCTGAGAATAAACATGATCACAAGGAGAGGAGCGGAATAGGTTTAACAGAGTGAACACAACACCATTACTTCATTTAACAAAACGGAATTAAACAATCAAGAAGTGTTTATTTTATTCGAAAAAATGCACCGAAAAATGTGCAGTATTCAGGACTAGTGTCGTCGCCAAGTGATACCTGGTGATGGTGTTGTCGCTGAAATATTTCCTATTTTCCGGTGTATTTGATGAACACGCGCAGTGGCGCAGTGGAGTGAAGTGCCCTTCCACCTATTTTTCCATGGTGGATAGAGAACTGCTCATCGCCGGAAAACATTACTTGACCACGTTTTAGAAAATTTAAAAGACATCGATCGGTAGAATAATTTTGAAAATCAGTCCACAATTTTTTGACTTATATGTTTTCAAAGTTGAACCTATATTTTGAGACCGTCGTAATCGCGCGGTCACAGCAGTTCGCCTGCACTGTAGACCGAGTGATGACCTTGCAGCATCATATAATCAGATTATATACCTATCAAGGCCAACCCACATGAAGGTCAAGGTCACGGTCAAAGGTTAAAGACCACGGTCACCGTTCAAGGTCATTGACTGGAATATTCCGGTCAGATGGCATTACTCAGTATGACGTAGGCAATGCTATGACTTCATGGTTAAGGCTACTCAAGGTCAACGTCAAAGGTCACGGTAAGATATATGTTTCAATGTCAAACCCTCATTTCTCTCCCAAAGGCTGCTATACTGTCAGTCATGTTGTACATTAGTGGGAATATGTCAGATTGTTACGTCATAGTACTGGCCGATCCAAGGGGGCAAAGGGCTGTGGGCCTCTCTATAGCCTAAAATACCTACTATCTTTTGGCCCCCAAAAGCACCAAATTTATGCAGAAGGGAATTTCAGAGGGAAAACATCACATTTCTTAAAAAAATACTATGTTTTTTACGATATTTTCTCATCAGCCCTCCAAAACGTTGTTTGGCCCCCTGCAAAAGTTGCACCTGGATCCGCCAATGCGTCAAAGGTCATTGACCTTAAACAATCTTGACTTCAAAATTTCAGAGACAATTGTGTGGGACGTTCCCTCTATGATTTTAGTCATTTTTGGGGGTATTCCCGTCATTTTTCGCATAATCACGGGATTTTCCAATAGGTCTCCAGCACGGCCAAGATCTGACCTTTACGATCTCGTTTGACCTTGAAGATATTGACCTAGGTCAATGAAACTTTTTCATAAGGTAGATCAACATAGTCCCCATACAGCCCCAAAATGGTGTTTTTCTAACCGTTTTAGTTTCCGAGATATCAGAGGAGCCATTTAGGGTCCCTGATAAACATATACCTGAAAACACGCACCTTGTGCGTGTTAATATACATATACGAATATATATATATATATATATATATATATATATATATATATATATATATATATATATATATATATATATATAGAACGGGAGACCCCCGTTCTTGTATGTCGATGTAGGCATGTCTGGGGGCCTCTTCTCCACGTCGGTTTACCCTTAAGATAAGAAAACTGGAAACGGGAAAGTCCTAGCAATTTCCGAAACAAAACTCGACGATACTGTTCATTCTAGTCGTTTCATGCTTAAATACTTTCAAACTCCGTTTTTACGCCACAGAAATCGTTCCGGTGGAGGTGTTGCATTGTAATTTCACTCATCTCTAGCTGCCTCGCGACTCCCCGATCTGGAAATTGGAGAAGAAGAATGGATTTGGGCTAAAATAAAGTTTAAGAATATAACACTCGTAATATGTAGCGTTTATGTTCCACCAAATCTAAGCTCAATTCGTTTCGAAGAGTTTCTACTTAATTTAGCTGAAAGCACGAGCAACGCACAAAATTTCAACCCCACTGCGATAATTGCAATGGGAGACTTTAACGCTGGAAATTGTTTTTTGACTAACACTTATGTACAGCACAGTCCGATTTCAAATTCAGAGTGGAAACTAAAAAAATTAGAAGATTCATTGGCACTCTCGCAATTGATCCAAGATTCAACAAGACTGGAGAGAAACACGCACAACCTGCGCGATTTAATTTTCGTTTCCGAGTGTAGTTTGGTTGAGGAAAGCGGATTACTCCCCTCTTTTTCTACATTAGATCACTTTCCGATCTATTTATCATTAAAAGTAAAAATAATCAACACCCCAGCACACCAGATGACAATATGGGACTACTCCAGGCTCGATCATCTCAGACTGACGCAGCAACTGATGACATCTAACTGGGACGACATTCTTGACAACGACGTAGACAACGCCACCGCTGAATTCACATTAACTTTATATCACGCTGCTGAAAATTTTATCCCTAGAAAACAAATATAATCTCGCCCAGCCAACAAGCCATGGGTGACAGGAGAAGTGAGGAGACTTATGAGAAAACGGGACAGGCTATTCAAAATTGCAAAAACAAAACAAGGAAAACTGGGTGTGGGCGAAAACAACTTAAGTGATTGGAACAAATGGCGACGATGTAGGAACGAAGTAACAAGCAAAATAAGATACCTCAAAGGCAAAAAACGGTCAAAAGACGTTGAAATACTTTTGGAAAAGAGACAAGAACCCCACAAATACCATCAAATGCTCAAAAATATGACCGGCAGCTCTAAAACTCATGGAATCCCACCTCTCCAAGACAGCAACGGTGACCTTGTCACCAGCGATCTGGCTAAAGCCGAACTATTCAATGGGTACTTTGCGGCCCAAACACAACTTCCAAACAGCGAGCAACACCAAATTCCTAACACTAACAATCAAAACGTACCACAGTTTACCATGACGAGAATAACAGATAGGGAAGTCTTGACACGCGCATTGACGGGGGCGGGTACCCGCCCCCTCGGGTTTTTCGGTGATAGCAGAAAAACGGCGGCGCGTAGCGCCGCCGTACTTGGCATATCTTTTCCTTCATCATTTTTACAACTTCTGTGAAAATTTTGAGGTTAGGTCATCTCAGGTCAGGTCACCAGTACAGGGCAAGTGACCCGACCTAAAAAAAGTTTAAGATAGCATAAGTCGGAGCAGGGTGAACTTATCCGATTGAAACTTATATCACATAATGGCCCCATCGAGTTTTCTAAAATATGTTCCGGTATTTTTTATATCGATGACCTAAGATCAGGCACGAGGCATGACCTCTCCATTGGAAATACATGGGAAAAATGTTTTTTTTACGGAATAACTCAGTAACGGATGGTGATAGAGCATTTATTTTAGCTCCATTAGACTCGCCTGGGCTTTGCGGTTCTAATGATATGCATTTTATATAATTTGACCCTTACCTGACCTCAGGTCAGGTCCAATCCTTGATTTGACCTAGCAAGGTCAAATTATATATCGTTTGATTCGGCTTGCTGAGATGCTGAGAGGATTCATATGGTTTAAGTTGTTTTGCTCTATCTTTACTTGTTCAGATTTAATGGCCGAAAAACTGAATTTACATGTTATCCCTATGACGGCATGTTTTGACCTCTCGTGACCTTAAATTTGACCTGACAAAAAATGGTTCAAATGTTTTCGATGGAGAAGTGGACGGGCAGCCCAACGCCGTTTACCGTTTTTCGCTACCTACCGTGGTTCTTGAGATCTTAGGGGGGCGGGTACCCGCCCCCCGTCAATGCAAAGGTGGCTCAGACCCCCGTCAATGCGCGTGTTAAAATCAACGGGATCAGACGGAATTCCAGTCAAATTCATCAAGCTTGTCGCTCTTATTATTGCGGAATCCCTTTCCCGGCTATTCAACAAATCTATTCAAGAAGGGCGATTCCCAAAATTTTGGAAGATAGCCACAGTTAAACCAATTTTCAAGAACAAAGTTGGCTCAGCTGAGGTATCTGGCTATAGGCCTATAAGCTTATTGTGCTGTCTCTCAAAATTTTTCGAGAAAATAATATTTCGTAGGGTTTATACACATCTGACTGAGAATGACCTCCTGACGGAAAGACAGAGTGATTACAGACCTGGACACGGAACCGATCTTCAACTGTTTTACCTGACTCACAACTTGTACGAATTGCTGGACAATGGATTTGACGTAACTGTGCTCTTCTTCGACATATCTCGCTATTTTGAGAAGATATGGCACAAAGGACTTCTAGAAAAATGCAGGCACGAGTTCGCACTGACTGACATTTTACCCTGGTTACACTCATACTTGACTGACAGACAACAGACAGTTCAGATCAACTATGTTAAATCTTCCCTGCTTCCATTGAACGCCGGCTGTCCACAGGGATCCATCCGGGGCCCTTTGCTTGCCTTACTGTAACTAAATGCCTTGTCTGGCAAAACTGAAAACTAGATTGTTTTTCGCAGATGACGCTTACCTAATTACAAGCCACAAGCCAGAAAATATCCAACATGTACAACAATCCCTCCAAGAAGACATCACCCAAATTCAAAATTACGGAAAGGAGTGGCTAATGAAATTCAACGCATTAAAAACAATCCAAAAGTCATTTTCATACCGAAGAAATAAAGTAGTTCCAAACTTTTTTACCCCCAGGCTATCCCTGTGGCCAACCAGCACAAACACCTGGGACTAGTCCTTTCAACTGACCTAAGATTCCACGACCACGTTAACCACATTGTCAAAAAAGTAATTACTACACTCGGTCCACTTTACCCGATAGCCCCATACCTACCCAGAGAATTCCTTGCTCAAATTAGACCACATACGTACTGCCCCACTTTGACTATGCCGACATAATATACGACGGACTCCTGACAGTGGACGACGCACAGCGACTCGAGCAACTTCAGAACCGGGCTGCCAGACTAGTGACATCGACTCTACAAAGAACTTCTACAGACAATTTAAGACACGAGCTTGGGTGATCCACATTGAAAATTAGGCGTGAGCAGCACAAACTGAAGTTTTTCCATCGATTTACTCATGGTGCAACCCCCAACTATATCCAAAGAATCCTACCAGACATACGGGCAAACACAGTTTACCCTCCACTTCGAAACGCCAGAAGCAGGACGGAAATATCATTTAGAACATCACACTATAAGTCTTCATTCCTACCCAGCACAATAAAACTTACTAGACAAACTATGGCAAATTATGATGAAACAAACTATGATGATACAAATTATGATGAACAACATTAGCTCAATAATTGACAGACAATTTGAAAACCTACACCGTATGCTTAAAATCGACGTTATTTTTTCTGGCTTTTCTCTTCACCCAGGCAATGAGCGCGCAGTAGCTCGGGAGGTTTTCCGCTTTACAATCAGCAGCCGGAGGTTTGCCTAAACTGGCAACTGGCAGTCGTGCGCGGCCGACCGTCCAGCCGGCCCGGCGTAGTGTGTGGACTGTGCGGGGCGGGGCATGGGCGGTGAGACCTACGGCGGCGCTACCGTAATTGCAGCTATAACACCCGAGCGGTGCCATGATCTAAGCGCTTCGGCGCTTTTGCACCAATTGGGGTTGCACATGTAATGATGTTCTGTAAAAGAAGAAGAAATAAATGAGTATGAGTATGAGTACAGTTTTGCCTCGAGCTTTTCCGTTTGTGGTGGGCAAATGCCTTTTTGCATAAATGAATGCCTTTTTTGCATGGATAGAGCCATTTCTGCCCAATTCCCTTTTCTAAAAGTATTTCCAATGGACAATTCGTGATCCGTGCCTGACCCTAGGTCATCTATATGGAAAGTACCGGAATATATTTTGTAGTGCGCGTTGAGTTCATTATGTGATATGACTTTCAATTGGATAGATTAAACATGTTCTAACTTATGCCATCTTAAACGTTTTTGGAGGTGAGGTCACTTGACCTGCTGTGGTGACCTGACCTGAGATGACCTAACTTTAAAATGTTTGGAAAAGTCACAGAATTGATCAAGGATAAGGTGTGCCAAGTACGGCAGCGTTTCGCGCAGCCGTTTTTTGGTGCCGCTGGAAAAGCCAGAGGGGGAAGTGTTCAAATACCCCCACCGGGCAGAGGGTTAATGGGGCACGGTCTCGGTGCCCGTCCAGTTCTGCTCCCTATTGAGATAGTGAGGGGCCTGATAGGAGATAGGGTGACCACCTCACCGTGAGTGACCAAAGACATTCCCAAAGACATTCACCATTCCCGTGAGTGCGCTTTTTTAAAGTGAGTGCGGCGCTTTTTGAAACAGGATCACAAACAGTAAAATTCAGTGTCGCGAAGGCGTCCTTCATGATACCAAAACCCACCTCCAAGCTGATGACTTTCCCCTGACGCTCCCCCCCACCTATATTACGTATCCATACCGCATACACGGTCCCACATCCGCGGCCGCCCTATAGCGCAAACGCCCTAAATGACACCATGACAGCCACAGATGCGGGAGCAGCAAAGCAAGGCAGCGATAGAGCAGCAAAGCAGGGCAGCGATCAAAACAGCGATAAAAGGCTGGCAAAACACAGAAGCTGAAAGGTGACGGCCCCAGTGGCGGATCTAGCTGGTCGGTTTGGGTGGGGTAAACCAAAGCCGAAAAGCAAAAAAAAAACGTCACGCAGTGAAAAGTTGTGCTAAATAATATGACTTGAGAGTAGAATTTGAGATATTTGAGGCGAAGAGCAAACAAGAAAAAAACGGCACGGGGTAAAAAATATGGGCTTAAGATGCTTTTTTCCCATCCAAGACGCAATATTTACACTGAACTTATCTGAGGAGAGAGGACTGTAAGCTGCTAAACCACCTGTGATTTATTCCAGCTAATCAATATATGCGCCGCGTTATGCTGTGGGGACTGGCGTGTTATGCAACTATTGATGTGATACTTCACCCACCTTGCCTATGGGTGCCTTCCTACTGCCTGACTTAACCCTCGCCTCTTCGGGAGGCCATCGATGGCCCCTCTAAGTTTTTTTCGGGATAGCAGAAAAACGACGAGGCGCAAAACCGCGGTTGAGGGCTCTACCTCTCATCCCATCATTTTCCCACCATCTCTGAAATTTTTTATCCCGGGTCACCCAAGGTTAGTTCACCAGGCGAGGTCAACCAAGGTCTCCTTACTTCAACTTTTGTACTCTATAAAAGCTACATTTCTAAGTCGATCGATTTGAAACTTCCTACACTTAATGAACCCTCGAAGGTCTACGAGATGCATATCCGGGATTTTTTGATTTCGTGACCTGAGGTCAGGTCACGAGTTGACCTCTCCCATTGAAAAGCATGGGGAAAGGCTGTCCTATGATCTGAAAGTCACAAAACGATTGAAAATGCTCGGCTGGCTCAGAAAGGTGTTCATGGACACCCTTTCACGGATTCCAGAGGCCTTGTTTGTTCTTTGACCTCTCCGAGGTCATCCAAGGTCACCAGGGTCAAAAACAGTATTTTGGCAATAACTTTTGACCTAATTAAGTTAGAGCGCTGAATCAAATGTTATCGTGTATGTCTCGTCACTGGCTTTCATTTGCTATATGGCAAGGTTACTTTCTGACCTTTCGTGACCTCAGATCATATTAGGTCACGAGGTGACCTCTGGAGGTCAAAACACTAGCGGGAGGTCATTACGTTCCACATAGCGAGAAAAGGTTTCCTCACAAAGCGGCGCATTTTCCTATCAAATGTACCTACTTTACCAGATCTCAATAGCTCTAATGACATAAGAGTTATGCCCAGTTTGCTTAAGCATTGCATATTTGAGTGAAAATAACCTATCTTGACCTAACTTAACCTCTGGAGGTCAAATCATTCACCTGATCGCTTAAACATACGAAGTAATTTCTTAATGAATTCACACGAGCCCTCTAACGCACTTTGCAGATTTGCGCTAACCCCCATATTTTCAGAGTTAGAGGGGGCATCTATGGCCCCGGTGGGGCGAAGGTGGTGCCGGCCCCCGGTGGGGCGCGGGTTAAAGGGAATGTGGCACCTTGGTCGAATCCTGGAATTTAATGTTATTAGGCGTACTTTTAGTAAAAAATAATGAAACCACTCACAATTTCTCTGAAAAATGTACAATAAGCTCAATATTTGGTTTTCAAAAATACTCCTCTAGCAAAAGAAATAAATATCAGCCCGTGGGTGATGTCACGGTCAGGCAACCACTACCATACTTGAAACGCTTCCAGGGCTTCGATTGGCTGATGCTCATCGTGACGTCAGCATATGTCGTCACACCAGTAGCTCACAACAATGGCCGCCGGCGACGGGGGCTGAGGGGGCTGGTGTCAGGTAGGTTTTAGCTTTTTTCTACGGAAATATCGAGTTCCAAGACAAATGAAATATGGAGTACCGGGTTTTCCGGCCTGCTTTACAACTTGGCTATCTCAGTTAAAATCACGTTGTGAAGGTGCCACATTCCCTTTAAAGCTAGATTTTATTACTAACGAGCACTTTATCTGTCATAGGTTTGCTATGCACAACATTGGAAGCTGAAATGATTAATTCTCGTTATCCTCTATTCCTATTGGAAATCTGTGTACCAAAAAAGTTGTCTCCCGTTCTTCCTGGCCCCAAACAATCTGTGGGTACTCTTTCCCACCCTGCCCCGCCTCGTGTCGCTGCCATTAAATGCGATTCTCGCGAGTACCGTACTAAACCAAATGCGCTCCCATGCGATGCGATCGCTCCGGCCCGCCCCTCATCTGCCGTGTTGCTTCGCCGCCGTGCCGTGAGTCCCGCTGCCCCCGTTCGGCGGATGCGTGTGTGTCATAGTGGCCCACCGGCGCCGGCAAGGTCAAGAGGACTCCCGTGTTTAACTTCATGGCGCACGAATGTTCCAATATCATCCACGAAAGTGAGGCGGCGCTCACTCGCGTGATTCCCCGGATGGTGTCGAAGACAGACTCATCCCGCAACGCTTCCTGGGCCGCGGCTCACGGCGCTTCTTATATTTCGTATTTCGAGCATGACAGATCACGAGCATTCAATTGCAGATCGACACTTCGCTTCACCCTTCAAATTAGCTCGGCACTCCTGAAACCCTCCTCATTTTTTAGTTCGCTATTCTTTGTTCCCTCTGCTTGCCACAAAATTCGTGCTGACTCGTGTATTGGTCTCTTGTATCGTGTAGGTATGTACATACCTGCAATAAACGTATGGAAGACAAAAAGGAGCAGGGGCATAAAGGAGGTCAACCGCTTTGGGGGGCGAAACAAATTGTTTTACCCCGATCTTTTCAGTTTGGGGCAAATGCCTTTTGCCCCCCCTGGATTCGCCACTGGACGGCCCCACTGGAAAAAACGCATCACCGTCTCCCCCGCGACATGCCGCCAGCTCGAGCACGAGTACATGCAGTTTTCTCTTCATGGTGTTCTGAAGGTTTTCTTCTTTTTAAATTTTGCATACTGGCATCACTTATCGTTACCAGATCAAACAAGGAATAGAAAAACACAAGGGACGGTGCACGGTTCCTATGGACCAGGGTAGTAAAGATGGACGGTGGCAAGGCCCTAGAGAGAGAAGGTAGAACGCTCCGCCTCCAAAACATGGCAACCGCTTGTTTTCAAGGTCATTTTTGTTATTGTCGAGTGATGACGAAATATCAACCAAACAAACCGAAACTCCCCGTCCAGATAGCATTGAGGGAGGTGAGATGGAGATTTGTTATGGGGTGTGGTGAGTAGAATTGGGGTAGGGTGGTATTGTAATATAATTTTCTGAATAGAGAAATGATCGAGGAATATGTCTAGCATAGAAAATGACAATTTTGCATCATAGTTTGTCACTAATACGTGTTTAAATTCGGGGATGCGTAAGTGGCGCGTTCGAGTTTGATACTATGCGAGGAGTTTTTAGCCTTTTGGAAGCCTGGAAATCGTATTTAATGTGCCAGTAGGATGGGATGGTGATTTTCACATTCTGTGGACCTGAAATGACAGGCCCAATCGAGATTTTGCAGAAGAAATGTATGATTTTTCATATCAGAATACTAAGTTTTCCATGTGAGTCTATTGCCATTTATTTATGTGTGGTTTATTTATTTTGCCTGTCCTTTCCATGTGATTAACTTACATTTCCTCAATTACATGATTATTATCAGTTAGTTTCATATCATCCAGCAAATCTGGTCATATTACAAGCTGTATTATACTTATACTACACTACTATTTATGTATGCAATACCTACATACATGGGCAAGCCATGACTATAATTGTAATGTGTGCTGCCCATTATACCCAAGCAAAATGCATATTCAATACAACTTCAAATATAAAACAAAACATCCATTTTTGGACTGAGTGTTCTTAAATGTTGAATGAACAGTGCTGAATTGAATGTTGTACTTGGAAGTTGTCGGAATTTGTTATGTATTGGAATTGTGCTGTCCCGCCACATAGGCATGCATCAGTCATGCTTTGCCATGGATGCATGTATTGACAAGGGCATTCATAGTATTTTTTGTTAATAAGAGCAGTGTTGCAGTGCTAAAATGGTATCTCCAATGCATTGGCAATGGGAGATACCCCATTTTCCCTTGCACAATGGAGAGCCACTCTGCAAAGTATGGCAGCAGGCTAGTTGAGTCGCCCTAGCAATGTAAAATTCTTGGACCACCAGTCTCCAAAAAATTTCACCAATCTTTCATATACCAGGGAGAAAAATGCACACATTGCTACCCACACAATGCAATACTACCTCTCTTATTAGTTAGTTGGTTAAGGACTTTGTACAAGGCCACCTTCTGTATTTTAATAACCATTCAGCCATTGTTTGTTTGGTTTAAGTGTCAACTTCCTCGCACCAGTCTTGCAAATTCACACCAGGTTGATAAAATTCACATTACTAGCTCCTGTCTTCAAGGGAATTCGCACTGACAAGATCTCGTTGAAAATGCCATACTTTGCACACTGGGTGGAGAGGTCACATGCTGAAATAGGTTCTCCAGAAAGTCACCCACTTTTTCAATTACTATGGTCAAATGCAAATTTCCTCCTTCTTTGTCATGATGTTACTTTGTGTATGGTGAGGAGGAAATGCTGCTGGTAATTTTAAATGATTTTAAATTTCAGCCTCAGCATACTCAAAAGCCTGTTTAAGAATAAGCTTTAGTGCTTTGCAACAAACCAACCGCTGAAGTAATGGTGCTGCCAACTTTCAAAAGGATAAGGAAATCCTTACTGTATCACTTGGTATTTGAACCTGGGTCAACAGTAATGAAGCTAATCCTGCATTCTTTGAAGTATTCAAAACTGAGTGAGGCTTGTACCTTGGATACTGTTGAAGCATGTTACTGCCTTTTGCCTTTAAACTCTTAAATCTGCTTTCTTTAGAACAAAACTTCAGGTTGTTTGTTGGTTGATTAGCTTTTTCTTGTTTTATGTACATTTTGTCATTTTGCTCACTTATAGACTCCAGGAAGCTGAAATATGAACTAAAACTACAATGGTGGCATGGAAATTAAAAAAATAAGAGCAGTGCATAGAGTTAATTTCCTGTGTAAAAGACAGGAGCACAGACCATGGTTGTTTTGCACGATTTCTGTGTAATATATAATGAGTTTGTCCAGCCATGTCATGAAAAACATTCGCATAGGTTTTCCTCTTGTGTTTCTACCTCCTTATTTGCTGCTAGATCCATCGATAATTTAGATATGTGCGGAGGTTCGTGTAGCCTCCCCAAAAGGTGGGATTCTGTTCTGGTCTTTGCTTCTCGTTGAAAATTATTTGCCAGCTCTCATATTTGGATGAAGGGGGTGGGGGGGGGGGCAGATGTCATACCGATCGACCCTCGTCACCCCCTAAAAGGTAGATGCCCCCTTCCACCTGAAAGGTTGATGGTGCCCCTTTGAAATATCGTTCCTTCGATGCGAAAATCGGGTACCCACTGATAGGTTGGCGCCCACCCGATTGTTTTTCCGGTTAAAACTTTTGCCCTTGGTCCGGATGGTGCCCCTCCCCCCCCAATGGACAACCTGGATCCAGCTCTGCCAGCTCTTTGATGAATTACTCAAATATCAAGCAGGTATTAGCAGACATCATCATTACATTACTTTAACTTTATATGAATTCGCTGAAAAAATGCCTATGGCTGGTGGCACGATTCAATCTTGATTCAACCCACAGCCTCACTCAACCATGCTCTTTCTGCCTTTGCTTAGATGGTATGAATGAAAATGGTAATATCTTAGATGGTTGATAATTTTGTCTGCAGGGGTCTGCAAATAGTCTTGTCTAATGTGACTGCAGCAGTTTTCTCGTTTGTTCCTCTCTCGATAATTTAATGCAATTTTCCATATCCAAGCAACGTCAATTGTTACGATTTTGGAATTAAATGCAATTTTACGTGCTCTTTCAGGAAGTCTTCGCTGCTGGCATGCTCAGGAGGCGATGCGTAACTGCCATTTGAGTTGGCAAACAAAGCCTGCAAGAAAGTTTTCGTAACTGAAGAAGAGAGCACATTCAGCCCACCATTGTCGTCTGTAGAATTTAGGCTGTGAACTAAGAGCAACATGTCCCATGGTACATTTCCCCTTTGTTGTTCAAGCATGAGTTGTTGGTTGAAATAAATATATTAAGCTCTTATTATAATTTTTCGTCTGGTCTGTTCATGCAAGCTAGCGTTTTCAGATATATCAAAGAGACGCAGTGCATCGTTGTCCTCTATGCCTCCATTCGGCGCTGACGTCCACTGCATCAACGGTCTCGTCAAAGGTAGCACCATCGGCCGGAGACGGTATGCCGCCACTTCGTTTCGTGGTTTCCGTTCAATACTGCTTCAGCGGGAATAAACTCACATAAAATAGCCATTCTTAACAAGTGATATATATTCAATAAGTGCGTACGGTGAATATTCGTCGGTAATGGATACGACATGACTAGCTATTTCTGAAGGTATATCACTACAGCAGTGGAAAGTTTTTTACGAAGATTGATGTGCCCAAATTTGGAAACATATTAGTATCCCGATATTAAAAGAGAAAGTATAGAATGAAGCATGTGATCTATATATAATGAGGCCTGTGGCCCACGAATCTATTGGACTGCCTCGAACCAAGTTCGAGACATTAGAAAAATGAAAACACAGACTTAAGGGACATTTTTAACACCGCTTGCAGGTTTCACTTGAGCTGTCCCAAGGACATACTAATCCACACCTCTGCGATATTATGCAGGAACTAGTATTTTACGCGCCCAATTATTTCTTTAATAAATATCACAGGAAAAAGGACACTTCTACGATAAAATTTGATGCAGGTCACAATGACTCTTAACAGGTGCATCAGATAAGCTGAACAATTAGCGTCACAGCGTCATGTTCCATGTACAAACTGAAGAGTATCACTTTGCATCACCCTCATGAGTTCAGCGCACTTTCCTTGACATTTTCGTAAGTGTCTTTGCACACCATGAATTTTTGCGGACACTTCGCCTTCACGGTCATTGTAGTTTCGTCCACGTTTGACCGTGAGGGAGAGAAAATAACACAAAGCCAGGTCTGATGAGAAGGGAGGTTACTGCAGCACGGCGAAATTATTTACCGTAGACTGTTGGATGCTCAGAGAATTGAGGAGATGCGTTGCCATCAGTAGTCGATGAAGGTGCCGGCAATTGTCTTGTCACAACTCACGCCTCTTCTTCCCCAACGAACGAGAAGTTTACTCGCGACAGAGCAGGCATCACCACCATACTCAGTTTGCGTCCATACACTGAGGGTAAAGGCGAACGGCGTCGAACCGACGATAACGACACCAACCAGGCACTACGCACTCCTCACCTCAGCTTATCTGTGTTGCGATTCGGACGAAAGTGTGGGCATCGACCAGGATGGCACAGCGGGAAAGCAGCGGATTCCCCATCCAGGGATTCGGCTCACGCATTACCCACAGTATTGCAGGGAGAGAAAGTTCATTACATAAACAAGCAGCACTGGACTACTATCACCATTAAACAGCGCAGCACGACGCTGCGGTGGCTGACTTGGCGTCTAAGAAGATGGTGATGCAGTCCGTTTCATAGTTTGCCACGGCCGAGAACAAGTAGAATATCTTGGCACGGTAGCGAGAGCACAGCTGTCCGTCCGTAATCTTGTCACTAGCCACTCAGAAGATCTCTAGTTCGAAGGTGGAGAGCTTCCATTTTCTTAGCAATCTGCTGCTTATGCCCACAGTGCGGGCAAAGCTGAGAGCAGAGATAATTATAACCGAGCTCTGTGCCGGCCCAGGACCCGTAGGTACCCCGATATCCTACCCTGCAGCCTCGCATCTGGTGAGAGAAAGAGGAGAGTAACGTCAGTAAGAAGAAGACTGGAGCAGTGGTGATGACTTTGAGCTGCCTCGTAATCCTACTTTTTGAATTCTTCTGAATGGTAAGGAGTGCATTTTGAAAATGGTTTGCATTTTGGAATTATTGTTGTTGGATGCTGGAATTTTGCATATATATTTATTAACATGGACAGTTATGAAAATATGACTCAAATAATATGTGTTGTTCAATTGCCTGAGCACAATTTCAGCGAGCTGTTCCAAGTAGTACCTTCAGTGAATGTCAGATAAGAAATACAATTAAAAGACTAAATGGCAGATCGGTCACTCATGTTCTTGAACTTATTGGCTTAAAATGACTTCTTGTGAGCGAGTTCAACAGAGAAATTCAAAATAGAGCAGAACAAAGCACAAACAACACAAGCGTATCTAATGAAATCCACTGCAAAGGCTCTTCAGACAATCATGAACACCAAAATAAAAATTAACGAGATGGAGCTAGAACTACTTATAGCTTTTCAATAGTTAAGTGCCCAAACTGGGACCACCCACCTCATGACAAAAGCTTATTAAAGCATTTTTATTATTTTCAGTTAAAATATCGATGGCATAATGATAAAAATTTCATTCAGCTGAAGACTTCTTTGGTTAGAGTTTGAAGCCTTCTATATAGTTTGGAAATTTTAATTTGCAAATAGTAGCAGAATTACTGAAATTGGAAAGTGCTCCAGAAATGATTAAGCTAATATATTGTGCCACACAGGCTAGAAGTACCTGGAATTTATTTGTGAATTGTATTTTCAAAAACTACAAGGTCCTTAAAGGGAATAGCTACTTTTTTCTCAAAATTCTAAAAAGAATGATTGACGGACAATATAAACATAATTTAGGCATAATACCACCTACAATTCACATCAGTGTCCACCCTGATCACCCATGGGGCCACACCTAGCACCAGGGTGCCATAGCTATCCCTGAAAATTCTTTCAGGACAGCTGACGGAAATGTGAGCTTTGGTTTTGCAGACTATTTTTCTGCCAACTGTTTTATCACCAGGACGATTTTCTGCATCATTATTTGTTTAGGAAAATGGCAAAGTAAGCTTAACCAAATTTTTAAAATGTTCTTTCTTCACTCTCATATTTAGAGGATTTAGCCATCACTGAATATTCTTTTGCAGTGCCCCACAACTGGTTTTCCACTGGGGTGCTAGCTGTAAAAGCCACCAGGGAAAATATAATCAGTGGGTGGAAAATTGAAATGAAATGAGAGTCAAGCCCTTACCTGTGCAAATCATTCAAACTACCATACAAAGTTTTGGAATAATTGTTAGCAAAATGTCTTTAATACCATATTTTTTAAGAGTTCATAAATTTACAACAGGAGTATCCAAATGTGTTAAAAAGACCACTTCATATCCTGCAACAACCTTATTGGTAGTCTGCTAACATTCACAATTGGTGCAAATAGTCAGTATTTACAACAATAAAATTAGGGCACACCCATAGAGTGTCTGCTCCCCAAGGACTTCATAGTTGAACCCAGTTGACACTCCCTGCCCAGTTGCACAGATTAACAAAGACCCTGCTTCCGTGCACAATGCTGATCAGGATTGCATGATTGATCTGGATGCATTTACAATATGGATAAAGCTTTAGGCAATGGAAACCAAAGTTTCAATCTGATTGCATCTATCAATATCGAGCCAGGTCTGGCAGCACATGGCAGTGGACGTTTAATATTTTCCTTACACTGCAAAGAGAAATAAGAGTAGTCCGTTGAGAGTAAAGCTTGCTTTGTTAATAAAAAGTTATACTAAACCTTAACAAAAACTATTCAGTACACAACATTCAGGAAACAAAACTATTATTAAATACATGAAAGAAACAAGCTTGTACAAAGAATAACAACTATTTTTTTTAAGAAAAATTGTACATTTGAGTGAAGGGAGCAAAAGGAGATACCAATGGGGCACTAGAAATGTAGCCCAAAATCGAGATAAAAGACTATTCTAAACGTCAATGTCCGAGCTCTATACATATCCATCCAATCTATCCATATCCAAGCCAGTGTTGGGATAACCACAGTTGTTGCTTCCTGATTCTCAGATCTATCTGGGTTGGTCCATCAAGCAGCAAATGAAAGTCTCTTACAAATGTAGGACAAATCATACAAATGGTTTTAAAGGACCACAAAAAGGAACAATAGGGACTGCATAAAACACTATAATTCTGCAAGGAGCAAAAAAACAGCATGCCAGACAACAAGAAGCATTGCTAAGCCAGACACAGAAATAAGTAGGTGCAATTTACTCTATTACCTAAGGTGTAGAACCTAATAGTACATAAATAGGTGCTATTTACTGGATTACTTTAGGGTCGGCACTAGAAACTGGAGAAAATCCGTGACGTAGGTGTGAGGTCATCACCTGGTATGATGTCACACAAGCGAGGAAGAAAAATGTTTTGCTGGGCGTAAATTGCGGTGAACCTGGCGCCTCATTTTCAAGCACTTGCGCGAACAACGGATTTGTCTGTTATCCAGTGTGTTTTCATGACAGTTTTGTGCAGGTGTAAGACACGAATCTTCGATTATTTCACTCTATTTTTCTTTTTAGTTGCTTGTGATAGTGGTATTGTTGCTCTTCTTTAAATTATCATCACACATAAAAGGATGGGAATGACATGCTATTTTGGATAGCTTCTTGATGTATGACCAATTTATGGCTGAATTCCAAGATTTTCTAGGACGTCTTTCAGTAATTTATGTTCCCAAACATGCATAAATAATATTTTAGCAGCATGGCCCATACTAGAGGTTAAATTCTACTGAATGATAGGTGTATTGCTTTGTAGTGCTTAGGACAGATGAAGGGAACATGAGTTACAGATAAAACAAATGTAAAATAAATTTGATTTTGCACCCAACTTCTGTTAATCTAATTGGCTTATATAGACATAGCATTCATGAGCCCTATCTTAGGAGTTTGAGTGTTTCATTATGCCTTTTCTTAATGGCTCTGGCTTTTTTGTTCTCATGTTTGTTTTAAAGAAGGTACATTTTTGTGTCTTGTTATGTTTAAAGCATTTTGAAATATTATTTAAACTCGCTCTCAGCAACACTGTTGAATCACCGCCTTGTGTAACAGTTCCTAGTCCCCAGTTTGCAAAGTATGGCACTTTTGACGAGATCTCGTCTGTGCGAGTGCCCTTTTAGACAGGAGCGAATGGTACAAATTTTACCACCTTGGTGCAAATTTGTGAGTCTGGTGTGAGGAAGGCAACACTAAAAATCAACAAAATCATGTGGGAGAAGGGAAAAACTGAATTCTTCAACCATGGGTGTGTTTTCCTCCCTGTTATATTGCGGATTGGTGTAAATTTTTGGTGACGGGCAGTGCGAATTAGTGTGATAATTATAGGTGGCTGGTGGGACTTGTCTGGCCTGCTGCTATACTTTGCAGACTGGCCTAGTCCTATGTTCTTGGGCAGGTATAGAAAACAGGGATGTGCCTACTTAAGATATTTTGACTAATTATTTTTTGGTGCTTTGTGTCATGGGCACAAACTATCTCACATTTTTTTACCATGGCCTCTGAACAGTGAAACTGCTTCAGATTATTATGTTCATGCACAATGTTTGTTTCAAACAATGCACCCTTTTGGACAGCATATGGAGAGAATTTTGAATATTTCAAGTTTGATATCCAGCACTGGCTATCTTATAAGAAATTTCAGTTTAAAATATCTGAGTGACATGGATCTTGGAACTCTGGCCTCAAACTCTGGCAAGGTGAAAAGCTCTGGTAGCTGCTGAAGAATGTGTTATGTTTTATGCTTGCTTTCTTTTTTAATACATGTCTTTTGCTTTTCCAGTAATGTAACATCAGGTGTCACTGGAAGACTTCAGCAAGATCTACATCAAGACCTCAGGATGGACATCCCATCACAAACCAGGAGATAACTTTTTAACACCAGTCAATGAAGGGGCTTGGAGCTGATCAAACACTGGACTAGAAGACACATCTTATTTTCTTGCCAGTTATGAGTGAGAAGAGAGATCTCCTCTTTGTGGCCTGCCATCAGGGCTACCCATTGGTGTATGTGTGGCTGCTGAGCTGGGAACCTACTTGCCCAATCTATAGATTTCTGAGTTCTAAGTCTTACACCACAATGTGGTTAGCTTCTGGTGCCGATGACAGCAAAACAGCTTGCTTGCCAAACGTAGATGTCGCCACAGCGTAGTCTCAGTGGCGGCATCTACATTTTCTTAGGTTGTGCCATCGGACCCACTTTGGTATTGCACAGTCTAATTCCAAAAAGTGTTCTTCGTGCGTGTTTGAATATCGATGTTCCCTGGAAACTGACTGCGGCAGTAAAATCAACACTTTAACCGTAAATGACCTGGCTCGATTCGTATTTCATTGAGCAGCCGCATCTCGTTTTTCAGTAATTAGCCGCAACATTGACTCGAATTTTAAGCAAGTTATTTTCTTTCACGCGCGTGACGTGCTTTTACTGCATTTAGAACAGCGTCCTAACCTGCTGCTGCTGGCGAGACCGCCTACAAGGCGGTCGCATTTGTAAGTTGCTTAATCCTCTCAGGGTGATTTTGAGTGGGCACATTGTCAAAATATGCTGGCGTCACGATTCAGAGCTTCTTTGTAGCTCTTAAATTTTCTGGTTTCCAATCTGTTTACGTGGCATGTGTTCCCTGACGTTGCAGTGTGTGTTATCTTCATCGACGGGAATGATACATGTCAAATGCGTGGCGGCGTGGTAAATGGTATTTTGCAAGGAATGTGTGGCCTGGATTTTTATCCAACATGGATTTTCATGCGTTTTTCCTCTTCTGCTATTTAATCTCCTTTTGCACTTTTGTTTCACAGGACAAAGGAGAAGTGCATGATACGTGTTTGTCGCTCCTTAGCACGAAAATTTGAAAGAGAAAAATACATCTAGCACGGAAATTACATATAGTTTTGGAAACATAGTTTTTCAAGCTACAACTAAATATAATAGAATATTTGCGCTGGACATGGCTGGAAGTCTCTTCTCGATCCAGGGGGTCCTGGGTAAGTTAACGCTGGTACGGCCATACAAGTCCTATACAAAGCCTATGGGAGACCCAAATTCCAAGGGGTCCTGACTTTCCAACACCCGCGGGATTTCCACCCATGGCGCTGGAATATAAAGTTAACAATGCCCATGGTCCACAAATGCAATCACGTTGTATTTACACTTTCTCCACACTGCCTAGACGTGCCACGTACTAATCTGACGAAGCCAATTACGATAACCTGAATGGAAAGAAAGTATATGTGTAAATAAGATGTCTCTGATAACCAGGGCTGCCAAGACATACAGTGAGACGCCAGGTTTTGCGTCAAGTGAATGAAAAAGCTGACGCTCCAAGGGGAAGGGGGTGCGCTGGGGCGGTTCTAGTCGGAAACTGGGTGCAGGGTAAAAGGGATGAGTAGTTCTCAATCGGGGGGGGGCATATACTCCGTTTACCCCAGGGGCGTAGCCAGAATTTTGCTCAGGAAGGGGTAGCACCCTGAAAAGGGCCCCTGCGACAGCCCCAAAAGGGCCCTGATGGGTAAAAAGGGCCCTCCTCATGTTACAGAATAGAGTGCTGAAGAGGGCTTAAGAGGGCCCTGTCTGGTATAAAATACCAAATTTGGCCACAGAGCATAATGCGGACGAGCTACCCTTCGCGCGGCTCGTATCCTCAGGGGGCCCTCAGGGAGGAGCGGCTATCCCCTCCACCCCCCTTGGCTACGCCCCTGGGTTACCTTGTTTGCAGGGGAGGGCAAGATAAACATTAGAAAAGCATCAGTTGCATTTCAGGGGACCAATAGGATAGGCGTATCCAGGATTGCCAACCTGGGGAGGGGGCACCTCCCCGAGGAACGCCACTTTTGAGCCGTCAAAACCTATCAGATGGGCGCAAAATCCTACCGGGGGCGCTTATTTTCGCGTTCGAGGAGGGAGGGGGTGGTAGGAAGCGGAATTTCAGGGGGGCGCCATCGACCTTTTAGGGGCGCCGTGACCATTTCAGTGGGCACCGAGGGTTAATCGAAAGGAGGGCACTTGCACCTCTGCTCCCTGGATCCGCCTATGGGGAGCCAAGAATCGTTTGTGGAGCCCAAGAATCGATTGGGGGAGCCAAGATTAGTTTGAGAGGATCTTTCCGCTTTGATCTGTCAGATGCATCCATGGTGGACCTCCACTTTGCACCTCGGCAGCCTGGATACTTGCTGAGCTGAAATAATGTTCGTGAAAATTGAAAAGCTGGCATCTCTAGCTGGTTTAAAAATTGCTAGCAGATATCACTAGCTTCGGTGTTTGCGTTCGTAACTCTGTGTCTCATTTTTAAATCAAATTGAACGTGAAGCTTGCGACCAAATGCTGTTTCAAAAAAACAAATTATCGAGATATTCATCATATTTTTCTTCCAATTTTGTTCTATATGTATCGAAAAAAACATAGATAGCAATCGTTTCGGCACATCTCCCCAAACACCGAACGTGCTCATTATCCAGTTTCTAGCAGGAGATGGTCATCTGGAAAAACTGCACTTGGAACAGACTACAAGTACCTATTAGTGGATCTGGTCTAAAAATAAAAATTGAGCATGAGCGTCGCTACTTGCATCCTTTATATCCTCTTATATTATACTATTGCGCAATTCAAACGACCAAAAGAGAAATATACATGTTTTTAGTCTCGGAACACTTTACAACTATGAACACACTGCAAGCGTACTTCATTCTGTCCATCACTATCTGTTAGATTCTGGCGCAAAGCTCGCGAAAGCTCATAGCACTGAGCCCACTAGCGCCACCAGACGGGAAACGCCCAGCAAAAACTCCAGTTTCTAGTGCCGACCTACTTTAGGTGCACTCCTGTATTCGAGGTAATAAATATTCCTGCGCCAGATTCGTAACGCTCCATTCAACACAGAATTACTATAAAGCTACATCAAAAATCCCAAATATTTGTGACTGAAATCATTTTCCAGTCATTTCTCTACCAGAAAAACTAAATTTCATGGCCCTACTCCCACGGATAGTGCAAGAGAACACACAAAAATCCCACCCGAGTCACAATTCCCGCCCACTTATCATGGAGCCGTGCTGTTGCATGGTTGACCTGACGTCATCGCAGCCGTCAGGGGTCGCCAAACGGTTGCCACTTTCCGCCAATGCTGAAGGGCCGGAGCGCACCCCCTGGACGGTGGTGCTTTTGAAAATCTATAGCATACGTTGGGTGTGGTGGTTCCGTAATAGTGGTGTGGGGTTGTGTTATTCTAGAAGGAGCTGGCTGGATTTTGGCCTCCAAGGCTCACTAATTTAATAATTACCGCTGTGATCTCTATCGTAAATGAGTCTGGGTTCGGTAGAGATTTATTCTAGTATCAGTATTAAACGTCTGCTTAACTGAAAGGTAAATAAGGAAAGAAACCGAATTTCGGACGGTTAAGTACTACTGATTCTGGCGGCATATGTTGAGGGAAATGTGTATGCAGTTAACTAGTAGATTTCTGTATTTTTTAGCATATATGGTTAGAAATTCTAGTGTGCAAAGTATGACATTTTTGACGAGATCTCGTCGGTGCAAGAGCCCCTGGAAACAGGAGCGGGTGGTGCGAATTTTATCAACCTGGTGTGAATTTGCAGGACTGGTGCAAGGAAGGTGACTCTGAAAACCAAACAAATAATGGCAAATGGTTATAAGACAGGAGGGGCCTTACAAAAGTTTTTAACTAACTAAGAGAGGTAGTATTGCATCATATGGGTAGGAATGGGTGCATTTTTATCCCTGATATATGGCAGACTGGTGCGAATTTATGTAGATCATGGTGCGAGAATTTTAGATTGCTGGTGCGACTCGTCTGGCCTGCTGCCAGACTTTGCAGACTGGTAGAAATTGAATGAGGAATATAATAGAATAGAAGTCCTATAGCATACAGTTTCAATTATAATCTTGTCTTAAACTCAATTTCTTGCTCTGGTACCTAAATTAGTCTCATAGCTTATGTGCTGTACTGACTTTTGGCCACCCAGCTTCATAAACCACATTTTTCTCATTGAAAATACTTCTGGGTAAAAGATGTTGGGCTATTTATATCCTCAACCTTTGAGCAACCAGAAAAGTAGCCTTTGCAATTTGGGATATATATCAATATTTTTTCATAGTTATAAACTCAGAAATATAGCCAGCACAGGCTGCAGGGCACCCAGTCTTGGGGAAAAACCTCCCCCCACCTATTGCACCATCACCACCTTTAAAGCAGAGGGGGAAAGAATATACACAGAAATGAGCAAAAGAGAACAAGATGGATACTAACTTTATGCTAAATACACACCCAAAAATCAAATAGAATAAGAGAAAAAAACTTATCAAGCATAATTTCAAGTTGAAGGCCCACATATGCTGCACATGTGACACGAAGGATGCAAGAGCAGTGAAAAATAATAATAAACTAAAGAACAAAGAAAAACGTGTATGCAGTAACAGGAACTGATCAATTTAGTGTAGATTGCAAGATTTCTTCTCAGGACTTAGAAACTTACTTAGGGCTGTTGCTCCATAGATGGTAATAATGAGGACTTTTGTGTGGCACCACATCAAAGAGAAAATTAGTGTGACAGGGTTGGTTGGGAAGGTAAGAAAAGTAAAAAAGCTTAAGCAGGCACCTCACCTTGTCTGCAGAATATGACAGATGTATGGACAGGGGATTGGGGCAGCTCAAATCCTGCCTAAATCAGGGCAGAAATTTAGTGGCTGGGCCAGACCCTCCTTTCAACTTGAACTGGCACATTTTTTTACCAGTTGGTGTTGACTTAATTTTTTGTTCCAAATCTCAGTTTTAGTCTACAATTTTAGAAAACAGTCCAAAAGAAATTATGGTTCATTATTTAGAGATTTGTTGATTTTTGAGATAACAGATATAATGTTTTTGCAACAATCTCACTACTCTTTGGTGCTGTTTTAATAAATCATTGTTGTTTCTCACCTCTTATTTGCGCCCTTTAGGGGTTGGTGTTGCCTCAAGTGTCAGTTTCTGCCTCAAGGTGTCATTACCTGCCCCAAAGACAGACCAAAACTGCCTTAAACCAGTTCTGCCAGACAAGATTGCATTTGTAACCTGCACACTCTGCAAGCTGGACCATGGGTGTGTCCATTATTTTCATCTGGGGAAGGGGGAGCATGGTCAGATACAGGGGACTCTTCAAATAAGTATTTCCCCATCTCAAATTTTTGACAATTTTTTTCAAAACATAAACAATTTTTCCTTTTTGCCCATCCTGCCCCAGGGATGGATCCAGGGGGACAATTTGACCATGCCACTCCCCAGGCTGGTCAATTTTTATCTAACTAGACAATTTTGACTGCTATTTTTAAAGAAAAAAATTCATGATTCGACCCTGGTTGCCCTCCAGCCAATATTTTGTGTCAATCTCTTGCCCCTCCAAACCACCAGACTTTTTTGGTGGAGGTGTAGGACATGGGCCCATATGGTAAAGAGTGGCAGCAAGCTTCTGACAGGCCAGGAGGCCTGGATCAGTGGCAGGTAAAAGAGGGGCTAAGGGGGCTCAAGCCCCATCTCATTTTAAGCCCTAGGAATTGGGCAGATCCAAGTCTTTATGAAGGGGCTGGGTTAGATATAAACTCACTTTGGAGCCCTGTTCAGGAGGTACCTTCCCATTTTTAATTACTGAATCGGAAATATTTGCTAACTGAATAATTGGGGAGTTGCTTAATTTTAACATACTTAAAAGGTAATATTTTTGGGAACTCAAAACCAACTCTTCAGGGCCCCAAAACCAGCTCTTGGAGGATCCCAAGACCAGCTGATCTGGGGCCCTAAGATCACTTAAGGGTATTTTGAGACCAGCTCTTGACCCCCCACTGACATCCTTTGGGTCCTGACACCTACCTTTGGAATTCCCTGTCTTGGGGGCCCCCTGAGATCAACTCATGGGGGCTCCCAGGGACCAACACCTGGGAGCACCCAGAGACCAGCTCTTATCCCCCTTGATGGGACCAACACTTGGGACACCCGTAGACCAACCTAGTGGTAAACTAGACTTAGTGAGAGAAATCCCAGTGTTTTGCACTGCTATTTTTTGGTGAAGAGGACATTTTGAAGCCTGTAAATAGGAACTTGGGCAAGGATAATCTTAAAAACACAACAAGCTGGCGGCCAACTAGCGATCCCCACGTGCCTAACCGTTTTTGACAAAAATGTTATGTAGGAATACATGTTTGCTGAAAATTAAGACCCTGTGATGGAAAGGGCACTCAGAGAATGTGATGGGTAGGTACTCAGGGGCAGCAGTGGTTCAAGTTTTAAAAGCTTAAAACAGTATTTTCTGGCTTTTGAACTGTAACACTGTTTCATGGGTGTCAAGGGGGGGCAGGAGACACACCATGCCTACTGTGAACCAGGAGGCTGCCCCTTAAAATTGTGTGACCCAACCCATGGGTTCGACTTTCTGCCCTCTTGGGGCCGCTTCACAGATGACGTCAGCGACCGAAGAGGGGAAGTGACCTGGCATTTTCTGACTCTTCTGATGAAAGGGGAAGGGTCTGGCTTTCTGGCAAGGGGGCAAGTCATTGCTGTTGTGGAATTTTTTATTGAGCAAGAACTGCGCAGCCAAGCAAGTTTCGTAACCAAACCTATTTTAATTATAGTATGGCACCAGTTCTGGCTTGATATGCTAAGAATATTCCAGAAGTTATGCTAGTCACATACTTTTATACAATGTTAAACCCCAAACGACTGCAAATGGTTTCTGAGTCGTTTCCTCAAACAGAATAAGGAGTCGTAGGCTATCGTTGCAGTTTCTTATTATGTTTTACATTTTCATGGCAGCGTGTATGCTTTTAGCTATTATTCTTTTTCATATAGCTACTTTTTTGTAGTGAGGTGGCTGCTTCTCGAGCATTTTTCTGCTTCTTCCATGCGTTAACAATAAGCGTCGCTGTTGTGAGCTGTAGGTAGGCAATTGTTATTCGTAGATGCTCAAACTGTTTGAGCAGTCTGCAGAGTTGAAATATGGCTGGTGTCTCTAAGATCTCGCTGGGGAAAGCTTTCGGTAAATGTTCCGGCTTCGAGCAATTATTTCATCATGTTGAAAAACCAGTCTCCAACTGGCACATTAATTTCCAGTGAATGTGCATGTATTCATTGCCTGCTTTGTAGTGAGGTGGCATCCTTTCAAGTATTTTTTTCCTGTTCGTCCATGCGTTAACATGGAACCCCATGATACAGCTTGAGCATCCACGAATAATACCTACCTACCTACAGCTCAAAACATTGACGCTTATTGTTTAAACATGGAAGAACTGTAAAAAAAAGATCGAGAAGCAGCCACCTCACTGCAAAAGAGAAACTATATGAAAAAGAATCGTAGCTAATTGCACAATTTATATCGTGAAATTAAAAGCATAAAGTAAACATTTGACTATTTCTCTAGAGACGCCTCAAAACAACTTCCTTTAGTGTCAGGTGTACCTACGACCTTTGAAGGGCCACCTGGAACTGCTAAAACAAGTTTTCGGACCTGGGTCAATAATTTTGTTGGAAATTGTGATAAGGCTTTCAGTTTGATGCATTAGTATGTCCGGATTATTATTGCAAGTCGATTGGTGTGCATATTGACTATGTTGGGTCAAATATTATACATTTTCTAATCTTTACATTTTGACGTAGTATTGGCCACGTCATACCCCATACCAGTCGCCGTTACGAGAGGAATTCAGTAGAGCCTAAAAACGGCTCTTAACGCTCTCCAGTCAGACGCTGAGGTCAAGAAGACATTCTCCAACTGGCACATTCATTGATCTGCCATGGGGCCACTATTCACCGGAGCCAATGAGTTGCTGAATTTTTATTTAATAACTTCGTATGGAAAATATACTACCGTTCATATCTTTTCGCTATCCTGCATGGGAGTCAAGATCAAGCAGGGGGATTTTTGACCCTCCTCCCCCCATCGCCACGGGGACGAAGGTTGGGCGGGTGTTGAGTTGCATACCACACGTTGTAGACTGTTTTTTAACTATCCAGTTCGGTCTCATTTCGTGCCAAAACGCTTTGTGGAGGGAAGGGGGGGTGCGTATGTAGCCGTGAGTGTCTCGCACCTGATAGACGGCAGTGTTTTTATCGAGCGCCGATTCGGATTTTAGCGAGGGCGTTTCCCATGCCGCCTGGAACTGGCATTGGTGATACAGTACAGTTGCAATAAAGGCCTGAAAATGAGCCGCCCCGGTAGCTCAGTTGGTAGACCGTTGGGCTCCGGCCCGCTGCTCAGAAGCATGCAGTGGCAGTGCATGCCCAGGCTTGGGATCAGTTCCCCTGAGACGCTCCGGCGCTCAATAGTTTACCCGACGTACAGGTCGGCTGGCAACTGACTGGTGAGAGGGTGACCTGAGCGGGGCGGCCGTCCCTGTGCTTTGTGGGACGTTAAACTTTGGCTTCTAAATCAACCCTTCATTGTGGGAGTTGCTCGTTCGGGTGGTGGGGTCGGGGTCTCCGTGACAAGTCCATTGATGACTTAAGTGAGACTCCGACTCTCAACAGTCAAACTGAGAACAACTTGGACAAAATTTGTAAAAAAATCTGAGTGCTCTGAGTGCCAAAATTTGAAGCAATGTCAATAATGACCATATTAAAATGGAGATTATAACGTAGTGTATTCTAGCCTCCTCACAGTCCTGTTTAACTCAGTACAGCAAATTCAAAATATGAAACATAAACAAAATTCAAAGAATTCCCAATAACCCTTTAACGTTTCTTCGTGGTGCCCGGACAACCCCCCACAAAGAAATAAATCCACACCCCCTGCACCTTTCACCTGTGTTTTTGAAGTGGACAACAGTTTTGCTGGGAAGAGGGTTCTGACAATTTCTAACAATTTTTAACGAATTTTCTGAGTATTTCTGACAAATGGCGGGGAGAAGTCCGAACACCCCCAATTTTGTTTGACGTCATATGTGAACAGCCCCTTGCCATTGTATAGCTGCCTAAATATTTTCCCCTATTAGCTTTGTTGATCTTCAGTGACCAAACTGTGCTAACCTTGCTCAGCATCTATACATTAAAAGTGCATCTATAGATTGAAATTTGTCAGAATAGAAAAATTTAGTGTTTCAAGGAGAATTCCTATGATCAACAATATATTGTCATTGAATGCTGTGGGGAGTATCTTATGGTGGATATAAGTTCCTTGATATTGAGAAATTCCATCTAGATATTCATGTTCAATCATGTGCTTGGTTATTTAATGGGGAATTTTGTCCCGAAGTCCCTTTCACAAGAGGTGCGTACTGCTTGCATGATTTCAGAAGTGAAAATATCATAAGGGTTTCTCTGGTGTCAGTGGGTGAAAAACACACTGCTGAACCCTGGCAAATCCAAAGAGTCAATTTAGATAGCATCAGTAGTTAGAAAATTCATCGGCTGGTCCCATATTTGGTAGAAATTCTAAAAAAATTATGTCCCTTAAAGGGAATGTGGCACCTTCACAACGTGATTTTAACTGAGATAGCCAAGTTGTAAAGCAGGTCGGAAAACCCGGTACTCGATATTTCATTTGTCTTGGAACTCGGTATTTCCGTAGAAAAAAGCTAAAACCTACCTGACACCAGCCTCCCTCAGCCCCCGTCGCCGGCGGCCATCGTTGTGAACTACTGGTGTGACGACATATGCTGACGTCACGATGAGCGTCAGCCAATCGAAGCCCTTGAAGCGTTTCAAGTATGGTAGTGGTTGCCAGATCGTGACATCATCCACAGTCTGATATTTATTTCTTTTTCTAGAGGAGTATTTTTAAAAACCAAATATTGAGCTTATTGTACATTTTTCAGAGAAATCATGAGTGGTTTCATTATTTTTGATTAAAAGTACTCCTAATTACACTAAATTCCAGGATTCGACTAAGGTGCCACATTCCCTTTAACTCACACGCAGTGGAGGGGTTTTTAAGTGCCTCCATCAATTTTCCGAGGTGGCCGGAAAAGTGTTCGCCGCCGGAAAACGCTAATTGGCTAAATTTGAGAGAATCCATGAAGGCGTCCATTGGCGAAAGAATTTTCGAAATCGGCTGATACTTTTTTACTTGTAGGCTTCAAAGTCAGACTTATATTTTGGGTCCGTCGCAATTGCGTGGTCCCACCATTTTGCCTGCACTGTAGACAGAAAAATGATACAATAACTTCATATAATCGGGTAATATTTCAAGGTCACTCCACATGAAGGTCACAGGTCAAGTTCATTGACCGCAGTATACCGTGGGATTACATTATTGAGCATGAAATATGTTAAGCCATTACTCCATAGCCAATACTCCAATATCAAGGTCACAGTTCAAGGTCAAGTTTTTTCAAGGTTAACCGATCATTTCCCGCTCAACGGCTGCTATAGCGCCGGTTATGTCGTACATTATTGGAAATACGCCATATTGTTACGTATTAGGTCAGTGATCTTGAGTTACCTTGTCCCCAGACTTTCAGAGAACACTCTGTGGGACCTTTCTCAAATGGCCTTTGGCTGCTTTTGGTGTATTCCCTGTTTATTTTTTCGTATAATTACGCCATTTCCCAATAGGTCTTCAGCACGGCCTAGATGTTATCTTTACGACATCGTTTGAACTTGAATATATTGACCTAGGTCAGTGAAACTTAAATTTAATTTGGATCACCATCGCCCCCATTCTCCCAAACGGGCGTTTTTCTAACCCTTCTTGGTTTTTGAGACCTCAGGGGTGAGCACTATAGGACCCCCCTCTACTGCACGTTGACGCCAGACCGGTCTCCACTGCCCGTGATAAGATAAGATCTTCGAAGGGCCTGCTGAAGTCTTTCATGATTATTTCTCTCCTTGGCATTTCTAACTTCCTCCAAGCTTCTACAACGCATCCTGCATTTTCCTGTCGTTCCTCCTACCTGCTTCAAGCTCATCCTAAACCTCATCCGAGCTCCTAAACAGAGAGTGGTTTATCAGAGGAGTTTGTAGAAGGTTCGACTCTGTTACACCAATTTCATGTGACCAACAAAAGCAAAATTGTTTACTGTGGGAAGCACTCTAGGTATGGGATGTCTGTGACTGCAATTCAGTGGCGGCGGATGCTCTTTTCGGATGGGGGGCAATAATTTTTCTAGGGGCCCCCCTTGACGATGGGGCCCCCTCGCCAGCAAGGCCCCCCGTCCCCTAAAACTGCAAAAGATTGGTTGGGACTTGCTGCCTGAGGTCAGAGGCATAAGCGCAGGGTGGATCCAGGGGGGGCTGAGGGGCTTCAGCCCCCCACTTTGCCCCATTTTCGGCACTTTTTGCCCTATTCCCCCTTTTTTCGCCAAATTTCAAAGCTTAGCCGCTCCCCTAGCAAAATCCTGGTTCCGCTCCTGCATAAGCGTCACAAATGGTAAAAGTTGTATTTGGTCCAGTACAAAAATGGCTATTCCTCCCTGTTGTTTAGTTGGCTCGTGTAAAAAATTGTTTTGCCTTCCCATTCGATTTTCCACACGATCTCGGATTTCAAGCTGGAATATGTTTCCTGTAGTACAGCAAAATGAGCAGCGTATTTAACATGCAGATGTCGAAATATGGATCTGCGTTTTATAGGTTCACGTAAGCCTCGGACATTGAACGTCAAAGCTTTAAGCTCTCGCGTCACGTTAGGAGTTTAGCAAAATTATAATAACGGTACAACAACTGCCTTCTGAGGCAAATAGTTCTTTTAAAAAGTGAACGCTGTTTGTTCGTATGCATGTAAGTAATAAACATGGTAGGTAACACGAATTTTATATTCTCAGGAGTATTTTTTCGGAAAATTCCGTCTCCCGCAGAATGAGGACTGGGGGCGCTTTGATGCTGTCGTCTATATCGGCACAGAAAATAACGCAAATGACAGGCATACTGACCTGAGCACACGCAAGACCAAGCTCGGGGCCCTGAGACACAGCTCGGTGCTCCTTGAGACGGAGCTTGGGGGCTCCTAGAGAGTGTTGTGGGAATGACCTAGGACCCTAAAAAGATGATACAGATGACAGTAAAAGCGCTAAAAGACTGGCAGCCTAAAACGCCAAAGTCCAGAAACTAAAACGTCTAAACCCTAAAAAGCCCAAAAAGGCTACGTCAAGGTAAAGATAAGAAGAAAAAAGCGTGGGATGAGGTAAATACAACGTTTCGGTCTTGGACCGTCGTCAGGCCGGGGGTGAAAGGTGGAGGTGGCTAGAGGCCTGAGGTAACCTTTTTCCAAATACCGAGTGACTGGAGGCCTAAGGTAAACTTTTGGTCGAAGCAAAAAGTGTCGGCAGTCCCAATACCCTCTTGCCGAAGGAGAAAGGGAACATCGTGTGTGGTGTGTTATGTCTGAGCATGCGTCTGAGAGGGTGTCCCCGTATGTCGAATTTACCGCAAGAGTGGCCAGGAAGATGTTTGCGTGTTGAGAGTAGGTCTGTAGCGCCGAATGAGGAATGATTCTGTGATTTTTCTGTTTGGGCCATCACTGGCGTATTTTAGAATTTTGATGCTCAAGTTGTCTGCTGTCAGCTCATCATTCGGATGCATGGTTAATCTGTGTTGGCCGAAAGGTGTTTCCTGCCTCTTATTTCTAGCATCACCTAAGTGTTCGTTAAATCTTAGTCTAATGGCCCTCTGGCTCTCACCGATATAAAATGATTTGCCTGGTTCGTAAAGCTTACAATCTATCCTATAAACTACATTTTTGGCATGACATTTCCCATGGATACCATGGTCAGATCCGCGCTGGAACCAATGCAGTGCCCTGGGGGAGGCCGTTTCTGCCACGCCTGTCATGCGGTACCATGGAAATGCATGCAATTATTTAGATGGCCGGGTGGCTAGCAGAAAGGCAGAAACCCAGCGGATCGTAAACTTTGGGGAGGCGCCGCATGCGTGGGTGGTTTGTTGTTTTTAGGGAGGTTGGGGACTTTTGGCGGTAGCTGAGGCCCCGGCCCAGCTCAGGGCCCTGAGAAGTGGGGCTGGCTTGGGTGCCCGAGACGAGTCGGGGGGGGCGGGAACAGCTGGGGGCCCTGGGAGTGGGGCCCGATACCGATGGGGCCTTTGACCAGTTCTGGACCCCTGAGACGGCTGGGGGCCCTTTGGTGCTGGGGGCCTAAGGCGCGGGTGTGGTGGGGGCCCCGAGCCCAAACTGGGCCCTGAGATAGCTCGCGACCGATGTTGGGGTGGTGTTGACTAAAGAACAGTATTGGTTTTTCGGGGCCTGCTGATTTGGGGTGCGTTTTGCCGCGTGATGTGTTTTAGGGTTATTTGGTGTTTTGTGTGTTTGAGTTTGTTTTTGGGCTTATTGATAATTGGGTGATTTGGGCAAACAAAAACTGTTACACAACTGATTCAGGGCTCAAACAACTAACATCTCGCCTAATGCCCTCACATTTGCAGCCACCGGTGCGTATTTTTACAACTCGTTTAAATCCTTTCATGTTCCTTTGATCTCTTGGGAGAAGTGACCGGAACACCTTCAGGGTCCCAAGGTGTTAAATTTGTGTTGAGGTGAAGTTAATAATAAGTTTACCACCTTTTTGTGTTTAGCCATAGCTGACAAAAGTGGTTAGGTAGCATCTGAAGCCCCTTGCGACTTGGCATTGAACAAGTGTCTACAGCTGCATGCGCTCAGACCCTGGAGCTGGGTCAGAACCCCTAGATTTGGAGTCTCCCATATACTTTCTATCAGAGTAATCGTACACGTCCACCCCGGAGCCTCCTTGGAACGAACATGTTTCAAGTGATGAGTACCAGCTCTAGTGTGCCTGTTCACTTCTGAGTAGAAATATTCTGAGTCGTTGGAACACATTTTTCGCAATAATGCTGTCGTAGACACGGCAGGCTTAATCATACTTGAGGGAGACATAGTTTACCATAGCTTACAGCCCGATCAGAGCTTTTGAGACCTGACGCCCCTGTCATAGATTCTTTAACTAGCTAGCATAAACGTTGCCCCGGCGAAAAAAGTGAGTGTGCCAGTCAATCTTCAGTCTGTGGCTGACAGTAGATTTTCCCCTCTAGTACCAAAGACTCACCGGATTTGGGCTTACTGCCGCATTCCGCACTGGCTGGTCATATAAACGTACCGATTTCTTCCTAATTTGGTTGACATTGGGAATTTTCGGATACAGACTGGGCAGGCCTTTTGCCTCCTCCCCTATACCGACGCTTATGGTAGGTAACTAGGACGGCTCTGAATTGATTTGACCCGATGACGTCGGGCACTATATTGCCTCAGAAGCTGACGTGCCCTTAACTTCAGTTCGTCATCGAAACAATGGGTGTGGTCACAGTTTACTTTAGCAACAGCAGCTTTGACTTCTGGGAAATTTACCTGAACGGTACCCTCAACTGATTGCCTAGGACATTGCCCTTGATTCAATAGCAGTCCATGCAATGGAATATTAATCGCCTCGTGACCGTGAGATGCAACAGCACGTACATTATTACTTGAGCTTTAGTCACTGGAATGATGTTACTGTGCTGCATTATATATTTCTGGCTAGTTTGCTCTGACTAACAATGTAAATCATCATATGAAAAAATTAGTCCTAATTTTCCTGTGGATTGGCGACTGCTGGAATGCTGCAAATACCAGTGCCCAGTAACCCGAACTTTTATATTGTCATATATTTATATCTTAGAAGAGTAGCGGGGTTGGGAAAACTTCCCATACTACCTTTTGAGTGTCAATCAATGAGCTTGTGTATGTAGATCAGACTTTTCGGAGCGAGGGAGGGAAGACCCGGTCTACTGAACATATGTCAGCTGTTGTGTATGCCCTTAAGTGAACTGCTGTGAGCTGGTATTCTGTTCTCTAGGTTTCTTCTCAGACCGGCCATGGTGTCTGAACAGTTGGGGACGCTGGGAATGAAGTGGGACCCGAAGAACCTGGAGATCCGCACCATGTCGGTGGAGCGGACGCTGGAGCCGCTGGTTCTGCAGGTGCTGACTGCACGTGCCACGCCGCGCTCCTCAGCGGCTCTGTCGCACGCGCCGTCTCCTTGTGTGGCTGCTGCATGCTGACCGTAGCTTGTGTCCACAGCACTTCTTGTTGTATGGAGAGATGACTCAATCCGAAGGGAGCAATATCGAATTCCGATGGGATCCCAAGAACTTGGAAATCAAAACTCGCTCTGTCGAGATGACTTTGGAGCCTTTAGTTATGCAGGTAATGTTATTGTTGTTGCGAAGCAAGTGGGGAGGAACTTAACAGTTTGCTGAATCTTATCCATGTCCCTAATTGGGATGACTTTCAACGAAAAAATTAACAAATTGGAATTAAAATTTAAGATGATCGAAATCAAGAGACGCCTAGAACTTTGCAATTAATCTTGTTTTGTTTTGTTGGCATATTTTGTATGTGAGAAGAAACCTTTTAAATTTTGTTGTTGTGAGTTCAATGTGTTTTATTTTGTTAATGATCGTATTTGGATGAAATAAAAAAGTTGTTTTGTTCAGGCACATGCATATTTTATTAATTAACTGGCTCCTATTATGTTAATAATTTCTCTTTTGGTTTTTCAAAATTTCTATACTTATGTAAACGCTGTCGTCTATGAAACATGTGTTTCACACCATTTTTGGTCTGTGCCGAAACATCAAATTGCACGTCTTTATTTTTATACTTTTTTTAGAATACCGCATGGCCTTTGGATTGGAAGTTTGATAGCGGGCACAATGTGGCTGATATTTGCCCTACAGTGTCCTTGCGAATGCGCGGTACTGATGTGCGTAGTAAAAGCATGATATACCTGCTCTGAACCCCATGGACAAACACATGGCCTTGATGCAGTGGAAGTCGCGTGCAGCACACTGCTGCCTGTTTGGTATAATGTACCCTCCTGTCGGCTACTGCTGCTACTGCTGCCTTGGATTCATGTTTTATTGCCTGTTGATGTTTGGCATGTGGCTTCTAACTGCTCCACATCGAGTAAACGATGCAGCTTGAATTTTGTCCTCTGCTCAGTGCCATCTCAGTTACCTACGTAGTTAATTGCCTCACCTCCTTTTGCACCAGAGTTCAATTCTATTTGTGTGACCTCCACAATGCACGCCGAGCAGGTGACAACATTGGTCAACACCAAGGGCCCCTCTAACAAGAAAAAGGTCGAAGCAAGCGCGCTCACGTGCTAGTGGCTGCTGTGGAAAAGGCGACGGCCAACTTCCTGGAGCGTGGCGAACAGATCGCTCACGAGAACCCGGACATACGGCAGGAGATGATGACTGCAGTCGACGAGGTCAAAAAGACTGGTGAGTGCTGGTGGCTCTGTGCAATGTCATCGAAGGTGGTTGATGAGACTAGAAGGGAAGAGCTGGGGTATTCACAGCCAGGACTACAAGCGGGTGACTATACGTTACCCGTTTCCGGTGGAACCTTGAAGCAAACAACCATTGTGTGTGCCTGAGTAAACCGTAGGCGGTCATAAATCCTGCCTCCAAAAATCTGAAGCGTTAACTGTAAACCGATTTCAGCACTGATCACTGAGATCAAAAACATCTTTCTCTTCATCATACGCTTGAATTGGGACGAATTACTCAGGTCAGCTATCATGCGGTCTCCCCGGTGTTGAATCCGCACCGACCCCGCGGGCGCTGACGTCGCCGGCCGGTTTGGCCGCGCAATAAGCACGTCCCGCAGTTTGAATGTAACGGCCGCGCCGGTCGTGGGTGCACGTATCGCGCCGTCGCCGGCGACAAAGGCGCTCACCCGTATCTGCGGTATCGCGCCGGGCTGGGTAGCGTGAGTCATGGTTAAACTACGTCAGCGTTCTGTGGACTCATGTCACGTGATAGTAACGACATGCCTGAGACTGGGAGACACTGGCTGCAGTAACGTATTGCAGTGTTTTGGGAACAGTTTTTTTAATATGAGGAATATTTCGGACTCCACACGACAGAACGCATTCGCCACTCTACGGTGTCGTTAATGTAGTATATCCCTTGTTGAGAAGTTGCACACTTGGTGTACAGTAGTTTGATCAAATAGCTCAACCATTTGTATGTAGATGTTCGGCCTGCAGTATAGTTTTTGGTATCCATTGCTTGGTGGTGTAGTATAGTCCTTTCATTGCTGTTTTCACATTTCCTGAAACTGCACAGCTTAGGCGTTTTAAAGTGAACTTTTGAAGGAGGTGGAGTAGCAACCAGAAACATTCTGTTTTTTCCTTCGCTCTCCCCATAATTGGCATTTCTTTGCCATCGTAGGGTGCCACTTCTAGAGTTGTCCGCAGACCTCTGTCCGATGGGTTGTAAATCCTTCAGTAGACAGCTGAGCCGCTTTGGAACGATCTTTACATGTAACGATCATTACAGCTCCCGCTTAAAATTCTGCTTAAGCCACCCCTAAAAAACACCCTAAATTTTGTGTCGGGAGGACGTCATTTTCAATTCTCAAGAGGTATCCCTGGAGGTGTATCAATTCCCCCAGGCTTTGTTCCTTATCCCCGTAACAAAATCTGAGATATGTCACTATCCACAAACCTAAAACCGAGCATTTGCGGACATATGATTGGTTTAGAAGCAGAATCGTAACTGAATGTTATGCCGTGCTGTTGCTGACAGCTTGCTTGGGACATTGTGGACAAAATACATATCGACTGGCAGGAGTTCAATCATACATTCTTTGTAGAGAGAGTAAATAACACTTCAGTCACACCCTGCAAGGTCATGGCCGGTGATCCAAGTGCTATTTTTGCATGCGGGCGGATTATGTAGCTGCCAAGTGCCGGCGATGTGATGGTTAATTGGGTAGAGTTTATAGTACGTGCGGCTTACTTACTAATTGCAGGGGAAGTCGGTGCGATAACCCAAGACAGTCTCTGGTCCGCACGATTTAACGCCACTCAACCCTCCGCCAATGTACATCAGCTCCGGTCTCACTCTTATATGAATTTGGACAAGTGAGCACCACCCTCGGTTGATATACGCTGGTATAGTAGATAAGGAAATGCGACGTTGGCGCCCGGCAGCCTCCGGCGGTTTTTGCGATTTTGGTTAATGACTACTGACCGTAACAGAATCATCTGTGTTTTGCGGGGTGGGTGGGGATGTGATGGCGACTGTCGGTCTTGCATGACCAGTAATGGATGTGTTTGTTGGAGAGGGTGATTTCGGTATTGGACCGTGTTGACCAGTAGCAGAACAGTATCGTCTGACTGTGCGTTCGCTAGGAGAGACGATGTTGGTATTGGGCCGTGTTGACCAGTGTCCTCTGACTGCGTGTTCCCCAGGGGAGGCGATATAGGTATTGGGCCGTGTTGACCAGTGTCCTGTAACTGCGTGTTCCCCAGGGGGGGGTGATGTTGGTATTGGGCCGTGTTGACCAGTGTCCTGTAACTGCGTGTTCCCCAGGGGTGGTGATGTTGGTATTGGACCGTGTTGACCAGTGTCCTGTAACTGCGTGTTCCCCAGGGGGGTGATGTTGGTATTGGACCGTGTTGACCAGTGTCCTGTAACTGCGTGTTCCCCAGGGGTGGTGATGTTGGTATTGGACCGTGTTGACCAGTGTCCTGTAACTGTGTGTTCCGCAGGGGTGATGTTGGTATTGGGCCGTGTTGACCATTGTCCTGTAACTGCGTGTTCCCCAGGGGTGGTGATGTTGGTATTGGGCCGTGTTGACCAGTGTCCTGTAACTGCGTGTTAACCAGGGGGGGTGATGTTGGTATTGGGCCGTGTTGACCATTGTCCTGTAACTGCGTGTTCCCCAGGGGGTGATGTTGGTATTGGGCCGTGTTGACCAGTGTCCTGTAACTGCGTGTTCCGCAGGGGGGTGATATTGGTATTGGGCCGTGTTGACCATTGTCCTGTAACTGCGTGTTCCCCAGGGGTGGTGATGTTGGTATTGGGCCGTGTTGACCAGTGTCCTGTAACTGTGTGTGCCGCAGGGGTGGTGATGTTGGTATTGGGCCGTGTTGACCAGTGTCCTGTAACTGTGTGTTCCCCAGGGGTGGTGATGTTGGTATTGGACCGTGTTGACCAGTGTCCTGTAACTGCGTGTTCCCCAGGGGGGTGATGTTGGTATTGGACCGTGTTGACCAGTGTCCTGTAACTGCGTGTTCCCCAGGGGTGGTGATGTTGGTATTGGGCCGTGTTGACCAGTGTCCTGTAACTGCGTGTTCCCCAGGGGGGTGATGTTGGTATTGGACCGTGTTGACCAGTGTCCTGTAACTGCGTGTTCCCCAGGGGTGGTGATGTTGGTATTGGGCCGTGTTGACCAGTGTCCTGTAACTGTGTGTTCCGCAGGGGGTGGTGATGTTGGTATTGGGCCGTGTTGAACAGTGTCCTGTAACTGTGTGTTCCCCAGGGGGGGGTGATGTTGGTATTGGGCCGTGTTGACCATTGTCCTGTAACTGCGTGTTCCCCAGGGGGGGTGGTGATGGTGGTATTGGGCCGTGTTGACCAGTGTCCTTTAACTGCGTGTTCCGCAGGGGGTGATGTTGGTATTGGGCCGTGTTGAACAGTGTCCTGTAACTGTGTGTTCCCCAGGGGGGGTGATGTTGGTATTGGGCCGTGTTGACCAGTTGTCCTGTAACTGCGTGTTCCCCAGGGGTGGTGATGTTGGTATTGGGCCGTGTTGACCAGTGTCCTGTAACTGCGTGTTCCGCAGGGGGTGATGTTGGTATTGGGCCGTGTTGACCAGTGTCCTGTAACTGTGTGTTCCGCCGGGGGGGGTGATGTTGGTATTGGGCCGTGTTGACCAGTGTCCTGTAACTGCGTGTTCCCCGGGGGGGTGATGTTGGTATTGGGCCGTGTTGACCAGTGTCCTTGTTGGTATTGGGCCGTGTTGACCAGTGTCCTGTAACTGCGTGTTCCCCAGGGGGGTGATGTTGGTATTGGGCCGTGTTGACCAGTGTCCTGTAACTGTGTGTTCCCCAGGGGGGTGATGTTGGTATTGGGCCGTGTTGACCAGTGTCCTGTAACTGCGTGTTCCCCAGGGGGTGATGTTGGTATTGGGCCGTGTTGACCAGTGTCCTTGTTGGTATTGGGCCGTGTTGACCAGTGTCCTGTAACTGCGTGTTCCCCAGGGGGGTGATGTTGGTTTTGGACCGTGTTGACCAGTGTCCTGTAACTGCGTGTTCCCCAGGGGGGTGATGTTGGTATTGGGCCGTGTTGACCAGTGTCCTGTAACTGTGTGTTCCCCAGGGGGGTGATGTTGGTATTGGGCCGTGTTGACCAGTGTCCTGTAACTGCGTGTTCCCCAGGGGGGGTGATGTTGGTATTGGGCCGTGTTGACCAGTGTCCTGTAACTGTGTGTTCCCCAGGGGTGGTGATGTTGGTATTGGGCCGTGTTGACCAGTGTCCTGTAACTGCGTGTTCCCCAGGGGGGGGATGTTGGTATTTGGTTGTTGACCAGTGTTGTAATGGTGTTCCCAGGGGTGCTGGTATTGGACCGTGTTGACCAGGTGTCCTGTTGGTATTGGGCCGTGTTGACCAGTGTCCTGTAACTGCGTGTTCCCCAGGGGGTGATGTTGGTATTGGGCCGTGTTGACCAGTGTCCTGTAACTGCGTGTTCCCCAGGGGGGTGATGTTGGTATTGGGCCGTGTTGACCAGTGTCCTGTAACTGTGTGTTCCCCAGGGGGGTGATGTTGGTATTGAGCCGTGTTGACCATTGTGTCCTGGTATTGGGCAGTGTCCTAACTCCCAGGGGTGATGTTGGTATTGGGCCGTGTTGACCAGTGTCCTGTAACTGTGTGTTCCCCAGGGGGGTGATGTTGGTATTGGGCCGTGTTGACCAGTGTCCTGTAACTGCGTGTTCCCCAGGGGGGTGATGTTGGTATTGGGCCGTGTTGACCAGTGTCCTGTAACTGTGTGTTCCCCAGGGGTGGTGATGTTGGTATTGGGCCGTGTTGACCAGTGTCCTGTAACTGCGTGTTCCCCAGGGGTGGTGATGTTGGTATTGGGCCGTGTTGACCAGTGTCCTGTAACTGTGTGTGCCGCAGGTGAGGCGATGTCGGCGGCGTCGCGCGCCTTCGCCGAGGAGCCGTGCAGCTCTGTGAAGCGCGGTAACATGGTGCGCGCCGCGCGGAACCTGCTGTCAGCTGTCACCCGGCTGCTGATTCTGGCCGACATGGTGGACGTGCACCGGCTGCTGAAGTCGCTCAGCCTGGTGAGTGCCGCTCTGCCTTCAGCTGGGCTCTGCGAGCTCAGCACGCTTCTGAGCAGCGCCGCTGTACCTTCTCACTCCTGAGGAGTGCTGGTGTACCGCTGAGCTCGCTGTGTTCCGGATACTGCTAGTGAGTACCACTGTATTCCCGCAGTGAGTACCACTATACTCTGGCGGGGCTCTGTGGGTTGGCGGGGCTCTGTGGGTCTAGCGTTCTCCTCCCATTTAGTGATGCGGAAGACTCACCGCGCTTTGCGGATCTAGTGCTTCAGTCTTGTGAAAGTCTCCGTGCGGCTCGTCTCCCCAATGTGACTCCAACTTAGGCATAAAGGGTATGTATCACCCTGGTGCAATGCCAGACTAGAGTGGTTTTAGGAATATCTTATCGATAACGATAGTAAATGTTGCATTATCTGTCCTGAAAAAAGCTAAAGAGCGCAATGTTTCGTGTTATTTAATTTTCCTTTGCTAGAAGTAAAACGTCTTCATATCTTCGCGTCGTCATTATCTGGCAATACTTTGTGCTAGACCAAACCTCTTTGATTTGCGGCACAAATGAATGTTAATGTAATTGGAGCGTTGCTGGCTAAAAGGGCCAGTAATTGAACCCAAAGTGACACATCGATTTCTGCTAATACTCTTGATATATTAATCCTTCACCACCTGAGGGGAGGGGTCCGATCGGACCCCCTCGACTTTTTTGTGAATGCTTCTGAGCCAATTTGAATGAGACGCGCCTCGCTTTGCAGGCCTGTAGGATGATCAATTTGATAACTTAGGACCAAAAATTGACGTCCGGTCAGGTCAACGAGTTATGACGTCATTTCTAAACCATGCAAGGCGGTTCTGTTCTTCTAAAATAAGGCTGACAAAACCAGGGTGTAACTCGGCTTTTTGGTGTTGTTGGTGCTTGTTGGTGTCTATAACTTTTGAACGAAAACAGTTTTAAGTCTGGTATCCTATTAAGGAGCTTGCCCCAAGGATTCGAATGGTATGTAACATGACCTTGAAAGGCAATTCTTTGACCTTCTTGGAGGTAAAGGTCATGCTGCATATCATTTGAATCATTGGGTCAAGACGAAAACATCGAAGTAATTTGTTTTATTCTAGGTCTAATGGTTCTCGAATTATAGTATATTTTCTAAATGGGGTCAAAGTTGTCCCATTTTTGCCTGCTGTGACCTCACGAGTCAACGGATATTATTCGAACTCGGCTCCAGACGACCGTAAGGCGCTTCCAGTGCCGTTTCCGTTTTTTCCGCATGAGTTCCGGTTCCCGAGATCGTAGGGGTCCGATCGGCCCCGTCAGGCGGTGGTGTGTACGAAAAGAGCCCAGGCGGTGCCGGCTTAAAACATATTTAATGTTTGAAACTAGTCACTGAAGCAGGTTATGTGCGTTAATAATCGCCAGTACCAATGCCACGTTAAGAACATGGCGTTAGAAGGTCCATGCTAACAAAATTTGTGGGCGTGGCAGGACTTGAGCATGACGTCACGTTGCCATCGTTACTCATGGTCGCCTCTCACCTCCTGCCATGTGACCACCCAAGGCGACGGGGTTGACAGGGATAGAATTTGGACTTTTTCCGCGAACGATAAGTCCTGGGAAATGAAATATGACGAAAATGGTTTCTCGGCATGCTCTATCACCTGGTTATCTTATCTCAAATCTCATTATGAAGGTGCTACATTCCCTTTAACACCCGCACTGGAGGGGGTCTGGCACTAACGCGCACTGGAGGTGGGGCCTGGTAGGCCCCCCTAAGATCTCGGAAACTAAGAGGGTTAGAAAAACGCCACTTGGTAGGTGGGTGGGGGCTATGGTGATCTACATGATGACCAATTTTCATTGACTTAGGTCAATATCTTCAAGGTCAAACGAGGTCGTAAATGTCAAATATTGGCCATGCTGGGATCGATTGGTAAATGCTGTGATTATGCAGGAAAATGGCGGGAATAAGCTAAAGGCGGACAAGTTTCATAGAGAAGAGGTCTCAAAGAGGCTTCCCCACAACTTTTGGGTCAAGGTCATTCAAGGTCATTGACCTTTAAGGTCACCATATGGTATACTATTTATTATTTACACTTTGACTAAAACTGTAGCCACTGTTTGGCGGGAAATGAGGATTGACCTTTCCCAATTACCTTTGACCTTGACCTTTGACCTTGACCTTTGTATTGGGGTACCCTACCGATGACATCATAGCATAATATATGTCAGACGGGGTAACGTCATTTCGCCGGACGCACAGTGGCCAGTGACCTTGAAAGTGCAGATATGACCTTGACCTGTGACCTTTGACCTTGACCTTGACTTTCATGTGAAGTGACCTTGACATATAGTCCCGCTTATATGACGTTATGACGTCACCACTCGGTCTTCAATGCAAGCTAACTGGTCCGACCGCGCGTTTACGGCGATCTCAAAATGCAGGTCTGACTTTGAAAGCCTATAAGTCAAAAATTTTTCGGCCGATTTTCAAAAAGTCTTCACCAATCGACGCGCTATTAAATTCTGTTAAATGTGGCCACGTTTCGTTTTTCGGCTACAAGCGGTTCTCCGGCCACCTCGGAAAAACAGGTGGGGGGCCTCCGAGGCCCCCCTCCAGTGCGCGTGTTAAGCATTCAAGCATTTAGTTGGACTTCACACGTAAGACCTGGGCCCAATGTCATAAAATTGTAGAAAAGCGACGTAATATACGGAAATTGCCGCTCCGTTTTAATTTCACCAAATCTGGTACCCTTTCTCTTTATCTTGTACTTAGGTCCACTTAAACTCGTGTCAAAGTGGACCTAGGTATCAGATGAGATGAAAGTGTACCAGATTTTGTGGAATTAAAACGGAGCGGCGATTTCCGCATGTAACGCTGCTTTTCTACAACTGTTTGAAATTGGGCTCAGATCTCGGTTCTGATGTTGCACCATGCCTTTTGTACAGTTGCGAGCAGCATCCAATCGGTGGTAGCAAGTGCTACCTTAGCGAGCTCTGCCTCCATGGAGGCGTTGCTCTTTCTGGGATGTGATATATTAGAGCTGTTGATTGACCTCTGGTCATTTATTCTAGAAAGTCGTAAAGTTGACAGTTCACTAGCCTGGATTCAGCGCGGGGTGCACCAAACAGGAATCGTTGCACCCTGCCCCGTCTACGAAGTTAATTCATACATTTATGGTTGCGGTGATTTTGTTGATGCCGCGTATCACATGGCTGACTGTAGATCTAGGATGTATGCTATGGCTGAGGCTGCCCTCACGATGAACGATGAACACGATGAACGAGATGTGGGAACACATGAGCTTCGTGACATGCGGGATATCCCTGTCCCGTTCGGCAACTGGGGAAATTGCTATACTAAAATAAAAGTGTTGCGGACTACTTAGCCATATAACGCATTTGAACAATATGCCGTAAGTACATATATTTGAGTTGTATATAAAATGTCTGCGTTATTAGCCTGGCACAACCGGCACCACAAACGAAAAGTGAGCTCTTTAAAAGGTTGTCGAGGAAACTCTTCACATAACTTTCTGAGACTCACCTAGGAAAATTCAGGGTTAGTATTGCGCAATCAGCACTGGTTTGGTTAATCACTGAACCCATTTTTTTGTACCCAAGAATCAGGATTCTCAGGGCTCGAACCGAACATTTGTATGCCATTTGTTCGGTCAGTCTTTGGCGTGAACTTGTGCCGGCCCCTACCGGGCGTGCTGTGCTGTACAAGACTCGTAGCCATTCCTGTAACGTGGCTCCTGGTACTTATTGAAGGCTCTCTCAATGTCCACGATAATATATTGGCCTTGCATTCACAGCATTATCAATATTGTCAGATGCTATCAAACACCACACTACGGATATCATCGGCGAAAGGTTAGCCGGCCTGTCATCATTTATTTACCACGTCATCATACTTTATCACGGTGATAAATTCCATTCATAAGAATTTATCACCGTGATAAATGACCGGATCCAGAGGGCCACGTCCCGGGGGAAACATCGAGCTGAAATGAGTGGGGATGGATGGTTTCCGTGGCCAGATAAGTTATAATCTAGGTTTTACTTGAAGTGCACGCGGAGACCGGCTGTTCATGAGAATGAATTATTTCATTTGGAATAATCTCAGCTTGCAAGACACTTTTAGACGGAGCGCTTTACTTCCCAGGACTAAATACGTTGAATCCAGCAGTTGCCTTCCCTTTTGGGCACAAGTAATTCCACCAGCTCGCGGTACATTCACTCTCACTCTCCTGAGGTCTGCCATTCGCCCACTGGTAGGTGTCAGTCTCTTTTGACGTGTTCTGGGTGGACGTGGAGTCGCGACCGGCTGCGGCAGCAGCAGCGGCGGCAGCAGCAGGTCAGCAGCTTCACCAGCAGCACCAACAGCAGCACCAGCACCGCCAGTAGGAAGGCTACTACGTCCAGCGAGTAGTACTGGAAGAAGTTGAGCTCGGCGCCGACCGACCTCAGGTGCGGTGCGCCGCCATGTCTGATGACGTGCTCCACCCAGTGTACGGCCAGCTGGCGCGCCGACACCGGCTGCTGCTGCAGCAGCTGGCGGCGGTGGCGGGCCGCCTCCCTGACCTGCGGCTGCAGCGCCTGCTGCACGGCCCGCGTCAGCTCCGTCAGCGTCACCTGCTCCCAGGAGAGCGGCACGGCCAGGCCCAGCCGCGCCGCGGTGGCGGCGTTGAACTGGTGGTCGCCTGCGATTGGGATGGTGACCATGGGCACACCGTGACAGACGGACTCCAACAGGCTGGCGAAGCCGCCGTGCGAGATGAACAGCCGGCACTTGCTGTTGCCGAGGATGTCCTGCTGCGGCAGCCACTTGGAGGGCAGGATGTTGGGCGGGATGTTGGTGCGGTCCGTCGTGTCCCACTTAAGGAGAACCTTGTATGGTAATGACCCTAGTGCTTGAAGCAGAGTAGATCGTAATTCTGCGGGCATGTGTTCAGGCTTTGCAACTGAACCGAGACCGAAAAAGATGAACTCTGAGTCACCGAGGAAATCCTGGAGGTGTTTGGGCAGTGGCTTTGGCTCCGTGCAATGAAGTCCTCCAACCTCGATTACGTTTGGCAGCAAAGCTTGATGGTAATGGATGACTGGGTTGCTACTCTGTAGCAGGAAGCTCATGTTCCTCTCAATATCGGCGCAGGGCGGCACGGCTCCCTGTCCGAACTTCTCAGTCACCAGCCTGTCACCGTACCACCTCAGAAAGCCGTCAAACACGTAGATCGTGGCCAGGTGGCCAATGACGTTTTTGACCCGCTGTATGAATGTCATCTGGTCGGTGGCGTCGTTGACTCGGAGGGGACTGATTGCCGGCAGTGTTGGATTGCCTAACACATTGGGAATGAAGGGCATGTAGGACACTGGGGTAAGCACCGTGAACGGAGCCTTCAACAGGTACGGCACTGAGAAGAAGGCGTAAGCGTATGGACTCATGATCACGATGTCGAAATGCTCCTCAAGAAGCTGATCAAGCTCCTTGCTCTCTATTGCGGCCCTGAGTCCCCCCACGAACAGCGTATAGATCTGCTTCAGACCAGACTGCATCCCAGACTGCTTCATCTCAAACATATTAGGGAAGTTCTTGTAGTCCATCACTTCTGATAGCTTTTCTGGAACAACTTCTTTGATGCCCTTGACTGGCGAAGCCGGCTTAAATGGATTGAAGAATACCACTTCATGACCGCGATCGCTTAGTGCTTCTCCCAAACCGTAAAAGAGATTTTTCGCTGATTTGCCTCCAACGGGCATCAGCATGAGCACCCGGTGTGACTCTGCCCCCAGTAATAGGCAAAGTAGGACAACGAATCTCATCGCTGAAACCTGCAACAGCAGTATTGTATGCTTAGCACTCGTTTTTGTACACTTCCCGTATTAGCTTCCGTCCATCTGGTTTTAGTGTTTTTGACGATATGATGGTCCCCTCTGCAAATGAAAACATCAGCTGATTGTAATGTTTTTGCATTTCCCACATTTCTTTCGCAGACAAGGTAGATGGTGATGGTTACATGAATTATCGTAAAGGAAAATGATTTTCTGACGTTTACTTGTGATGAGTCTTTTTCATTTCGGAGGAAAGATTCTTGGATTCATGCATTCCAAATTAAAGCTTCTTTGCATTGAGCCATTCCTGTTTCAGAAAGCTTACTCTCGCCCCTGTCCAGTCTTCGCGCTTCCGCTGTTATCTGTGGCTTACACGTATCGCATAAGTGTTTATTTGCTCTGAGTTACGTGTATGAGTAGGCTCTGGCTCGGCTTAGCGGACTCGGCAGCTTAGTGATTTTCAAACTAAGCGAGGTGTACAGGGCCGGCTTTTTTCCTCTGAGCGGCTATCTGATGTCAAATTAGCCGCTGTGGTGTTAGTCACCGGGCAATTAACACACGCGCAATATTATTGATTTCGGGATGTTTTTCCCTGAAAATAACGGGTAAAATCGGACAGCTATCCGACGCTCACCGTGATCTGAGGTCCGTGTGATTCGCCACCACCTGTTCTCACCAGTGCTCTCACTGCGTCGCCGGCCTCTTCTGTCCCCACCGTGGTCTGTGCACGCACCTAAGTGACGGGAGTGGCTGATGTGTGTCGCCTCGCCACTTCTGACTATCCGAAGGTCGCGGCAGCCGGGCCGCTCCAAACATGACTGGGCAGTCTGGGACCGAAGCTGAGACGGGAATGAGAGAAGAGAGAGAGAGAGAGGAAGGCTCAATAGGCATGCGCAGGTGTTCTGCATCTGTTTGATGTGATCAGGGGCCGGGGGGGGCTTCCAGGTTGAACAGGATCAGTCCCGAGAATGTTTAAAAATTTGTGTGCTATATTTTTCCTCAAGAACTGTCGAGTGTAGATATCTGTGGTTAGTTGGGAAGTAGCATCGCATATACTTTATTTGTTGCGTGCATTTGGCTTGATGGGATAGGAAATTATAGTCCTGCTCTGCGATTATTTACTTGTATATAAACGTAGAACATTTTTCTTGCGGAATTGCAGCTTTTGTGTGTTGCAACCTGTCGGAATGGGAAGATAAATCCTATAAACGAATGTTTCAACAAATGTATTGACGTATCAGGGAAAAGCGTCATCCAGGCCCTGCTATCCCTACAAAACCCTTGCTGCACCTCCAACTTTTTTCAATATTAATACCTTTTTTAAAATATATTTTTGGGTATTGTCTGTCCCTGTTTTGGCCTCTTCTTCAAAACACAGTGTCTGGGACTGGCGTTCAAGGACTACGATTATAGCAAGCTGTAATGGATCCAGGGTCACCTGCAATATTTTGGAGCTGAAAATTCCGTGTTATGTAAGTGAAAGTCTTTGTGCATGTTAGCCGTGTTCTTCACCGCACAGACGCGGGATCAGTCTCCCGACGAAGGATTGTTGTAACGGCAGTCGCCGTTCACTTACGTAATGCAGGCGCCGTCCAAGGAAGTTTGCTGGAGAGGCATTCTGCAAGTTCGGGGAAACATTTTGCCTAACATCCGCACAATGTTTGGTAGAGTCCGCTCGATCACGTGACCTATGTTTGGAAGAGTCCGCTCGATCACGTGACGTTTGGTGACCAAAGGTCACGTGATCCAGGGACACCGGTTGAACGTCTTGCCCTAGCCCCGGCCAGCCTATCTAGTTCCCAGCCCCATCCCCACTACGCCATATTACAACCCGGTGATTAGTGCGCTGATAAAACTGAAGCATCAAAACAAGCAAAAAGTGAATGAATGAATAAATAAATCAACAATAAGACAGTTTCGTGGAACCGACCACATTACATTTGATCTCAGAATTTCCGGACGTTTTAGTAGATGGAAATTTATTTTTGCGTGTATGGGCGTCGAAGTCGCCCTCAAACTATTATCATCCTTCTTAACCCTCGCCCCACCGGGGGGGCCATCGATGGCCCCCTAAGGTTTTTCCGGGATAGCAGAAAACGACGAGGCGCAGCACCGCTGTTGAGGGCTCTACCTCTCACTGCATCATTTTCCCATCATCCCTAACATTTTTACTCCGGGTCACCCAAGGTCAGGTCACCAGACGAGGTCAACCAAGGTCACCTCACTTCACCTTTAGAGCTCTGTAAGAGCTACATTTCAAAGTCGATCGATTTGAAACTTCCTACACTTCATGACCCCTCCAGGGTCTACAAGGTGTATATCCGGGATTTTTCGATTTCGTGCCCTGAGGTCAGGTCACGAGGCGACCTCTCCCATTGGAAAAGCATGGGGAAAAGCTTATTTCATGATATAAAAGCCACAAAAATGATTGCAAATACTCAGACTGCTCAGAACAACGTTTTTGGACACCCTTTCACGGATCCCAGGGGTCATATTTGCCCTTTGACTTTTCCAAGGTCATCCAAGGTCACCAGAGGTCAAAAACAGTATTTTGACAATAACTTTTGACATAATTGAGCTAGAGCGGTGAAACAAACACCATCGTGTTTGTCTTGTCGCTGGCTTTCATTTGATATACAACAGAGTCACTTTTTGACCTTTCGTGACCTCAGGTCATATTAGGTCATGAGGTGACCTCTGGCGGTCAAACCACTGGCGGGAGGTCTTTACGTTCCACATAGCGAAAAAGTACTGGCAATTTGCTATCAAATGTACTTTACCAGGCCTCAATAGCTCTAATGACATAAGAGTTATGCCCAGTTTGCTTAATCATTGCATATTTGAGTGAAAATAGCCGATCTTGACCTAATTTGACCTCTGGAGGTCAAACCATTGACCTGAGCACTAAAACATGCGAAGTAATTTCTTACTGAATTCACGCGAGCTTTCTATTGCACTTTGCAGATTTGCGCTAACACCCATATTTTCGGAGTTAGAGGGGGCTATCGATGGCCCCCGGTGGGGCGAAGGTGGCGCCGACCCCGGTGGGGCGCGGGTTAAGACACTGCGGGACATGCTGAAAATGTAAATAATATTGATGTTCCAGGGGATACAATAAACACGCACGTGATTTCTATGGTGCATATTGGAAAACAAGCCATGTGAGTTGTTGTGGACTTTCCTTTTTATTCGCCCAAAAATCCACGATAGGGCAGAGGACCTCACTGGCTATCGGTGTCGCTTGCTTTTAGGCCGCAGTTTACCGTAGGGCCAGGTGTAGGCGGGAGCCACATCCCACACCAGGCAAGGCGATGAGCCGGTGTCCCTGTTACCGTTTTAAGGCTTCAATGTTCCAGTACTGAGCGACATGTTAGATATGGCCTCCATCCTTGCCAGGAAAAAGTTACACCAAGCGATGACACGGCAGAAACTGGGTGGCCAGCGGCATGTTCCCTAAAAGGTGAATTTTGTAGCAGCGTCGTTTGTGGTTGGGGACGCTTTTGTCTTGCGTTGTCAGAACAGTGGACAGTGGGTCGTGGCCAGCAGATGAGCCAGAATTCGGACTTTCAGGAGCGCTGTGACATCTCAGTAACAAGAGTGGCGTGCTGTGGCCTACCGCCAGGTGATGTGACGTGACGTGCTGTGGCCTACCGCCAGGTGGAATGTGACGTGCTGTGATCTGCCGCCAGGTGGAGTGTGACGTGCTGTGATCTACCGCCAGGTGGAGTGCGACGTGCTGTGATCTGCCGCCAGATGGAGTGTGACGTGCTGTGATTTGCCGCCAGGTGGAGTGTGACGTGCTGTGATCTGCCGCCAGATGGAGTGTGACGTGCTGTGATCTGCCGCCAGGTGGAGTGTGACGTGCTGTGATCTGCCGCCAGGTGGAGTGTGACGTGCTGTGATCTGCCGCCAGGTGGAGTGTGACGTGCTGTGATCTGCCGCCAGGTAGAGGACGACCTGGCCAGGCTGCAGAGTGCCAGCAGCCAGTCGGAGCTGCTGGACAACTTCCGCGCGTTCGGTCGCAACACGGACGAGCTGGTACAGCAGGCGGCGCGCCGTCAGATGGAGCTGAAGGACCCGCAGATGCGGGATAACCTGGCCGCCGCCCGGGCCGTGCTCAAGAAGAATAGCATGATGCTCCTCACTGCCTCCAAGGTGAGATATTCGGGTTGTGTCCGGCTGCACTGTGTTACAAGGAGGCCCTAAAATGTTACGAAAATCAATTTTTCGACCAACACAGTATGCCTTAAGATGACTTTGTATCAAAGGGAAACATCCCAGACCATCCGGGAGCATATCTCAATCTCCGATAAAATGTCTGTTTATCCGATTTTAGATGGGGCAAAGGTGATGTTTTCGATAGGACAACAAGTATTGCTTCCGACTGTCAGAACGTGCCGGAATTTGGAGTGCTCGCGAACATGCTTTCATATCTCCGAAAACACCAAGTGATTTTTTCCAAAACTACGACTTGTTTGCAGCACAATTATATGCTTTTCAAAGTTGTGATTTCTCTCAAAGTATTTTATTTCATTTTATGTATTTTCATAATTTACAACTCAGAGATTCCCACTGAAGAGTAAACTTGATTAAGCCGGCAAAAAAATCCCACAGCTTCCCACAACATGAGACCACCACAGTGGTAGCTGCACACATGTTGCCAATGCGTACAGAAAGTTTCAGCTGCATTTAGTCGCATTTCCGTGATTTATGACCGATTATGTAAGGGTATGTCGGCGGCCCGCGCGCTGTCCCCCGCCGGCCGCGCCGTCAGGGCACGGCCCAGCCGGCTCTGTTGGGGCGCGTGGTGGAACCATGGACGGCAAACAAAGCGGTGGGATGAAAATACAAATAAAGTAAGGTTTTTCCACCGAATGGTTGGTATAACAAATACCCTGGTCAATGTATGCGCTCAGAAGTGTGCCGAGTTGTTTGAACAGGACACTTGGCACAACTGGGCTGAAAATGAAAGGCAAACACATAATGCGCGGTTGCATTATGATCCCTCGGTGCAAACGGTTTTGCAACCTGGAATTGTGTTGGAAAGGACACAGGCAGGTGATCAGTCTAAAGGGTAAGAAAAACTTTGCTTGTGACTTCGGATGTGAAAGGTTGTGGTGTCGAGATGGAGCTCTGTGTAAAAAAGAGTGACCTAGTAGAAGATCTGGTAGATAAAGGTACAATATCCGATGCTAAGCGCGGTGTTGAAGTAGCAAAGAAATACCTTATTAGTCGCTTAAAGGAGGGAAAATCATTGACAGAAGAATGTGAGACTATGCTGGATCAGCAGCTTGAGTTGTTTTGCAGAAATTTCCGACAGAAGTGGTCATTGGTCAGCCGAGACAAGAACAGGGTTTTCAAGAAATATGGAACCCTCTTGGCAGAGGAAATATTTTCCACTGTCCAAACCGGGGTTTCAGCGAAATCAACGTCTTCGGCCGCACCTGACGCAGCAGAACCAAGTCCGAGCCAGCCACTGGCAAGAAAAAGAGGCCGGCCCCAAAAGAGATGCAGAGACCTAAGCCAGAAAAGTCGTAAGCGGGCCGCCTCTGAAACTGCTCAGGCGCACGAGATGAAAATTTTTGAAATTTCTGGTGTGGATGTAGAGCTTATCAGGAGACTCGGCACGATCCTTTCGGCTGTGAATGCCTCTGATCAGGTCATTAACGCGGACAAGTTTGACCTGTATATTTTAGAGACAGCACAGCTATTCGTTAGCTTATATCCGTGGTTTCACCTGCCAGCCTCAGTCCACAAACCCCTCGTGCACGGGAGAGTGTATCCGGTCACTTCTCCTTCCAATCGGTATGCTCAGTGAGCAGGCCCAGGAGCGGAGGAACAAAGACATAAGGTATCGCGTGAGCACCATGCCAGAAAGACCTCCCGGAAAGCGACAATCCAAGACCATTGCATCACTTGACGGTGTCCAGCAATCCTGTGATCGTGAAAGCAATCCAAGGAGACTTAGAACGACTCAGACGTGACATCCGATCGTCCTCTGGAAAACATCATGACATCTCCGCGCTTCTGGTTGCTCCCGACACTCAACCCGGAGACTCGGATACATCCCATAGTTCAGCTGATGATTTGGATGCATAAAAAGCGGGTTGGGCCATAAGTTACATTTGCCTGTTTGAAGTGCATGTCCATCCCCCAACCTACTTGATAGTTCTTAAGAAGTCTTGGAGCATATGAAGCCGCTTAATTTTGCTGTTTGTTCCCATCCGATGCCTTTTTTGAAGGTCTCTGATCTTGATGAAGTTTTATATACGAATATTGTTATATTTAGTGAACTTGCTAGATGCAATTTTTGTGATTTATAAGTATGGGCCGAGTGAGCTGTTACCAACCGCCAGTGAAACGGTGTTTTTTTTACTCGGGCAAGCTGCTCAATTAGGTGAATTCGATATGGTGTTTACAACTCGTTGATAGTGCCTGCAGTAGCTAAAATACATTTTGCTTAGAATGGTAGTAGAACATTTTTTCTCAGAACGCTGTTGAACTGTACATGCCTATGTGAAATTTCATATATTTTTCAATTTCTGATGTTTAGTCCTACAAATCACTATTCAAATCACCTGACCTCATTTGAGGTCAGCCTGAGAAAGCCCATTTTAGTAAAAGAAAGGTAGGTCTGGCAGCTGCTCATCTGAAAGTAGGATGAACAACTTATTGACGTCCGATGTAATTTGAATTTTCTCACCGAAACTGGAAGGATCTTCCACTGAAACATCTGACCTCGGTTCAGGTCAACTAGAAAAGATGCACTTGCGGGACATCAAAACACAAAGAAGACAATTTCGTAAGATCAGATCTTTGTGACAAAGTTTTAACTTAAATAAATGAGAAACTGATAGCGCATTTACGAACATAAGAATTCAACTTGACCTAGGTCAAAGACCTGACCTGACTGAAACTTGAAACTCAACCTCAATAATGCTCAGGATATCAGCATGCCGTGATCCAAATTTGAAGGCAATATCTTTGATAGAACGTAAGTTATAGATTTTTGTACCGTTTTAGGCCCTCCTTGTAACACTGTGGGCTGGTTCGAAGAGAATACCAGCTCGTGTCAGTCCTGAATTGGCCATGAAGCGTGGGACTGGGATGCTTTTACGCAGTAATGGGTTAAACCATTCGTCTTAGATGGTAAACCTTGTAAGAAGCCGTTGAGGACGGAAAACGGAGTCTAATCTAACGGTTTTGCCGCCTTCGTATCTACCACACCTGGTCTAACTCAGCACTTACCGGGCATCGGCTCTGTCTGGCAGGCCTACGTGCGCCACCCGGAGCTGGCGGCGGCCAAGGCGAACCGCGACTTCGTGTACCGGCAGGTGTGCCAGGCAGTGGATACCATCAGCGACATCGCCAACGGGCGGCCGCCGCGCGCCTCCGACACTCAGCCGGGCGACGCACCCGGAGTGCTGGCCGCTGCGCTCGACGAGTTCGACGTGAGTGCTGCCGCAGCTGTGGACTCAGGCCTAAAGCCTGCAGGGGCTGTGGACTCAGGCCTGGAAAGGCTGCCGCAGCTGTGGACTCAGACCTAAAGGCTGCCGCAGCCGTGGCCTCGAGGTGGAAGGAGCGGGAGGAAACGTACACGTAGGCTGCGATCGTGACCATTTAAAATCTACTGCCTGGAATTAAACTTGGTGGTGCCCCATCTTCCTGCTAGGAGTCTTGCCCCTGGTTAAAATTTTGTTTGCCAACTTGTTATTGGCGTGTGTTTTGGTGCATATTATGTACCCCAGATACGTGAGCAGCCTCAGGAGGGTACCGACCACAGGAGCGGCCCAACCGCCTCATGTATGGGGGTGTCTGGTGCCATTCTGTCACTAGATCCCGGTCCTTTCCTAGAAGTAGGACCATGAGGATAATGCGTACCACCCGACAATGTTTATTTAAAATACGATAGTTTCTTTGCATATGAGTGATTTGAGTTCATATTATTTTTGAATTGACAAAATGATTTTATGAGCATATGTTTATCTTTTTTAGACAGTATAAGTCATTCGCTTTTTACAACAGTACGTTTTGTGTCATCACGTGTCGTCGCCGAGGCATATTTCGCCTGGACATGATGGTGCGTACCAAGGGCCTGAGTACCGAGGCTGCTCATGTATCTGGGGTAATTGAATGCCTTTTTGCTCTCTGCTAGCCTCATTGAGTCGGCAGTTAGCTCCCTTCTCTGTCGCTGTTGTGAGGCGGCTTGCTAGGACGGTTCATAGGTTTAACTATGTAACCGGAGGGCTGTGCCTGTGTTTCAGGAGCGGATCGTGATGGACCCGCTGACTTATAACGAAGTGCACACACGACCGGCGCTGGAGGAGAAACTGGAACTGATCATCTCGGCCACGGCGCTGGTGGCCGACTCGTTCTGCACGCGCGACGACCGCCGCGAGAAGATCGTCTCCGAGTGCAACGCCGTCCGCCAGGCGCTGCAGGACCTGCTCTCCGAGTACATGTCCAACGTGAGTCTTGTCAGGGGAGAGTAGAACCTGTCCGAGTACATGTGTAACGTGAGTCTTGTCAGGGACAGGTGGTAAGCGGGGAGGAGAGTAGAACCTGTCGGGAGTGCAGGTCCAACATGAGTCTTGTCAGGGACAGGTGGTAAGCGGGGAGGAGAGTAGAACCTGTCCGAGTGCAGGTCCAACATGAGTCTTGTCAGGGACAGGTGGTGAGCGGGGAGGAGAGTAGAACCTGTCCGAGTGCAGGTCCAACATGAGTCTTGTCAGGGGGGGAAATATTATTTTTTGGGACAGGTGGTAAGCGGGGAGGAGAGTAGAACCTGTCGGGAGTGCAGGTCCAACGTGAGTCTTGTCAGGGACAGGTGGTAAGCGGGGAGGAGAGTAGAACCTGTCGGGAGTGCAGGTCCAACATGAGTCTTGTCAGGGACAGGTGGTAAGCGGGGAGGAGAGTAGAACCTGTCGGAGTACAGGTCCAACGTGAGTCTTGTCAGGGACAGGTGGTAAGCGGGGAGGAGAGTAGAACCTGTCGGAGTGCAGGTCCAACATGAGTCTTGTCAGGGACAGGTGGTAAGCGGGGAGGAGAGTAGAACCTGTCGGGAGTGCAGGTCCAACGTGAGTCTTGTCAGGGACAGGTGGTAAGCGGGGAGGAGAGTAGAACCTGTCGGAGTGCAGGTCCAACGTGAGTCTTGTCAGGGACAGGTGGTAAGCGGGGAGGAGAGTAGAACCTGTCGGGAGTGCAGGTCCAACGTGAGTCTTGTCAGGGACAGGTGGTAAGCGGGGAGGAGAGTAGAACCTGTCGGGAGTGCAGGTCCAACGTGAGTCTTGTCAGGGACAGGTGGTAAGCGGGGAGGAGAGTAGAACCTGTCCGAGTACATGTGTAACGTGAGTCTTGTCAGGGACAGGTGGTAAGCGGGGAGGAGAGTAGAACCTGTCGGAGTGCAGGTCCAACGTGAGTCTTGTCAGGGACAGGTGGTAAGCGGGGAGGAGAGTAGAACCTGTCGGGAGTGCAGGTCCAACGTGAGTCTTGTCAGGGACAGGTGGTAAGCGGGGAGGAGAGTAGAACCTGTCGGAGTGCAGGTCCAACGTGAGTCTTGTCAGGGACAGGTGGTAGGAGGTGGGAGGGAGAAGAGTAGAACCTGTCCGAGTACATGTGTAACGTGAGTCTTGTCAGGGACAGGTGGTAAGCGGGGAGGAGAGTAGAACCTGTCGGAGTGCAGGTCCAACGTGAGTCTTGTCAGGGACAGGTGGTAAGCGGGGAGGAGAGTAGAACCTGTCGGAGTGCAGGTCCAACATGAGTCTTGTCAGGGGGAGAGTAGGACCTGCCCGAGTACATGTGTAACGTGAGTCTTGTCAGGGACAGGTGGTAAGCGGGGAGGAGAGTAGAACCTGTCGGAGTGCAGGTCCAACATGAGTCTTGTCAGGGGGAGAATAGAACCTGTCCGAGTACATGTGTAACGTGAGTCTTGTCAGGGACAGGTGGTAAGCGGGGAGGAGAGTAGAACCTGTCGGAGTGCAGGTTCAACATGAGTCTTGTCAGGGACAGGTGGTAAGCGGGGAGGAGAGAAGAACCTGTCCGAGTACATGTGTAACGTGAGTCTTGTCAGGGACAGGTGGTAAGCGGGGAGGAGAGTAGAACCTGTCGGAGTGCAGGTCCAACATGAGTCTTGTCAGGGGGAGAGTAGGACCTGTCCGAGTACATGTGTAACGTGAGTCTTGTCAGGGACAGGTGGTAAGCGGGGAGGAGAGTAGAACCTGTCGGAGTGCAGGTCCAACATGAGTCTTGTCAGGGGGAGAATAGAACCTGTCCGAGTACATGTGTAACATGAGTCTTGTCAGGGACAGGTGGTGAGCGGGGAGGAGAGTAGAACCTGTCCGAGTGCAGGTCCAACATGAGTCTTGTCAGGGGAAGAGTAGAACCTGTTGGAGTGCAGTTCCAACGTGAGTCTTGTCAGGGAGAGGTGGTAAGCGGGGAGGAGAGTAGAACCTGTCGGGAGTGTCGGGAGAGAGGAAGAAGTGGAGGTTCCGGAACTGGCGGACGGTAGTAGCGATGTCATGGGAACTGCCGTTTCTCTGCATCGTCATTACAATCCCCGGAGATCAGCCGGTTGGTGGACTCGCCCGCCGAAACTGGAGAGTAGTTCATGTTTTCAGCCAGAGTTTTTTAAGTTGTCAATTAAGTCACAGAAAATTAGTCAAGTCCTCAGTAAAGTTGAGAGGCCATGCTCTGGTCCCAAAATCACTGAGAGATGTACTGCGGTCGGCCCCCAACATACACTTAGCCCAGCTTGTCGCGCCCTTGTTTAAGCTTAGCTGCCTGGGGCGGGGGCGGGGGGGGTCGTAGTTTGCAACAGTGTAGAAGCAATGGTTGATCTTCACGACATTCCAGCTTTAGTGAAAAATTGATTCCTGTGTGCCCGACTTTCTTTCATTGGACAAAGCTAATTTTCTGTCGATTTTGCGCTCAACAGGAACAAATTGGCCATCACTTCCCCTTCTATCCTCGCGACGGCAACAATGCAGCATTGTCATTGAGGTTTTTAGGGTGCGTTGACTTCGACGGTCATTCTGTGCCAATAACAATAACATGGATGTGCTTCACGTTGAGTTAGAGAGGTAAAAAAGGTTGCATTGTGCAGTACAATCCGCAAATTAGCAGACGCTTGTAAGTACCGCAGTTTGGAAGAAAATTTTGCTCCATACAATGTTGTTTACAACACTTTGTTTGAAAATAAAAATATCAGATGGCAGCTGGCGTCAGAAGAGTAACAGCGTTTGCGTTGTTTAGACTGAGTTGCAGGGAAATTATTACTGCCTGTAATGAGCCTGTGCTGGGAAATATATGGCATTGGAGCCAGCAGCGCCTGTCAACATCAATCTACCATAGACAGACCATAGCTGACAGTTGTGCTGGCGAGAAGCTGGCTTAGATGATAAACTGGTTTGCTCAGTATTAGGTACCGGTGTTATGGTTAGAGGTGCTCTTTTTATTGTTCAAAAGAAGGATCACTCTTGTCCGCAACGGGGACTGTGTCGTCACTTATGTATGGACTACATGCTAATTTAGGTGTCTCAGAAACACTGCAATTGCAGAATAAATAATGCATCCAGAAGTGTTGTAAGGATTAATTAAGTTCCTCCCGAAACAAAATGCACGCATGCTATCTACAACGAGGTAATTGCATTGCTGCTAATGCACGAGTGTGGAAAATTGAATGCCTGAATACTCTGCGAAAACACAGACCCGGGCCGCGGCCGTCGGCTGCAAAGCCGGTCCGGGCAAGAAGAAAACTTGCCATATGATCTGCATTTTGATACCGCTCTGTGAATTTTTTTCCGATGGCATTGTCAGAAAAATACGCCGAATTTACAGATAACTGCTTTCTTCCATATAAGGTGGAAAATAATGGCTACCTTAGTTTGACACCAATGTATTACTCGAGATGGCATCTTGGACTGGTAATCATTTGTGGTACTACTATCTGCCATGGCAGTTACCAAAAAATGATCAAAACCACGGAGTTTTTTTTTTTTTGAAAACGATTAGTATATCAACTGACTTAGAAAATGCTAAAATGATGCTATTTGTGTTACTCAGTGATTATATTGATCATGCTGTCGTGCCATCCTGGTTCTGCCCTGCCATGGCAGTTACCAAAAAATCCAAACTTGGTAGCTATATGGAAAATGGTTGGTATATTAATTAGCTCAGAAAATTATAAAGTGTTGCAATTTTGATTATTCAATGATTATCTTGAAAAATTTAGTACCAGAGACCACCGTTTGGGCAGCTGCAAAGCCGTGCACCTGCTGGCCATTCTCCCGTCAAAAACAATTAACTAGTGTCTCTATTGCTTTGTACAGATCTTAGAGGGGCACAAAATCAAGTTTTTGTATTTCTCCTATACGTATGATGACCCAACGCAAGGCTACACCGCAAACCAGCATTTCGGTGCGATTGGTGCAGCGGAATACGCGCCATGTCTTTTCGTACAAAGTTTGGGTAAATAATCGTATAAATGGGCGGCGTTAGGTTGAATATATTCCTTTTGCGAATCCGTTTGAAATGCATTTGGCTTTCCCATCGTGCAGTTTCGAAAATGGAATGGAATTATCCGGTAGTGATGAAATTTAGTTCATGACGAAATCAACCGCTATCGGAAAAAATTGAAACTGCTGCATCTGTATGAGCTGAAAATGACCATGTTGTAGGCGTATTCTAAAGACTTGCGCTTATGAAACCTGATATGTCCTCTGATCGGTTCGCTGACTGCCTGAGGGCGGGTTGCCTCCCCTCTGTGAGAGTGGCCGTCGGTACCTGTGACGCGTTCACACCTGCTCTGCTGACCGGTGACCCCGCTGTGCGGCCACAGATGGGCCGTAAGGAGCCGTCCGAGGACCTGGACCGAGCCCTGGACCATATCAACCGCAAGACGCGCGACCTGCGCCGCCACCTGCGCAAGGCGGTGGTGGACCACGTCTCGGACAGCTTCCTGGAGACCTCGGTACCGCTGCTGGTGCTGATCGAGGCGGCGCGCGCCGGCCACGAGCGTGAGGTCGAGGAGTACGCCAAGGTAAAGGGTCGGCACGCCGCTGGTCTGGTGGGGTTTGGATGTGTGGATATTCAGGGTGCGCTTACGGTGAGAGAATCGCGTCGCTTTGCGATGTTTTTGTTATAGATGAAGTATGTTTGGTGTTCTATTTCCCTTCATTGCCGTTGCTCTCTCTCTCTCTCTCTCTCTCTCTCTCTCTCTCTCTCTCTCTCTCTCTCTCTCTCTCTCTCTCTCTCTCTCTCTCTCTCTCTCTCTCTCTCTCTCTCTCTCTCTCTCTCTCTCTCTCTCTCTCTCTCTCTCTCTCTTTCTCTTTCTCTCTCTCTCTCTCTCTCTCTCTCTTTCTCTCTCTCTCTCTCTCTCTCTCTCTCTCTCTCTCTCTCTCTCTCTCTCTCTCTCTCTCTCTCTCTCTCTCTCTCTCTCTCTCTCTCTCTCTCTCTCTCTCTCTCTCTCTCTCTCTCTCTCTCTCTCTCTCTCTCTCTCTCTCTCTCTCTCTCTCTCTCTCTCTCTCTCTCGTTGAGCTGTTTCTGAGGCGGCGGCGCCGCTCCTCAGGTGTTCCAGGAGCACGCCACCAAGCTGACCGACGTAGCCAAGCTGGCATGCAACATGTCCAACAACGGCGACGGCGTCAAAATGGTGCTGCACGCCACCTCGCAGATTGAGAACCTCTGCCCGCAGGTGGGTGTTGGCAACACAAACCGGCAAAGTGAAACGCAATTCGTCACTAGTCTGATGGCCCCCATAATCAGACGGTAACAAAACTTACTAACTTTTTGGGATTCATTCTTTGGAGGGTTCAGACGCAATGATTAAAAATAAAATCCAAAAGGGTGAGATATTTTGTTCTTTTAAGAAATTGGTGGGGAGTTGGGCGTTCATTACGATGGCAAGACCCAGTGGCATCTGGATTCGGCTGTAGATCCGACAGCTTAGATCGAAGGTTTTCTCATTGTGCCCTCTGCAGCTCTCATCGGGAATCAATGATTCTGCCTCGACTGCTTGGTAAGCTGGCTCATGATTTGACGAATGGTGCTGTTTGTACCCAGAGCTCTCGTAGAATTTATGATTCGACATAAATCGCAGATATTTTGTCGCTCTCTCTTCAAATTGCGTTCTTTTATTCAGAACAAATTGTCCATACGGGCGCCGACTTAACTCAGCGTAAGATACACAAATTTGTCAAACTGTCTTTCGAATTCACTTGCCAAATATGTCATGCGAGGTAATGGTTGTTTCCATTTTCGTCTTTTCGTAAATGAAACATGAGTTTTTATGGACATTGCCGTTTTGGTGACATTGCACGTTGCGCTGGTCTGCAGGTGATCAATGCCGCCCGTGTGCTGGCCAGCCGGCCCAAGTCCAAGGTGGCGCTGGATAACATGGAGACGTTCCGGGCCGCCTGGGAGAACCAGGTACCAGCCCCTGGCGACCCGCCGCCTCCGTCTACCTGCTGCCGCTTCACTGCCGAAGTTCAATGTTTTACTCTGACTCTTACTGACTCAGTAGTGGGAAAATTGACAGCTACATTTTTGAGTAGCAGGTTTAGTACAAGGCGCAAAAGTTTCCTGTGGCAACAATGCGGTTTCATGCAATTTCATTTGCAGTTGCGAAGCGCGCATGTGCTCCGCCGACGTTGCTGTATATGATGTTTTTCGTCAGCTCACTCATTCGCGCTGCAAGGAACTCTGCACGCGGTATCGCTATTCCACCGCTTCTCCCGATCACCCCTCAGGATGGAATGGTCTGCTTGCTGTCCAGCCATCTCGGAACGGTCCTGTCACTCCCTTTCCAGTATACTCCCGATCACCCCTCTGGATGGAATGGTCTGCTTGCTGTCCAGCCATCTCGGATCAGTCCTGTCACTCCTTTCCTAGTCTGCTCCTCATCACCTTTCATGGTGTCCACGGCGTTGTGCACTGCTGGCGTCGCCGTCTGACCTGACCTCGGCGGCAGGTGCGTCTGCTGACAGACGCCGTGGACGACATCACGACGATCGACGACTTCCTGGCCGTGTCCGAGGGCCACATCCTGGAGGACGTCAACAAGTGCGTGCTGGCGCTGCAGGAGGGTGACGCCGACACCCTGGACCGCACCGCTGGCGCCATCCGCGGCCGGGCCGCCCGAGTCTGCAACGTGGTCGGCGCCGAGATGGACAACTACGAGCCCTGCATATACACCGAGCGCGTGCTGGAGGCCGTCAAGGTGCTGCAGGAACAGGGTACGTGGAGCGGGAGAAATTTAGTGTGACAGTATCCTTTCTGAGAATTTGTAGTTTTGTTCCGGAAGGTAAGTTCTTTATGGTTTGTTTTCTATTAATGGTTGTCTTTGTGTCGAGGCCGCGGAAAATGAAACGAATTTTATTTAGAAAAAATCGAAAATAAATTGGAAGATAGGAAAGGTCCGGAAGTGAAGTTAGTCTTCACACTACCTTCATTCTCTTTTATTGTGTTATTGTGTTACGTTTAGCACAGTTTTATATTACACGTGAGTACCTGTAACAGGCGAGTGTGCGCTCTGACACACGCCTGCGTCGTCTGTGTATGCGTTGTTCCGTTTCCTGGGCTCTGCCCTCGTCCCTGCGCTGCCGGTGTGACCAGTTGCGCGTCACCCTGCTGTTGGTAGTGATGCCCAACTTCGCGGCGAGGGTGGAGGTGGCGGTGGACGCCCTCAGCTCGTCGCCGCAGAAGGAGGTGGACGAGAACGAGTTCATCGACGGATCGCGGCTGGTGTACGACGGAGTGCGAGAGATCAGGCGCGCTGTGCTCATGAACCGGGTCAGTGGCCACCACCTCTGCTGCGCCGGCTCTCCCGAGCTGACTCAAATGAACGTGATTGCCAAACTCTGTCGTAAATCGCTGAACATCTGCTCTGCTCCCGGTGGTGATGTTAGTACGGAAGTCATCTGGCCGTTTACCTTGTACTGCGTGGACATCCTTAGGCTTTGTTTACAGTCTGCTGCCGGATGCATAGAGCAGTGCAGGTGGTGAAATGCGTGGCGGTTACAGTTGATGGGATTTGAGATGTTGTCTCGCCTGCTCAGACTGACGACGAGCTGGACCCGGAGGAGGTGGAACTGGATGAGTACTACACCTTGGAGACTCGCAGCAAATGTGAGTACGCAGGAGCGCGCAAACTCGCCTGGAACCTGTGCTGTTGCTTCCATGCTTCCAGCAGGGGCATTCCAGGACAGATCGACCAAGGCTTGACACCACCATATCTAGAAAAAATCTGAAACTTTGTCTCCGGGGTAGTTTTGGGCCAGAAACACGCCTGTGAGAATCTTAGCCCCCTCCGATCAACGGTGACCGAGTTATAGCCCGAGGCATTTTCGGGAGGTCACCCTGTAGACTCATCTTTGATGCTTCATAACTCAAAAACGCATAGCCTGATTAACAAGTTTTGTATATCATTGAACTCGTCTTGAACTATACCTTATTTTGAAAAAGAAAATGTCAAAATTTGAAAATTTTGGACTTTTAATTTGTTTGACCTTTTCTTTTTACCTAGCTTGACCTTTTCGCAGTTGAAATTGCCCTTTTAGACACCTCAAAAATTTTGATTCATAAAATATATTCCGATAGAAAAAATAAAGAATAAAAATGCGTTCTTGCTATAAGTTCCAAATATTTAGCACCTAAGGCAGGTATGCAGACGGTTTTTGACCACCGCGGTAGTACAGCCTTATGTTTAACACCGCAAACAAAGCGATTGCTTTTGTAATCGGTTGCTTGCAATCATATGACATGTTTTTACGAAATTTTCATCGTTCAAGTGTCAAAATATATGAGAATTAACACGCGCCCACACAAGGGGGTGGCAACCGGCTTCTTCAGGTTTTCATAGGTAGTAAAAAAAACACCTTCGCGCAGCGGCACCGTACTTCATGTACCTCTAACTCAAAATTTTTGCAGCTTCTGGCAAAATTTTAGGTCTGGGTCATACCAGGTCAAACCGCCAACCCAGGTCAAGAGACCTAACCTCGAAAAATCTTTGGGAAGTGCATCAATAATATCAAATTTAGCCTATCGTGGTTTGATTCACATTACATAGTAAGGTCGCCGAGCAAGATAATTTTTCGTAGCAGGATTTCTATGTCGATAACCGGGAGCAGGGTCAAGGTCATGGTCTTTCCATTAGAAATGCATGGGGCAATTGGTAAATTTTGATAACTTGAGAAAATTGAGAATTGTGGAGAATTGCGATGGAGGTTTTGTTTTTACGTTGTCGTGTCTGGCTTGCCACTGCAGTTTAATTAATATTCTTTTTACCGTACAGACCTAAGCCTGGCTCTAGGTCAAAGCAGGTTAATTTTGGCATTTGACTAGGCAATATTATAAGATACATAATCCGTTTGGGCTCAACAAGAGTGTTCCAATGGCGCTGAACATTTCTTTCAACGGCTCTCCTCTGTCACCTATTATGCCACAAAATTTAGGTTTCCACTTTGTTCCTGTAAGAAATACTGTGACCTCAAGCAACCTCAAAGATGACACGACCAAACGATTGTGTGTAACATATTCGGTAGTGATTAAAACTGGCTGTTTAGCGGCATCACTCCCAGTGCACAGTGTAATTATTCATCTAGGATTCTGGGATACGTGTCAGCTATGAAATGATCACCTTGTAAAAATATCATGAGGCAACCTGTTCAAGTGACCAAGTCGAATGCGTTACAATTTCAGGACACTTTCGCATATATGAGCAGATTCAAATTACTTTTTGGGAATGAAATTCTTTCAGACACGTTTGTTTACATTGCATGAATGCTCTCAAACGTATGCTGTGCTGCACTGGGTCACCTTGTATCGATACTATTTTTCCATCTCGGGGGACGATGTAATTGTGTGAGTTAGTGGTGCTCATAGGATAAGTTATACTTGTTTCAATTATGGATAAACTCGCGACATCTTTGTAAATTTTCGTTTAAGGCTGAAAGGTCCGTTATTAATAAGTTCCTTTGCCCTCGTCTCCCTCGAAACAATGGATCCCTTTCTATCACTTTTAATGGCTGCAATTTTATTTTTATAAATATTGTCCAAGTTGTTTCCAGTTCAGTTTTAGGAGTAGGTGTCTCACTAGAGTCATCACGGGACTTTTTACGGAGACCCCGACCCCACCACCCAAACGAGAAACTCCCACGATGAATTGTTAATCAATGAACCAAATTTGAAAGACCCACAAGGCATAACAACGACCGTCTACCTCAGGTCACCCCCCTCAACAGTCAGTTGCCAGCTGGCCTTCAGTATTTACGGTACCTACCACCTCCCAGTTGACCTAAATTATTTTTCCAGAAGTTGTAATATGTTGTGTTAGAGATAGATGGCGTACGGTGGCGCTGCGCTAAGGTGTTTTTTACTACCTGTAGAGACCTGAGGAGGCCGGTTGCCCACCCCCTCGGGTGGGCGCGTGTTAATTGTCATAAATTCTGACACTTGCACGATGAAAATTTCGTCAAGACAAAGCAATATGATTGCCAGCAACCGATTACAAAAACAATCACTATGTTTGCGGCGTTAAACATAAGGCTGTACTACTGCAGTGGCCAAAAACTGTCTACATACCTACCTTAGGTGCTAAATATTTGGAACTCATATCATGAACGCATTTTTTTATTTTTGCTATCGAAAGATATTTTATTAATCAAAATTTTTTAGGTGTCTAAAATGGCAATTTCAACTGCGAAAAGGTCAAGCTAGGTCAAAAAGAAAAGGTCAAACAAATTAAAAGTCAAATATTTTCAAATTTTGAAATTTTCTTTTTCAAAATAAAGTATAGTTCAAGACGAGTTCAATGATATACAAAACTTGTTAATCAGGCTATGCGTTTTTGAGTTATGAAGCATCAAAAATGAGTCTATAAGGTGACCTCCCGAAAATGCCTCGGGCTATAACTCGGTCACCGTTGGTCGGAGGAGGCTAAGATTCTCACAGGCGTATTTCTGGCCCAAAACTACCCCGGAGACAAAGTTTCAGATTTTTTCTAGACATGGTGGTGTCAAATTGAAATATTTTTGGTCGTTTTGTCCTGGAATGCCCCAGCACTGAAAATGAGGAAAATGTGTTAGATCTTAATAATTACTCGATTTAGATAAAAATGAATGACATTTCGCTCGAACCGATATGACAAATTAATTGAATTTTATAATACTATCTGACACAGCTCTTCTCCAGAATGAGCAAGGAAGTGAAGTCCAGACGAAGATCAGGTGCGTGGGCTGGTCGTTGGCCTCTGAACTGCGCCACGCCCTACTTCACCCCATTGATGCTTAAGATGGACCTTGACTGAACATCCAGTCAACAATTTCGAGTAATTTTTCAATTTTTGAGCGCTCAGAAACCTATATCATTATTTTCGTCGGATTGTTATGACCTTCGCTTCAGTATGGGCAGTAATTTGAACCGAACTATAACTTGCAGTTAGAGCAGGCAAGCTGCAGCGGTGGCGAGAGATGAGCAAGGCCAGAACTAGTAGGTGAACTCTCGGTGAGTTGCCAGGCTGTCGTGTTCCTTTTCATATAGTTCACAGGCTGCAGCGGGAAGATCGACACAAAGTTGAAGGGTACCATGACATTATGATATACCTTGGCATTATGATTTGCCCACTTCTAGTTGAAGGAAACATGGCACCTTTGTCTTGCGGGTTATGGAAAAAACAAAAGCCGAAAACTGTTCCAGGAATATTTGATTAGTTCGAATTCTCGCCGTGTCACGAGAAACGAGCGTTCCCCGGTCGGAAATCAGCTATCTCTTTTCATCCGTCTCAATTCATAGTGTCTCCTGGCGTCAGGGAGAACTTTTACACCCATTACTTCCCTAGTATATAGTGAGTGTCATGTCTTATAGTGAGTGTCATGTTTCTTTGGCCGAGCTGTCCATTTTCGATTTCTTGTCGACAGTCTAATGAAGAGGACGACTGCTTTCACTTCGTATGATTGTAATCTCGTGTGCCAAACTACTTTAATTCCACTATCACTATCGTTCACATTTCGGGCACCACGCCAGGTATAAGGATAAATGACCCGTGTTGAAATTTCTAACGGCGAAGCGTTTCCGTGTGTGTTCCGTTGTCACCATCAGCGGCCATCTGAATGTTGCATGCATGCTATGTGGGCGATACCAGGCCTGACACGGTGCGGCGGCGTTCCACAGCCAGCGCCCACACCACCGACCTGCCGCTGGAGGACGAGTACCCGGACATCAGCGGCATCTGTACCGCCCGGGTACGTACCGCCGCCGCCAGCGCAGCACGCCAGCATTGCCAATGGCGACATAGCTGCTACACATGCGCAGAGGCCTGCTCGTGCGTAGGTGTGCTTGTGTCGAGTTTCTTTGTTAATGACCCAACACACAAATGTATGCAAAATCCGGCCTTCCACGTTCCGTGCGTGGGTATGTCCTTTAGTCTCTCCTGTCCAACAAACACTTTCCTGTTATGTACAAACAAATGCTGTTGTTTTGCGTCCCGCCTAAAAAGTATTGCTTTTCATGTGGACCATGTGAAGGGAATAGTGCACAGGCTTTACGATCGAAGTTTTGTTCAGCTTCCACGGATTATTCCCCACAGACCCTTCTTCAACTACCAACAGAACAATCTAATCCTTCCTGCGGAAGTCCCGCACCTTCCCTCGGAAGATTACGAAGAGATCAAGTTGATACTTAGGTAAAGGAAGGGTGGTTTCCATTCCCTGGCTCATTCTTTTAGCAGGAAGTTTCCAACGAGCTTCACCAGGTTGGGGAGGGAGTGCCGCCTCGCGTTTTCCGAATCTAGGGAAACAATTAAAGCGTGTAGCGCCTTAAAGAGGTCACAGTCCTTTTTGTAATTTGAAATACAAGTTTGATGTGAAAGATATGACGGCAGAACAACTACTTACGAACAGCTGCAATAGAAAAAAGCTTACTGTGGCGTAAGACTCATGAAACTATAGGGCTCATTCACGTGCCTCCAGTCATCGATTCCCGCAGTTATACGTCCAAATGTCCCTTCCAGAAAATCCATTGCGGCAGGAGTCGGGTGTTTGAATGATTTGCTGAAAATTCAGGGACATCGTCTGGCCCCATCAGCCGCTCATATATTTTTCAAACACGCCCGGAACTGTGTGAAAGCGTAATGACATGCGGAACGAAGCACACGGGAAATTTCCACCTCGAGCGGTGTTTGGCGTGCGTCGCGTACACAGTCCGCAGGCTGCTAGCCAAAGAATGCGTGTCCTGGCCTAATGAAAAGTGCGTTTCCTATGCTACGACAATATATTGATTTGAATGGACACCCCAAACACTAATACACCTAGGCCAATGTCGGGAAACACGTGACGGTCCTTACAGTACACGTGTAGTACAGCCGTGATAGTCACGCCATAAGATCATACACGAATCCAAAAAATCGCGTAGTAAAAAGCTCCATTTCGCCATCATCGATTACCTATTTGAGTAGGGCGTGCAGCAACAACGTCAGCCAGCGCGTGCACGGTCGATGTTGTGCTTGCATTATCAAATAAGTGAAAACGGGCCTGCACCATCTACTGTAATTACTGCTCGAGACCGGGTTATATAAAACACTGTCCAAGAAGCCAGGGGATATTTTGTATTTCTGTTCATGTAGTTTGTACTGATTATCATATCCATGCATGAACTCGTCCTTTTTACACATGCGCCTCTGTTTATTATGGGGGCATGCATCTGTGCCAGTCGCTGCACCACCACCCAAAGGTCAATGATCCGTCGATACTAGAGATTAGCCGGCAAGCCCGGACTGTGTGCCGTCGGTTGCGGTTTCAGCACTATCCCCCCACCTTGCAATGGAATCTGCACACATTGGGTCCGGTGGTTTCGATCCATTTCCACTGAACTCACTTGGTTGTGGATCAGACCGAAACTGGTCTGTTCCTTCGTAGCTCTTTATTCCGTTCCAAAGACACTTGGCAGCCCGATGCCTTAGACATGTTTGTGAATAAAGCCTCGCTTACTGTTAGGCGACATTGTTGCAAAATGATCATCAGAATACCAGGTTGCCAATAATTTACGGGTAAGCAATCGAATGTTCCTTTGTCCAACAAATATTCTCTCTAAGGACATTTATGCAGCGTACCTTCCTGGAAGGGGTCAACGTTATGCTTAAGGAGTTCTGTGAAATGCTGGCTCACGATCATTGAACGACTTGGCGTTCATCGAATTCAATTTAGGCTTCGAGACTTGGTTGCCTCAACGCACTGATGTGCGCTATGGCAGTGACGGGTGACTTTTAGCTGTTCTCGAAGTAGTTGGATGGTCGAATAGCCCATGCAATATTTGGGCAAAAGTTGATGCCCGACATCTCGTAGAGTGAATATTATAGACTGACGGATTGGAATGAGAGGGAACTTGTTCCTGAGTTTTTACCGTTGTTTCACCTTCAGGAGGCGATGAGAAAACTGAACGAAGAAGATAAAGAGAAGATTGCCGAACAAGTGGAATACTTCCGTACGGAGAAGCGCAAATTCGACGCCGAGGTAGCCAAGTGGGACGACAAAGGCAACGATATCATTGTCATCGCCAAGCACATGTGCATGATCATGATGGAGATGACCGACTTCACCCGGTGAGTTCCCGGTAAACCAGAAGAGTACTGGCTTCTAAGTAGGATGTGAAAATGGCTCTGTTTTGATTGGCAAGAAAACTTCCCAACTCTGGCGGTTCTTCCTCATGTCAGCACTTGTTTGGCATCAGCTGGTTATCATTGTATAGAGATGTAGGCTGTCACTGTAGCCGCACGCTCTGGTGGCCGGTTGTCTCGTGTTGTGGATGTTGGCAGTCCGAACCCTCTCTCTCTCTTCCCACCGCCAGCGGCCGCGGCCCACTCAAAACCACCATGGACGTCATCAACGCCGCCAAGAAGATCTCGGAGGCCGGCTCTCATCTGGACCAGATGACTCGTCAGATCGCCGACCAGTGTCCCGAGTCCAGCACCAAGAAGGACCTGCTGGCCTACCTGCAGCGCATCGCGCTCTACACTCACCAGCTCAACATTACCTCCAAGGTAGGCGCTGCCTGGCGCGTGGCCCCGGCAGCCTGCAGGTGCGATGGACGCTGCAGCCAGGGCAGGATCCGAAGCACGCCACGGAACGATCCGTGCCGTACTGAGATATATCCTGCAGGGCCGTTGTCAAAACGTGTGCTTTCTCTTCAGCTTTGTTTGCAGCCTGATGGGGTGTTTAATGATAGTTGCGGCTAGCTTGAGCGGCTGCCGTTTGTTTTCGTCCGTGTGAGCGTGGCGTTTCGGCGATGTTCACCCGTTACCGACCCTTACAGTGCACGTTGTGCCTCCTTGTTACAGCACGTAACCATATTTGTTATATTCGGAAACGCTAATGAAAGTGCTTTCTAAACACTCCCGATGTCTGATTTGGCGTTTATCTATCCCCGAAAAGCCTGCGAATTTGCTTAGTCGCGTGCTACTGAAAGGAAGCGAATAGTCGCGGTACAAGTCGGGGCACCGGCACCTGACGGTTATGGACACGCAGGCCATGAAAAATGGTGGGACTGTATACCATCGGGCCGCCGCGACCGGGCCACGTGCTTGCCAGGTCTGAGACGTGGTGCGAGGTCTGGACCTGTTGATCGTTTGACAGCCACTAAATCGGAGTAGATTCTTACACTGCTGAAGATTTCGGGGATGAACCGACCCACCACCTCAACCTGCCGAGCCGATTCGGACCAATATAATACTGAACCGACTCACTAGCCCAACCCGCTGAGTCGATTCGGATCAATGTAATACTTAATCGACTCACCAGCTCAACCCGCCGAGTCAATATGGAATCGACTCACCAGCTCAACCCGCGGATTCGATTCGGAATTAATGTAATACTGAACCGACTCACTAGCTCAAACCGCCGAGTCAATATGGAACCGACTCACCAGCTCAACCCGCCGAGCCGATTCGGTATCAATGTAATACTGAACCGACTCACCAGATCAGCCCACCGGGTTGGCTCTGAGTCAACGTAATACACCGGATTGTTCAGGTGTAGAATCGATTCAGAGGGTTCTTGTTCTGGAACATAACCTCTGCACGCGAAAAACGTTTTACATGGACGCGTGATGATGTTTTTTTAGAACTGTTCCAATTCGGGATGCACCATGCTTTTGGTAACGAGTGAAGGAATTGGCACATGGGGGCCGAAACATTAGCCCGTTCCAGCTGTGCACAGTTTTGTCGCAGGACCTCTAATTTTGTAGCAGGACCTCTACCTCCCTCCGAAGTACATGCGCCATAATCGCCTCTTGTTTGTGTAAGCAAGGAAATTACTTTTGTCATTAAAATATTGGCTGCCACTCGTGTTTTTTTGAGCGGCCATCCCGTAAACCTCTGACTGTTCGGGGGGCCGTCGGCGTGGCGCAGCGGCCCGGTTGGTGCCAAACGGTGGCGGGCTATTGCTCTCACTTTCACATTCTGATGCCATCTTTACTTCAACCCGATCTTTCGTTTCACGCCGCAGAAATTCCTTTGAACGGAAATTAATTCGATTTTGCATGTTTGTTCCGGAATTAAGGCATCTTTGGGATGATAATGACGCTTGAGATTTGTCAGGATCCCAAAACTGATATTTCAATCATCAGTTGAGACTGCAATATGAAGGTTGCAATATCAACAATCGATCAAATGATCGGTAAAACTGCTCCAGTCACTATAAGAACCACTAATTTATCCAGAAAGAAATCGATTTTGAGGGTTGTTTGTCGGTTGTTGACGTGTGTGAGTTTAAGGTAACAAATGGTGGCATACGGCCTCTCAAAATATCACATTTCGTTTGCGCTATGTTTCGGAAAACCTGTGGTGTCACCTTCCGGAGTGACATGATATTTCTCACATGAACGACAGTACTGTAACATTTTTTCTTTTCAGTTGGCTTGTCGTATGTGAAACTTGACTGAAATTGATGTGCGGGGTCAGACGATATTATCGGACACGAAAGTAAGCTTGATATTGAAGCAAAACCCACCATTGAGTGGGAAGTAAATTTACCTTGCAGTGGAAAGTTTACCATGCCGAGCTGTGGAACTCTCTCCCGGCGGTGAACATGTCTACTTCGAAATTGTTTCACGTGCGAGTTTTTTCCGACCTGAGGCCGCTGATCTGGCCGGGCTGTGCCAGGGCAGATGCTATGCATAGCCGGGGTCAATCGCAATTGGGCTGAGATTTGCCTCCGGCCCAACCGGTTGGAACATGAGTCATAAATTCTGGGCCCCACCCCTTGTTCAGATAAAGGCGCAGGATGGCGGGTCAGGATGATGTTCCAGAATACCCGATAGTTCCCGCCTCTACTTCTCACGCAGCTTTCGCAGAGGCGCTCTGGCTTCAGACAGCGCCAATGCCACGTCCATTCGGGAGGCCAGGCAACTGGACTTTGCCCATGCTGCGTCGCACGCTCGGCTCGCTGTCTGGTAAACGACTGGCGCGTACCTTGTGTACCCTGCAGCCTGGAAGCGGGGTCGACCGCACAATCCGCATATTCTGATCACTAATCCATAATCGCAGGTGAAGGCGGACGTACAGAACATATCGGGCGAGCTGATCGTCTCTGGTCTGGACAGCGCCACTTCGCTGATCCAGGCGGCCAAGAACCTGATGAACACGGTGGTGGTGACGGTGAAGGCCTCCTACGTGGCCTCCACCAAGTACCGCAGTACACGTGTTGCCGTAAGTCCCCGCCGCCGCCGCCGCCGACTGTGGACCACCCTCTGAGCCGCAACTGTGGATGGGATGGTGGGGGGAAAGGGGGAGCAACTGAGAGGAAACTGCAAGACAAGGTCTAATGCTGTTTGCTCAATGACCTGTGGCGTACTCCGCTGGAAAAGAGGACAGTCTGTGCTTTTCCTTTCCACATGTTATGTTTACCCAATGCATGTTTGTGTTATTGGTTTTCAAGTTCTAGATCAAGTATAGTTTCATTGATACTTGTTTACAATTCTATCAGTAAGACTCGATCAGTAAGCAGATAAGTCTTGCTGTCGAATGTTTGCGTGTCTTCCTTTGCTCCGGAAACGAGCGAGTGGAAATGTGCGAGTTGTGCTTGCGCACATAACCTGTGCTGTTGAATCGAGATGAAATATGATTAAGACATGCCCTTCCCGTCATTTTCCTTCTCCTCGAAACGTCGTTCCCCCAATGGCGTGGCGACCAGGTCAGTTGGTTGTGCGTAAAGGCGGTCACGGGTAAGACGGTTTCACGGCCTTTTAACGGGGTGGAGCACAACAGACGAAACCGCATAATGTGTGCTAGAGAATCGGGCGGTCTAGGTGGCAGTTGCCCATTCCTTGGTGCCCACCACTGGCCTGGTGCCGCGCTGAATGGGCGATGGCTCGTTGGACTGGGAAATCCGGCACCCACCGCCGTCGTTGGTATCAATCCTCCCCTCTACTTTCGCCGGCGATTATAGACCACGCTTACCTGCTGCTAGCGGGTGGTAGCTTCGTGCCGTTGCCCATTAGTTTCGACCCGGGAAATTACAAGCGGCACGACTCAGAAAGGATATCACCATGAACTCACAAAGTACCATCGCCCTTCTATTAGTTGGACGTATGAATAATTGGGAGCTTAGGAGGGAGTGTGGTGATGCACTGCCCAAGCAGTGCGTCGCACGCACCTCAGTGGATACATCAAATGTAGCGATATTCTCTGGGCCGACAACATTTTGGTGTAAAGGCGGCATGTTGGGTTTTTCGTTATTCTTTTCTCAGTTTACAAAAAGATGGGCATGAACGGAGTGAAATGTGCGAAGGATAAATGAAGGAATAAGCAAGGTTACCAAATGGTTATGTAAATTTCACAGACTCCGCGTAGAATGACCATTTTATCTTTCACAAACGGCGAGTTATCAATAATCACTCGGTAGATCGTTGCTTTTGTGGTAACACATTAATCGGTTTGTGAGCAATCGCATATAAAAGTTTATTGAGTACGACACAATATATCCTATGATGATATTTCAGCTTAAAGATTTTCTTTCAAAGTACTTTTTTCGGAAGTGGATTGTCTTACCTAACCGCTATAAACGGCCTCACTTTATGTGGAACAGTTTCAAGATACTAGATTGTTCGTGATTCCGGTACAGTTGCAAAGCCGCAATTTCCTATGACATTTTTTAGATCGTAAGGCACATCAGGTACATACGGTTAAACGCGCATTGACGGGGGTCTGGCCCCTTGGTTGACGAGGGGGCAGGTACCCGCCCCTAAGTTCGAGAACCACGGTGGTGCAAAAACGGTAACGGTGTTGGGTGCCCATCCGCTCCTCCTCGAAATATTTGAACCTTTTTTTGTGGTCATTTAGGTCCCGGGTAAAACATGCCGTCTGCCGTCATAGGGATGACATGTAATTAGTTTTGGCCATTCCATCTGACAGTAGATCCTGCGCAGCCGATCGATGTATATGATTTGCCTTGCTGGTCAATCAAGTTTGACCGACCTGAGGTGGTGGGTAATTATATAATGCATATCTTAGACCGAAGCCAGGCGAGTTAATGAGCTAAATAAACGCTCTTCCTCTGTTTGGTTATTGTAAAACCATATTTCCATGTATTACTGGGGGTTGTTCGTCCTGCCTTGGTCTCGATTAAAATACCGGAACATATCTTGGAACTCGGTGGGCCCATTATGTGTATGGTTTCTTGGTAGTTCCCTGCCGACTTATGATTTAAACTTTTTTGAGGTGGGTCACTTGCCTGTACTGGGCCTGACCTGAGATGACCTATCCTAAATTTTCGAAGTGCAAAATGATGGGGAAAAGGTTCGCGGGGCTGCGCGCCGCCGTTTTTGTGTCCAACCCGGGGGGGGGCCCGTGTGTTAAGATATACGATTCATGCCATTGATGCGTAAGGTCCTTATGAAGCACATGATTCATTTAATCCAGTAAATACTCAGAAATAAACGATCTCTTTTCTGCAAATGCCTCTGAAAGGCTCGCCAAGTGATCACACCAAATCCGTTTGAGATCGACTTGCTGAGGATGGAAGGGAAATGGCGGACAAGTATACAGTGGAGCCGTCCTCTCCGCGATCAGGTGTGGTTGGCACTGCTGGTTGCAACCAAACAACATTTTCGACCCAAACGGAAGTCGCGCAGACCGACCCCGGGGAACTGGAATAGTTCAGAGAGGCATTGTGAAGATGGCTTGTTTTTGCGACACAAGACAACCAATTTTTTGTATGCTTTGTCAGTGATATCCAGGAAGAGAAATTAGCTGTGCTATTGTTTTTTCTAGAATTTCATTGTGTATATGCCCAGGGATTAGGGTGGTCGGGGAACTTACGTGTAAAATTCGCCTTCCTCTCGAAATTTCGAGTCCTGATAGAGGCTTTAAACATTATGAGGTTCTTCATTTATACATTATTTATGCTAGGACAAGACGTGCCCTTTTCCTTGAAGCTTTGTAATGATTTCCGTCCCGCCTTAAATCTGATGACAGAAAAGGTATCAATCAACAATTAATTTGATGCAATAATGTAGTGTCTACGTAGGAAACAACCGGAATAAAAAACAGCCTTTGGAAGTGCTGAGCATTGTTTACGCCAGGTAGTGTGAAGCCGGTAAATAGGCTGCTACCTATGAATCAAACGTTATGCATTAATGTGTTTCGACTTGATGCCTACGACAGCTTGAAAATAATCATTTTGAAATTACGTTACCAAAACAAGTTTGCTTTTCCGGACGATCTCCCAGCTTGTTGGAAAAGATCGTGAGGGCGCAAGGTGACGCAAGCGCAAGCATCGACCGAAATGTCCCGCGTATTTGCACTGTTCGCACAAAATGTGGTGAGTGCATGACTTGGCTAGAGTACGATTTTTCCAAAATAAACTGTGCCAAAGTGCCAATCACTTGCGTGTAACGTGTACGTACTCCACCCCATAAACTATTGTTTGCACTGGCCTGTCGGGGTACCAGCTGTGTTAACGAGTACCAACGTCACTTCATAAACTATTGTTCACACCGGCACATCTCGGTAGCAGCTGTGTACCACAGCACACCTCCCATCCTAAAATGTCCCAATTGCAGGCAATGGTGCAGAATTTCTGGAGAGACTAACCATTTTTCAATATTAACACATGCTCGGAGGGGGGTATCCACCCCCTCGGTTTTTTAATGCAGAATGAAAAAGACCCCCTATTAGAAATAAAAATTACACCATGGACGTCCCCCTGACAAATTTCAACAATAGGTGCTTCAAACTAGGATATATGTAACTGTCTGGTCCTAAGGTATGATAGACTCAGAATAGCCCCCACCCTAGGCTAACATTAGAAAAAAACAGAAGAACAAAACAAGTTCAACTAACCAACTAATCTTAAGTAACCCTCCGTTCATATTTGCTAACCAATTAACCCTAACTTAAGGATTACTTAATTGCTAACCATATCTAAGACTCACAACCAACCAACTCACACCCCTCTCTAACACTATCTGTTCTATTACCCTTCTCTCTTCCTCTATACTGCGGCTACTCAGCCGGAGGGGGTGCTGTAACCTCACCTCCTGGTTGCAGGATAAAGACCCACTGCATCACGTTATGGTGCTTGCAGGCGTTTCTAATTACCCAAAGTTATTATTTTTCAGTGGAGGAACTCGAGTGACGTAAACAAAACGGGCATTCGATAACAAGGAACAAAATAAAAAACACTTCTCTTTGCTCTGGCAAGCTTCTTCGCTTTTAAATCACCTTTTAAATCCTACATCTGCCCCAGGCTCGGCATCTCCGCCGTAGCACTCCCCTTCGCTCGCAAGTGTTGCTACACTTCGCGACTCATTCCTTGAAATAAGCTTCGCCGTTTTGTTCTGCGACATTAAAGTAAACCCCCTCCCGCAAAATTATCCCACATACTGTAGAGGCGGGCAAAGCGCATTATAAAAGCCCTTAACTAACTAATGACGGCGCGTAGCGCCGCCGTACTTGGCAGTAGCACACCTTTTCTCTGATCATTTTTACAACTTAATGCAAAATTTTACGGTAGGGTCATCTTAGTTCAAGTCACCAGTCCAGGTCAAGTGACCTCACCTAAAAAAGTTTAAGATAGCATAAGGCAGAACAGGGTGAACTAATCCGATTGAAATTCATAGCACATAATGGGCCCACCGGGTTCTACCAAATTTCTCCGGTATTTTTTATATCGATGACCTAAGGCTTGGTACGAGCCATGACTCTCCATTGGAAATACATGGGAAATATGGTTCAAAGTGAATAACTTGGTAAAGAATTTCTTGGTAATGAATCGTGGAAGAGCGCTTGAGTTGTTAAGATGTTTCCTGGCCTCTCCCCTCGAATCCGGAAATGTAAAAACACTGAAGATTATATATTCGGGCACAGCCCTTCATCAGAATCGTGGAGTAAATATCAATAATTCTCAGTCCTAGTATAGCCAGACCTGTTCGAGACCTCGAATTCGAGGTCTGGCTATACTAGGACTGAGAATTATTGATATTTACTCCACGATTCTGATGAAGGGCTGTGCCCGAATATATAATCTTCAGTGTTTTTTACATTTCCGGATTCGAGGGGAGAGGCCAGGAAACATCTTAACAACTCATCATCTTGCTCCTCGCCGCAGCACTTCAAAACTTATCAACGTGGAAGAGCGCTTATTATAACGGCATTATATTTTCCTCGTCCTTGCAGTTCCAATGATATGCATTTTTACCTAATTTAACCCTGCCATGACCTCAGGTCAGGTTGAATCCTTTATTTAACCTGATTTGACCTAATAATCACATTATATATCGTTCGATTTGGCTTGCTGCGAGGATTCCAATGGTCTACTTACTTGTTTTTGTTCTGTCTTAACTAGTTCAGATGTAATGACTGAAAACCTTCATTTACATGTCATCCCTAAGGTAGCATGCCTTGACCTCTAGTGACGTTAAATGGGACCTAACAAAAACGGTTCAAATGTTTTCGATAGAAATTTGGATGGGCTATTCAATGCCGTTTACTGTTTTTCGTTATCTAGAGTGGCTCTCGGAGATGGGGGTTACCCCCCCCCACCCGTCAAAGCAAAAGTGGCTCATACCCCCGTCATTGCGCGTGTTAAAGCCAGAATTTCCAAAGATGATAAACATCTTCAATATCCGTGCCATGCTGTATTAGTTTGATGATTAGGCTGGCTAGGAATTGATAGGATATGACAGCACTAAAATCTCTATGTAAGATTATTTTTGTACCTATATTCATTTTTCATATTTGTAATAACGTTATAGGCCTCGAGATCAGCACTGCGATTGCTACCAATTTCTTCACTAAATGCCATCGCGGTTCTGGCTTCAACATCGCAGTGTGCATCTTCATCGTTCTTAACCTTCGCCCGGGTGGGGGGGTCTTTTAGACCCCCTCGGGTTTTTCCGAAGTGACAAAACCGGCGCGCAGCGCCGCCAAACTTGGTCTAGCTCTTTCTTCATCATTTTTACATCTTTCCTGAAAATTTTGGCTCAAGGTCATATCAGGTCGGGTCACCAGGTCAGGTGAAGTGACCTCACCTAAAAATACTTAAGACGGCATAACTAAAAGAAGGGTTAATCGATCAGTTGAAACTCATACCCATCTTGGGCCCACCAGGAGCTACAACATTTGTTCCGGGATTTTTGATATTGGTGACCTAGGTCATGTGCAGAGCATGACCTCCCATTGACAATGCATGGGGAAAATACGAAATGAGCTTTTTCAGTAAGTATGGATGGAATCAACTTAAACATCGGTTGCCACTGCCTAGCCCTTTCTGAGCTGATACCAATTTTGACTTGTGACCTTTAAAAGGTCACCTTAGGTCAATAGATTTTTTGTGTTTTTTCTTAAATTTTGAATAAACTAAGATAGGCTTTTATTTTGTCACCAAAGTGTTTGTATAGTCTGGAAGTCAAATGATATACATCTGACTATACCGGTAGTTGGGTCGACTGTTGACCTGGGTCGGTCAATTTTAAATTTGACCTCGCTAGCAATATCTATTCATTCAATTCGTATTGCAAGAGGATTGCAATGGTGCATAAACTTGGCTGTATCTTGTTTAGTTTGGAAGCTATTAGCGAAAAGTAAACGCCCTTATGCATGGGTGGCTTGGACATTCCCAAGAATATGCCCAATATTTAGTGCCTGTAGCTCCCTGGCTTTGCCTGACACGAAAATGAATGCCACTGTAATGAAGCACATCTCAGAGCTTTGATGGTGTTAAAATGTTTCTAGCTATCATAGTTTCTGAGATATAGGAGGTTTTCTTGGTCACCTCATATTAGGTTTTGACCTATTTTGACCTCTGGTGACCTTGATATTGACCTGACAAGAAAATGACAGTTTTTCGATATCTTTTCGAAGAGCTTTGTTGCCTTTTGCTTTTTTAGCTCTTAGTTTTTGAGATCGTGGGGGTCTTTTGCCCCCCACCAGGGCGAAGGTGGCTCGTACCCGCCACCGGGGCGGGTTGTTGGAGCTGCAAGGACATCTCAACCGGACTCCTCCTTGTTTCTGCCACCCTCTATCCTTGGATCGCTCTGGTATGAGTTTTTACTGTATCCTAAGACGGAGCAAAAACATATTGAAAGGACTCCTGATCGGCCGCGCGGAATGTATCTGTTTGTATTTGTATGTACGATCTAATTTTGACTTCTGTGTATTTTTCCTACTTACGATTTGTATAGTTCTCACTCGAGGGTCTTAAATTGATTAGCACTATCTGAGGTGTGCTGTTTTTCGTTGCAAGGCTGGCCTCCCCGGCGTTTCTTCTGCGCTTCACTAATATTCCGCTTTCGCCGCGGCAGTCGCCGATCGTTGTCTGGAAGATGAAGGCGCCAGAGAAGAAGCCGTTGGTGCGCCGCGAGAAGCCGGAGGAGGTGCGCGCCAAGGTGCGGAAGGGTGCGCAGAAGAAGCACCTGACGCCCATCAAGGCTCTGGCCGAGTTCCAGAGTCCTGCCGACAGTGTGTAGGCCGTCAGTGTCGGAGGTTTACTCACTCTGGGCTGTCCGGAGGCGGACTTCAGTGGACCGGCCGGCGCTGTATCAATAGGGCAGCTGGATACCCAACGGAACAATGTGTGCTAACTGGGCCCAACCGCGTTCTTTTATATGACTGCCGACGTACCGGTGTTCGAGCTTTGAAACCCGCCGGTCCTTTTAGAGCCGCCAGTCCTCTTACAGCATACAACAGTCCAGGATTTCGGCTTAAACTCGTGCGTATTTCTGGAATCATGCTCGACTGTTCTTCCAGTGCTATCACCTATTACCATAATCAACATGAGTGAAGGTACCGTGAATATTTAATACCTCGCCTATGTTTTTGGTGAGCGCCGTTGCACTTTGATGTACGTGATCCTTAACGATTGCAGCTTTCCAGAATCATTCAGAAGAAATGTTATTTTGATATGGTGTAGTTGGATTTTTGACGTAGTCGGACAAACTATCGAGGCTGTCTAGCGGCCAAGCAGATGTTTTTATCAGCGCACGAAAGAAGTTTCCGTTTTGATTGCAAGGATGCTGGTAGCTATTTTAGTGATACTTAATCAGCGTTGTTCTACTTTTACGAACGTATGCACATTCTTCCGATCGTCTTTTATGTGAAGTGCACAGTTACATGTAGAGTAGGGCGCTTTGAGGTCAATCAGAAGTAAGTTGTCTTGATGACCGGCACAAGCCTTTGCACCGGCTGATTGTTTGTCCGATTTTTCCATGGAGAGTCAGGTGTCCGATTTGTGTGAAGATGTGAGCTGTGTGTTTCGCGCATTTACCTAGATCAGTTTTTTTTTGCTCCGACGACAGCTGACGTCACAGTACCGGACTGTCAGCCCTGGGGCGATGAAACCCCGCACTGGCCTCCAAGTGGCCAAGCAAACCTAGTGAACTGCTACATTCGCTTTAGTCTTTTTGAATAAACTGGACCTTCTTTGGGAGTGTTTCTGTAAGTTGGTTGTAAACCCGCTAAATGGAAAGCGGGGCGAACACTGGAAGAAATACGAGCGCGCGTATCTGCTGTTCCGCTCCTTTTTTTAAATTTGCAACCACTACTGTAGATCGATGCTTTGTATGACTTTTTCTGAATTATATCTGTAATATCACAGAATGGACCTTGAACAGGCACCCGTAATAAGCACTTTAAGGCCGCTTCAAAATACTGGTGAGTCCCTTTGTTGCGTAGTCTCGGCGCCTTATTATGTGTTTGCATATCACATTACTGGAAATTTGAAGCCATTATGACCGTTTTCCGGGGATTGGGTCACCGTTCCAAGCGTGTTTCATCTTTACGAACAGAAGTTTTAAGTTATCCTATTGAGTCTACATTCTCCATGGTTAAGTGCCAACATAAAGGAAAATTCTAGGTAGCTGGTGAATTCATTTTGCTCGAGTTTATTATGGTCAGTTATATGACAAACTACACGAACTTTGCACTGATATTAAGGTGAAAGTTTAAACCACATATTTCGAGACATCTTGCTACCTCTTGTCCTGTGGTGAAGAGACGCCCAGCACGAAACTGCACAAGGGCAATGGCGTAATACGAATGATGTTTGGTGCGTTTCATGCCGCCCGCTCATGCCAAGGCATTTAGCGCACAAAAATAGGACAGAAAACAGAAAAGAACTAGAGAAGAATATACAAAATATTTAGGGGGAGCTTGTAAAACGATCGAGGATCCGACGGCGCTATTGTGGCGATGTAAAAATGTAAGAATGGAAGGCCATATTGTTGAAAGCCGATAATTCACTGGCGGTAGAGGGTCCGGATTTAAGTGGGGGGGGTGCACCATGAATCATCTCATTTCTTTTCTGTCAACGCCATAGGGATGGTGCTACAATTCATCATTTAAGGGGGGGCGGGCACGGTGCCCCCTAGTTCCGTCACGTACAATGTATGATAGAAGCCCCACGTTTCGTCGGCCGATCTTCACAATGCTGCCACCAATCAACGCACTCATCAATTCTCTCAATTGATAGAAGCGGGGTTGGAAAAATACCGTTTAAAACTAAGTTTATGCCAGTCAGTTGCATAAACTGGTAAATACCGGTATTTACCAAGAAAAAGTGACAAAAGTAGCAAAAAACTTTAAACTGACAATGATAGAGCAGACAGACATAAAATGCCATAGAACAGCTGGAAATGTGAAGCAAATGATGGCATTGGCATGTTCTCTGAACAAGACTGGTGTGTAAATAGGTATATTGTTTTCTAGGCATCATGGTTCGGAATTATATTAATAGCCGGCTTACACTCAAAGCGCTGGAGACTCTTCAGAATGCCAAAAGGGGGTAAATCTTAATACGTAGACACGGGGTCTTCGTCACGAAAAACGCGGAAATGCGAGATTAGCCAGATTATTAAATCAGCCTGGTTTCAAACATTTTCAAATATTACCTTTCTTCTTCGCTGACGTGCACTCACGGTCTAATATCTGAACTTGGTACTTGGTATACTTTTGCTTGGATCCGTTGTTGCGAAGTGCCCAATTTTAGTGGTATTTTTAGCTGATTGAATAAATTTGATTTCATTCATTCATTTCATTTCAGCTGATGGCTCATTGTGTGTGATTTATTTAATCGTACAGACCTTATACCGATGAATCGTGTATGCGTTGTGCTTCGATTTAAGTGTTTCTAGTTTCTATCTGCCGACTTGAGTTAAGTGATTGGTGCCACCTGTCACGTATAAGCACCAAATATACAAATTATAAATCTACTTTAGCCTTCAAAGCACCAGAAAAGCGCCTTTATTGACGATAGCAAAGCAGACGTTTGTTTCAAGAAGATAGGTGCAGATTGGCTTCAATGCTGGGGCATTCCAGGACAGATCGACCAAGGCTTGACACCACCATATCTAGAAAAAATCTGAAACTTCGTCTCCGGGGTAGTTTTGGGCCAGAAACACGCCTGTGATAATCTTAGCCCCCTCCGACCAACGGTGACCGAGTTATAGCCCGAGGCATTTTTGGGAGGTCACCTTGTAGACTCATCTTTGATGCTTCATAGCTCAAAAACGCATAGCTTGATTAATAAGTTTTGTGTATCAATGAACTTGTCTTAAACTATACCTTATTTTGAAAGAAAGAAAATTTCAAAATTTGAATTCGTTTACTTTTAATTTGTTTGACCTTTTCTTTTTTTATTTACCTTTTTGCTGCTGAAATCACCCTTTTAGACACTTCGAAACATTTTCTTCATAAAATACCTTTCGATAGAAAAAATAAAAAATGCATTTTGCTATAAGTTCCAAATTTTTGCACCTAAGGTAGGTATGCAGACGGTTTTTGACCACTGCGGTAGTACAGCCTTATGTTTAACGCCGCAAAAAAGTGATTGCTTTTGTAATCGGTTGCTTGCAATCATATGACATTGTCTTTACGAAATTTTTATCGTGCAAGTGTCAAAATATATGAGAATTAACACGCGCCCACACAAGGGGGTGCGCAACCGGCCTCTTCAGGTTTCCACAGGTAGTAAAAAGACACCTTCGCGCAGCGCCACCGTACTTCATGTCCCTCTAACTCGAAATTTGTGCAGGTTCTGGCAAAATTTTAGGTCTGGGTCATACCAGGTCAGACCGCCAACCCAGGTCAAGAGACCTAACCTCGAAAAAACTTCGGGAGGTGCATCACTAATATCAAATTTAGCCAATCGTGGTTAGATTCTCATTACATAGTAAGGTCGCCAAGCACGATAATTTTTCGTAGCAGGATTTCTATATCGATAACTGGGAGCAGGGTCAGGGTCATGATCTTCCCATTAGAAATGCATGGGGCAATTGGTAAATTTTAATAACTTGCGAGAATTGAGAATTTCCGAGAATTGTGATTTAGGTTTTATTTTTACGTTGTCGTGTCTGACTTGCCAATGCACTGTAAAAAATTTGTACACCGTTGGTGCAAGCACAGACGGATATCAAGTGTCAAGAAATCATAGCAGCAACATGTTGTCGGGATGTTCCGAGTCATGTGGTATGCTTGGTGCTGTCCCTGCGGTTTAAAAGGCACAGCTACGCCTCATATATCTATCGGGAGTAAGGCCACACCCTTCACCCGAACAACATCAACGAATATTCACCAGAGTGCAGGCGAGATCGCTTAAAAGTGCAACCTAAAACGCTCGAGTTGTATTTTGAACTATTATAAACGATCGCCTAAAAGCGAGGCCTGTAACGTTGCACATTTTAACCCTTGCCCCGGTGGCGGGTACGAGCCACCTTCGCCCTGGTGGGGGGGCTAAAAAGACCCCCACGATCTCAAAAACTAAGAGAGCTAGAAAAAAGCGCAAAACGGCAATCGAAAGCTCTTTGAAAATGATATCGAAAATACTTCGGTCATTTTTCTTGTCAGGTCAATATCAAGGTCACCAGAGGTCAAAACAGGTCGAAATCGCTAATATGAGGTGTACTAAGATAACCTCATATATCTCAGAAACTATGATAGCTAGAAACATTTTTCTAACACCATTCGAAAGCTCTTGAGATGCGCTTTCATTACAGTGGTATTCATTTTCGTGTCAGGTCAAAGCCTAGGGAGCTACAGGTCACTAAATATTGGGCATATTCTTGGGAATGTCCATAGCCACCCATGCATAAGGGCGTTTACTTTTTCGCTAATAGGTTCCAAACCAAACAAGATACAGCCATAGTTTATGCACCATTGCAATCCTCTCGTCAATGCAAATCGAATGCTATATGACATTGCTATGCCAGGTCAAATTTAAGACATTTGACCTGACCCAGGTCAACGGTCTGACCCAAATTGACCTGGTATAGTCATGATGTATATCATTAGACTTCCAGTGACTATACAAACACTTCGGTGACAAAATAAAAGCTCTATCTTTGTTTATTCAAATTTTATAGAGAAAAACACAAAAATGCTTATTTGACCTAAGGTGACCTTTTAAAGTCACAAGTCAAAAATTTTGGATATCAGCTTCAGAAATTGGCTAAGAGCAAGTCGCAAACGATGTTTGAAGTTGATTCCATCCATACTTACTGAGAAAAACGCATTTCGTGATTCTCCCCATGTATTGACAATGGGGAGGTCATGCTCTGCACATGACCTTAGGTCACCAATATCAAAAATCCCGGAACAAATGTTGTAGCTCCTGGTGGGCCCAATATGTGGTATGAGTTTCAACTTGATCGATTAGCCCTTCTTTTAGTTATGCGGTCCTAAGTATTTTTTGAGGGAAGGTCACTTCACCTGGCCTGGTGACCTGACCTGATATGACGTTGAGCTAAAATTTTCAGGAAAGATGTAAAAATGATGAAGGAACAGCTAGACCAAGTTTGGCGGAGCTGCGCGCCGCCGTTTTTTGGTCACTTTGGAAAAACCCGAGGGGGGGTCTAAAAAGATACCCCACCCGGGCGAAGGTTAAGGGTGCAACGCGGCACGGTTAGGCTCACGCGTGCCGTCAGTTTTACTGCACGTGCATCACTTCCGCTCGCGTCTCCCCACTTTGGTTCAACACGCGACACGGAGCGGATGGGCTCTGAGCTATACTGCTATTATATTTTTTCGATCAGTTATTGATTAGGGTTTAACAACGCAAGCTCACACCCTGTTGTAGGGATTTCGGGTGCCGGATCATCGATTTATTTAGTGGAGCTGCTTGGACTTAAGCCTTGGGGCCTTACTGAGCAAGAGAGAGCCCACTACCACCGAGTAATTTTGCGCATTTTACCTGCCAAGTGACCACGAGAACATTGGCAACTATCCTGCCTTACCAAGAGGAGCAAATAAGGTAAGGCAGCCTGAACCTACGGTACTTGACCACCAACACCATGGCGGTGCAAGAAAATAATTGACTCTGAATTACCTACTTTCCCCAATTGTTTAGATCGTCTTACCAGGACGGTCTTCACCAGTGGCGGATCTAGATTGGTTATTTGAGGGGTGGAAATGTCCCCAAATCGTGTAAAAATATTTTTTGAAGAAATTCTGGCAAAAGTGTGGCTTGCACGGAGATTGCCGTTTTGCCTCCCCCTCCCCTGGATCCGCCAGAGGTCATTATGGGTTTGAGTGGACGGGAGGGATGGTGGGGCTCATGTACGTTTTGAAAAATAGCCGATAGAAAACTATGCTCTCCTCAACAAACAACAAGAAAATAGTTTCGGGTAGGATATTAATTTTTCCTGCTTCTTTTCGTACAAAGAGCGATCAAGCATCTGGCGCCCATGCTGCTTCGTGGCATTCCCGAAAGGCCTCAGCGCATACGCAGTGATAAAAGGCATTCCGGGAGGCCTACATGGGCGGGAACACGACGTTCGTTCGCCGATCTCCGCCTGAAGGTCTCGGATACCCTGAGCGAACCGTGAGACCTCCTCAACAATGGGATGCAAGCACAGCTTGGTGCGTGTCAGAAATGTTTGATGGGAGGAGCTGGGAAACCTAGAAACTGTTAAGTAATGTCAGATTTCTTGTCACCCCTTAAACAACATTGCATATTATGCTTGCTATGCAAGAGGCCTTGACACCCATGATCTATATTACCCCGGCATGATCTAGATTAAGCATATTATTATGAATTGAAAAACATGGTAATGGTGGGCGCGTATAGCCCAGTTGCTGAAAGCGCCCTAAAAAACCAATACACACACGCCTCCTATAAGTGGAAGTTTCATTCTGGTACGACACATGCACAGAGACCTCATAAGCGTAGGAACAATGGGGAGGGTGGTAGAGGGGGCCATGACCCCCGCCAGAATGTTCAAGATCTCAACCATTGAGCTCATGACTTTAACTGGAAAGAAACGACCTCAAAATACGCCCCCCTCCCAATGTTCCAAATGCTTCTTCGCCTATGTATCTTGTTACCAGAGAACAAATGGTGGCAATAGGCGCCTCAGAAGATATGACATAAGCTTTCACATCAGTCTCTTTGCAAAGTTCGTAAAATAACTAGTAGGCAGGCTGAGATTTGACACCTACTGAAGCTTGCAGCCTCGCTGTCTTTTACCTGCTAGTTTCACTGCGCTGCGCCAGAGATGGCCTACGCTACGTTACGAAATTATTTTTCCGTAGCCCTAGCCCTGGAAATGAAACGTAGCGTAGCTGGGCGAATTCTGTAGCGTACTACGCCAAAATTTAGCGTATCGTAGCGCACTACGAAAAAAAGTCAAGTAATATATGTATGTTCGTTCTCCTGATCCCGATCAAGGTAGGACTTGGACCTACTAAGGATTCTTGGTAACGGTTTGCTTTAAATCGAAATTTAAAATGGAAGTCGTAATATTTGAAAAAATAACAACCAAACCATTACTTTAAAATCACAAACTTAAAACAATTTCACGAGAAATGCATCAAATCACTGTCAATTAAGATCGGGACCTTATGGTGGAGAGTGATCACAGACACATTTTTGGGCCTGCACAGATTAGAAGTCAGTTGATTTCGACTCATTTTTTTCAACTGGTGACAAGAATTCCCGACCATTGATCACACACATTAGGTCACACACATCAGGTCATCAGGTCACACGTCAGTTCAGGTCAAGGTCACTATCTAATCTAGCAGAGTCAATATGCACATCAATCGACTCGTAGTAATAATCTCAACGTAATGGTATCAAAATAAAAGTTGTATCGTCATTTCCTGCAAAGCTATTGACTTAAGTCTGAAAATCTGCTTAAGTAGCCCAGATGACCTCTCAGAGGTCACGGGTAAAACATTGCAACAGGGACCTAGAATGGAGCCTAGGATAGTACGATTGGAGGAATATGAAGAAGTTTTCAGCTTTATCTACACAAATACAGCCCAATTTCTGTTTTCCCCATGTATTTCCAACCGGGAGGTCACGCTCCGTACGTGACCTTAGGTCATCAACATGAAAATCCCGGCTGTTTCAATCCAGTAGATTCACCCCTTCCTTACTTATTATACCTTAAACATTGTTGGTAGTGAAGTTACTCGACCTGCACTGGTGACCTGACCTGAGATGACCCAACCTTAACATTTTTGGAAAAGCTGCGAAATTGATCAAGATATGGATCAAGGCTAAGCGCCCCGTGCCGCCGTTTTTTCGCGCCGCCGGCAAAACCCGAGGGGGTGTTCAAACACCCCCTTCCCCACCGGGGCGAGGGTTAAAGTACCTATGAATGCGTGAACAAAATTTTGATATCGCAGTACGATATATTCTCATCGTAGCCGTAATTAAATTACCGTAATTCCGTAGTCGATGAAATATAACGTAGTGTAATTCCGTAGCGTAGTTTTGGCCAAAATTGAACCGTAACGTGGCGTAATTCGGTAACGTAACGTAGGCGATCTCTGCGCAGCCCGCCCATGCTTGTGTGAGCGTTGGATTCAACGGAGATGCCACCTGAGGGACGCACAAGCTCAGAGACCGTGCAAAGGCAAGCAACCCTGTCGGAAACGCGGCGGCCCTTTACAGTCGGTAGGACCGAATATACATTATAGTTGAATGAAAATAAAACAATTTTTGCCACGTAACAAGGTTTCTACGACCTTTCGGTGGTCGATCCGCCTGCCGAGAGATATACACAAATAAATTACCGCCACCAGAACATTACCTACGTAAGCAAAGTGAAGAAGAGGGGGGGGTAGCGGCTGGATGTGCCTCCACTGACTGGATGTTACACCACTGACGGAAGCCAGGTCTGAGGGAAGTCTAGGATATTGGTGAAGACGTTTGGCGACTGCGGTGCCGAGAAACCCAGCGTGCGCCGGCTCGGGCCCGTATCGACCCCTGCACCGCCTCCCGCAGCTCTGGACCGTCATTGACCGCGCGTGCTCACTGGGGTCGATGACGTCAGGCCGGGAGAAGAGCAGTCGCCGCCTGGCACCGGGCCTGACCCCGCCGCCGCTGTGCCGATCTACCCCGCCGCCAGCCTCTGGCCAACGGACTTGGTCCGACGCAGGGCGACCAATTGGCCGCCGCCATTCTGTGTGTATTTTTTCGGCTGACGAGCACTGCCAAACGCAGTCCAAAGATAAAGTAACGTTAAATGTTACCTTCATTCTGTCGTCCCAAGGACTTCTGTCTGTGATGGTGTTAACACAGTGCATCTCATAATCATAATTATCGTTCCGATGCTGCGTTTACCGCCAAGCACGCCAGGCCAAGGTGGCTCGCCCCGCCGTCGACGTGAAGCAAGACCACTGTCTCCGGCGTCTAAGCCGACGCGCCGACGACGCAGAGTGGGGAGCGACGCTACACAACTGCCCTATTGGCACTGACGTAGGCAGTGCCGGGCGAACTGGTACGGAGCAGCGTCGGTCCGCCTGCCGGTGTCAGAAGAGCTGTGAGTGCCTCCTGCTGGATAGTGTCGCACGTCGCGCCGTGGTGCCTCGCATTAGGGAAGGGGTTATGTGGTCACCGCTCAGTCAGTGCTCCCCTTTTTCCTGGTGTAAACGTGGTAACAAGGGGCCCTTCCGCTTACGACCAGGCTCAACCATGACCATCAACCATCAGCCATCAACCTTTCCCCGGTCCCAATATTGTGAACGTTCCTGTGCTCATGTCTCTTGGGGGTAGGGGCTGGTTTTTTGCAAATGATTAGGCGTTGAATAACACAAATAATAAGGAATCGATCTTGCCGGCAATAATGGCCCAACGTTATTAATGCTCATGCAACCGTATCAGCACTAATGATACTTCCCGTCAGTTTTTTATTTATTTAATGATACGTTTTTAGCATTCACCTTCTCTCTGACTAAACTTTTCAGCAGAGGTCATTACCTGGTTAAAGTATTATCCATGCGTTGGGGATGGAACGTTTGGCTGGTTTCAGCATAGGCGTAGGAACGGGGGGGGCAGGGGGGCCACTGGCCCCCTTCTTTTCTGTGATGGGCCCCCGCAACGGAGATAAGAATATCAACAACTGTAATATCAAGCAAGAAGCTCAAACTGGCCCGATAGCTTGCCTGGAACCCCGTTAAACTTACCTGTGCCCCTAAACTAAGTTAAGGTCCTATGGGTTGATTTTAAGGTCCCCTGAGCTTCTCGGGGCCCCTGAACTGGCCTCTGATGCCATACGAGCTTATCTGGGCCCCTTGAGCTGAACTGAGCGCCCCTGAGATGGTTTGGGCATCATGAACTGTTCTAGGATGCCTAAACTGAGCTAGGAGCCGTGACCTTGAACAGGGCCCCGTGAGTTGGCCAGACCCTATATCCACCGACCTGGGGGGAGGGGGGGGGCCTGAGCTGAGATGGGACCGTAAAGTTAATATTGTCCCTTGAGCTAATCTGGATCCCCTGTGATGCACAGAAGACCCTAAACTTATCCGAGGCCCCTCCACAGTAATAGGGCCCCTGCCCTGAAATTGGGTTATAAGCTTTAATTGAAACCCTGAACTGTTCTGAAACCCCATATATGCCGACAAGGGGCCCCTGGATGATCCGGGCCCTTAAGCTTATCTGGTCATCAGAGCTAATATGGGCCTCTGTGTTGAACTGAGGGCCCCTGAGATGGTCTGGGACCCCCTATAAGGCTTTACAGCCACTGGCCTGGCGGCCGTGAGCTTGAATGGGCCCCTTGAGATGTTTTGACAGTGGCGTAGCCAGGGGAGGGGCGTTTCTGGGTCCGCGGACCCCCTTGGGCTGACCTTATGCACTAAAAACACGAACATTGATCCTGGGGGCCCCCTGGGCTTGGTCTGGGGGGCCCTTTCGGGCTTGGTCTCAGAAGGTCTCCAATAATCGGTATCGAGGACTCCAGAGTACCGAATACATTGATGTATTGATGTATTGATCTTGGGGGACCTCTGTGCTCAGTCTCAGGGGGCTCCGAGCTTGGCCTCAGGGCCCCCGAGCTTGGTCTCAGGTCCCCCGAGCTTGGTCTCAGGGGTGCCCCCAAGCTTGGTCTCAGGCCCCCTCTCCTCGAGCTTAGTGTCAGGGGCCCCAAGCTTTGTCTCAGGGCCTCCGAGCCTGGTCTCAGGGGCCCTGAGCTTGGTGTCTGGGCCCTCCGAGCTTGGTCTCAGGGAGCTCCCGAGCTTGGTCTCAAGGGGCCCTTCGAGTTTGGTCTCAGGGCCCCGAGCTTGGTGTCAGGGAGCCCTCCGAGCTTGGTCTCAGATAACCCCTGAGCTTGGTCTCAGGGGTAACCCCAAGCTTGGTCTCAGGCCCCCCTCTTCCCGAGCTTAGTCTCAGGGTCCCCTCGGGCTTGGTCTCAGGGACCCCCAAGCCTGGTCTCAGGGGTTCAGGGCCGCCCTCGGGGTGCCCCCTGACTATTGATATCGAGGGACTCATGAGTGAGGCACGAGCATTGGCCTCATAAGACTCAGAGTTTGGTCTCAGGGTCCCCCAGGCCTGGGTTCAGGACCCCCGAGCATCGGCATCGAGAGGCTCCATAGTACCGAGCATTAGTCTCGGGGGGAGAGGGGCTCGAAATAGTGATCTTGAGGGCCCCGGAACATCGGTGTCGAGTTACTCCTGAGCTAAGCGCGAACATGGGTCTAAGGGTGCCCCTGAGCCTGATCTAAGTGGGACCCCGAGCTTGGTCTGAGGAGCCCCCGGGCATCAGTATCAAGGGGCTCCGGAGTATTGGTCTGGGGGAGAACTTATTTTAGGGGCCTCCAAATTGTGATTTCAGAGGGCCCCCGAAAGTGTGGATGCAGTGGTGTAGCCAAGGGGGCCCTAGGCGTCCGCCGACCCCCTTGGGCCAATCTGAACCAATGCAAAGGATTCTCTGATCACGGTGCCCCTAGATTCAGTCTCAGGAGCCCCTGAAGATTCGTTCTTAGGGCGTCCCGAGTCGGCCTCAAGGCCCCCACCCTGAGAGTCGGTCTCAAGGCCCCCCGAAAGTAGATTTCGGGGGCCCCAGAGGGTTGGTCTCAGGGACCCCAAAAGTCGGTATCAGGGGCCCCGGGAGTCTGTCTCAGGGGAGGGGGGCGAGCTGGTCTCATGGGCCCCCAGACAGTGGTTCTCAGGGCCCTGCAAAAGCCTATTTCAGGGGGGCCTGAGAGTCCGTCTCAGAGAACCCCAAGAGTCAGTCAAGGGGACCCCAAGAGTCTGTCTTAGGGGACCACGAGATTCGGTCTCGGGGGTCCCCCTGAGAGTCTGTCTCAAAGAACCCCAAGAGTCAGTCTCAGAGCACCCCAAGAGTCGGTCTCAGGGGGACCTCATAGTCTCACGGGCTTCTCTCTCAGGAGTCAATATTTACTTTCCGGTGGCCCCGAGAGTTAATTCGGAGGTCTGAGAGTTAGTCTAAGTTGATCCGCAGAGTGCTGGTTTTAGGGGGGCCCAGATGGGTAATTTTTGGAGCCCTCGAGATTCAGCCTCAGGCTGTGCCCCCCCCCGAGGTTTGGTATAAGCGGCCCCGAGAGTCAATCTCAGGGAACACCCAAAAAGTTAGCCTCAGAGGGCTCCCGGTTGTCAGTCTCAGGGACATCCGATAGTTAATCTCGGGATTCTGAGAGTAATTCCCAGAGGTGCTCCCGAGTTTTGGTCTCACGGGCCGCGAGTGCTAGTCTGGAGGCCCGTGAGAGCTAGTCTGGAGCCTCCGAGAGTCAGTCTCAGGAACGCCAAAGGCTCAGTCTCAGAGGTAATTTCACACCCCCCCGGGGTGTTTGTCTCAGGGGAAGCCCTAGAGTAAATCTCAGAGGGCTGTCGAAAGTCATTCCCAGCCCCCTCCACCACCCCAGACAGCTTCAGGGGACCCCAAGATCTAATCTGGATGGCCACGATAGTCAGTCTCAGCCCCACCCCCTCTAGAGCAAATCTGGGGGGCCCAGTAATTAGTCTCAGAGGTGCCCCTGATAACTAATCTCAGGAGCCCCGAGAGATTCTCAGGGGCCCCCAGTTTTGATCAAGAGGCGCCGTGAATCGGTCTCAGAGACCCTCTGAGATCTGATCGGGAGAGCGACCGAAAATTAGCTTTGTGAGTGCCGCCAAGTGTCGGTCTTAGGTGGCCCCAGAGCTCAAATAAAAATTTTCAAAATCATATGCCTCAGAAAAAATGTATCTACCCCTCTTGCGTACTAAAAAAAGATAAATTGAAACATGTCGATCAGGCACCATTATCAAAGGAAAGGCAAAAATTAATTTTAATTTTACTATAAGAGCAAATCGAACAGGGATTTTGTCACTTCAGTCAATTTTTAATCTATTAGCTTAACACCAATAACTACATTCCTAAATATTCTGAAATATTCAACTTACAAATATTTTCGAAGGAAACCAGACAAACAAGGGTAATGACAGAAATTGATGAGCATAATCCCAAAAAGAAAACTAGGTATGCAAGGTTGAAAATAACAATAACGGAGTGAGCCAAGGCGATAGATATCTTGGGCGCCTTTTGTCTTGATAATTTGTTCGTTTACTAGATAGCAAGGGTAAGAAAGTAACTGGATCTCAACAGGATCTGTCGACGGAATAGAGGCTATGTAGCGTTCGGGACACACCACCATATCTCTTGCATTTTTATTCGTTTTATTCCGTTTCTTTGGAAATTTCCTGATTAAAGAGATCATGGATTCGACACCGTGAAATATTTGCTAATCATTTCCCGTAGAAGATCATTTCTTCGTACTCAAAACGACTGACCTCCAATTGCATGTCTAATTACCCGAGTGAATTGAGGTAGACTCAGGTTATGCTCGCATCAACATTGAACTTCCCGAAGTATGGCACAAAGCTGTTATTGCAGCCACGCTACCTTATAAGATATGGACCATCCTTAATATTTGGTGACCTTAGTTTACCAACACTTGGCTTGGTCGGATCGAAAAAATCAAGCTATAAGCAAAATAAGAGTAAATGCTTAAAAAGGCACAACAAAATTTCCTTCGTGTGAATGTTATAATGTTAAAATACTATAAAAAGATATAGGAATGATATGATAATGATACATTGCGTAAACAATAAAACAAAAAATGATATGATTTCTTATATTTTCGTCACTTTCCAGCGCCTCTGGCTTTGTGCCTCTTCTTGAGCTTTTTGCCTGAGGCGATGCGGAGTTGCGCGGAGGCGGCAAGTCCCTGGAGGAGGCCCCGGTTACTAAGGGGACCCCGGCCTGGGCCCCCCCGACGGTAGTCGGACCCCTCCTTGGCCGAATCCTGACTACGCCACTGTGTTCTGAGACTCTATATCAGCCACCCTAGGACCCCTAAGCCTAGCTGGGGCCCTGAGCTAATCTGGGTACCGCTGTGCTTAACTGGGGCCTCTAATCTGGTATGGGGGCCCTGAACTCTTCTAGGGTCCCTGGGCTAAGCTGGGGGCCGTGAGCTTGAATGGAGCCTCTGAGCTGGTATGAGAGGGGACCCTATATCAGCCGATCTGGGCCTCTGAGCTGAGCTGGCTTGTGGTGAACAAGAGCCCTGAGCTGGTCTGGGGCCCCTGAACTGTTCTAGTCATTGAGCTAAGCTGGGATCCGTGAGCTTGAACAAGCCCCTTGAGCTGTTTTGAGACCCTACATAAGTCGACCTGGGGACCTCCGAGCTGAACCGGGCCCCTAAGCTAATCTGGCACCCTGTGCGAATCTGGGGCTCCCCTGTGATGAGCTTCTAGGGGTCCTGCGCTTATGTAGGGTCCCTTGATAAGCTGGTCCCGAGGCTAATGCACTGGTCTGGGCCCTTGAGCTGACTGATCTGGGTTCCTGAGCCATGGTCTGGACCTTGGGGCCCTCCGAGATAATTTGGCGTCCCCTGGGTGGCATAGGCATAGGAACCGGGGGTCAGGTGGATACTGCACCCTTTTTGAGGTGGGCCCCCGCAACGAATATACAAATATCAGCAACTGTAATATAGAACAAGAAACCCCAAACGGGCCCGATAGCTTGTCTGGGAACGTTCAAGTTCGGTACTACGCTGCCTGCAAGTCCCTGGAGGAGGAGCGCTTCGTAAAAAAGTCAAGGCACCTACTATCCGAGTGCTTCCAAATGAGTCCCCAGAACTGGGCCCAATCAAGCTCCATCCCATATCAATCCCAACACAAAGCATGAATCGGACACGGACCCCGCACCAAATGCCGAGCAACAGTCGTCCCTGAGCCATCGGAAGTCTTTCGATGCCAGGGTTATATGGCGTCGCCAACTCTTTCCCTGTTGGAGGGGTTTCTTGGGAGTCGAATTGCTCCTTGTACAAGGAATCTGCCGTGCCTTAACACGCGCACTGGAGGGGGGCCTCGGAGGCCCCCCACCTGTTTTTCCAAGGTGGCCGGAGAACCGCGCGTCGCCGAAAAACGATACCTGGCCACATTTAACAGAATTTAATAGCGCGTCGATTGGTGAAGTTTTTTTGAAAATCGGTCGAAAATTTTTGACTTATAGGCTTTCAAAGCCAGACCTGCATTTTGAGATCGCCGTAAATGCGCGGTCGGACCAGTTAGCTTGCATTGGAAACCGAGTGGTGACGTCGTAACTCCATATAACCGGGATTATATGTCAAGGTCACTTCACATGAAAGTCAAGGTCAAGGTCAAAGGTCACAGGTCAAGGTCATATCTGCACTTTCAAGGTCACTGACCACTGTGCGTCCGGCTGAATGACGTTACCTGGTCTGACATATATTATGCTATGACGTCATCGATAGGGTACCCCAATACAAAGGTCAAGGTCAAAGGTCAAGGTCAAAGGTCATTTTCAAAGGTCAATCCTCATTTCCCGCCAAACAGTGGCTATAGTGTTAGTCGAAGTGCACATTATAAGTAGTATACTATATTGTGACCTTAAAGGTCAATGACCTTGAATGACCTTGACCCAAAAGTTGTGGGGAAGCCTCTTTGAGACCTTTTCTCTATGAACCTTATCCGCCTTTAGCTTATTCCCGCCATTTTCCCGCAGAATTACAGCATTTACCAATCGATCCCCAGCATGGCCAATATTTGACCTTTAAGACCTCGTTTGACCTTGAAGATATTGACCTAGGTCAATGAAAATTGGTCATCATGTAGATCACCATAGCTCCCACCCACCTGCCAAGTGGCGTTTTTCTAAACTTCTTATTTTCCGAGATCTTAGGGGGCCTACCAGGCCCCCTCCAGTGCGCGTTAGTGCCAGACCCCCCCTCCAGTGCGGGTGTTAAACCGGGTTGGTCGCGCGGAAGGGAAGGTTGCTAACCAGTATAACACCATGCCCACACCTCCTCGGCATCGCAAAGCTGGCCATCAAGTACCTACACTGCACTTGCAGTCATGCTGGAACTCTGCATTTTAGGCATCGAAATGTAGCTAGGCGTATTTATTAATGATGGAAAAAAGGGATTCGTAATAGCCTAAATAAATTTTCCCATTTTGTCATTAAATAAGCAATTACGAGTTGATTAGGCATAGCGAAGTGAGGCTATTTGGTATCAAAGCATTGTCTGTAATTTTGTAAAAAGTTTTTAATTTTGTAAATGTGATGAAAAGGGCCTAAACATCTGTAAATATAAAAACGCGCTTGTGGTAAACTAAAACATGATTGAAATCCTCCAAAAGAGCTTAAAAATGTATTTCGTATTTGAAAAGGGTCTAGGTAAAAAACAAAAAATGTTCTTTGAAAAGTCAAACGCCAAATGGCGTTTGACTATGATTTATTAGATCATAATAGGGACAACTCGAAATCATAGGGCAAAATTTAATTTCTCAATTTTCCACATATTGACATCCTAGTGTGCATGCGTGCCTTATTGACACCAAACGAGCTGACTGATTTTTTTTATGGGCCCCGTGGACTGGGGCGCCTTGAGGTGGGCCCCCTACAAGGTTGGCCCCCACTTTTCAAACCGTTCCTACGCCCCTGGGTTTCAGGTTTATTTTCCGGTCATCAACTGGCATGTGTACCCTAATGACAGAGTTCTTCGGTACATTTCTAAATGTACTGATATGGAGATAGACATGGAAACATTTCTAAATAAGTAAACAATATTTATTTAGTTTGTCACTTTCTTTATTAAAAACAATAGTTGTTTAATTTGAGCCGAACACATACGTGCTTCTCTTAAAAAGTAAACAATAAATAAGGTGCTCTAAACGAAGCTAACGGGGTAGGCTATGCCATGCCTACGAAATTCTGCAGCCGTATTGTGCTCCATATCAGTCTGTCTACAAGAATCCAGGAATGCATTGTTGGTACATATTTTTTTTTTAATTTTAGCGAAGAGGCTAAATTCTACGATTTTCGCGTACGCCACATGATGTGACTCCTGTTCCGGAGTGACGAAGAGGAGCTGCCTGAGGAAAACGTTCCAGAAGAGGTTGTGCGTCAATTCGTTACTGTAAATATTTTCCAAGAACGAGGTCCTGGCGAGTGCTTCTCCCAGCCAATGAGGATATTAAAAAAATAAAGGTGGTTTTTATACTTTAATGAAATTCCAGTAATTCTACAGCGATCACAAAGCCGAACTAAAAACTCATGTTGGATTATTTCCTTTTTCGTGATTTTTAGCCGCAGCTCCCCAAACCACACAGGCATGCTTCAAGATAGGACGAATATTCGCACAGTAAATATCTGAGCGATTTAGCCTTAACGCCAAAAAGAGATCTTAAATGTTTTCCAGTCTGAGGTAATTGTATTAGTAGTCTTAATGCTCTTTTTGCGTTTGAAACAATTTCTCTAACGTGGGAAATGAAGTTTAGTTTTGCGTCAAGTCTGACATCGAGGTCACGCATCACTGGCACTCTTTAGTCCGGTACCGTTGATGCGTGGCCCATCATTCAGGAACCAGCGCAGTAGAGTCGTGGTTCGATTAACATTTGCTTTGGTTCCCGCACATCATGATTGTAACAATTTATATCGGTCAGACTTGCAAGTGTTGTTCGAGGAAACACAGTTTTAATGTAATACCATGTAAGAGTGGGTGGGTCCGTATGTCATCATGGGCGGAACCAGGATTACGGTTTGGGGGCGCCATTCTGATCAGGGGGCGCCACTTTTGGACGGCAAAACCTATAAGGTGGGCGCAAAATCCTATCCTGGGGGCGCCGATGCTCCTATACAGGGGAGAGGGGAGGGACGTGACATTTCAGGGGGCGCCATTGACCTTTTCGGGGGCGTCGTGACTAGCAGCACCGGGGGTCGATGGGAAAGTTCACTAGATACGCCTATGTATGGCGTCGACAACACAACGGCGTCCAATTCCTCGCGTGTGCCTTCATCAAACAAAATTACAGTCGTGACCTGGATTTCCTGATACTGATCTGCTAGCAGTTTTCACGGTGATTTTTATTTAAGAAAGATACCTACCGCATTTGCGTCGGCCGCTTGGAGATTCCCATAATCAGCTCCGTAAAATGTATAAAATTGTTAACAGCAAGACCTTATGTATTTGCTTGTTTCTCCGGTAAATGCCATCACCTTTTCAGCTCATCCATCCGCGCTCGGATCGGCAGAGCCGAGGTGCTCTGGCCCACAGTGTGCGCCGACAGGGCCGTGTCGCAGCGGGCATGCATGGCATCCAGCCGGCAGCCGCTGCTCAACATGTGGCGCAGGGGACCCTCCCTGGTCCGCTGCCTCTACTGCCTGCTGCTCAGCTCTGCTCTGGTGCTGCTCTCCGGCCTTCTGATCTATTCCGGGTGAGAGATCTCCAGCCTGCCCATATTGATTTTACGTTCTCCTATAACATAGGTTATATGCCATCTTCCGTGGTCATGTTTGGAAAGGCAATGCGTCTCGTCTTCGTCTCGCAAGGCTGTTTATAGGGTCCGTAGATGGCTTACCTGAATTATGAATAACAGTAGTTAAATCAGTATTATTAAAGAATTGGGCTTCAGGGAGCTTTCAGCGACTTCACCATATCGCTTAGTGGAACGTCTGCTGTACTCTAGCGCTGAATTAATCAAGTGATCGAAATGACTTATCTGTTGATTTTTCCATTCATGCCTACTAAATTATCGCTTTGAATCTGTATCAATCTTGTGCTGAATGATATGACGCTGCCTTACTCCCGCACGCTGCTCATCCAGTGCAGCTGGAATATCGAAATCGTCGGATCCAATGCTTCTGTTCTAGCCCGCATCCGTCACAGACGAGCTAACAAATGTGTCTACTGGCTGTTGCAGTCTGCTGGAGCAGCTGGAGCTCCTGGTCTTTCCGTGTCAGCCCCAAGTGAACGTCGCATTCCTGAAGACGCACAAGTGCGCGTCTACCAGCGTCCAGAACCTGCTGTTCCGCTTCGGACTGCGTCACAACCTCACTTTTGTGCTGCCCTTACTGGGAAACTACTTGGGCAAGGTGAGGACGTTTCGGACCGAAATGGTGTCCCATCTGCCTTGGCACAGACTGGGATACAATATCCACGCGGTGCACAACCGCTGGAACCACTCGGCGGTGCAGGCGATTATGCCTGCCAACACTACCTTCATCACCACTCTGCGACAGCCCGTCGATGTGTTCAAATCTATGTACTACTATGTGGAGGTCGATCGCGCTGAACCTCTGGAAAAATTCCTTCAGAGGCCACACTTGCCAGACCAGAGAATTTTTGGTGTGCTGGGTCGGAACCAGCAGCTCTGGGACCTGGGCCTCAATCCGGACTTGCTGCACAGTGAGGAGGAGTTGGCGCAGGTGATCGCAGACGTGGAGCAGCAGTTTCATTTGGTGATGCTAGCTGAGCGAATGGACGAGTCGCTGATTCTGCTGAAGCATCTGCTGTGCTGGAACACGGAGGACATGGTGACGTTTCGGCTGAACGCGCGGCGGACGGTGGCGGAGCCGGAGCTGTCGCCGGCGGCCCGTCTGCGGCTGCAGCGCTGGCAGGCCGCTGACCAGCAGCTCTACGACCACTTCGCCAGCCTGTTCCAGAGAAAGGTGGCGGCCTTCGGCGCCGACCGGATGCGGCGCGAAGTGGAGGAGCTGCGCGCCGCCAGACAGCGCCTACAGGAGGTGTGCGGCATGGAGGACGGCAGGCACGTGACGGTGGCCGCCGAGTTCACCATGTTCAGCCAGAGAGTGTACGGATACCAGCCGCGAGCGCGCTCTGAATTGTGCTTGAATCTAGCTCGCCCCGAGCTACCCTTCATTGACCTGCTCCGGGACCGTCAGCAAAAAATGGCGCTTGAGAAAGTGCCGAACGCAATGAAGCACGAGGACTGGAGTGTGAGCGTAGAAAGTGCATGACGCGGGGTCCTGCTAGTGTTTTGGCTTATGTATTCTTGTACTTGCTCTTCACCACCAGCAGGCACATCCAATTACTGGTGGAGTCGTATTATATATGCATTGTCGCCTTCTCTGTTTACCCACATCTGCACAATCTACTCACCGGCTTCGATTCGCATCGTCCCCATCTTTCAGAATCACGCGCTGGTTTGTCAAGATGGTGATTACATATCAGACCAGGACTGTCCCATGTTCCAATAGGACCAAGACTTACTCATTCAAATCCAACAAAGCCGTTTTTCAGTGTGTCTTCGTTAACTGGATTTAGGCGATAAGTGCTGGCAGGAATTAACAGGACAACAGTAAAAGGCCTCAGATGTGGATGATCGGAGCTCAATATTCGTGCTTAAAACGTTTCCACGTGTTGAGTGAACTCTACTGAACAAAAAAAAACGATATTGTACACTATATATTTCCTGAAACCGCGTGATATCTGATCAGTGACGAATATACACCGTTTGTGTGAGGGGAACGGGCCCAATATCGGAAATAAGTGTTTTGGAGAAAATCAAACAAAATAGAGGGGGAATGCCTTTTTGCTTCCACTGGTTCCACCAATGACCTCACTAGAGCCCCAATCCCCTTATCCTCTCCGCGCTTCCCGCTAAAACTACCTGTTTTACGCAGGAACTTTACCCTAGTACGCCCCGAGACACTCCATGTCGACTTCAAGTCCGGTGTCGTAAAAATGGTCTCCTCACGAAACTCCTCATGTTGATGAATTCTTTATTTTAAGTTCTTATCTTCCTTCTCGTATTTCAAGTTAATCCAATCAGAACCTGATTTTGCAGCTGCTATTTTCGTTTCCACGAGCAGCACATGTCACATGTGCTGCTCACAAGATAGTATCTTGTGCAGCTCATGGCCTAGACTGCAACGAATAATATAGATTTACGTCTTCAAGCTCGTCACCGGAGTCTCGGGCACCAACAACGTAACCAAAAAGATACCTTGGCCTGTGGCCTCCGCTCCCGCCATTCTCGACGCAGGAAAAGTGCATGCTGGGGATGTGTGGGGAGCTTATGCTGGGTATGTGTGGGGAGCCTGCCTATTTACCGATGAGCATCGTTCTATAATTGGGTAAACCGGTATGATATATCTTATTTTGAAATTCAATAACTGGATTTGAACCGGATTCGTCATAAATGCAGAAAGTTATCACTATAAGGGGCCTATTCGCACGTGTCAGAATCTGCCGACCAAAATTACAGACGCACGTGAGGAGAATGGTGAAAAAATTGCAGATTGTGTTGGCAGATCCTGCCAAGTGTGAATAGGCCCCTAGACCACACCGTCCCAACACGTGTATCCGCTGTCCTATCACTGCTCGCAGGTGGCCCTGGCAGCGCCGCCGTCGGCCAAAAGGCGGGGCGACGGAGGCTGTGGGTCAAACTTTGTTCCCTCATTGGTGGAAACCTGTCCATCTAAAACCCAAATTATTTGGTTTTGAACTTTTGTGATGTGCCATACCTATTCGTCTCGAAAACTATTCTTCTCCCCTCACTGGCTGAAATAATAAGTTGGCGAGAAGTGGGGCAGGTCACTCGTCTCCCAGCGTTCGACAGCCATGTCCCAATACCCAGTCTCGCGGCCAAGGGATATCACTCTCCACACCGACAATGTCGCCGGGACAGCGCCTCCGGCTCGCGGATACGGCTGGGGCGGTAATTACGGACACAAATAGCGTGCTGCAGACTCTGTGTTCCCGAAGATGAAGAAGGTGCTGCATCAAGAAGCAGCCACCTCTAATAACGACAATGACTTCAGATACAGCTGTGATAAACTATCATCCACTTCGCTTATTTTAACTTCTGGAAATTGTATGGTAAAGCAAGGTGGGTCTGAAAAAATCGCCCCATTCAAAGGCTGTTTCTCACGAATAAGTCGAAAACGGTCAAATATTTTCTATCCGGGGCATAAAACTAAATAAACATGCACAGTTCAAGTCCTCCTGCATAATCGGTGTGATACCGTCTGTAGACATGTGTAGTAACAAATACATATTTCTGTTATTTTCCGGTGGTGCGCTAGCTGTCCTATAATACAGAAAAATACCCCAAAACATCGGAAAACATCCCTGTAACTCTTGCCCCGATCTAACTTCCCTTTTCATCCCCTTAATTCCCCGAGTGGGACCCCGATCCAACTTCGCCCTATTGCAATGAGGAACTCCCCATTCAGGCCACCCGCCATGCATTGGAGGAGGGGTTGTCTGACCCTAGGTCATATAGGCGGATACAGGATTGCCGATCAGGGGAGGGGGACACAGGGTTGGTGGCGCCATCCGGACTAAGGGGTGCCACTTTTGGACGGCAAAACCTATCAGATGTGTCCCAAATTATATCGTGGGGGTGCCGATACTCGCATCCTGGGGAGAGGGGGAGGGTGAGAAGTGACCTTTCAGGGAGTGCCATCCTCCTTTCTGGACGCGCCGTGACCATTTCAGGGGGCGCCAAGGGTCGATGAGGAGGGGACGAATGCCTCCCTTACCTCCCTGAATCCGTCTATTTTCGGTCATCGATAGAAGAGATCATGTTCCTACAACTTGTGATCGGTGGGCCTGGTATGTGGTATGTATATCAGGTTAGTAGATCAAACCTGTTTTCGCTTGTGTCATTTGAAACATTTTTTGAGGTTACGTCAAGGTCAGGTCAAGGTCAACTGACCTGGTGATCTGACCTTAAATGAACCAATTTTGAACCAATTTTGAGAGTAACTGCGCAATCGATTAAGGATAAGGTGTGCCGAAGACGGTAGCGCGGCACCGTTGGAAAACCTGAGAAGGCGTTCAAACACCCCCCCCCCACCGCGGAGAGGGTTAGGTAAGCCCACATGTGGATCTCGCTGACTGATATGACTTGCAGTGGAATTTAATGTACGCACGTACTTGTAAAAGTACTGGGTCCTGTTATCGGCAATAAAATGGTTCCCGGCAATCATCTCCAGTTCTATAGACATATTTGCGTTATAGGCGGATCCAGGATTTCTTACCGGGGGTAGGGGCACATGGTCGGGGAGGGGCGCTATCAAAACCAGGGGCGCCACTTTTGGCAGCAAAACCTATCAGTTGGGCGCCAAGCCCTATCGCAGGGGTGCCAATACTCGCATCCGGGGGAGGGGGCGACATTTAAGGAGGCACCATCGACATTTCATGGGGTGCAGGGGGACGATCGGGGCAAGAGCCCCGGACCCTGACCCCTAGATCCGCCTATGATTTGCGTCATCCCACCCTTCTCCCGCACAGTGTAAGTTTCAACGGCGTCGGCGGGTAGGGAAAAACCACAGGTGTTTTTTTAGACGTGTCTAAGCCTTTTCACAATTCTGCATCCCTGGCCGTCTGTAGATATTGCACATTTGCCAGCGCATTCGTCCTCGACCGCCCTGAGTGTATGCACATGAGCTGGAGCCGCGGAGACGGTGCGTTCAGGCGGTCAGTGACCTTGCCCGCGGCCAGCCCGGCTGCACGTCGCCGAGACGGACGGCTGCAGCGGCCGCAGCAGTTCAGCGTGTGAACCGACAGCACTGAGAAGCGTAGCACCATGTGCTTCCGCCGCCGCCGCCGCCTGGCCACGTTCTGCACGTCAGTGCTCCTGCTTGGTTTCTGGATCATCTCCGAGCTGCGGGAAGTTCTCCCCGACCGCCGCCAGTCAGGTGAGTGAAGGTGAAGGTAGCCACGGTTCAGTGACTGGGTTCAAGGTCAGCAGATCGGGTCAGCTCAACTTGGTGCAACCTTTTAAGGCGGTGACACTGTTGGTATTTTTAGCTCGAGGCTCTGAAACGTTCAAACTTGTCATTTCACGAAGCCACTAAGGAATGCGATTCTGTCATTTTAGATTTTTAGTATGGGTGGACTGGTGCAACTTGAACCTATTGAAGAGCCCAGCAACTGCCCATATCCCAACAAACATCACGACATCGGGAACTGTCCAGATGGGAACGCTTAGGGCGATCTGGTTGGACGTTTAATCTTCCTGATATTTGTATATGCTTGAATATGAGCCGCGTATAACGGCTGCCTGTGGCGTCGGCCCTCTTAATTTTCTTCAAAACATTCCGCTTCACCCATGATCGTGAAGACTTTTAACGTATACAGTACCTAGTGTGCTCGTTGCTCTCATTTCCAGACAAGCCTGGTGGCCCCTTGCATCGTATAAGTCCATAAGCGAAAACATATTTTTGGAAGAAATGGATGAAAAAATACGAAGAAGAAGGGGAGGTTGATAAGCACGTGCCAGGAACGAAGAATTTCAGTGATAGGCTGCGTAGCTAGACACCCTAAAAAAACGCTGTGTGTGCAAATTTGAAACTTCGAGGGAGATAGATCCCCTATCGACAGTGGGGACACAACATTTGCATGACTAACGTTTCATGCGCTAAAATATTGGGACAGTGCACGAAAATATCCGAGTGCCTTCAGAAGTCAGTCCGACAGGCTAGACATTATTGGAATAAATTAACATTGTTCTAGCCTAGTGCAGAGGTAAAACATTCTGCCAACTCGCCTATATTGTTGATGAAAACAATATATATGATTAGAACATGCTGGGCCTCACAACTCGATATTTTTGTCGAATTATGTTTCGCGATGTAAAGGACGAAGCCCAGCTTCTAATGCTCGCCCCAGGGTGCGGAATCTACCCGCAGTCTATCAATAGCTATTCTTATACTCAGAATTTCAGAACATTCAGCAAGGCCTCCATTTTTCTGTGCCGGACCTCCACATACCTATGTAGTGACACATACCTATGTAGCTTTAGATTTTGTTTGTAACGCTCAGACACCCATATCAGAATCGGGCCCTCCTAGATCTGCCCTGAGAGACGCTAAAGCAGCTGATTTAATTTTATAGATTATATACTCACCTGATTACTTACAATAATATATATATACAGATATATATATATATATATATATATATATATATATATATATATATATATATATATATATATATATATATATATATATATTACAGACATGTTTATATATGAGATAATTATTATCATATTTTAAGATAATATTAGCAGCTCAGGTGGTAGAGCGCCGGGCTCCAATTCGCTGCTCAGGAACATGCAGTGGCAGTGCATGCGAAGGTTTGGGATCGATTCCCTTGAGACGTTCCGGCGCTGAGTATTTACCCGACGCAGATCTGACTGCATCTGACTAGCGAGAGGGTGAATTGAGCGAGGTGGCCGTCCCTGTGCTTTGTGGAACGTTAAACATTGGCTTCTAAATTAACCCTCCATTGTGGGAGTTGCTCGATCGGGTGGTGGGATCGGGTCTCCGTGGCAAGTCCCTTGATTACTTTAGTGAGGTTTCGGCTCCAAAAAAAAAACGATTTTGCAAAAACTTGGACATAATTTGTTTCAACAAATGACTGTCTCAGTTTAAATTCCATTATAAGGATCTCATACTTCCTTTAACACGTGCATTGACAGGGGTCTGAGCCAACTTCGCTTTGACGGGGGGATGCGGGTACCCGCTCCTCCCCAAAGATCTCGAGAACCACGCTAGGTGGCGAAACACAGTAAACGTCGTTGGGTAGCCCATTCACTTCTCCATCATAATATTTGCACCATTTTTGTCAGGTCACATTTAAGGTCACTAGAGGTGAAAACATGCCGTCATAGGTGAGTTTGTTCTTAAAATGGGAAACGTCGTGGGGTAGCCATTCACTTCTCCATCAAAAATATTTGAACCACTTTTTGTTAGGTCACATTTAAGGTCACTAGAGGTCAAAATATGGCGTCATAGGGATAACATGTAAATGAAGGTTTTCGGTCATTACATCTGAACAAGTAAAGATGAGCAAAAAAATTCGGACTACTGGAGTCCTCACACTAAGCCAAATCGAATGATATATAATATGACCTTGATAGGTCAAATCAGGCCAAATATTGCATTTTTTCAAATCAAATCTGGCATTTGACCTGACCTGAGATGAGGTCAAGGTCAAATTAGGTCAAAATGCTTATCATTAGAATCACAAAGACAAGGAAAATCTTATGAAGCTAGATTAAACACTCTATCACCATACATTACCAAATTATTTAGTTAAAGCCACTTTTCCAATGTATATCCAATGCAAAGGTCATGGCTCGTACCTGACCTTAAGTCACTGATATAAAAATACTGGAAACTATTGTAGAGAACTCGGTGGGCTCATTATATGGTATGAGTTTCAATCGGATAAGTTCACCCTGTTCCGAGCTTTGCTATCTTGAACTTTTTTAGGTCAGGTCACTTGAACTCTACTAGGGACCTGACCTGAGATGACCTAACCTTAAAATTTTAACAAAAGTTGTAAAAAATGATCAGAAAAAGGTATGCCAGGTACGGCGGCGCTACGCGACACCGTTTTATGATATTTCTAGAAAAACCCGAGGGGTGAGTACCCACCCCCTCCGTCAATGCGCCTGTTAAGATAGGTAATAACAGCCGCGCAATAATTACCTTCGCCGACGGAGAAGCCAACTGGACTCAACATGAATGTCATATTCCTGAAGACAGACCACATTCTTAACCCAACACCACTTGGAGGTCCGATCTGACTCCCGCTCGGTTTTTCGCGACTTATTCTGGGGCGATTGACATGCAAGGCACGTCGCTTTGCAGACCCCTGGGTGATCAGTGCGACAACTTGCGACCAAAAATTGACATCAAGTCAGGGCAGGTCAACGAGTTATGATGTCATTTCTAAACTCATGTAAGGCGATTATGTTCTTCTAAAATGAGGCTGACAAAGTCACGGTGTAATTCGTCTTCCAAAGGAGCTAGATTAGGTTTGTAAACAGCATTTGAAAATTATGTAGGGGAAAGTGGGGGAATCTGGACCACCGGCGTAATTCGTCACACCCTTGTTACCGCATTTTCTAACGTTGTCACCAGATAGGAAAGACGTGATCTACATTTGTCGTCGGATGGGTAACTTCCATGTTTGGTTTAGTTGAACTGTGACGCAGGAGAAAACCTCCAGGTAAGAAATTTTGATTTTTGTTTTCTTATTTTAAATAAGTGGTCATGAAATGACATCTTTTTGTTGACATTTTATAATGAATGCAAATATTCAGGTGCTTTTGGGGCTATTTAGTATAGCCTCTCGGAAATTATAGCTATTATTGTGAAAACGTGAATGTATTCCCCACGGTGACAAGCTGTTTCCAAAAACTCAATATGAGGTAATCTGGACCACGGGTAGTCCGGGTTACCCCAATGTCCAAATTATGGCAAATAGGAAATAAGTGTTGGTATTTGTTGACGAGAAAACGGAAAGCGATATTGGTTGTCTGGTTTTCAGCGATGCCGTGGACGTACAAAAAGAATACGGGAAGGTCCGCAGTGGACCGAGTTAAATATGGCAGCTGCCATAAATATGGTACAGTCAGGTAAAATGGGATATCAAAAGGCAGCGAAGTTACTAAATGCGTCAAAGTCTACACTCAGGAGGCATGTGCAGGGAACTTTTAATTTCCAGACGCCATCCAGAAAAAGTCTATCCGGCAGGTCACTTAAACTGCACTGATGATCTTGACCCGAGATGACCCAAGTCTTAAAATTTTGAGGGAAGTTGAGGAATGGATCATGGATAAGGATTGCCAAGTATGCCGGGGCTTTGCGCCGCTGTTTTTCGTGCTGCCGGAAAAACGCAAGGGGTTATTCAAACACGCCCCACCGGGGCGAGGGTTAAATGGTAGTGTGCCTCTTTGGATCGATACAAAGGGATGTCCGCTTCTTGGCATTTCAGTTGGCAGAAAAATTATATAAGGCACAACTTCAACAGGGAAACTGGTCCCGCAGGCAACGACTGGCTGGAGGGGTTTTTGGGGCGAAATCCAAACATTGTACTCAGATTACCGGAAGCGGCATCTGCAGTACGGCGAGAGCATTCAACAGAGTCAGGGTGGGGAAGTTTTTAACGTGTAAGAGAAAGAACTAGACAGTAAAAAATTTCCGCCGCACAGGATTTTCAATCGCGATGAGACCGGATGGACACGGATACACTGTTCAACGTGAAAAGGTACATGTTTACCGAAGTACTTTCTTGTACAAATAATCCTGTAATGTGTTGGCTGTGTGAAATAGATAGACCATAGGTAGTTTTTTACTGCACTAAAAATCCTGTGATTAGTTATTGTGATTAATACAAGCAATACAGTGTTTGATTTAACAAACCTTGCTTCATTTTAACCCCCAAAAATGTGTGTATTTATATGCTTTGGCTGACAATGTTAGACGGGGTGATCAGGAACAGCTATGGGGTAATTTGGACCAGGGGTGGTCCGATTTACCCCGTGATGTTGGAGAATCAAATTTGACATTGTCTCACCTTTTGCGACTTCCTTAAAAAATAAGTTCAGTTTCACAAAATCTGACTAAACAGGGCTGTACCCAAATGTCCTGCTGTCGACAAGACATAATCTATTTGAATATAAACAAAGAAAAAAACATTTTTAGAGTGTTTCGAAATTAAGTGGTCCGAATTCCCCACTTTCCCCTATATTTATATATATATATAATGCCAGGTCAATACCAATGTCACCAGAGGCCATCAAAGATGTCAGTTTTTTTAAATTGTTTGTGTTTATAACTTTTGAACGAAACAAGATACAGCCTTAAATTTGGTATCATAGTAATAAGCATGACCTAAAGATTCCCCAAAAACAAAATAACGTGCATCCGGAGGTGAGTCAGAGGGTCCACGTTGAAGAGGGAAGCCATAGGGCTACAAAAGAGCGACCAAACATATATATATGTTACAGGGAGAGTGCGAAATCCGGGAGTTCGCGAACTCCCTAGGGATTTCGCGAAATCACTGACCAGCCAGGAGTTCGCGAAATCCCTAGGGAGTTCGCGAAATCCCTGGGTGACCAGGGAGTTCGCGAAATCCCTGGACTTAGAAGTCAGGGAGTTCGCGAAATCCCGGATAAACACTCAGGGAGTTCGCGAATTCCCTGACATTTAGTCAGCTCAAGGATGACTAGCTAGGATTACGGACTATTGTTCTTATGATTTATTTCAAACAGTAACCGGACATTTTCCGTAAAAATCACGTATAAGGGAGGTTTTAAGCTAAATATTAGGAAGGTTTAAGCTAAATATAAGGAAGGTCATAATTGTATTGTTGAGGTCGTAGCGATACATTTATCGAGTTTCGCTTATCAATATTGTACTGCAATGTAAAAGTTCAGTTGCTGCTGATTGCAAATGTGGATCACGGGAGAGAAAGACACTGGCCCCTGGCGGTTCCAAAATGCCCTGATCCACTCCTGAAATTTGGTTCCCACACACTCCCCACAGAATGCACCTTCGCCCTCACTGTGATTTGGTACTTGGTTATTTATATTCATGATATATTTTATACGCGGATTTAGGGGGATAAAGGGGGCAGGTGCCCCCCCGATCGACCCTCGGCGCCCTCTGAAATGGTCACGGCGCTACTCTGAAATGTCGCTTTCTATCCGCCGTCCCTAGGGATGTAAAAATCGGCGCCCACCGATAGGATTTTGCGCCCACCTGATAGGTTTTTCCGGTCAAAAAAGGCACTCCTCTGGTCCGGATGGCGCCCCGCCCTCTCCCCCCGGGAAGATGCCCCCCCGATCGGCAATCTTGGATCCGCCTATGATAGATCTGTATATTTAACACGCGCATTGACGGGGGGCGGGTACCCGCCCCCTCGGGTTTTTCGGAGACAGCAGAAAAACGGCGTTGCGCAGCGCCGCCGTACTTGGTATACCTTTTCCCTCATCATTTTTGCAACTTCTGTGAAAATTTTAAGGATAGGTCATCTCAGGTCAGGTCACCAGTACAGGTCAAGTGACCCGACCTTAAAAGTTTAAGATAGCATAAGTCGGAGCAGGGTGAACTTATCTTATTGAAACTCATGTCACATAATGGGCTCACCGAGTTCTCTAAAATATGTTCCGGTATTTTTGATATCGATGACCTAAGGTCAGGGACGAAGCATGACCTCTCCATTTGTAATACATGGGAAATATGGTTTTTACTGAATAACTCAGTAACAGATGGTGATAAAGCGTTTATTTTAGCTTCATTAGACTCGCCTTGGCTTTGCAGTTCTAATGATATGCATTTTATATAATTTGACCCTAACCTGACCTCAGGTCAGGTCAAATATTGGATTTGACCTAGCAAGGTCAAATCATATATCATTCGATTCGGCTTGCTGCGAGAATTCATATAGTTCAAGTCGTTTTGCTCTATCTTTACTTGTTCAGATGTAATGGCCGAAAAACTTAATTTACATGTTATCCTTATGACGGCATGTGACGGCATGTTTTTGACCTCTGGTGACCTTAAATGTGACCTGACAAAAAATGGTTCAAATATTTTCGATGGAGAAGCGGATGGGCTACCCAACGCCGTTTACCGTTTTTTGCTACCTACCGTGGTTCTCGAGATCTTAGGGGGCGGGTACCCGCCCCTCGTCGATCCAAAGGTGGCTCAGACCCCGTCAATGCGCGTGTTAATATTATACATATGCAGTGCATGGAGTCAGCATAACTACCCAGGTATTCAATAAAAAGTGGTCTACGCTATCACCACCTTTCATAATTATGTGACGCTACGGTTATTTTATGTCAAATCTACATCACAGAATAGCGTTACGGTATTTTATGTAGGTTGAATTATTATGGAATTTTATCTACGGATACGATAAAGAAAATGGTACAAAATCCATGGCTTGATCACTAGAATAAATCTGAGTGTAACACAGTTCAAGAAATGACAGAAATATTTGCGCTACTGAAAAATGGTATAAATGCTCGGCAATGGCGCTACGCACTTACTTTTGAGCAAACCACGCCATTCGAAAAAGAATGTGCCCGACGCTCACATTTTTGAAAACTCATCACGTGTCTTTTAGCTGGTGGTGTCGATGAGGTGCCGGTCACCGAGAGCAATTGCGAAGTCTCTTATGACTCTGCCTTTTGATAGCTTAAAATCATCGCAGTCAAAAACGTTTGGTATGAGTCTCAAACTAGTTTCGCGGGATGCAATTTTTAAGACGTGCAATGCCAGGGGTCTGAGCCACCTTCACCCTGACGAGGGGGTGGGCTACGCCCCCTGCCTAAAATCTAAAAACTACGCTAGTTAGCGAAAAAGTAAATGGCGTTAAGTAGCACAACCTAAGCTTTAAAGGAAGTGTTCTATGCATTCTTTTGTCGGGTAAAATCTGAGGGCATTGGAAGCCAAACAATGCCACAATATGGATATGGTGATATAACTGAAATACAATTCTTCAGTCCTACCAGTTGATGAAGAAGAGATAAAATATATAAGCATTCACTATCTGAAGCTTTTCTGCAAGCGACGTCGAATGATTAATAATGTGACTATTCTAGGTCAAAGCTAAGATTTGACCTGACCTTGGATCAGGTTAATATCGAATTGGGTCAGAATGCATATCATTAGAACTGCAGAAACAAAACAACCCCAATGATGCCAAAATATACAATTTAGCTCCGTTCCCAACAAAATTATGATGTTTAAACCATTTTACCGATACTTTTCCAACGGTGTCATCATGACTCATAATTGATCTTAGGTCATCGACTTCAGAAATCCTAAAAAAACTGTGTACTCAGTCGGCCCTTTATTCAATACGAATTTTAGATTGATACATTAAGCTGTTCCTTGCTTATGTTGTTTTCTTCTTTTTTGGAGATGATGTCACTTGACCTGCACTGATGTCCTGACCTGAAATGACCTGAACCGAAAATGTTGACAGGAGTTGTAAAAAGCTTCAGAAAAAACTGTACTGGGTACAGCAGCGCTGCGCGTAGCCGTTTTCAAGACTTTGCGAAAAACCCAAGGAGTATGGTTACCCAACCCCCGCCCCGGCCATGCACGTACTCGGTACGAAGTCGCTCAGGTGCACCAACTGTGAGTACCGTTAGATACAAAATTCTGAAGCGCTTCTTTCCAACTCACTTATCCAGCATCTGCAGAGAGATCATTATCATATCACAATCCTCATTACTACACAAAAGAGAAATGCTGCTTATCTGATGGCCATTTCGTATTACTTTCTGGGTAAGGAGAATACAATAATGCTATATTATTTTTTGCATTAAGTTCATTAATGTATTCAAAAACTTTGGCCAGTCTTTACAGGTACGGTTCGGCTATACTAAGATAAATTTTCAGAGCTGCAACAACGAAATAATCATTCTGCAAATTAACTTAGACCATATCTCTGTTTTCAGTTTATCAGTATATCAGAAGTGTTATACAGTTTCAGCTACAGCTGAACATAAGCCGACAACTATAGTTGTCGGCATAAGCAGGACACGGAATAATACAATTGTTACGCATATTTGCAATGTGCTATCTCATTGCCTATTGTCATGACCGTGGCTGGAGCACCTAGGCTTGAAGTGCATTTGCTAGCCCGCCGGAATCGACAATAAAATTTCTGAAAGCCTTGGCAATGGTCAAACGATGACAGGCGTGCCGCTTCTTACACCGAGAGCCTTTTCGAGGCCGACACTTCCTCCTGTACCAAAGTATTGTTATTGGAAAATTTGTGGACGTCCGTAGTACATTCCAACATAGACATAGCTAAAATAGACCTTTGTGAAAGTATATCAGTTTTTTGTTCGTTTCTTACGGCACAATACTTTCCATCAGGAGTCTGCTTTGTTAAGAAATCAAGATATTCATTACAGATGACAATGAAAAAAGTAGTGGCATCTCATTGTTTGTTTTGAGCCCCCCTCCACACCTACGGTTCATATTGCATAAGCCATGCACCTCGAGGAAGGCTAGTGACTCGAATAGTTCGTCAGCGGGCACAAGGACCCGGTGTGAGGTAGAGCTGAGAGTGTAAAACTAATTTTCAAAAAATAAATATCAGGCCGACACACATAAAATCAAGCAAAATACAACATAGAAAGAGAAAACATGGACGGGGAGTGTAAAACCAGATCACTGAAGGATCATTCTTCGGATTTAAGCTATATGATATATTGGCATGTTAGGGATTTCGCGAAATCCCTGAAAAGCATTCAGGTAGTTCGCGAAATCACTGAAGTTTCAGTGATTTCGCGAAATCCCTAGTGATTTCGCGAAATCCCTGGTCGGCCAGTGATTTCGCGAACTCCCTAGGGATTTCGCGAACTCCCTGGCTGGTCAGTGATTTCGCGAAATCCCTAGGGAGTTCGCGAAATCCCGGATTTCGCACTTTCCTGTAACATATATATATATATATATATATATATATATATATATATATATATATATATTAGTATATAGTAGTATATATAATATCAATATGCATATGTATATAGCGACCAATATTGATAAAGAGACAAACAATCATGGAGAAGAGGGCGACCAAAAGTACAGCTGAAAAGGCGACCAATTGTGAAATATGGGCGGCCCACCACAAAGTAGAGGGCGACCAAACATTTATGAGGGCGGTCCATGTTGATGTGGGGCGCCCGACGGTATGTGGGGGGGGGGCAGCTTATTGAAAATCAGGGGCAGCTCACGGTGGTACAGGTCGGCTTCAAATGGCTTTTTCTTTGCGTTTTGAATTAGTGTTTTTGATTTACTGTTCATACCCAAAATGTTGCCAATTTCGGGCGCCGAAGGCGCCCAAAATCGTCAGGAGCGGCCATTGGTCTGTGCTGTTGAAACTAAAGGGGTGGCTGACAACTGAAGATGCCAAGAGGCAGGGTACATCTGTATGGCCCATCACCTAAGTTAAACTAAGCGCTTGCGCCGCTGAGTTTTGGCGTTTCACAAGCGTTTAGCGACCCGTACTGGGCGTCTTCGGCGCCTGACATGGACCCCTGCCAGGGGATGCCTCCACGAACATAATGCACATGCCCGCCCCCCATTGGTGATGTCTTTGATCCGTCACTGGAATAAGCAATCAGCATTGAATCCCTATCTAACCTTCTTTTATCACTGATTATCTCCAAATCAGCCTCAAGGACGCATCCACAAGGGATGCAATGAAACAGCAGCTGCTCTCCCAGAAGGCCTCTTGAGGGTACGGACTGGGCGAGGGGTGGCCTGGTTCCACCACTGTGTGATCAGCCAGATACCTCTGTGGCCAGCAGGACCCTCTGTGGCTAGCAGGGTCCTCTGTAGCCAGCTGTACTCATGGCGACCAGTAGCCGTTCGTATGAGCAGCAGGACCCTGAGACCAACAGGTTCTTCTGAAGAGTTTGCTTCCGTCTCTGAGCGGTCCTGACCCGCGGCACGGTGTCACAGAAACGTATAGGTTGACCTCTCTACCCCGTTGACTCCTTGACCGGTTTCTCCTGGCACACGCTTCGCCTTGACCAGTGTCCCACTGAGAGAGGCGTCTCTCCATTTCCCGTCCGTTTCTGACCCGCGCCGTTGCGATGGTCAGATCGTGCGTCGGCGCTGCGTCGGCTGCGACTCTCGGCCAGCCTGGGCGGCCGCGCCGTCGCCGTCGGAGCCGACCAGCTGCGCCGCTGCCTGGCTCGCCGCCACCGGCCCCTCCGGCTGATGTTCGCCGGCCACTCGCGTGTCTGGCAGCTCTTCTGGGCGGCAGTGGAGCGGACCGGCGCCCGGCTCCGCTCCAGGTTCGCCCCCGCCCACGGACCACCCTACGGCGGAGACCCGCCCCCGCTCAACACGGCTCCAGAATGCGTGGAGGTGAGTGGATTATTACCAGTTAAAGAGAAAAGGACACATATGATTAATTTTCCAGTCAAATCTTTGATATAAAGTGAGCGAGGAGAGGAGGGTAGGGTCATGAGTTTTGAGGTTTTGAACGCAAAGTACAGGTTGGCTGGTGTTTTCCATAGTTGCTGTGCTTGTAGCCGTTCTCTTCCGGCCCCTGACGCCCGGCTCAGCCGCTGAGTGCTGGGTTCTCCTCCGGCCCCTGACGCTCCGTTCATCCGCTGGGTGCTGGGTGCTCCTCCGGCCCCTAACGCTCGGCTCAGCCGCTGGGTGCTGGGTTCTCCTCGGGCCCCTGACGCCCGGCTCAGCGGCTGGGTGCTGGGTTCTCCAATTGCCCCTGACGCTCTGTTTAGCCGCTGCGTGCTGGGTTCTCCTCCGGCCCCTGACGCCCGGCTCAGCCGCTGGGTGTTGGGTACTCCTCCTGCCCCTGACGCTCTGTTCATCCGCTGGGTGCTGGGTTCTCCTCGGGCCCCTGACGCCCGGCTCAGCGGCTGGGTGCTGGGTTCTCCAATTGCCCCTGACGCTCTGTTTAGCCGCTGGGTGCTGGGTTCTCCTCCGGCCCCTGACGCCCGGCTCAGCCGCTGGGTGTTGGGTACTCCTCTAGCCCCTGACGCTCTGTTCATCCGCTGGGTGCTGGGTACTCCTCTGGCCCCTGACGCCCGGCTCAGCCGCTGTGTACTCCTCCGGCCCCTGACGCCCGGCTCAGCCGCTGGGTGCTGGGCCAGCAATGAGGTGGTCGGCTGCGTCGGCAGGTGTTCGTGCGGCCGGACCGGCCCCCGGCTCAGCCGCTGGGTGCTGGGTCTGCAGTGAGGTGGTCGGCTGCGTCGGCAGGTGTTCGTGCGGCCGGACCGGCCCCCGGCTCAGCCGCTGGGTGCTGGGTCTGCAGTAAGGTGGTCGGCTGCGTCGGCAGGTGTTCGTGCGGCCGGACCGGCCCCCCGGCTCAGCCGCTGGGTGCTGGGTTCTGCAGTGAGGTGGTCGGCTGCGTCGGCGGGTGTTCGTGCGGCCGGACCGGCCCCCGGCTCAGCCGCTGGGTGCTGGGTCTGCAGTGAGGTGGTCGGCTGCGTCGGCAGGTTCCTGCGGCCCCTGACCGGCCCCGGCTCAGCCGCTGGGTGCTGGGTACTGCAATGAGGTGGTCGGCTGCGTCGGCAGGTGTTCCTGCGGCCGGACCGGCCCCCGGCTCAGCCGCTGGGTGCTGGGTCTGCAGTGAGGTGGTCGGCTGCGTCGGCAGGTGTTCCTGCGGCCGGACCGGCCCCCGGCTCAGCCGCTGGGTGCTGGGTCTGCAGTGAGGTGGTCGGCTGCGTCGGCAGGTTTCGTGCGGCCGGACCGGCCCCCGGCTCAGCCGCTGGGTGCTGGGTCTGCAGTGAGGTGGTCGGCTGCGTCGGCAGGTGTTCGTGCGGCCGGACCGGCCCCCGGCTCAGCCGCTGGGTGCTGGGTCTGCAGTGAGGTGGTCGGCTGCGTCGGCAGGTGTTCGTGCGGCCGGACCGGCCCCGGCTCAGCCGCTGGGTGCTGGGTCTGCAGTGAGGTGGTCGGCTGCGTCGGCAGGTGTTCGTGCGGCCGGACCGGCCCCCGGCTCAGCCGCTGGGTGCTGGGTCTGCAGTGAGGTGGTCGGCTGCGTCGGCAGGTGTTCCTGCGGCCGGACCTGGCCCCCGGCTCAGCCGCTGGGTGCTGGGTCTGCAGTGAGGTGGTCGGCTGCGTCGGCAGGTCCTGCGGCCGGACCGGCCCCCGGCTCACCCGCTGGGTGCTGGGTCTGCAGTGAGGCGGTCGGCTGCGTCGGCAGGTGTTCGTGCGGCCGGACCGGCCCCCGGCTCAGCCGCTGGGTGCTGGGTCTGCAGTGAGGTGGTCGGCTGCGTCGGCAGGTGTTCGTGCGGCCGGACCGGCCCCCGGCCTGTAGCTGGGCAGCCGACGCGCCCGGTCTGCAGCTGGACATGCGCTGGAGGGACCACGTCAACACGCCGCTGTCGCTGCTGATCCAGCAGGCGGCCCTGCCGCACCATCGACCCGACCTTCTGGTGCTTGGTACGCCACTGCCAGGAGATGCCAGCGGGGGTACCACGTGGGGCGGTGCTGCATGACAACGCCAGTCGCACTCTACATGGTAGATCAACGTTTTATGTGAGGGCAGTTATTTGCAAAATGTGCGCGTTACAGACCGGCATCTATCATGTTAATTTAAAATATAGCAATCGAATGTTCCAAACTAATTCATCTTTCTGACCTAGGGACGTCACTAGGAGGGAAAAATGGGAATCCGTGGGTTTTGGGGTTGGGGACGGGTAGAGGTGGGAGACGGGGGGGGGTCATTTGTCGGGGAAAGTGTTGTTCATCCTTATTGGGATTGCGTGCCGATCAATGTTTGCATCATGTGTGTTTTATTCATTCGTGAGTAAACTTCAATACGAAAAGTAAGTTGCCTAAAAATGGACTTATGTGCCTAAAACGGATTATTATGAAACGGATTACCTCGAAGGTCAAATTTTCATCATCAAGAACCCCAAAAATTAAACTGACTTTTTTCCTCTATATTGCACATTGGTTGATCATGACCAGTATGAAACCACATCAGAAGTTATATAGTAGTTTTAGTGACAAGTGTACAGATACTCAGGAATAACTTAAATGCCAGTTACCGGATTTAGTTAGATCTTCATTAGCACATCTTCAAAATCTTATTCTATTTTATATAAAAAACAAGTTGGCGTCAACGGTAAAGCTTATTCATAAAGCAGTGAGAAGGCAAATTTCATATCACTTACACATAGTTGGATCAGTGACTTGTTCTTTGTGTGGGACGAGGCTTACAGGCCTGGGCGTCGGAGGCGAGAAATGGAGGAGGCGTCGTCCAACTTGTGAACCGAGGAGACGTCCACGCAAACATTTTACAACTCAATCCGACATCTTGTTCCACTGCGTACTAATGGAAAGCTACATATGTTTCCCATGTTAGTGGGTGAGCGGCCTCAGTAATGCCCTACAAAACAGCCTTTGAGGGTGGCCTTCGCCTCCCCTGATCGTCGCCGGGTCGCAGTTCCCCTCACCCCAGTGTAAAATCCGTGGCGACGTTCTTAGCTCGGGATAAATGGTGGCTAGCGTTAGTAAAGAAAGGACCAGCAGGAGGCACATGGTAGCATTGAGTGGCATACTATGGAGGAATGCACGGCGTTGCAACTTTTCGGAGTCCCAGGAACTTGACGGAGTCTCGGCCCGTTGATCTGCCCGTTTGGCGACATCCTCGGCGCTGTCGCATTAAGAATGCCATCGCCGTTCTCATGCGATCTTATCGATCCCAGGATTATGAAGCGTCATTAATGAGCTGGATCACTGCACGCGCCGTTTTGTATCTGCAGCGATCGGGATGAAGGACGCCGTCCGGGACAAGCAGTTCCGCTCCGCGCCGCAGCGGCTGCAGGCGGCGCTGCGATCGCTGGTGGCGCCGCAGCTTCGCCAGCTGACGAGAGATGTCACTACTGTGCTCCTGCTAGATTACCCAACCAACCGCTGGCGGGCGCGGGTCGAATACGACCGTGGTACAGGCGCTGCGCTCATGGCTCAAAATGCTTTATTCATGGAGGAGCTGGCTAAGGTGAGACACCCAGAATGGAGAGGAAGGATCGGCTCGGAAATGACTTTATTTCACTGACAGCGCATGTCAATTCACCAGTAAACTAGTAAGGACATTGAGGTTACGACGTTCAAATGTTAACGTGAGCTGTGTCATGACGTCTTTGTCAGAATTTGGCAGCAAGGTGGACTGTCTAGTCTTCGCCTTTTGTGAAACACACAGCCTGTTAAGCTGCAGAAGTGCAGTGACGTGAGAGAGCCTGCGGCAGATTCCCGGGCTGCACACCTGGACGTCCGCGATGCCGCACGCCGTGCAGTTCTACACGGAAACGTGCAGGGGGGCAGCCCAGCCGCCAGAGGTGGCCACCAGGTGCCGCAACGACACCTTCCACCCGGGAGCTGCCACCGTCAACCAGCTGCTGGACCAGCTACTTCATATCGTGTGCTGAGGACGGCCGCTTCACCTGGTGCGCCGCAACGGTTGCTTCGAGCATTCCTGCTCAGGATGAGCTCTGTCCATGGTGAGGCCCAGGAGGTTTTAGGCCTTATGATGAGACGTCGCCCTTCTCCTCGAGAGAGGAGCCGAGCTCCAGCCCTCAGTTCGTGAGTGCAGATCGGTGCCCTCGCCCGTGTGCTGGGTACAACAGTCTACCGCTATGCTGAAGTGGGAGCTCATGGCGCGCCGAGAGGCGTTTTGTCGCCGACATGTACTTAAAATGATCGGTGCGATGAATCATCGCCACAAAACGATGAAGGACTGCTCCAGGACCTTCCACTAAAAACAATAGAGGTAAGGGTGACATGTAAGTTGGCTGAACTGACCCGAAATAGCCAAATTATCTTTAAAAAAAGCCCATGAAGGCCAAATGGATCTTGCATTTAAACGGAGTAAAAAAAAGTACTTTGGTTTTTTTGCGGTCAACTTCTTGGCTTCTTTTGGCCAAGTAGCCTCCCAGCTTCATCTCAACCTTTTTCATGGAGCGCGTTCGAACGTGACACTGCCACACTGAGTTTAGTCGAATTTAGTATTAACTGATGCGACGAGGGCTCGCGCTGGCGTCTTCGGGGTGAAACCAGACGGCAAGAGCTACAGCAGACGACCAGCGTGTTCCCACTACCACAAATTCTGAAAGGAATGTTTCATCGGATAATTTACACTGACTCAGTGGCAGTGATTGCAGCGATCAAGTTCGAACAAGTTTTGAGAAATTGGACCTACTATTCTAAAGAGAACTCGTCAAGTGTCAGACCGACGGTCCAGATTTCGGGGGTGAATTAGCCAAGCTGGCAAGTAATGAAATCGAACATTATAGCTGCGGGTGCGCAATCTGTCAAATCCTCTCTACACGCTCATCATTTAAAGAAAAAATCAGTTCGCCTGGGCATATCCTGCCTCCACGCTCGTTCCGAGATTCCAGTATACGCATTGTAACGCATACGCACGCAATGCATCGCGTCGCAGTAGTGCTTGCTCAGTGGCGCGGGAACAGCATGCACCACTGAAGGTGGAAGAAGTAGCTGATAGGCTGAGAACGAGTTGGACAACCAACATTGTTTTTCGGGCGAAACTAAAGCAGTATCCTGCCAGAGCGCCATAGAATCGCCTAGTGAAGCTGTAGAGGCGGCCATGAAGGCGGAACAAACGGGCGCCAGCTGAGAGGACTGAGTTCCTATCCGGACACACGTGGAACGAAGGCTGTGACATTGTGACAGCGGCGGCTGACTCGGGTTCAAACACAGGTATATGCGACCGAATGTGATCAGACGATGCAAGGCAATCGACATTGTTCGCGATTGCGCAGTTAACAATTGTCATCGGTAGCGATTGCAAGGCAATCGCTACCGACACATCGTGGAAGACAATGATGGAAATGCGACATTGTTATGTGCTGACGAGTAAACTGTGATTTTTAATTAGTTTACTGAGAGACTGTTGCCTTTCTTATGAAGTAATAAAACTGTGTTGCGTCCTACGTCGACGTTTATTATTATTAGCTCATGAATACACGGTCACAAATCAGTACACGGCTGGACCACTGGGCCTGGCAGCGGCATCACAGATTACTCTCAGCGAAGAAGCAAAACTGCCTTAATCTCCTCCCATCCCGTGCTCACGCTCTTCACAAGTCGTCCAACACTCCACGTCGCGGCAGATCTCTCTCTCTCTCTCTCTCGGGCGCAGAGCCCATTCCAATCTCACTAAAAACGCTCCGTTGGAGCCACGCCACTTACACACACCTCTCTTGCTCTCTCGGAAACGCTCTCTCAGGCAGGCAAACAGGCAGGGAGCGAGCGGGGAGAGGCGTCAGCAGCACAGGAAGCCGGGCGGCCGGCCGGCGCGGGCCCCAGCCCGGCCGCTGGGTTTAGTAGACGTTAGTCTGGGTGAGCCCGACGGCGCGGTGCAGCCGCTGCTCTCGCAGTGACTAGCACCGTCCCCGGCCACCGTTCTAACCAGCGCATCGCCTCGGCGCCGCCGCCCACACTATTATGGCAAATAATAAAATGGAACGCTGAGTGTCAGCCGCGCCGGAGCGGGGCCGTAGCCGGCCCCGCTGGGCCCCGGCGCCCAACAGCGCCGCGCGGGGCAGCGTCCAGGTCATCGGTGCGGGCCGGGCGGCGCTCAGTCTAAGGTCCGGACAGCACTACTTGGGAGAGCCAGGGTTGGTGCGCGGCGTGCCTGGGTTGCTCTGCGCCTGCGCTCGCTTTATGTAAAGATTCAGAAGCTTGAGTTTGGTGGCGTTGAGTTGCGCCAGGTGCGGCTGCATCACCTCCTCGCCACACAGGGTGTGGATGGTGACCATGCAGAACACGGCCGCCTTCCGGACCGACGACTCGCTATTGTCGTACGCCTGTCAGCAGAGTCCGCGTCAGCGAACCGGCCATCTCACCCAATGGTACCCCCAGTCCGGTAAATGTACTGGGCTTATCTACCATTGATAAGCAATAACCGAAATTCCCCCACATGAGCACGATACCATTGAAAGAGGCGTCTTCTGCATTTGAAGCTTGTTAACGTTGAATGTTTTCCGCCCATCTGAGAAAGACCGCAAATGCCAAACTTAAATAATGAAGGCGTCTAACAAATCAAAGCTACTGGCACCCAACAAGCAGGAATCGAAGGACTATACATTTTTGCGCACAAAACTATTGCAAATAGACTGTGGAACTCCGGCACACATAGATTAAATCAAAACATGCGACACAAACATTTCACTCCAGTACTTCCTTCCCCACACAACAAAACCAGCCCTGCCCTATCGCGGACGGTGGCGGATCTGTGTGTGTGTGTGTGTGTGGTGTGTGTGGGGAGGGGGCTAACCTTGAGCAGGCTGGGCATGATCTCGGGCAGACAGTTGATGACCAGCTGTCGGCTGTGCTGCTCCATCAGCCGGGTCAGCGTCTTGATGGCCGCCTGGTTGACCGGGTACTCGCCCGTCTGTATCAGCGGGTTCAGCACGCGCACCACATTCTCGGCCGGCAGCCGGCCGGCCAGCACGGCGGCGCACTGCTCGGCCGCCCGCACCACGTCCCGCTCGCTGGGCTCCCGGTGCGCGTCCAACACGCGCAGGAACAGCAGCTCAATGAAGGGGTGGAACAGCGGCGTGATGCACTCGCGGCGCAGCATCTCCGTCAGCGCGGCCAGCACCAGCTCACGGACGGGACTGGCACCGCTGCGCAGGTTATCCAGCAGCAGCCGGAACAGAGTCCTGGCCGCACATACACACACAGATCACACTTACACCCCGGGGGAACAGAGTCCTGGCCGCACATACACACACAGATCACACTTACACCCCGGGGGAACAGAGTCCTGGCCGCACATACACACACAGATCACACTTACACCCCGGGGGAACAGAGTCCTGGCCGCACATACACACACAGATCACACTTACACCCCGGGGGAACAGAGTCCTGGCCGCACATACACACACAGATCACACTTACACCCCGGGGGAACAGAGTCCTGGCCGCACATACACACACAGATCACACTTACACCCCGGGGAAACAGAGTCCTGGCCGCACATACACACACAGATCACACTTACACCCCGGGGGAACAGAGTCCTGGCCGCACATATACACACAGATCACACTTACACCCCGGGGGAACAGAGTCCTGGCCGCACATACACACACAGATCACACTTACACCCCGGGGGAACAGAGTCCTGGCCGCACATACACACACAGATCACACTTACACCCAGGGGTACAGAGTCCTGGCCGCACATACACACACAGATCACAGTTACACCCCGGGGAAACAGAGTCCTGGCCGCACATACATACACAGATCACACTTACAACCCGGGGGAACAGAGTCCTGGCCGCACATATACACACAGATCACACTTACACCCCGGGGGAACAGAGTCCTGGCCGCACATACACACACAGATAACACTTACACCCCGGGGGAACAGAGTCCTGGCCGCACATACACACACAGATCACACTTACACCCCGGGGGAACAGAGTCCTGGCCGCACATACACACACAGATCACACTGACACCCCGGGGAACAGAGTCCTGGCCGCACATACACACACAGATCACACTTACACCCCGGGGGAACAGAGTCCTGGCCGCACATACACACACAGATCACACTTACACCCCGGGGGAACAGAGTCCTGGCCGCACATACACACACAGATCACACTTACAACCCGGGGAACAGAGTCCTGGCCGCACATACACACACAGATCACACTTACACCCTGGGGGAACAGAGTCCTGGCCGCACATACACACACAGATCACACTTACACCCCGGGGGAACAGAGTCCTGGCCGCACATACACACACAGATCACACTTACACCCCCGGGGAACAGAGTCCTGGCCGCACATACACACACAGATCACACTTACACCCCGGGGGAACAGAGTCCTGGCCGCACATACACACACAGATCACACTTACACCCCGGGGGGAACAGAGTCCTGGCCGCACATACATACACAGATCACACTTACACCCCGGGGAACAGAGTCCTGGCCGCACATACACACACAGATCACACTTACATCCCGGGGAACAGAGTCCTCGTCGCACATTCAAACACATATTCCACTTGCACCCGGGGAACAGAGTCCTGGCCGCACATACAAACACAGATCACACTTACACCCCGGGGAAACAGAGTCCTGGCCGCACATATACACACAGATCACACTTACATCCCGGGGAACAGAGTCCTCGTCGCACATTCAAACACATATTCCACTTGCACCCGGGGAACAGAGTCCTGGCCGCACATACAAACACAGATCACACTTACACCCTGGAGGAACAGAGTCCTGGCCGAACATACACACACAGATCACACTTACACCTGGGGGAACAGAGTCCTGGCCGCACATACACACACAGATCACACTTACACCCCGGAGGGAACAGAGTCCTGGCCGCACATACACACACAGATCACACTTACATCCCGGGGAACAGAGTCCTGGCCGCACATACACACACAGATCACACTTACACCCCGGGGGAACAGAGTCCTGGCCGCACACATACACACACAGATCACACTTACACCCCGGGGGAACAGAGTCCTGGCCGCACATACACACACAGATCACACTTACACCCCGAGGAACAGAGTCCTGGGCGCACACATACACACACAGATCACACTTACACCCCGGGGAAACAGAGTCCTGGCCACACATACACACACAGATCACACTTACACCCGGGGGGAACAGAGTCCTGGCCGAACATACATACACAGATCACACTTACACCCCGGGGGAACAGAGTCCTAGCCGCACATATAAACACAGATCACACTTACACCCCGGGGGAACAGAGTCCTGGCCGCACATATAAACACAGATCACACTTACACCCCGGGGAACCGCGTCCGGACCGTACACACCCACGCCATTCTGCCAACTCGGGGAACACCGACACACTACCTCTATGACTCATGTGACTCCTAACTCTATAAGTAAATGGTTCAATTCCTACTTGAACAAAATGAGCTCAAGGAAATACCCAGTAAATTGTAAGAAACACTTCCAACGAAAAACATATTTTTCCCAGTTGCACTGCGCCAAAAACCCGACACCATAGGGTTCAGAAAACGCGTGAGGCGAGCTAACCGGAAGTGTTCGCTCCAGAGGGCGGCGGAGCCCAGTTTGGCCAGCCTGCAGACGGAGACGAGGGCGGCCCTGCGCTCGGCGGAGGCAGCTCCCGCCGGCGCCGCCGCGTTCAGCTCGGCCAGCACTGAGAGCACCAGCGCCGCCTCGTCTCCCAGCGGCTCGTCGGCCGGCGTGGCAGGCGCCGGCGGCCGCTCCGGCTCCGGACGGCCCCGCGCCGGCGAGCGGCCGTCACCGGCGTCGACAGCCGGCACGCCGCCGCCCAGCTCCATCCGCTCCAGCGCCAGCGACATCTGACTGATGCCCGAGTCCTGCGAGGTGGAGTCGCGGTCGCCGGTGTCCGCCTTGCCGGCGTGGCGGCCGTCGAAGCTGTAGTTCTGGATCTCGGCGGTGGTACGCCGCAGCGATCTGCCGCCGCCCGTGCAACGTCACAGGCTGCACACAGTGGCACCAGAGGGTGGGACGTAGCCAACAGCGTCAGCTGCTTACACATCCGCTGCCTGCACAAACTCTAAAAACAGAACCCAAATGTTTTGCGATACCCAACCTGCCACATTAAACACTGAGACTGTTCATAACTTGGATCCAGCTTATTTGTCCTGCTAGGCTGGGCCCTTATAGTGCCCTCTGCCGCGGATTCTTATTATAGACTTATTGATGCGCATATAGTATGCAATCTACGTTCACGATCCTCATACACACAACACACGATGATTTACACTGATGCCCTCATTTACAAGGAAACTGAAAATCTTAAGAATGATTCGCCCCGAAGGACACGAACTAATCTGGCTGATTTTGGTGAACAGCACGTGCATAGAACGGAATCGGCAAATAAGCAGACAAAATCTGGCGACGTGTCATTAAAAACAAATAGCAATAAATCCGAAACCTGCGCACGTACTGAGTGGGGGCGGGGCCAGGGTGTTTTAAGCTGAGTGCGTTCAACTGACGGACCGGCCACTGACCTTACACATCGCACCAAAACCAGACAGCACACCTAATCAACACGCTATCCATAGCAAAATAACCAAGGGCAAAAGTCGAAATGAGAACAAGTCACTGAAATAGCGTCGGACAGTATCCGTGGAAGGAGATAGAATCTTACCTCGGCTCAAAGAACAGCATGCCATCACTACACCAAGCAGCACAGACAGAGTTCAGACAATTAATATGCGGTATATCAAGGTCGGAGAGATCATGAAGGTCGGATGTACTACTTTCTAATGGCGGACCTCAAATATATTTGACTTTTCCACCTAAAGGGTCCTTTGAACATAATGTAAAATATATGTTGGACAAACCAGCTCGGAAACAATACACTTCAGTGTTAATCACGGATGGAAAATTCAACGAATATTACAGTGATTTTCAGATTGATTGTGATTATGTGATTATTATAGTGATATTCCAGTAATTGACTTTTCCTTGAAGCTAGGAAATATCAGCGTTCGTAAAACGAAACTATCACATAAATTCATAGAACAAAGCACAGCCATGTCAGATCCTTTCCTTGACATCAATTGACAGTGAAAAACCTCCTTCAACTTTTGAACTAGATCTTATGCAAACGGGTGCAAATGTGCACAGGAGTAATACAAACACACACCTTTTTACCAGCATATAAAATTTGAGGTACGAAGTACCATAAGCGGCTTCCCATCCCTTCACACTGCCAGGGAGCGTTCAGCCGACGGAGTGTGCACACCGCACAATCACCGACCGAGCGCAGCAGGACAGCAACACAAAGGAAAACAGCACGCTCCTGCAACTGGTGCTTCACGCTTCCCTCCTGTCCTGTAGTATCCGCGCAGCGGATGACCTTCCGCAAAAAATCAACTGTTCAGGATAACCCTGTCCCCGAAAAATACCGGCTCCGATTTCAGTTTCGATGACCCAGCAGACGGTCGGATGACCACGTTAGACTCAGTAAGTACAAGCACGTCAAGATCAGAAACTGGCTAACCAGTGAATCATCCATATAATTTCGTGGATGCAGTGCTTTCGTTCCTTGACAGGCCAATGTTACCACAACCAATGTGAGCAGAATTCGATACGCGTATAAAATCGCAAAATTGTCATTTTCAAGCCACCACATCCAGGATGTCCCCCAAGCCATTGGAGGCAATGCTTAGTATCTTTATTCCACCAGTCAATCGTGCTAGCTCCACCGCTGTGGCGGCGACTAATCTTTCTATAACCAACCGTGGCAATCCATGTGTATTTTCATCGCTTTTCGGACGCTTCATGTAGAAGGGACTTCTCATCTGTACGCTTTTGTAATCTCGAACTTTTGCGGAGAAATATTAAAAAAGACCACCTTTTATAAATATATGTACGGATACGTTAAATATACAATGTTTCACCTACATCTACAGGTCATCTATCAGAGCAAAAATTTTGGCATTGGTAAAAATCGTAAAAAAATTAAAATAAAAAACCTTTACTGCATTGCAAAACCCTTTTGCCGTGACCTAAGCCACCTTTACTTCAAACCAGGCACAAATATCCTTGAAATGATAACATAAATAAATGTCTGCCACCCGTGTGGCTGACCCACCTGTAGAGCTCCTCGGGGTTGAGGTTCTCGGTGTCGTCGGGGTCGCTGCGCAGACGGGTCAGGGAGCGCGGCCCGCCGGCGCGCGGAAACGTGCCAGCCGAGCCGCCATTGGCCGGCGCCATGGGCGCGCCGGGAGAGCGCGCGCGCAGCAGCGCCGCTGATTGGTCCATACTGGCGCGCCGCCGCAGGTGCTGCTGCATCACCTCGGCCGCCGTGTCCTGCCGCGGCGCCAATCCGTTACACACGCGTCAGGTAGCTGGTATGGCCACCACCCAGGTATCCATTTGAAACTGGTTTCCAGGCATCAGGTATTCACCATGTCTGGTATATTCCATCGAATCTGATGGATCAGTCAATACTGGTGCCATCATGTAGTTTATTTAGTTGTATCTCATGTTGATCATGTAGTTCCGACAAAGGCGCTTACGCGCAGGATAAGCCGCATACGCCCACTGACACACGTTTTTGTTTTGCTTATTACTGACCTGATACAGTTTTGATAGCTGAGAAAGAACACGGTTGAATTCGGGTGTGTTCAGGTTGAACAAGGCCACGATGACGGCTTTGGCGCCGTTGCGAATCTCGACCGACTTCTGGTCGGTGGTCCACCCGATCACCTGCAGCCGACCGCGTCAGCCCGTTAGAACAACACTGTACATACATAATCGACACATCCAAACCCATCTTTCTATTTCGTATATCAGCGAAACACCGAGCATTAAAGAGCAAAGTCTGGGAGTTCCAACCTGATCACACTACTGAATACGTCAGCGACACGCTTGAATAGGGATGAACATCGTCTGGCAAATTCGAACTTCCCGGACACCTCATTTCCACGTACTTCAGTACTATCGACGGGGGGTCAGAGACACCACAGCACTCCTTTCAGAGTCGGGCTGCAGGGCAGAACACGCAGAGCGGCCCTGGCAGTGCGGTGCAGCGCGTTACCTTGGTGACGGCCAGCGGCAGGTTATCGTCGGCCGGCGCGAACGTGTTGGGCTCCATGCCCTCCACCAGCTGGCGCATGTACTTGAGAGTGGCGATCTTGACCTTGGTGTTGGGTGTCTGGGTCTGGTCCAGCATGAAGCGGCAGACACAGTGCAGCTGCTGGTCGGACGGGAACGAAGCCCTGCCGAGCACACAGCCACGCTGCAGTCACGCCGACCGCCGCGCCCCCACGCTCACAGCAGCGACATGCTGAGGGGCCCGTTAGCAAACTCACACAGGTAAGTGACTACCGCGCCACTTTCTGGGGACCAGTATGCACAGAACTGCCGCGGTAGGTGCATGTGTGTGCGGTAGCTCGGCTGATGGGGGCGTCACATTCTGATATATTGTGGGCACTGGATAAAGGGTCGGTTCGAGGATGGGTGGGCGTCGGGGTTGCCACGGCAGAAGCCGACCTACCTCTGCTGTGTTCTCAAAGTTTGGAGCTCAGCCCAGGACAGTACGCTGCACCGCCTGACCATCTGCTCCCTCCCAAATGTATGGAACGATTCGGTGGGCTTGAATAAGGGAAAAGGCCAAAAAGTCCCTTTATTCTCAATGGAGTGTATGGACACTCCTAGGGCTCTGCACGTATTTGGTGATATATTTCTGTTTGGCTTGGACGTGCGCGCTCGCAACACTGACGTGCACGCAAAACTGAGGTATCAACGCTCGTAGATTCAAAGGCGAAAAGTAATTCTACCAATTTCATCCACTGCTGCTGCGTTAAATCGCAGCAAGTATGAGAGGGGCCACTCAGAAACTCATCGTTTCTACCCCCGTTCGGAGACATAAACCTCCGGGAAAAGGAACTCCTTCACTACCCCAACGATGCCGAGTCTCTTGTTCAGAACTCTGGCACTGACCTGACGATGTCCAGCGTTTTGTTGATTTTCTGCACGACCGAGCCCAGCAGGTCGGCGCCCAGCTTGTTCAGCAGGCGGGTGGTGAGCACGTACAGCCAGTCGCCCAGGTCATCGTAGTGCTGCACTATCAGCTCCTGCAGCGCGTCCAGGAAGATGCTGAACACCTGCCAACAAACACCAGCGCTGACGCCACGCTCACGCTGACGGAGTTGACACGATGAGGTTCAGCTAACGCCGCGGTGTAGCTGACACACTGAGGTCCAGCTAACGCTGCGGTGGAGTTGACACGCTGAGATCCAGCTAACGCTGCGGTGGAGTTGACACGCTGAGGTCCAGCTAACGCCGCAGTGTAGCTGACACGCTGAGATCCAGCTAATGCCACGGTGTAGCTGACACGCTGAGGTCCAGCTAACGCCGCAGTGTAGCTGACACGCTGAGATCCAGCTAACGCCACAGTGTAGCTGACAAGCTGAGATCCAGCTAACGCCGCGGTGCAGTTAACACGCTGAGGTCCAGCTAACGCCGCAGTGTAGCTGACACGCTGAGGTCCAGCTAACGCCGCAGTGTAGCTGACACGCTGAGGTCCAGCTAACGCCGCAGTGTAGCTGACACGCTGAGGTCCAGCTAACGCTGCGGTGGAGTTAACACGCTGAGGTCCAGCTAACGCCGCAGTGTAGCTGACACGCTGAGGTCCAGCTAACGCCGCAGTGTAGCTGACACGCTGAGGTCCAGCTAACGCCGCAGTGTAGCTGACACGCTGAGGTCCAGCTAACGCTGCGGTGGAGTTGACACGCTGAGGTCCAGCTAACGCCGCAGTGTAGTTGACACGCTGAGGTCCAGCTAACGCCGCAGTGTAGCTGACACGCTGAGGTCCAGCTAACGCCGCAGTGTAGCTGACACGCTGAGATCCAGCTAACGCTGCGGCGGAGTTGACACGCTGAGGTCCAGCTAACGCCGCAGTGTAGTTGACACGCTGAGATCCAGCTAACGCCGCAGTGTAGCTGACACGCTGAGATCCAGCTAACGCCGCAGTGTAGCTGACACGCTGAGATCCAGCTAACGCCGCAGTGTAGCTGACACGCTGAGATCCAGCTAACGCCGCGGTGCAGTTAACACGCTGAGGTCCAGCTAACGCCGCAGTGTAGCTGACACGCTGAGATCCAGCTAACGCCGCGGTGTAGCTGACACGCTGAGGTCCAGCTAACGCCGCAGTGTAGCTGACACGCTGAGGTCCAGCTAACGCCGCAGTGTAGCTGACACGCTGAGGTCCAGCTAACGCTGCAGTGTAGCTGACACGCTGAGGTCCAGCTAACGCCGCAGTGTAGTTGACACGCTGAGGTACAGCTAAAGCAGCAGTGTATTGAACACGATGAGGTCAAACTCAGGCTGCGGTGTAGTGGACACGCTGAGATCCAGCTAACGCTGCGGTGTAGTTGTCACTCTGAGGTCAAACTCAGGCTGCCGTGTAGTTGTCACGCTGAGGTCAAACGCACGCTGCCGTGTATTTGTCACGCTGAGGTCAAGCTAATGCCGCGGTAAAGCTGACACGCTGAGGTCAAGCTAACGACGCGGCGAAGTGGCACACTGACGCGACGCTCGCGCCGCGGTGGAGCGTCAAGGTGTCGAACATGGCGGGGGTTAAACAAGGAGGGAACACAATGGCGCGACACCTCGTACTGGAAATTCTGGGCGCAATCCCTAAACGTATCCGACCTGCATCTTCAGGCTTCCTTCAACTTCCTCGTATTTCCAGACATTCCATCCCGCAAACCGGCCAGTCGGTTGGCACCTTTATGGCAAGATACAAAAAAAAAAAACGGAGCGACGAATGCAAGCATTCTGCATGAAGGACGGAATGGGAGGTGTTATGGTTATTTCATACATGCCAGGGATCACTAAATAAAGACATAAGCGTGATTACATGGTCTCCCGTAGCATATCACGGTAGTCGAGGCCCTGTTCTCGTTGATGCATTTCGTTACAACTGTCAGTTATTCATCTTTTATCATGAATGCATTATTTTATCAGTTCAATCACAATGCTAAAACACAGCATGGTAATAACAGCCTCTGACCGAAATAACACAAATCTAAAAATAAGCCAGCTCAAAACCTAAGTTAATTGCATCCTACCCAACATTGTATTCTCCTTGCATTACGAGTCACCCCGGCAGCTGACCTTGGTGTGGGTGTCCATGAACATTTTGGTGAATATCTCGGTGATGCGCTTCAGCTCAGTGCCTGTCAGCTGCCGGTTGGAGCGGAGCACCGCCTGAAGCGACAGCAGCCCGTCCTTCCGGTCCGCCCACTGGCTGGCCGCCAGGCTATTGATTACCTCGCCTACGTCCTGCTGGAGAGCGGTACGTCACAGCTCGTACCAGAGGCTCCCACGCACATCAGCGCGTCATAAGCCGCACATCCTCGCTACCGCATCATAGGCCGCTCCTTCTCCCACCCGCCTCATCCGCGTCAACATGGTCCAGACCACCCCAGCGGCGCCCCCGCACGTCCTGTCCACAGAAGGTACGTCACAGACCACCCCAGGGGCGCCCCCGCACGTCCCGTCCACAGAAGGTACGTCACAGACCACCCCAGCGGCGCCCCGGCACGTCCTGTCCACAGAAGGTACGTCACAGACCACCCCAGCGGCGCCCCCGCACGTCCTGTCCACAGAAGGTACGTCACAGACCACCCCAGCGGCGCCCCCGGCACGTCCCGTCCACAGAAGGTACGTCACAGACCACCCCAGCGGCGCCCCCGCACGTCCTGTCCACAGAAGGTACGTCACAGACCACCCCAGGGGCGCCCCCGCACGTCCCGTCCACAGAAGGTACGTCACAGACCACCCCAGCGGCGCCCCGGCACGTCCTGTCCACAGAAGGTACGTCACAGACCACCCCAGCGGCGCCCCCACACGTCCTGTCCACAGAAGGTACGTCACAGACCACCCCAGGGGCGCCCCCGCACGTCCCGTCCACAGAAGGTACGTCACAGACCACCCCAGCGGCGCCCCCGCACGTCCTGTCCACAGAAGGTACGTCACAGACCACCCCAGCGGCGCTCCGGCACGTCCTGTCCACAGAAGGTACGTCACAGACCACCCCAGCGGCGCCCCCGCACGTCCCGTCCACAGAAGGTACGTCACAGACCACCCCAGCGGCGCCCCGGCACGTCCTGTCCACAGAAGGTACGTCACGGACCACTCCAGCGGCGCCCCGGCACGTCCCGTCCACAGAAGGTACGTCACAGACCACCCCAGCGGCGCCCCGGCACGTCCTGTCCACAGAAGGTACGTCACAAACCACCCCAGCGGCGCCCCGGCACGTCCCGTCCACAGAAGGTACGTCACAGACCACCCCAGCGGCGCCCCGGCACGTCCTGTCCACAGAAGGTACGTCACAGACCACCCCAGCGGCGCCCCGGCACGTCCTGTCCACAGAAGGTACGTCACAAACCACCCCAGCGGCGCCCCGGCACGTCCCGTCCACAGAAGGTACGTCACAGACCACCCCAGCGGCGCCCCGGCACGTCCCGTCCACAGAAGGTACGTCACAAACCACCCCAGCGGCGCCCCGGCACGTCCTGTCCACAGAAGGTACGTCACAGACCACCCCAGCGGCGCCCCGGCACGTCCTGTCCACAGAAGGTACGTCACAAACCACCCCAGCGGCGCCCCGGCACGTCCTGTCCACAGAAGGTACGTCACAGACCACCCCAGCGGCGCCCCGGCACGTCCCGTCCACAGAAGGTACGTCACAGACCACCCCAGCGGCGCCCCGGCACGTCCGGCCTACAGAAGGTACGTCACAGACCACCCCAGGGGCGCCCCGGCACGTCCCGTCCACAGAAGGTACGTCACAGACCACCCCAGCGGCGCCCCCGCACGTCCTGTCCACAGAAGGTACGTCACGGACCACTCCAGCGGCGCCCCGGCACGTCCTGTCCACAGAAGGTACGTCACAGACCACCCCAGCGGCGCCCCGGCACGTCCGGCCTACAGAAGGTACGTCACAGACCACCCCAGGGGCGCCCCGGCACGTCCCGTCCACAGAAGGTACGTCACAGACCACCCCAGCGGCGCCCCCGCACGTCCTGTCCACAGAAGGTACGTCACGGACCACTCCAGCGGCGCCCCGGCACGTCCCGTCCACAGAAGGTACGTCACAGACCACCCCAGCGGCGCCCCGGCACGTCCTGTCCACAGAAGGTACGTCACAGACCACCCCAGCGGCGCCCCCGCACGTCCTGTCCACAGAAGGTACGTCACAGACCACCCCAGCGGCGCCCCGGCACGTCCGGCCTACAGAAGGTACGTCACAGACCACCCCAGGGGCGCCCCGGCACGTCCCGTCCACAGAAGGTACGTCACAGACCACCCCAGCGGCGCCCCCGCACGTCCTGTCCACAGAAGGTACGTCACAAACCACCCCAGCGGCGCCCCGGCACGTCCGGCCTACAGAAGGTACGTCACAGACCACCCCAGCGGCGCCCCGGCACGTCCAGCCTACAGAAGGTACGTCACAAACCACCCCAGCGGCGCCCCCGCACGTCCTGTCCACAGAAGGTACGTCACAAACCACCCCAGCGGCGCCCCGGCACGTCCGGCCTACAGAAGGTACGTCACAGACCACCCCAGCGGCGCCCCCGCACGTCCTGTCCACAGAAGGTACGTCACAGACCACCCCAGCGGCGCCCCCGCACGTCCAGCCTACAGAAGGTACATCACAAACCACCCCAGCGGCGCCCCCGCACGTCCTGTCCACAGAAGGTACGTCACAGACCACCCCAGCGGCGCCCCCGCACGTCCCGTCCACAGAAGGTACGTCACAGACCACCCCAGCGGCGCCCCGGCACGTCCTGTCTACAGAAGGTACGTCACAGACCACCCCAGCGGCGCCCCGGCACGTCCTGTCCACAGAAGGTACGTCACAAACCACCCCAGCGGCGCCCCCGCACGTCCTGTACACAGAAGGTACGTCACAAACCACCCCAGCGGCGCCCCCGCACGTCCTGTCCACAGAAGGTACGTCACAGACCACCCCAGCGGCGCCCCCACACGTCCTGTCCACAGAAGGTACGTCACAGACCACCCCAGCGGCGCCCCCGCACGTCCTGTCCACAGAAGGTACGTCACAGACCACCCCAGCGGCGCCCCCGCACGTCCTGTCCACAGAAGGTACGTCACAAACCACCCCAGCGGCGCCCCCGCACGTCCTGTCCACAGAAGGTACGTCACAGACCACCCCAGCGGCGCCCCCGGCACGTCCCGTCCACAGAAGGTACGTCACAGACCACCCCAGCGGCGCCCCCGCACGTCCTGTCCACAGAAGGTACGTCACAGACCACCCCAGCGGCGCCCCCGCACGTCCTGTCCACAGAAGGTACGTCACAGACCACCCCAGCGGCGCCCCCGCACGTCCTGTCCACAGAAGGTACGTCACAGACCACCCCAGCGGCGCCCCCGCACGTCCTGTCCACAGAAGGTACGTCACGGACCACTCCAGCGGCGCCCCGGCACGTCCGGCCTACAGAAGGTACGTCACAGACCACCCCAGCGGCGCCCCGGCACGTCCTGTACACAGAAGGTACGTCACAAACCACCCCAGCGGCGCCCCCGCACGTCCTGTCCACAGAAGGTACGTCACAAACCACCCCAGCGGCGCCCCGGCACGTCCGGCCTACAGAAGGTACGTCACAGACCACCCCAGCGGCGCCCCGCACGTCCTGTCCACAGAAGGTACGTCACAAACCACCCCAGCGGCGCCCCCGCACGTCCTGTCCACAGAAGGTACGTCACAAACCACCCCAGCGGCGCCCCGGCACGTCCGGCCTACAGAAGGTACGTCACAGACCACCCCAGCGGCGCCCCCGCACGTCCTGTCCACAGAAGGTACGTCACAGACCACCCCAGCGGCGCCCCGGCACGTCCCGTCCACAGAAGGTACGTCACAGACCACCCCAGCGGCGCCCCCGCACGTCCTGTCCACAGAAGGTACGTCACAAACCACCCCAGCGGCGCCCCCGCACGTCCTGTCCACAGAAGGTACGTCACAAACCACCCCAGCGGCGCCCCGGCACGTCCTGTCCACAGAAGGTACGTCACAGACCACCCCAGCGGCGCCCCCGCACGTCCCGTCCACAGAAGGTACGTCACAGACCACCCCAGCGGCGCCCCGGCACGTCCTGTCCACAGAAGGTACGTCACAGACCACCCCAGGGGCGCCCCGGCACGTCCTGTCCACAGAAGGTACGTCACAGACCACCCCAGCGGCGCCCCGGCACGTCCTGTCCACAGAAGGTACGTCACAGACCACCCCAGCGGCGCCCCGGCACGTCCTGTCCACAGAAGGTACGTCACAAACCACCCCAGCGGCGCCCCCGCACGTCCTGTCCACAGAAGGTACGTCACAAACCACCCCAGCGGCGCCCCGGCACGTCCCGTCCACAGAAGGTACGTCACAAACCACCCCAGCGGCGCCCCCGCACGTCCGTCCACAGAAGGTACGTCACAGACCACCCCAGCGGCGCCCCGCACGTCCCGTCCACAGAAGGTACGTCACAGACCACCCCAGGGGCGCCCCGGCACGTCCCGTCCACAGAAGGTACGTCACAGACCACCCCAGCGGCGCCCCGGCACGTCCCGTCCACAGAAGGTACGTCACAGACCACCCCAGCGGCGCCCCGGCACGTCCTGTCCACAGAAGGTACGTCACAGACCACTCCAGCGGCGCCCCGGCACGTCCTGTCCACAGAAGGTACGTCACAGACCACCCCAGCGGCGCCCCCGCACGTCCTGTCCACAGAAGGTACGTCACAGACCACCCCAGCGGCGCCCCCGCACGTCCCGTCCACAGAAGGTACGTCACAGACCACCCCAGCGGCGCCCCGGCACGTCCCGTCCACAGAAGGTACGTCACGGACCACCCCAGCGGCGCCCCGGCACGTCCTGTCCACAGAAGGTACGTCACAAACCACCCCAGCGGCGCCCCGGCACGTCCTGTCCACAGAAGGTACGTCACAGACCACCCCAGCGGCGCCCCGGCACGTCCTGTCCACAGAAGGTACGTCACAGACCACCCCAGCGGCGCCCCGGCACGTCCCGTCCACAGAAGGTACGTCACAGACCACCCCAGCGGCGCCCCGGCACGTCCCGTCCACAGAAGGTACGTCACGGACCACCCCAGCGGCGCCCCGGCACGTCCTGTCCACAGAAGGTACGTCACAGACCACCCCAGCGGCGCCCCGGCACGTCCTGTCCACAGAAGGTACGTCACAGACCACCCCAGCGGCGCCCCGGCACGTCCTGTCCACAGAAGGTACGTCACAGACCACCCCAGCGGCGCCCCCGCACGTCCCGTCCACAGAAGGTACGTCACAGACCACCCCAGCGGCGCCCCGGCACGTCCTGTCCACAGAAGGTACGTCACAGACCACCCCAGCGGCGCCCCGGCACGTCCTGTCCACAGAAGGTACGTCACAGACCACCCCAGCGGCGCCCCCGCACGTCCTGTCCACAGAAGGTACGTCACAGACCACCCCAGCGGCGCCCCCGCACGTCCTGTCCACAGAAGGTACGTCACAGACCACCCCAGCGGCGCCCCGGCACGTCCTGTCCACAGAAGGTACGTCACAGACCACCCCAGCGGCGCCCCGGCACGTCCTGTCCACAGAAGGTACGTCACAGACCACCCCAGCGGCGCCCCCGCACGTCCTGTCCACAGAAGGTACGTCACAGACCACCCCAGCGGCGCCCCCGCACGTCCTGTACACAGAAGGTACGTCACAAACCACCCCAGCGGCGCTCCGGCACGTCCTGTCCACAGAAGGTACGTCACAGACCACCCCAGCGGCGCCCCGGCACGTCCTGTCCACAGAAGGTACGTCACAGACCACCCCAGCGGCGCCCCGGCACGTCCTGTCCACAGAAGGTACGTCACAGACCACCCCAGCGGCGCCCCCGCACGTCCCGTCCACAGAAGGTACGTCACAGACCACCCCAGCGGCGCCCCGGCACGTCCTGTCCACAGAAGGTACGTCACAGACCACCCCAGCGGCGCCCCGGCACGTCCTGTACACAGAAGGTACGTCACAAACCACTCCAGCGGCGCTCCGGCACGTCCTGTCCACAGAAGGTACGTCACAGACCACCCCAGCGGCGCCCCGGCACGTCCCGTCCACAGAAGGTACGTCACAGACCACCCCAGCGGCGCCCCCGCACGTCCGGCCTGAGGTATATCACAGAGAGGGTACCTCTATTTACAAGTCACGCTGTATCTCGAACATCAACCCGTAGTGACTTCACCGTCAGTCACCGTTCACTGTGGAAGTGACATGGAAACTAATCAGGTATGGATTACAAATTAAGTTACCGATACAACTACAATTGCCGCAGCCGGGCACTAGAAAGAAATAATTCTGGAAAGGATTATGAGAACGGGTTTCATTCCAGACTGAACTGAATTTGTGAAGAAAAAAACAGAAAATAGTGGAACTCGGTTAATTACAAAGATAGAGGGAATAGGCACCGATTTTGTGACTTCCAGCTGAGAAATATATGTTTATGAGCAGACTAAGCCGCTGAGGACATCAATATAGATTTAATGCTCCACAAAAACCTGTGGGTTCACAGCTTCATGTGAAAATATCTTAAGTGACTTCAGTTTCTTTTTTAAAAAGGCGTTTAAACTGCCAAAAACCATTTCAACATGACAGTTTTTAACACCTTGTTAAAATCGGTAAAAAACGGCACATGTTAATAACTGTCAACCCTGCCCTAGCTACGTACCGACCTTAAAAACAGTTATAACACACTTTCTGCTAAATTAGTTTATGAAGGTTGCGATACAGCCAAGTCGCTGAAAGCGCCCTAGCGCCACGCGATATCGGTCATAGGACTTTCTAAAAGAGGAGAACCTTTCGCGATATTTTTAGTAACACTCAAACGCAGAAATTATTCTCGTCACGCCTCAGTGACAGCACCGCATCAAATGCCAATGTAATCCCCCTGCGTCAAAGACGAACCAAGCTACGACCTTACCCTCCCCCCACCCACCCTTGCAGGCCACTCACTAGTAAACGCGTCCCAGACCGTTCCATAAACTGTGGCAGTGATATCCCCCTCCGCCTGGTGACTCGCCCGCCCCCGCGCCTACGAGTGTAACGACTCAAAGAGAGTGCCCCAGCAGGTAGGGGTATTGCATACCCACCTCCCCACAAACTCAGTTCAAGTGTGCACAAGAAGAGCAGGTCACCCCGGCCACCCGCTGAGTAAAGTCAGAAAGGGGGTGATCCACTCAGATGGAGGCACTGCTGATGAGCATGTGGTATACGAAACCTGTCACGTGTTGGCAACTCACGTGCTAACCGGGAGTAAAATTTGTAACCAAACAGATGGAACCGCCGACCTTATATGTATGGATCACTGTTAGTACAGTGCTTCATCTCTTTATTGCTGCATAACAGCAACAAAGGCACCATTGCCCCTGAAAATGGTGCAATTTTCAGAAGACTCCATAGTTTGATACGTCAGACAGCACCTACCCAGTGATGCAGGGACAAACTCTGACAGTAACGCCTTTTAAAGCAGCGCCCTTCTGTGGGTAGGTCGGAGGAAGCACACCCCGCCGCACCATATGTCGAGGTCTCACCTTGCCGTTGTCCTCCCACACGTCGCGTAGCCGGTTAGAGGAGAGGCTGTGTGGCCCGCTCTGCCGTCCAACCGAATACTGAAGCGCAGCCATGACGTTGGAGGCAGGCAGGCCAGAGTTAAAGACCGCACGCATACACACACTCGCCAGAGACAAGCGGCCAGAAGACAGCTGCATGGAAAGCTCCAGATTTACAACTTTCTGATTCGCAGACAGGGCCTTCATTGGAGATCATACTGAAGGGGGGGGGGAGCCTCATAGTGTCCAGAGAGCCTCATCGTGATGGCCATATGGAGTTATCTCAGTTTCAGAACCCATTTAAACGGTTTGCCTAACACCCTCCCGGAAGGCAAGATTCCCGAGTTTCTTGCCAAGAGTCAATTCAACGAACTTTTGCGCCCTCGGGGTCAACCTTCACATTAGAAGCAAATCCCCGAACGACGAATTAATAAGAAAGCTAACTAGGGACTTATATATTTATAAGAAGCCCATTAATTTCCAGTTTTTTCTCTGTTTTGCTCGCACCAGGATCTGTATTCGACACCATATGCATGACACACAGGCATGCATGAATGAACAAATGAACTATCTGATGAAGTTTATAAATTCTAGCATTAAGTCCTTCACATTAATAAATCCAAGACGCAGATATTGCTATGATTTCCACAGGCGTGTACGTGAAGAGGCCCTGTCAGCGCTTCAGGAAGTCGTGCTCATAAGCAAACTGGAACAACCAATCCAGTACCAAGACCGAACACAGATGACCAAGCATCCTAGCAGAGAAGCGAGGTTCCGATATCACCTATTGTTAGTTTTTTTCAGCAGCTTTACAGGCAGCGACCACATTAATAAGCTGAGATAGGGACGCTCAACCGAGTAGGGTCCCATCTGTTGCGTATCTTCGCATGACAACAACAGACTGTTATTGGACACGGACGAGTGAAAAAGGGTGTCGACAGACAATTCAGGCTCGGCTGAAGTCACAACTTGGCTGGTCTCAGAAAGCATACCTGGCCTGGCTACAGCAATACCACGGCCGAGGAGATCACCTGCAGCTCCCAGTCATAGTTGGTAGAGCCAGACAGCCACGAGGCTCACACGGTTATATATAAGCCCAAGCGGTCAATATAAACACCATCGAAAATCTAAGGCGGGCTGCAGCATTCGGGCCATGCCAGGAGCATGGGGAGAGGGATGCAGTACTCACGACTGAACCGTCCGGCATGGTGGGCCTCAGACGAACCGACTCCTCTCTCCCTCTCCCTCACCTCGCGTCGGTGCGCCGAGTCGTAGGAGCGCTCCGAGCAAACGCTGCTCGTCTCGCTCTCGTCTGAGTGGTCGTCGAACGAACGGTAGGGCCGCGACCGCGTCGTCGCCTGCCGCAACACATTTTCCAGCCGCGTCACGTGAGCCCATTACTGAGCCATCGCACCATCGGCCACCCCACGCCCTCAAGTTAACAGCGTTCTGATTAAGGCAGTGATTTCCGAAATAAGTGTTTACTTGTTCGCCAGCCGTATCAATCTGCGGCGCCGCCGTGTTTGCATGGTAAGTGACCCATAGCCACCGGAAAAAACCACGCATTGTGAGTTGAAATTTTGACCAATTGCCCATTGATCCACTGGAATCATCCTAAAAGAGTTTAGAACTGGTGCGTACTCATTCAATTGCAGCGAATTGCACAGCATTTGAACGACGAAAGCTTGCTTTTTTACATAAAAACCTTCACCACAAAAAGACTCATTAAAAGCGATAATAATCACCGAATTTCATACATAGGAATCAAGAGATGCGCTGAGATCAATATGTGCATTACTTGATCTTGAAGTTGCCGAGAGAGGGACCGACTGTTACCAGCTAAGAAGCCATTCTCTTATGATCCGTCACTTGTCCGACCTACCGTCCGAACTAGCGACAGGATAGCTTCGCTAGACCATTTTACCCATCCGACAGAGCATGAACAGAAATGAGAAGTTCCCCGAGAACAGCTTTTGAAGGTGTTACATTTGCAGAAAAAACAACACTTCTCATTTATAGCTATACAGATAAGGTGCCTACTTTTCAGGTACAAATGTACCCCAGCTGCCAGCACTGCTAGGTAATCAATAACTGTGACGTGTGAAGTCGCCGTGTTCCTGGGTTGTTTTCCCAGTCCTGATCAGCAGCGCCATGCGTTAAGGGATAGCTAAGAAGAAAAGACCCCACTCGACACCGATCACGTGCGGCCCAGTACCATGCCAGGCGCGGTGAAACACAGCCCAGTTCTACACAGCACTTACGCGGAGCAGTATACTGTCACTGACAGAGAGTTCCTCGTTGAAGATGTCATCATCCGACTGTGAGGGCGAGGACACGCAGTTAGCGGCGGTGCGCCACAATCGCGCTCCCAAGCCAGGGTCGATCACATGCCAACTGAATACACACAGCGCGGCAGCAGTGGCAACAAGAAATCACGGTTAACACGGTTAATAGTTACTGGCACGGAAACGGCGCGTTAGAAGCAAAACGAAGATAACGCATCACACGGAAAATATATACAGAGTGATGGAAGAAAGCACCATGCAGTAAAGTAAACGCCCACAAGTACCAAATGGCCATAACTCGATAAATAGGAAAAATCACACCGAAAATGGATGCAAGCCTTTTCATGTAACTTGGCTTGCCCCGCTCAACGTGACAGTGCCATGCATTTCTAATGATTGCACTTCATGCATCATAGAATAAAATAAGAGCGCACTCCCCGAGGCCGTTGGAGGGCCCTGTGCTGGTAAATACATAACAAGGCGGGCGTTTGTCAGCTCGAAAAGTGATCAAAAGCTGCGTTCTTGGATTGTACGCCCTGCTGGCCTGGTTTGCCGCAGCTTCCGTTTGGGACGGACTGTGTGCTGAGCACACAGCAGTTAGTGGGAGGACAGTGGCAGCGAGTTCAAGCTGTGGAGGGAGTGGGGACTCACCAGGGCGTCAGCCAGTGCCGACTCGGCCTCCAGGCTCTGCTGCAGAATCTTGTGGACGGTGACCGGCTTTCCGTGGGAGGTCACCTCAGTGCCACCCGCTATTGACCTGCGGCACCAGGACAGTGACACAGGGCGACAGGCGGAACCCGGACATTGGCACAGGGTGACAAGAGGCACCGGAACATTCGACATCGGAACGGCGACACAGGGTGACAGGCGGCACCAGAACGGCGATAAAAGGATGACAGGCGGCACCGGAACGGCGATAAAAGGATGACAGGCGGAACAGGAACGGCGACAAAGGGTGACAGGCGGAACAGGAACGGCGACAAAGGGTGACAGGCGGAACAGGAACGGCGGCACCGGAACGGCGACACAAGGTGACAGGCGGCATCAGAACGGCGACAAAGGGTGACAGGCGGAACCGGAATGGCGACACAGGGTGACAAGAGACACCGGAACGGCGATACATGGTGATAGGCGGAACTGGAAGGGCCACACAGGGTAGCAACTGGGACGTGGACAGTGAAGGAGAGTGACAGATGGCACCAGGACAGTAACGGACGGTACAGGGGACAAGGGGCGACGGACGGGACCGGGAACACACTGAGCTCCCTCTGTTCTCGGTTCCGTGCATACCAGAGTACTGATCTGCCAAGACTCGGAGCTCATTGGCACACCCAAGAACACAGGGTGACGGGCGGGGCCGAGATTGCAATGAGGGGCGACAGGAGTTTTCCATGTCGGAGCAATACGGCAGCAACAGTTCTCCACACTGTTTTGATCACCCAAAGAAGAAAATGTTACGAAAACGGAACTTAGAAGAAACTATGCTGAGAAAAATTAAGCCCCATACAACGATTTCAATCACAAATTTCCTGACACTGACCGTGTGTCAACTATCAAACTACTGAAATCTCCCACTTTGAATTCTGCTATTAGCTAAAATCCGGCAGTGTCTGTCACGACAGCGTATCAGCTTAGCACAGAGCCGTCACCGACCTGGACCTAAGCTTGGAGGCCGAGTTGGCGGCGGCGGCTGCCGTGGGCGGCCGGTGAGGGGACGGCTCCCGGGAGGTTCCGGTGGACCGCGGGATGCCCGAGCGTCGCCGCGTGCGGCCCACCGTGTGCGAGTCGCCCGGCGAGAGGCCCGACGTGTAGGTGGCGTAGCTGAGCCGCGAGGACGGCGAGCCGCTGCGGCTGCCCGCTGTAGGAGGCAGCACCGGTTAACACCACGCGGCTGACCACGGCGGGAGTGGGAGGAGCCGCGAAACGCTACATGGCGGGGCTCAGCTGCGAAATACAGAACGGGCAAACAAAAAAGCCAACCAAGATGCTGCCTGGCCAAAACAGGGAAAATAAACATAAACTAAATCTGCAACACAAAACAAAACGCATTTCATCTACAAATCAGCACATGCAAATGCTAGCTTGCAGAAATCATCCAAATTATAAAAGATCCACGTACTCCGACTCGTCTAACGATGGCTGAAACGCATCTCCCTCCGGTCTCATATCAAACTTCTGGACTACCGTTTCATCTGGTCAGTAAATTATTCATAATCATAATTATCATTGGCGATACGTTCCTGGAACCGGCACATTGGCAGGGCACTGAGCTCTAAGACGCTACAGAAATCAAGCTGCGCCTAACGATTACGAAGCAGTTCCTGAGTTTGAAGTGTACTTTTCAGCGGTGACCTGATCCGTTGTCTGCTCCCAATCGGCGCAGAATCCTAACGCTGCGGTTCAGCTCAGGGAAGTTCGCAGGACAGCGGTCTCTCCGAGGTTACCTGGACACCGTATCTCCCCACCCCAGCAGTACGGCGCCGCGGCCGGCAGCCCGCTACCTCAGCCCAGCGCCGGTACTTACGCTGGCTCTGCGTCACGCCCCGCGACCGGTTGCGGGGCGTCCGGGGCGTGTCCGAGGCGCCCGAGGGGGGAGGGCCGCGCGCCGCAGGGCTGGCCGCCGCCAGTTTACGGGGGCGCGCTGCGGAACAGAGGTGCGCGCGGCGTCAGCGGGCCCGACAGCGGCGACAGCAGGCCTGATAGCGACACTAGCGCCGCAGCGGCGACAGCAACACACCTAACGCAGCATACTACCGGGCAGAAACATAACCAAAGCAGCCAACATAACAGAACAGAACAGAGCAAAACGACATAAACCAGTCTAAACGTTACGAAAAACAACCGCATTCACATTTATCCCATACGGCAGCCATGTAGCAGAGAAAGACGCTATATGATAGGGGCAGAACACTACGTAGCAGGGGCAGAACACTACGCAGCAGGGAACGAGCTGAGCGCACCCGGCCTCTCTCGGTATGTGCGCAGCAGAACTCAAAGCAGGCTCACACAATCACAACAACTGAGGCCACAACTCCAGACAACCCAGGTCAGAACAATGCCAAATTCCGGACATTTTCAGGCAAGTTCCTCGTCACTTTCAAACAAAGATGATAAAAAGGTGCTAGAGCTGTAAAGTAGAAAAAACAACCCCACGAGTGCAATGACTACAAATATACCAATGTCACAAATATTGTTTGACGGCGTCTGCACTTATTGCTTGAGGGGTTTGACCATCAACCACTGATTTTCCCCAATCCTCGATTGTAAGTTTAGTGCCATCACTTTCGTTTTTAGTTCTGGCGGAACACAAACTTGGCGAGCCCTCGGGAGGTTGTTGGAGGTATGGTACCACAGAATGAAACCAAAGTCCACAAAACATGGCAAATAGATAAGCCACTAAGTATAAAGCCCTAGATTTGATAATGGTGGAGCTGCACAAATGGAACTGAATAAAAACATCTAGGAAAATGCAAGTTTAATGAAATTTGCACATAACTAACGGCAGTATAGATGAATATTACTTTAAGTGTCACTAAGGGTATGATAAAAATATTCTTTTATAATACAAATGCCTAGATTCGAAACCTGTAATACTTTAAGCACGAATCTTTTCAGATACAAACAATGAAAGGAAACATATATTTGATGGATATGTACTTTTCATACAATATCACGTATCGCCTGAACACCTAAGACATAAGTAGTATTCATATAACTCGAGCATAACTTTCCTAGGTCAATTTCCGAAATAAAATAAAAACCCTCGACACATTTATAAGCATGCACCCCGCAATCCACAAGTAACCACCTCCCAGAATGGTTTCGGCATCATGTACAGCTTGTTTACAATTTGCGGCAGGGCGGCGTCTCCGGGAGCGTGACGTACCGTCGCTGAGGTCCCCAGACGCTGGCAGGCGGCGAGAACGAGGGTGAGGACAGCGTGTTAGCACATTGTCGGGGCGGGCATACCACGGCCTAGGACCAGGCTGATCACGGCCTCGCAGTCGTACTGCGTGGCACAGAGCGATAACACGACAACTGACTGGGGCGCTCGACATTAATTCGTTAGTTGTAGCTTCTCGGGGAGAGACAGACCGGTGATATAGCACCGAACGATAAGCTGGTGCATTGAAGTTATGGCAAGTTGTATAATATCCTGACTTTGGGGGAGGGTCGGGGTTAGAACCCAACATTGTATGGCACTACGAACATCTTTCGTGCACGCCACGCAGGCTGACCCTCTTTCTACGCTACTCACACAGGCTGACGCCGTTGCTGCGCCATTTTGGCAGACTGACGGCGCCCCCGCGCTACTCACACAGGCTGACGCCGTTCCGGTTGTACCAATACAGTCAATACCGTTCCGGTCGTACCCACACGGGCCAATATCGTTCGGTTGTACCCACACGGGCCAATACCGTTCCGGTTGTACCCACACGGGCCAATACCGTTCCGGTTGTACCCACACGGGCCAATACCGTTCCGATTGTGCCAACACGGGCCAATACCGTTCCGATTGTGCCAACACGGGCCAATACGGTTCCGGAACTACTCACGTAGGCTGACGCCGCTGCCGATACGCATGCGCTGGGCGGCGGCGTACTGGGCGCGGACGCGGGCGCGCTGCGCTGCCTGCAGGTCGATAGCAGAGGTGGAGCGGACGCCGGCGGCGCTGTTCTGGCCCGGCGACTCACCTGTGGACACCGCTCTCCGGCTCAGGCCAGCCGTCGCACACCGTTCCCCACACGGTCAGCACGCCACATGCCACTCGACGGTTAATCACACGGTAGTCCACAGGCTATACTGACGTAAACGCAGCCTCTGAGAGCTGCTGGCTGTGAAAGGTGCTGGACCCACGGGGACAAACTCCAAACGTCATTAGGAACTTTAAGAAGGAACTTTGAACCGTGTAGAAATAAACGATTTTATGCCGTTTCTGCCGACCCTCTTGACGGTTTCCGTATGTGTTGGCAGTACTGAGGACAACTAAGCCACATGGTTGGATCCCAACGGTAGAGTGGAATGCTATCTGGTTCCGTGAATGGGAGAGCTGATTCTCCCGATAACCATGATGATGCCAGGATGAATAAATGGCTCGGGTGGATTCGCCTAGTTTCAGGTATCCGCTTAACTGCGGCTGGCACTGTGGAGACTGACAAAGTAGAGCTATCTCTAACTCGGAAACAATGCTCCTATTGCATACATTTCTTGTGAATTTGCGAAGCTAAACTACAAATACTGTTCTCTAACCAGTGGCATGGCTTCAACACCTACAAAGGTAAGGATCTCACCGGGTAACAAAAACAAAATCACCACGCACAAGCATCCACGGCCAAACGCAACCAAACCATTCAGAGATAAAATCAGAGGCAAGCGCTGCACTCGGCGCCGGGCCGGGTCCCTGGTCTCTGGGGCGGCCGTGCTACACACCTCGCTCGGGCGGTTTGCTGGGGCTGGGCTGCGGAATGCCGGTGCGACGCGGCAGCGAGGTGGTCCTGCCGGCCAGGTTCTCCTGGCTGCCGGCCCGGGACGAGGCGCGCGACCGCGAGCTCAGGCCGGCGTGGTGCGACCGCGACAGCGCTGCACCAGAGCCGACAATCCCCCAGTCAGCGCCACATCCACACATCAAACCACCCCTCAGCGGGCTCACCGCGACAGCGCTGCACCAGAGCCGACAATCCCCCAGTCAGCGCCACATCCACACATCAAACCACCCCTCAGCGGGCTCACCGCGACAGCGCTGCACCAGAGCCGACAATCCAACAGTCAGCGCCACATCCACACATCAAACCACCCCTCAGCGGGCTCACCGCGACAGCGCTGCACCAGAGCCGACAATCCAACAGTCAGCGCCACATCCCACATCAAACCACCCCTCAGCGGGCTCACCGCGACAGCGCTGCACCAGAGCCGACAATCCCCCAGTCAGCGCCACATCCACACATCAAACCACCCCTCAGCGGGCTCACCGCGACAGCGCTGCACCAGAGCCGACAATCCAACAGTCAGCGCCACATCCACACATCAAACCACCCTCAGCGGGCTCACCGCGACAGCGCTGCACCAGAGCCGACAATCCAACAGTCAGCGCCACATCCACACATCAAACCACCCCTCAGCGGGCTCACCGCGACAGCGCTGCACCAGAGCCGACAATCCCCAGTCAGCGCCACATCCACATCAAACCACCCTCAGCGGGCTCACCGCGACAGCGCTGCACCAGAGCCGACAATCCAACAGTCAGCGCCACATCCACACATCAAACCACCCCTCAGCGGTCTCACCGCCACATCCACATCAAACCACCCCTCAGCGGGGTCACCGCGACATCCCCACATCACAGACCCCTCAGCGGGCTCACCGCCACATCCACATCAAACCATCCCTCAGCGGGGTCACCGTGACATCCACACATCAAACCATTTTCTCAGCGGGTTCACCGCGATATCCACACATCACAGACCCCTCATCGGGGTCACCGCGACAATAACACATCAAACCACCCCTCAGCGGGATCACCGCGACATCCACATCCAGCCACCCCTCAGCGGGATCACCGCGACATCCACACATCCAGCCACTCAGCGGGGCTCACCGCCAAATCCCCACATCATACCATCTTTCAGCGGGGTCACCGCGACATCCACACACCAAACCACCCCTCAGCGGGGTCACCGTGACATCCACACATCAAACCACCCCTCAGCAGGGTCACCACGGTAGTCGCAAATCAAATCACCCCTCAGCGCACTCTAAACGACACAGCGCTACATAGCCTCGGCAGCTGCTGCGCCCTAAAACTCAAATCACTAGCTCTACACGACAGTCACATCCAAACCTTCCTCAGCACGCTCACCACGGCAATGGCCACACACACCAAATGAAGAGAAAACAACTCAGCATACAAAGCACCTTGCAGCCTGCGGTAAATATAACGTGAAGATGGTCCATGAACACACCAATACCCCTTAAATTATAGCATCACCACATTAAATTTAAAAACAGGAAGATCCCTGGTGGCTCAGGGCATGATACGATCTAAGCAAGATAGTGACGAGGTACGCATATAAACTTACAGGCAGGACCAGTGAGCGAGTTATTGGAGCTCGACTTTGACATTTCACCCGAAAGCAGCTTCTTGTGGGAGGGTTCTAACGTGTTGAGGAGAGACTCCGCCTGTTCCTTGAAGTGGTCAGCGAAGCCCCAGTATGTTCTGTTGATGAAAAACATAGAAGTAAGATGACAAAGTTCGGAAGCCACACATTGTTTACATAAAATTTAGCGAACAGCGGTGGCTACTATTAAACCAAAAGAAGTCTCTCATGAGACTCAATGCCTAGATATATAGAAGCAAACACATTTTTTCGCCATATTGCCCACCCAACGCACGTTTTCTAGCCGGAGTCAGTAAAAACAGAGGAGTTCTAGTCAGTCCAAAACAGGGGCCATATATCCACAGCCGAACACCGGCCAGCGATTCTTGTGCATTAGGCCCGGGATTCGGTGGAGGGCCCGAGAGCGCATCCCTGCGGCGCAGCAGAAGCCGGGCGCGCGACGGCGCCGCGGCCACTCACCGCCGGCTGGTGGCGCGGACCTCGTTGTCAGCGTCGCTGACGCCGCGGCGTACCGCCTCCTGCAGGGCGGCCACGTGCCGCTCCAGCGCCGGCGTCGGCCAGCTGGTCACCATCTGCTCCAGGAACTCTCCGCAGGCGCGCCGGATCTCGCGCGACTTGGAGGTCATCTGACCGGTGATGACCGGGATCAGGCGGGCGTAGTGCGTGTTCTGGATCATGAAGCGGACGGCCACCACACCCGAGGTGGACATCACCTGCCGGCCACGGCAGCGCTCAGTCAGCTGTTGGAGAGGACGCACCAGACACGGAGTCGGACGCCGCCCAGCTGCCGCCGAGTGGAGGTCATTTCAACAAGAGCATTGTACAGAGCAAGGAACAGACGACGAATCAGGGGCTGGTCTTGGTCTAATACATACAAAAATATTGGTGTCAAAATATACACCAGCAAAAGAACATCTGGTCCTCAGCCCATTTCATTGCTTGCCATAGTAACGGATGAATCAAGCTCATGATTTTCGCAGCATTGCTTACTTTTGACCCATACTCGGTTGGACGTCTGGCCATTGCCCTTGCTTGGTTCAAGACCAGCTATCAGAGGTAATGTAATTAGGGTTGCATTGTCATCGTTCGGCTCAGTGAGTTACGACAGCTGATGATACCTGAAAATGAGTAGGAACAGATCTCGACGGAAAGGTGGCGGGAAGGACAGGCTCAATAGCTGCTTAAGAGTTCAAACAGCTTTGCTGAAGCACTGTTGGGAATAGCTCAATCAGACAGGGCGGCGTAATCCTGGACGTTTGGGGATGGGCTCGATAGGGTAGGGATTATTTACCTTACCACAGATGGGAATGAGAGCAACAGAGTGGTAGGAGCTACAGTGATGATGTTACAGCTCTGAAGCCGACACATTAAGCTAAGTGAGGCATGTCAGATTTACCATGGTATTTCTGGGAATGAGCTCGATGAGGTAGGGCAGTGTTACCTTGGCACTGTTGGGGATGAGCTCGATGAGATAGGGCAGCAGCGTGAGGCAGACGTGGTCCACGCGGTGGCCCAGCTGCTGCGACAGGTAGGCGATGGTGATGCAGCCCTCCCGCACCACCTGCGACCTGTACAACAGCCCGCAACCGTTACCGCCACCCTTAATGGAGGCATGGTTAATACACCACATCGACCCCATCAACATCAAGGCAGTAATTATACGCCGTTTAATCCAAGAAAAACATCCTCCAAAGAAGCGAGATTTACAAACACACGCGATTTGTGGTTTGTTACTGTTAAGCCGTCAGATTTTCCTGCTGGAGTTATGCTTTTGTACCCTTTTCCACCGAACTGAGCCTTGAAAATAATCCGAGGAGACAAATCCAAGTGATTTTTTTAGCTTTTGAACTTTGGACGATTATTTTTCTTAGATTAAACGGACTTTAGTCACAACTAATGCTGAAAATATAATGAGCCTGATAACCGTAGAAGGGAGTGTGGAGCACATGAGAACAATAGGGGAAGTTCGTGCAAGAGTACACAATTAACTTTTTAAAGGCTTTCACTTTTCTCCTATATGTCTAACAGCTAAAATTTGTATATGGTTGTTTAGCCTGAAAAAATTTTCTACGGATTGTCCATCTTTCAACTCGATGTCTCTGAAAGGAACTCGCCATGAGCCCATCAAAAATAAAAATCACCTGCGTACTCTTGCCGGAGTGCGCAAAAGAGGAGGCTGGAGTACGCATTGATGCCCCGCTGTGCTTTAGGTGCATATGCCATGTCGCAAAGTTTTTTTTTAATCAAACTAGGCGATTTTCTGATTTTATATCGTTCTGAATATAAAAGAACTACGTTGCAATGTTTTGTTTTCCAAATATGAATTACGGACTCCGTCCTGAGCGAAAATTAAAATTTCCTATTTCTTAAGCATGCGCACTCTTGTACAATAAATTTCTAATTTCTTAAAAATGCGCACTCTTGTACAATGGTCTACTGCGCACTCTTGCCGGACATGCTCCCTTGGAAAGAAAGTCTTCATAAACATGACGGCAGGCGTTTTAGCGTGAGCTCCGGTCCTGCAGCTCAGTACCAGCTCAGCTATCTTACTGATGACAGACAGTAATACAATACTTTTGATAATAGAAACATGGTCTACAAGTTTACCTAGTTCAGAAATATTACGTCAAGGGTGCCCAGACGCTTACTTTGTTCTGTACTCCCGAGCAAAGAACAGGAGCACGTTGAATTTTTTGTGCAGCCTAGGCACTGATCTTGCTTTTTTATACCAGGGTATCCACCATCTCAGTGGTTGCTAAGTAGCCAAAACAGCTGCTGCGTACTCTTATCTCCTGCGTACTCTTACCTACCCTTGCCCTAGTAGCAGATACAAAATGTTCCATTCCGAAACACAATTTCTTTCATTCTCGATCTACCCTACGTTATATTCACGCAACGAGTGCTGGTATGTTCCGGTATATTTCTCACCGTTCTGGTTCTGTGAACGATACAAGCAAACGCCTGCTATATGAGAACAACATTAAAATACGCGAATGAAGCTGAGAACAGCTCAATATATAAGCACCAGCTTGTCCTGATAACAAGCAAGTACAATTGCACAAATTTCTCCCGCAGGGCTCCCACAATGCCCTAAGTTTGACCTTGCTGACAGAAGGAGCAATGAGAAAGCTCCTCCAAGTTGCACGGTCGCGGTCGCGTGACTGACGCTTGGTGCCCGGGAGGAATGCGGCTCCGGCTGGTATGCTTTGTTGTGCGGCGGGGAGGGCAGTCAGCCCTGCACTACTGGCAGCGCCCACACGGCAACAACCGCCCACACCGCGCCGGCCCACAACAAGACACCGACGCGACGGCCATGAAACACCGCCGACGGCTCGGGGCAGACCTGAACACCCCGTCCATACTCAACCGGGACAGACCTAAACACTCCGTCCGTACTCAACCGGGACAGACCTGAATACTCTGTCCGTGCTCAACCGGAACAGACCTGAACACTCCGTCCGTACTCAACCGGGACAGACTTGAACACTCCGTCCGTACTCAACAGGGACAGACCTGAATACTCTGTCCGTGCTCAACCGGAACAGACCTGAACACTCCGTCCGTCCCCAACCGGGACAGACTTGAACACTCTGTCCGTACTCAACAGGGACAGACCTGAATACTCTGTCCGTGCTCAACCGGAACAGACCTGAACACTCCGTCCGTACTCAACAGGGACAGACTTGAACACTGTCCGTGCTCAACCGGGACAGACCTGAACACTCCGTCCGTGCTCAACCGGGACGGACCTGAACACTCCGTCCGTGCTCAACCGGGACAGACCTGAACACCCTGTCCGCGCTCAACCAGCGCGACGCGGTCACCGTGTGCGACCGCACCGAGTGTGTACTGAAGTTTTAGAGCATCTCTACAACCAACGGCCACTTTGCAGCCATGTGATAGCTGACAAACACATCAGCACGTTCTTGTAGTACAATTGATAATGTGTTTAATGGGTCGGACAAGTTGTGATTATGCTTAGTTTTAATCAAGCTAAATAGACAAACCTTTTGCTGACTTAAACAGATGACCGTCGCCGCGGTTCTCTCTTCAAGCTGCAGGGTGGACCAGTGGTGAAACTGGTTAAATTAAAAAAACTAATGGCGGTTAAAAAGGCAGCCGTGTCTACGCATCCACCTACGGTTGACGAATCTTGCGTACCTTTACATAACCGTTAAATGAGGGCACTGAAGGACCTGGGGCTATGTCCTGGCATTTTGCAAGTCCCCGCCAGCTTCCTCGCCATCTTGATCAAATCAATATTAACAAAGGAGTCCTTGCTCAATTAGTAGGATGTGGAGCACCTGTCCGCCGTGGCTGCGGGTGCGATGAGCGGCCCCACCTGAGATCCTGCACGGTCAGCATCAGCGCAGGCTCCATCAGCCGCAGGTGCTGGTACAACTCGTCAAAGTTGGTGCCACCCGCGATCAAGATGCTGCGCAACTTCTTCAGCTGTGGACACAGTACCATCATCGTGAGCCAACGACATAATCTCAAGACCTCCGGTGATATCAAACTACAAAGTAAGACTTCCACGCGACAAACAACATCGGTGGTGGTCAATCGCTGCTGGGCGGGAGGGTAAATGCTTGAAGTTACGCACGAAATCAAAATCACTCCAGTCCAGGTAAGTGAACAAAGACTGCATACTCATTACAATGATTTGTAATTTTACGGATTTTCGGAAGGAGTCATTCCTCAACCTGATGGAACATCACTAATCTCCCCTGACAAGATTCAATAAAAATTAGGATGATCAATTAAGATTTAAAGGGAATGTGGCACCTTGGTCGAATCCTGGAATTTAGTGTAATTAGGCGTACTTTTAGTAAAAATAATGAAACCACTCATGATTTCTCTGAAGAATGTACAATAAGCTCAATATTTGGTTTCAAAATACTCCTCTAGAAAATGAAATAAATATCAGACTGTGGATGATGTCACGATCTGGCAACCACTACCATACAAACGCTTCAGGGCTTCGATTGGCTATGCTCATCGTGACGTCGCATATGTCGTCACACCAGTAGCTCACATAATGCCGCCGGCGACGGGGGCTGAGGGGGCTGGTGTCGGTGGTTTTAGTTTTTTCTACGGAAATATCGAGTTCCAAGTCAAATGAAATATGGAGTACCGGGTTTTCCGACCTGTTTACAACTTGGCTATCTCAGTTAAAATAACGTTGTGAAGGTGCTTCCCTTTAAGTGTCCTTACACATAAGTAACGACTTCAGAGATTATCAAACTACATCAGTTGTTCCTTGATCTCAGGCCCCAAGCTATCAAGTCTCTGCAAAGGGAATGCTTATCCTTGAATTGGGAACGTTTGTACTAGCTGGAAGGCGCGCAATAAGATCACTCCCCCCACCTCCGCAAAAAAGCGCAGCGTCTTGCACCTTCCAACCAATTATCTCTATGGTTAAAACAAGTCATTCAACGGCATTGCTCAGATGGATTGTTTACGTCTCGAGAGGCTCCAGCAAAAACGGTGGCTAGTTAACGGAGAGACCGAAAACAAAATACAGCAGCGGCTCCGGCTGACGTGAGGATTTCGCGCCGGCGGGAAAACAGAGCCCGGCAAAAACCTACCACTCTTCTCTTAGGGGACGCCGCACAGGCATCACTTCACAAACCTATTACCGCCTGAGGCTCTGCCGCCACCTGCCCCAGCAAACAATAGTGAGGAATGCAAAGGAATACGCACCGCCACAAACAGAAAGTTTCACAGCTGATATCTGTACACCCGTCGTACATACCAAATGAAACAGGTTTTGTTTGCCCACAGTATCACATTGGCTGGCAATAGCATGGGGAGGCTGACGTGAACAGAAGAATTGGCCCGAAAAAGTGATACTGCATAATAAATTAACATTCCTTTCAATCCATTTACTTCGAATGGTTAAACAGAGAATTAGCTCCAGGCAAAATAACTATATAGCCTTTAAGCCATTTTTTTCAGGACGAAAAATAAATTACATTTAACATCATCAAAGCTAATTTTACGTGTCTGACCAACACCCACTGCCTGCCCGCCGACTGCTTACAGCTTCGGTGCGTTTGTCCCAGGGGTTGGAAGGCTGGCACACGATCTCGCGGATCTTGGTCATATGATCCTCCAAGTCGCGAGCGGAGAAGATCTGAACCTTTGGCACGTCCTCGAATGCAGAAATGAACATGGCTTCATCAATAGCCCCCGCCGCTGTCAACAGGGGAAACAGAAGTGTCAGAACGTAACAGCTTGTCTGTACAGGAAGCTAAAATGACACAAGTGAATACGTTACACACAAGCGGCATTGGCATCCACCGGCGGATGGGCAAACAAGACTGGATTAGCTGAAGGTCTCCAACACAAAGCGGTAACAGCGGGAGGTAATGCCCTTGTCCTTGAGACATCACCGACTAGCTAATTCGTCAAGTGGAGCCAAGCACAACGAGAAAGGCAACAACACACTTCCCAATGCAGGCAGTTGCACAGTGGGAATACTTGCTGTTTGAATGCTCGTAATCAAATAGATGAGACAGCAGGCATCAAAAGACGGGGAGCACCAGGTTCCAACAGTGATGTCACATACATTGTTCCCGACGGCTCGGATTCCGATGAGGCTATTATGCAGCACATTAGCCATAAACAGTACTTCTGACTCACTCGACAAAGCATAAATTGGTAGTCACACCCTCACTGGAAGACAGATGACGCCGCGAGGGGGCATTTCCTTCAGGAAGGGAGATGATCAAGTGGACATGACTTAACAATCCGAACCTCGCGCACGTACTTTCTTTTTAAATGCTGCCCATACGATACCACGTCCATCACACTGTATGCTTACGATTATATTCTTAATAAATTCTAGTCGATGAATAATTTTTCGAGCACATCTAAAAAGACCAGATCATTGCCCCCTTCGCACAGCTGAGAGGCATGCACAAAGTTGATTGATTGTTATTGCTTAGGCGCACCAACCTTAGTGGTTTATAGGCCCTATGCACAAAGTTCAATTCAGAATCTTGCGGGAGAGGGGTCGTTGGGGTATGTACGCTACCGGTGCCGATTTCCGCCGACTAAACACAGTGAAGCAGCCATAGGCCATCGCGTTGGTTCTGTTTATAGATAAACTCCATTTATAGCTGTATAGGGACACAAAATAGCTGAGGTGGGCGACGCTGAAAATTGAACTGCTACCGCTACAAACGTTTTTTTTTTTAAATCGCAAAACCACCCCGCTCCACATGTGATTTTTATAACACCAAAAAGGTGGGCCTCATTCTTTTTTAACAGATTTCAAGGAAGACCATTGCTTATCTGTATATTACATAACAATTAGCAATTTGACTCCACAATTTGACTGCGACCCTCCGACATAGGGGTAGGTAAAGAAATAAAGACATAGGTCACGCCTCGAGGGGTATTCTGTAAAAAATGCAGTTAAATGAAAAGGGGAGGCAGATAAGTAGAGGTTATTATGTGCATCACAAAGTAAAGGCACACACGCCGCAGCATGGTCCTACAGAGCAGCTGAGATGCAAACAAATGAGCAAGGAAGAGCGCACACGCCTCTCTAAAAATCATTTTAACATACATAGCAAAGTACTATATAGTCCAGAGGGTTGAGAGGGCTAAAGGTCATGAAAGTCACGACCTCTCTCACTACCGAGACCTCGGCGGCGCAGCCAGTGCTGCAAAGGCGTGGTGTCAGGGGGCCATGGAACCCTAATGTCAAGATCTTAACCACTGACTCTAAGGAGTTGACTGGAAAGGAACGACTTCAAAACACACCTTGCCCCCCCCATATTCCGGACGTTCCTACACCTATGCAGTACCGGTTTCTACATCGGTATGTGGTCGGACAGGGACAGCCCCTCAGCTGCGAGACACAGGACCAGGGAGTGGCCCCTGCCCGGTCGGACAGGGACAGCCCCTCAGCTGCGAGACACATGACCAGGGAGTGGCCCCTGCCCGGTCGGACAGGGACAGCCCCTCAGCTGCGAGACACATGACCAGGGAGTGGCCCTGCCCGGTCGGACCGGCTCGGCATCCACCCGCCACCTGGTCGGCAGGGAGCTTCTGCCACCACCCGGCTGGGGGACCGGCCAGGGCGCTACCATGAGCCGGCTCCACTCCCCACTGGTAATGCACCACGATGGGTTTAATGAGTGAGAACAGGATGCGAGAGAGCGTGCCGCTGCCGCCAGGTTGCGGTCATTCGCGGCAGCGGTGAGCGCTGCCGACAGCTCAGAACACGAATCTGAGGTGCTTTAGAACATACTGATAATAGGCGACTCGTAACTATGGAGATCGGGTGTATTCTATCTCCACCTCAGCTGATGATATTATTCTGAGTCGTTCACACACCACACATTTTTCACTTGTGCATTACAGCCACTGTCCATGAGCATAGTGGCGGAACAAGTAGTGATGCCCCACCACATGGACAATAACAAGGGCCACTTAACAACCGCTTCACCTGCCACACGGAATCTTTTGTTCCCCGCTTCGCCTTTCGGTGCATGGAAAGGTGACATTCAGGTCATAAACCCGAACGGAGCACTAAGAGAAGCTCGGCAGTGTCGCTGACACCCAATTTACACCTTAATACTGCATTCACCCGTCTTCCGTCCGATCTGAAAACACCATGGAGCTAATGGTAACCGGCCCAACCTGACTGTGGCGGAAAGACACGCACCCCTACAATGATTTCGAAAAGTGGGATATCAATATCAATATCAAACTCAGAAATTGGTATTACGAAATTGCGTATTACGAATACACTATTAAGAAATAAGACCTGAGAAACGAAACCGAGGAATCACGAAGATAAAAGCGAAGAACGAAAAAGAGACCAGCCGACAAAGAACGATGATAATTCATCATCGCCGTCATTGTCACGCCTTGTTTGTTTGTTGTTTTCCATGTTTTTTCCCCCGGATCCCTTCATCAAGTCCTACTACCTCACTCCATGGGTTGAGCGCGGCGCCTGTGGCGACCCTCCCCGTAGATAATCCTTGTCCTTCCCCATCAACCATCCTATCCTTATCCTACAGTGTGTTTTTTGCTGAAGTTTGTCATTTATGTCCCTCATCTTCATTACGACCGGCGTCAGAATAACCACAGGGATAGTGGAGATGCCGTGTATGTCAAATAAATAAATACCAGCTGTGCATTGCATAGGCGGATCCAGAAATTTTGATGGGGTGGACACACAGTGATGGAAGGGAGCACTGTTGGGCGGCATAACCAATCAGGTGGGTACCAAATCCTATCAAGGGAGCACCAATATCCTGGGGGAGGGGTGGGAAGCGACATTTCAGGGGGTGACGTGACCCATTTCAGGGGGCGCCGAGGGTCGATCGGGGAGAGAGAGTGGCGAGTGCCCCCTGGACTTGCCCCCTGGATCCGCCTATGGCGCATCGTGGTAGCAGCGACAAAATTGCAGGCTCATGGGAGCATGTTTGGGGAGAGCGTGCATTGATATCTCGACGCCACGTGCATTGATATCTCGACGCAAGAAATAGATCCTTGCCCCTGTTGCAACCAACCAACAGTCAGCAGTGGTGACAGTCGGCCACTGTAAAAGGTCCGTCCCCTTAATAGCTTCATAGCGAACGACTGTCTTGATTCTACAGACCCATGCCATTATTTGCGAGGGCCAGATCTTCACCTGTGTCTAGTGATAACATTGCAATTCACATCGCGGTATACGTGTACCTCTGATTCATCCTATAAGATAATTCTTTGTCTCAGAGAAACACAAGGACTAAGACACCTCTTCAGCAAATTACCGTACCTTATTAAGGCCGATTCCATGGGACACGTTCGATTGTGAGACCGGTTGGATTCCTACCTGCCGACGAGGCGGTGGACGGAGCTTTCCTGGCGGCTGACAGAGACGGCACTCGACGGACACGAGCATCTGCGTGCGCCCACATCACAGACAGGGTTATTGGTTAGCTCATGCAGCAAACAGCCTGTCACAAGTTACGGCGACAGCCAGGGCGCCCGTTTTAGTCACGGATGCAACAGAGGGCACTGGCCAGCCGGCCACGGAGTCGACAGCCGACCAGCTGGTCCGGCCTTCACCCCAGAGTTCAGCAATGCACCCATTTCAAGACAGGCGGGTATCAGGAATGTTACTTGAAGGCATGACAGGGTCGCCACTGTAATAACAGGCCAACACGCAATGCACTACTGTATGAACAGGTGGGCACGGCGGGTTATGGGGAATGCGACATTACGACATTACGGTCAGCGACGTTAGGCAGTCTGTCAATTCTGTCAATCATACCAGGATAATATTAGCTGGTATTACAAGGCGGCCTGGTAAGCAGTTAGCGTTTACCGTTATAGCGTAACCATGCTCTGTATATGATCCCACACCTATCGCCGAGCCCCATGTAGAACACCGTCCCGCACAGAAACATTGCAGCCGGTTCTCAATCCGGAAACACTGAAGCAAAAGCTGACACCATTTAATCAAATATGGCTAGCAGCATGAGCCGACAGAACCACCCCTGTATTCATTCCTTTCGAGGCGTTCCCAGAAGCCGCGCTAGTCCCTGTATTTTGTAGCAAAATAACACGGCCGAGTGGATTGCCGTCCCACTTCCCTGTTGCGACACCCCGCTGCTGATCCCGGTGTAGACAGCGTTCTCCACGGAGGAGATAAACCCGCCGGCGGCGAGCGGGAGGTCAGCGCTGCCTCGGGCACAGGTCCCCCAGCATCTTCCACCAGCTGAGGCAGCCCGCGGCCAGGTGCGACCAGCCGGGCCGAAGGCATCACATGCAGCCGCCGGGACCACCGGCACGTGCGCTACCGCTGATGATCGGGTCGGGTTACCCAGCTCCATTCACCAGGTCAATGGTCTGCGCTGTATCCAGTGTGCAGTGTGCACCAGAGCCCGGGGTGCCCGCTCTGCACGGAGTCGCTGACTCTCAGCTGCGCCCGCCCATAACTATCGCACGTCTGGTGCTTCTCTGCAAGCAGATGAACGGCGCGGCTCGGTAGGCCGGCAGATGCCTGCAGAAGGGGACCGCCTCCATCCACAGAGGGCCATGCCCCCACCACCCTGCGGTGCGTTTAGAATGCCTTCGTCCAAATATGGCGTTGATATGAAAACAAACTCCAGAGGGCCCAGCCTTGAAGCACAGCATCAATCATCTCCATCTTGCAATCACGCGAATCAGTCACGGAAGGCGAGTCCAGAAGGCAAGCTGGTACATAACCGCGCGGCCCACTGCAATCAAACGCTACGGACTGACAGAAAAACGAGCAACCTACATCACACCTCTCAGCTGAGGCTCACGTGGCCATAGCTTACAAAAAAACTTTCCAAATATACATTCTGCTCGAGTGTCTTCACGAGACTGAAGAGGCGACACCTACGGGACGACATCAGGCAGCTGAGCATATAGAGCGTGGCCCGGACGCCCTGTCTGCGATTGTCCCACTGCCATTGTGGCGCGCCCCAGTTCTTTATCGCGCTCACAAATATCCCCACAATGAACTCGCTTAAAGATAAGACCCCAACAAAACGGCCACCGCTAAATGCACAATATGCCCCACTAACGCAAAGCATGCTGGACACCGAGCAGAGCGGAAAAACGAGGCGCTGCGCCAGGAAAGCCGTTATCAACGCACTGGACCCAGCGACCGGTACTCGAGTGCCACTATGGCCGAACCTTGTGGGGAGAAGGAGGGGTGTTCAGCAGGACGGCACGAGTCCGTGCAAAAACCTCTAAAATCGGCGACGCGCTGCCGGAAAACACCGGTCTCCGGCGCCGACGCTAATGGGCAGCGTTTATCAGCGGCGATCGGCCGGCGGCGGCGTCCCGGCAGGCGGACGGCCGCCGCCAGCCTCGCGGTGACAAGCTCTCAGCCGAGTGCAGGGTCCCAGCCGGAGCACAACTAACGGCACGCAGCTGCCGACGCCACACACAGCCGGCCGGCGGCCGCCTCCGACTGCTGGCGGGTGTCAGGGCAGCGACCACCCGGTCACCGGCGGCGGGTACGGCTCCGGTCACACCAGCTGCTGCTGACGGCCCGAGTCACCAGCAACGGTACGGCTCCGGTCACACCAGCGGCCAGTGTCACCGGCAACGGTACGGCTCCGGTCATACCAGCTACCAGTGTCACCAGCAACGGTACGGCTCCGGTCACACCAGCTGCCAGTGTCACCAGCAACGGTACGGCTCCGGCCACCAGCTACCAGTGTCACCAGCTACGGTACGGCTCCGGTCACACCAGCTACCAGTGTCACCAGCAACGGTGCGGCTCCGGTCACACCAGCTACCAGTGTCACCAGCAACGGTACGGCTCCGGTCACACCAGCTACCAGTGTCACCAGCAACGGTACGGCTCCGGCCATACCAACTGCCAGTGTCACCAGCAACGGTACGGCTCCGGTCACAGCAGCTGCTGCTGACGGTCCGAGTCACCGGCAACAACTGTCCTAGTGGGACCGAACCGTACACAAGGTTTGGCCCCTGTTCCACACTCGACTATGAACACTTGTTCGATGCACAACGCCATCTGGGTTTGACCTATGAGATGCCTTTCGGACGTCCCATCCACCTGCATTGCGGCTGGGGGTGAGACCGGGTCCATGACTGGATTTGTGAGTCACCAGCTTGTACCAGTGACCCGACCGGCACGAACCCACCGGTTCGCTGCGACACTCCGCGGGTCAGCTGGTGTCCCAGTGTCTAATCACTTCCTGGACAAAGTGGTGCGGTCGCTGGCCATACCGGGCCATGCAACTGTGCAACCCTCATGCACCGGCATTGTGCACAGCGTGCACGGAACGCGGAACGGCGACCAGTTCCCACAGCAGAGAGGTCACCCTGCGACTGCACGCGGCGTTGATATGCACGTCACACGTAGAACAAACAACGCCAGACGGAGCCCCCGCTCATAAATCGGCCGGCACCGTTAGTTTGGCATGAGTTCTAGCGAGTTGTCTGCTACCGCCAACTCCGGGAATCCCATTCTGAGACCAGCTTCGCCACAATTGAAGGGTGATTATGACGTGGTTCCCCGTAAAACATGGGACAACACAGTGCCGCGCCCCGGGGCACATTAGTGCTACGGGAACGGCGACAACCTTGGTAGCAGGGGTTACTGAACACAATTGAATATCTTTTTTTAATTTGTGTCTTCAACAGATTACACACGCGTTTCCTAACTGAGCGTCAAGGAGCAGCACCGCTGCCATGCCCTGCTGCGAATTCAAACTGAAATGGGCATGCAGTTCACATGCAGATATAAACGCTTCAGTCACAGGAATTATTGCAAATGGTCCTCTGGTGCGATTTGAGGTGTGAAGACAGGGCACCATAAGCCACTGCAACAGGTGCGGACGGGCAGCAGAAAGAAAATTACTAGCACTAACATCCGTGAACTGACACGCAAGATTCGACGGTTAGATTAACTTCAGAGCAGAGCATAGCAAGAGACAACACAACGGCACACCAGGAGTGAGCTAAAAAAGAAAGCAGGATGACAGGTAGCGGGTAGTTTGGCGCTGGCATCGTTTATGAACACCTGGACTTCCTTCCGTCTCATACCAGGCGGTACCAGATGCAGCTCCCAATACGGCCAGAATTATTAATAGAAAATGCGATTAATGTATGGCGAAACCTAAGCCACCCTGTGAGCAAGCAAAAGGCGGGCGGGGGTGCAAGAGGTGCAGGAATAACGCGAGATATAGAATGACAGGATACGGACAAAGCGGACTGAAATCAAGCACGGGGAGTAAGACGGCTATGCCCAATCAATAAAAACATTAAGTGTGGGCCATCAGGCTTAAGACAGAAAGAACGTCGGTGGCGGCACGGGCAGATCAGGAGGGATACGCAGCGGATAGGCATGGGGGTGATAGCCTCACGAGACGGCGGAGGAAGACACAGAGGCCGGCGCGGCGGGCAGTTACCAGGCGGCGGAAGCTCGTGACTGGTGCACCTCCGCACCGGGGGCGGCGGGGCTGCCGGAGCTCCTGGAGCTGCCGGAGCCAGGGGCGGCACATCAGTCGGACACCACGGCCGCCCGGCCAGCCACATGCAGGGGTTAACGCCACTCATTCTTGGCAGCTGGTGAAATGAGCACCCATTGGTTTCAAACAGTCGATAGCCCACACATGCACAATGCAAAAGCAGTGTCGACAGATGCGTGCACCGAGAAGCGTACTCAGGTCTGTCTGCAGCCGGGTCCCAGTGAATGAGCGCGGAACCCGTCAGCACGACAGAGCCCTGTCAGTCATCGTCCCGGGCCCAACAAAAAACCTCATGCAAAACACACACATCCGCCACCACCACTTATCAGCGTGTGCCACAGTAAAAAGGGAGCGTCATTTTCCGGTTGCCGAGCGGCATGTGAGGATGGGGGCGGTGAGCACTGAGCAGAGCACTCACGGTTCGCACCTGACGGCACGGCGCCGTTGGCCGACTTCTGCGGCAGGGCCCGTCGCACCGGCGGCGCGCTCGTCGACCGCGACGCCACCGTCGATTTGATCTGAGAATGGGGAGAGATCGTTAGTGCAGCAGTGACGGCACAGTGTTTCACGACAGATATAGTTAGGACTCTACGAAAAGAAAACCACAATGGTGATGAGCGCAGAGCCATGGTACGACGCGCGACAGGGCTCCGTCTGAAGGCGAAACATAATTTTCCGCACGGTGCACAGCTTTCAACGAATGCCAACATCGTTACAGCTGTGAAAGGGAGACAACAAAGCTGAAACGGTTGTAGCGAGTGAATACTCTCTTCCACATCGTTGCCAACCTTAATGGCATCACCAAAACAGTCTCTGAGGACGTACCTCTTCGTCTGAGGCTGAAGCAGTCACCTTTCTGAAGGTCAGACGGTTCGGAGCGCCAATTGAAGCAGTCGAAACAGAAAGGCACCAGTCCGCCGGTCCCTCCGACTGAATGCATGAATGAATTCTCAAGGCCGCTGCCAACCGTAAGAGAATGCGTAGCAACTCCGAATGAAAGGAGTTGGAATGGAAGCAAATGCTCGGCCACATAAGGTGACTTGACGTCGCGAAAAGCAAGTCACGCAAATTTCATTCACGCTTACGGAAGCGCACGTCGCTATATAAAATTGAAGTCATCAAACTGAAGATTTCTATCAGACCCGCCTGTATGCTACGGTGCACATCAGCAGACGGAAGTTACCCGTGACAGATAAGTTTGGCCTGATCCAAACGAGAGGGAAGCCACCGCATCGCGCTCAGTCGAACAAGCCATGGCATATTGCCACAGAAACCTAACGTGAGCGCAAATAGCAGGGAAGCGCGAAATGACGGACACCCACATATACCACTATTTCTCGGCGAGGACACAGTCTCCGCGGCAGTCAGAACGTGCACACACCACCGCACGCGCCTGCGCGTGGGGCAGCTGGGAATGCACCTGCGTGCTGTCCACTTTCTCTGTGTGGCGGGTCGGGGCTGGTCCATCTTGATCAGGCGTGGGCGCCACGACACAGCGCCGGACGGTCAGGGAAAACAAACACAGACGGCCTCGAGACGCACTGAATCACGTCAGCCGGAAGCTGAACAGCGGTTACACCGCGCAGATAACCGGCAGTGCAAACCGCGGCAGCCCACAGCGCCAGCGCGGCTTCACTCCGCCCAACAGCGGCTCAAGATCACACTCCGGCCAAGCAGCGGTCCAAAAATCACACTCCGCCACAGCAGAGGCTCAAAATTCACAATAACATAAAACCCAAACATTCAAAATGACACCTTTTTTATCTTGCATGTATTACAGCCGTTAACCCGCGCCCCACCGGGGGTCCGGCGCCACCTTCGCCCCACGGGGGGGCCATCGATGGCCCCCCTCTAACTCCGAAAATATGGGCGTTAGCGCAAATCTGCAAAGTGCAATAGAAAGCTCGCGTGAATTCAGTAAGAAATTACTTCACATGTTTTAGTGCTCAGGTCAATGGTTTGACCTCCAGAGGTCGAATTAGGTCAAGATCGGCTATTTTCACTCAAATATGCAATGATTAAGCAAACTGGGCATAACTCTTATGTCATTAGAGCTATTGAGGCCTGGTAAAGTACATTTGATAGCAAATTGCCAGTACTTTTTCCGATATGTGGAACGTAAAGACCTCCCGCCAGTGGTTTGACCTCCAGAGGTCACCTCGTGACCTAATATGACCTGAGGTCACGAAAGGTCAAAAAGTGACCTTGCCGTATATTAGATGAAAGCCAGTGACAAGACAAACACGACGGTGTTTGTTTCACTGCTCTAGCTTAATTAGGTCAAAAGTTATTGTCAAAATACTGTTTTTGACCTCTGGTGACCTTGGATGACCTTGGAAAAGTCAAAGGGAAAATATGACCCCTGGGATCCGTGAAAGGGTGTCCAAAAACGCTGTTCTGAGCAGTCTGAGTATTTGCAATCATTTTTGTGACTTTTATATCATGAAACAGCTTTTCCCCATGCTTTTCCAATGGGAGAGGTCGCCTCGTGACCTGACCTCAGGGCACGAAATCGAAAAAATCCCGGATATACACCTTGTAGACCCTGGAGGGGTCATGAAGTGTACGAAGTTTTAAATCGATCGACTTTGAAATGTAGCTCTTACAGAGCTCTAAAGTTGAAGTGAGGTGACCTTGGTTGACCTCGTCTGGTGACCTGACCTTGGGTGACCCGGGGTAAAAAATTTCAGGGATGATGGGAAAATGATGCCGTAAGAGGTAGAGCCCTCAACCGCGGTGCTGCGCCTCGTCGTTTTTCTGTTATCCCGGAAAAACCTTAGGGGGCCATCGATGGCCCCCGGTGGGGCGAGGGTTAATAGGTCTCATTTTCCACGCGATAGAACACCAGCGATGAGGGAAGGAGGCATGACCGAAACATATGGTTTCATCCCATGTGGACTTAAATAATATTTTCTTTCTCCCTTAAACCCTGCACCGCCTGGGCTCTTTTAGTACTCACTGCCAACTGAGGGCAGGGTCCGACCGGGCCCCATACGATCTCGGGAACGGGAAGTGATACGGAAAAATGAAACGGTGCTGGAAGCGCCTTACCCTCTTCTTCTCTGGATACGAGTTTGAATCATATCCTTTGACCCGTGACGTCACAACGGGCCAAAATCAGTCAAATTTAGACCCAATTAGAAAAACCCTTATAACTCGGGAACCATTAGACCTAGAACAAAACATATTACACCGATGTCTTCACCTTCACCCAAGCATTGAAATGATATGCAGCATGACCTTGTTAAGCCCCATTATGAACTTGACCTTAGCTCAAGATCACAATATTATCACCATAATATAGATAATCACTAAATATAAGACTATCATGTTTTGTTCAAAAGTTCAACACAAACAACTCCAAAAACCGTGAACTGTAATGACCTCTAGAGACCTTGATATTGACTTGACCTCAAAATGGATGACAGTATGCAAATTTCTCTTTAAATAAATTTAAAGAAATATTTAGAAAGTTAATCAAGCTCTACTAAAATCCGAGTTACAACCTGATTTTGGCAGCTTCATTTTAGAAGAACAGAATCGCCTTACATGGTTTATAAATGACGTATCACTCGTTGACTTGACCTGACCCGATGTCAATTTTTTTGTTCATACGGTGTTAAATTGATCACCCTACAGACCTGCAAAGCAACGCCAGTCTCATTTGAATCGGGTCGGAATCATACGCGAAAAGCCAAGGGCGGGGGGGGTCCAATCGGAACTCCCAGGCGGTGAAGGGTTACCATTCCATTTTACATTATGCAAAGTCAATCGGGGCTAACCAGCCTGGGTTATTATTCCCCCAGTTAGAGGTATTTTTAACAGTTAGGCAGCGTGCGCTGCCGGCGCTGGTCCTTGGAGAACGACACGGCAAAAAAAAACGAGACACAATCCAAGACGCCCCAACATTTCCCCATTCAATCCGGATAACACCAGAACTCTTTACCCCATCGCGATACAGATAAAGCTTGATTCTGGATCTCGGTCTCAAGTTGAGTTTGGATATCTATGGATATCCGATCTGTAACACAGGCTAGCAGGGCATTCGCGCTTGATCATGGTATCAGCTGAGTCCGGCCGAGTGTTTCACGGACCAGATCTATAAATGAATATTGAAACTCCAACTCCGGGTTTGGATCGAATTCGCATCAAGGGGGTTTAAACAGACTGCACCGGATCGGCTTCAGGAATTGGAGATCTACCTGGATTGCATCTCATTATTCTTGGCCGTGTCGTTCACTGCTTGGGCTCTTTTCGTCGCCACCCCCGTCTGGGCGGAGGGGGCGGGCGATCGGAATCTACCCTGCCATCTCGGGAACCGGCCGTGACATGGAAAACAAACTAGGAAAGACACTGAAAACACCCTATCGTTGTCTTCTCTTGAACCAACTCTGAACCATATTCGTTGACCTGTGACGTCATAGGGGGCCAAAGTGGGTCAAATTCAGGCATATTCATGAAATCCCTTACAACTCGGGAATCATTAGACCTATAAAAATACATCAACGTCTTCATTTTTCCCAAAGGATTAGAATGATATGTGGCATGACCATGTTAAGGTCACTTAATGACCTCAATCCTAGTTTAAGGTCAAATAACGAATTTTCAATGTGATGTTGTATATGATTCGAATACTTGAATCATGCTCTTCAGTATAGTATCAAACTCATTGATTTATCGTACTTCGCTCACAAGTTATAAACATCAACACATTCGAAATTCGTAACTATTGATCATTAACCACTCAAAATGGTTGGCATCTCAGCGATTTGTCTTGCTAAGAGCTTTGGAATGCTGGTTAGAAACCTGATTCAAAACTTGATCTTGACACTTCATTTTGATCTGTACATACTGGTTCTGTCGGCCTCCTTTCAGAAGAACAAAATCGCCTTACAGGGGTTTAGAGGTTACGTCATAACTGATTGACCTGACCTGAACCGAGATTATTTGTCGGCCATAGTTGTCACATCACTTGGCAGGTATGTAAAGCAGCGCGTCTCTCATTTAAAACGGCTCAGAATCATTTGTGAAAGACCGAGTGGATGCGGTCGAATCGGACCCCCAGGCGGGTGAAGGGTTAAGGACCAGGCGCCGGTTGCCACCACGACGCCAGACTGTTTGGGAAGCCAAGGGTGATGTCATTTTATGTCCCTGTTTTCAAACGCAATATCCATCATTTTCCGTGAAAAATAAACAGAATCGTATTGTTCATAAAAGGACGAGGGACAACGATTTTACTTGCTAATATTTATAGATAACTAGGTAGAAGCAAAACATAGCTTATTGATATTAAAAAGGTGTCGCTTGAATAAAATGTTCATCTTAACTCTAGGACAGGGATTAGAGATGAGAGAACTGCGTCCCCTCCGCTCTCAGGGGCCATAAGGAATGCGCTGCGCAAGCGGTGTCGGAAGAGAGGTCCAGTGCTTCCGAAAGATTTCGCTCCAAAGAAAATGTGAAATGGGAAATATGCACCACTATCAAGATTGAAGTAAAATAAGGAGGACCAGCCTATATTCAAATTCAACCTAGCTCGGAGTGAACTTAGCTGCATTTTACCATGGAGATCGCCACGGTTGGGAGAAAACTGGTTCTCAATCAGATGTATCGTGTGTCGATTTACATTTGTTTTAAACTACTAATCCAAAAATTTCTTCTTACATGGATAACGAGAAGAAGCGACAACGGAGAGCTCTAAAAAGTGAGGAGATGAAACCTGACAGTTTGAACTGCTGACAGTATCATGACTGCCAGCGTTTTTAAGATGATCTCGAACACGTTTTTAACATTCACATAACCAGTGTTGGACGTGCTTAAAGGAAATCAGTCAGTCATTAATCCTATGGGCAAAATGCACTCGGTGCACAAAATGCAGTTATGTGGATTGCACAAAATGCAATCCACTAATGCTAAAAGGTCACACCAGGGGTCATTTCCCGTGCCACCGAACTACCAGTAGGCCGGATTAAGCAGCCACTCCGGCATGGAACAGCGTAGGGAGAACGGAGCCAAGGCCCGTGCCGAAAACAAGTCATTCTCCCGAATCAGCTAATCGTGAACTCGGAGAGGAGAGCATACATCACACTTTCTCAATGCCTCGGAGAATTCATCATCGAACCCACGCAGGCATCCTGGAGCTCTATCCCGCCAGAGAACCGCGAGCGGAGCAGTGGTTGAACGCTCAGTCAAAGTGGCGCCGTATCGAACGGTCGTTTGCCCCGCCAGCAGGCCAAGTGATTGGCACACCATACCACCCAAGGCAGATGTGCCGTTCACAATCTGCGATCAGACTATCCGAGAGATTGCGACCGATGTCAGGCCAGAGTAACTGCAAACGACCGCTGACCCGACGTCTTCACATACGAGCCAAGAGGTCACCAGATGACTGACCCCGACAGCGCCGCCGCGGGGGGTCGAAAAGCGCAACCACGCGCGACGACCGGTCACTAATTACCCCGCGGCGGGACGGCGCCGCCAGCGGGGCTCCAGCCATCGGAGAGCGCACCCCGCCAGAAAAACCGGCGGCCGGGTCAGCGCGTCCCGGGGAGGGTCGGCTCGAAGCGCCGCGGCTGGTGGTCCCCGCCCAGACGGGTCCGCACTCGGCTGGTGAAACGCTGACGCCAGGCAATCGCCGGCGTCCGGCAGTCCGACAGTCGCAATGGAGCCTGACAGACGACGGTGGCGCATGCAGACCATCCACGGCACACGCAAGGCCAGCTGACGAGTCATGGTCAAACGTCACGCTCGTGTCGTCTCAAGGAGAGTGGGGCAACGCATCAGACGATACACTCACCCCGGTGGCAGAGCGAGCAGTTTCAAACACCCCGCTTAGAGCTCCAAACAACTGACCAGACTTTTATAATACCCACGCAGTACACATTATCTGCAGATGCCTCAAGGCAAGACCCACCGGATAATGAAGAAGAGGAAGTGCAAAATACATATCTTAGCCAAGTCTTGCCAAGCAACGCCGCACGATTTATGACACAAAAGGCATTGCGGCAGGCCCCTTCAACGCTCCCTATTCTTATGCCCATGTATAGGGAATAATGCGATTTCCTGATCCAGAATGTGAGCCCGATGTACCATTATGTAACAAATCCTCGAAATGCCATTAAAACTTCAAGCAAATATTCAGAGCCAGACTACACACGAAATAATACTTTCCTATCACCACTCAAATCATTGAGAGACTCATGGAAATATTAAAACTGTTTCACGAAAATCCAAATTAACGGATAGGATGCAATGACGTGAAGAATGGAAGAACAGACCTAAAGAAACCAACACTGATTCAAGGAAATAATGCTTTTACGGCTGGTCCCTTTCAATTTCAAATCGCATCAGATCGTAATAATATCGTATTCAATTTACTGGTCTCTAACGGCACTGGTAACCTGCCGGTATTGCGCTAGTATTCAGGGTCGAAGTTCGACGGCACATTTTCCCGGGGGCAGCATGCCTATGAGTCTACATGTCTAGATGCTCGGCTACTGTGGTCATCAGACAAGCATATGCTCATTGCCCATGAGTTGCTCGAATTATAACATACCTGTCACAAGACAAGTCAGCTACAGCAATATCACGCGTCGTCTAGCATACGTCAGTTAATTAAACTATTACAGGAGGATATGAAAACAGAGCGTCGTTAAACCGAATCCATTATTACTACAGGCGCTTCTGACAAAACTGGTCAGCACTCTCGAATTGATATGCAGGGTGGGGATCTTTGTAAATGACTGGGACGACGAAGTTGAGAGCTGCAGTTGAATGCATTCTGCCTGCAGCATAGCAGTTTCTAGTTAATCTTTGGTTGAATATGAAGCCGAAAGAAGACGACGTGGGATGTAAGATATCAAATTTGTATTAGAACGCGTCTATGAACTATGATTAACTAAATTTCACCTTAATTGTAACTAAGACTTCCAAGGAATTTAGTAGTCCACAGCTCTACAGAACGGTGATGCCGGGACACGGTGTTTGGGAACGGGACAAGCGGGACCCCAGAGGTCGCGGGGTCCATTCAGTGACGCAGCGGCGGTGTTGAGTTGCCCATCTTTAGACATCGCAACGGAGCCACTGACACAACGGCGCGATAGACACCACATTAGTCACCACAGAACGTCATGCAAGTCAACAAGTGGTGTGCTCCTGGAATAAGGTCAGCTTTCAACGAACGCCGTTACCCCCTGCCACGGAAGCGGTTGGTACGAATCCCTATCTCTCCTGACGGATTAGTCATTACCATGCACGTCAGCCTCAGGCGAGCCACAGTAACTCCCGCGGCTCCCGGTACACGGCGCAGCGGCCTCCAATGCCACGGCCATGCTGCGATGCATTAATTCCAGCTGCTTGTTGCACGATAGCGTCGGCGCTGTAACTCGCCACACGCTGGCCACCGTCAGCAATCTTATCGTGAACAGACAAAGCCGGCGGGCGGCGACGTGCGCCGTGTGTTTGGGTCTCGGCCGCGGCGCTGTGGCCAGGTGAGGCCCGCCAGGCACAGCCAGGCTGACAGGGAGGTAACTTACCGGCGCCCGGTCCACCTCATCGTCATCGTCCCGCTTCCCGCCTGGGGACGGAGACAGAACACACAGTCAGCCGCACGGAGAGAACAGACGCAGGGTGGCACTCGCAGGGGCTGGGTGGGAGGACAAATACACGCATACATCCACCCTGGATTCAACACAACACTACGTTATCTACACATCTAGCTGAGTTATCACTTGGGTGCAAGCACAGTATATTTCTGACGAAAACCAGGCAGTTTTTCTCTTTTTTTCTTTCAGACTGCCACTGGGCATATACCATCGAAAATATACAATTTATGTTACGAATGCGTTATCGATTGAAAATCGAAGAATCGCAAGTTTTGGCGACCACTGATAGACATTGTTTGCTGGTAATAACACTGAAATGGTAAAGGGCTGGTAACGAGAAGAAACACCGCTTAACACTTAATATATTTCCCTGTCCGGTGAAAGCTCCAAGGAAAAAGGATTGTCAATTAAATATTTTCCTGATAATTATTTGACGAGTCTATCCGACAGAAGCCTATTTAGCGCCGCAATGTCTCAATCTGTCTCGACAATCCCGGCACATCTGCTAGCTATAAAACACTCATACTAAAACGGATAAGATGTAATGTATGATGCTGCGTAAATAACGAACGCTGACGTTATCGAGCCCGTATACCGACCAAACAGTAAATCGAACAGTCAAGGCCCGCTGTTAAAACAAAACGTACCGTACCTATCCAAAACCAAACCATCCGCAAAAGTCCAAACCTTAACCTCAAGGCAACTACGGGGAGGCGAAGGCAGAAGCCACTGCTCTCCAAGCGGAGCCTTAAGCCCCCATATTCGGTTGGCTCTCACCCCTTCCCCACAAGGGTTTCCAGGACGCCATACTTCTCGCAATCACACACCCGTCCAGGCGTCGGCTCCTACGCCATCAGGGAGCTGAAGGTGCGTTTCACCACAGATTGGAAGTCTGCGGTAAGGACACCAGTCCACCAATTTTCCCCCGGCATGAAGTTGGGCCAAGTCACTGAAGATGGCAAAGCAAGTAGGACCGCCGAGTGGATACCATTAGTATCATGAACAAAAACCCCTGACATCACACACAGTAGCAGCAGCCAGCGACCGTCGGGATTCAGCAGGGCGCGCGGCAGTGTGACCGCGGGCCGGAACATCGAACAGCGGGCGTACCGCCGCTCTGAGGGCCGCCGACGCGCGGCAGCGACGCGTCGGCGGCTCCACGCCACAACCGAGCACCGGGCGGCACGCCACCCCACTCAGGGCCCGGATCTGAGAGCGACGCCGCCTGACCGCGCACGGCCGATGCCATCGCCGTCCTGACGTGCAGGTACGGCAGCCGCCACGCCATGGGAAACACTAGATGGCAACTGATTTAAGATGGGAAGAGAAAGTGAAGATCTGAGATTGAATAGAGCGAAAGTCCCAAGCTTGTCACTGAAACAAGGATTAACACGTATGTTGGAAGGAAAGTTACGCGATGAGATGATAGGCCACGAGTTAAGACACAGCGAATCGCCATGGAGCCTAGCTGGATGACAGATACGTCACTAGCTTCACCAGCTATTTCATAACAAGCTGTCTGTGGCCGGGGCAGGTGCGTCTCAGTGCGTCTGGGTGGACGTGTCAGAGGCTTTAGGTCGGCAACGGTGACGGCATTGTGGGGAGGTGATCCGAGGGCACGTGCCCACTGAAACCACATACCACCGCGTGCGCCATTTACACGCGCGCGCAGTCCCACGGAACAGCAGGCATCAATGGAGAGACCCGGTGAAACCACGCGTCGCGAGTGAAAAACTGGCCAGAAGCGGTTGTAAGCAGAACAATGAAGAAAACTATACAGAATGCGACGGAGAAAACTGGGTGGCTTCCATTCTTATGCATGGAAACCAATATGAAACAGGAACGAGAAACACAAGAGGAGGTGGCTTCTTTCCTCCACCTTTCGTGAACTCTGGTTCCCGGGACGCAACCCAAGGATACCAAGTGATAAACACTCACAATCACGAGGAGCAAACCTAGGACCGATGATCCAGTCCGACAAACAGTTAGAAAACCCGGACCGCTTGTAAGAAACCCTCCCAACGTCACTACACACGACACAATCTGGTAAAATGGTTACCGCTCAACGGAGCTCTCCTGCGGAACAAACCACGCCGCAGGATGCTCTACCAGAAATGCTCACACGACATTACATTCGGCCAACGCAATTGCCGCAGCATGAACACATTTTCGAACAGCGTTGGACCGGCGTAACGAGAGGCACACAAAAGGGACGGCGGGACGCCAGCCCGGTGTCCCAGCCACATCTGCAGCTGTCTTTGTGCACCACTCGCTGCATCTTCGCTGGGGCGGGCGGGTGGCAGGCCTCCAGGCCTCGGAGCGGGACAGAGGAGGCGCGCTGCCGTCACACGGGGTGGCGGCGGTGGCGGTGGAGGTGCAGCGTGCGGGGGCGGCGCAGCAGCCGCAGCACGCCCGGACGCAAACACCGGCCAACGCACCGGATGTCGCACGGAAAACCCACCGCCCCGCCAGCTCTCCTCACTCGGACGTGGCATACGGCCATTCTTCAGGGGCTTGCTAGGTATTCCAACAGAAAATGTGTATGAAAACCCGAGAATTAATAGCGTGCCCAGACCATTGATTTGACACACCCTTACGTGAAATAACATCTCGACTAAACGTGAAAGTGATGAAATGCTGAAGTTTCCAATAAAGAAAACTGGGACCAATTTAATTGATACTAGTGGCACTACAAGCTAGGCTTCATCCTTACAATTTTTACAACTTAGGTTTAGCACTTTCGGAAATGTCACCAGATGGTCTGAATTGAGGAATATCTGAGAAGAATATATATCTACATTAAAAATATCATTTCCACGGTTCTTATTCATCTGGGATACTCATACGTTTCGCAGGCGAATGTTTTCTTTGGGATCCCGTAATATGATGTACAGTTTTTTGCTTAAAAGCCTAAATTTATACCGTGGTCTGTATGGGTGACCGAATTTTGTGCATACCCGTATATTTGTACTCATTTTAATTTTTCCTTACCACTTGAGCATTTAAAGTGGACCCTTTTCCCGACAATTTCAGTTTGTATCCCAGCCTCATTACAAAAAATCCGTCACGAACGTTTGCTTCGATAAAATATCATAGTGAAATGTGACTTTAAGAAGATTGGTTCATTTCGACAAAACCTGGGATTCTAAGAATGCGAACGTCCTGATTACGTTGCAACATTTCATACGAATTGTAGCCCGCACTTTTGAGGACAACTGTGGAGACCAGATCCCTGACAACAACCATCATGAAATACAAAACCCTTGTCAGATGGTGGTGAATATTCCTTTGCTGGCGTTTATGTTGACTGCTGCATACAAGAATCACAGGGCACATGAACTCCCCTGGTATCGTATCCTCTTATCAGGATACATTCCGACCATCTACTTCGACACCCAAATTACCGCAGTGAGCGCATATTGTGACAATCAACGAGATAAAGCAACAAGGCTCTTCTCCCTCAGCAGGCTATCCGGCAGGACATTGGCAATGACCAGAACGTATCATATCAGCAGCCATATCGCTGCTCCTTGTCCGACTATGTACAGAGATCAGAAGCTGACGTCATTTGGTAGCCGTAGCATAGATCACCGAGAAGGCAGCCAAGCGGTTCATTCTCGGCCGAGCACTGGCAACAGGCGGGCTCGTTGCCACATCGCATTGTCACGTGAGTCCGTATTTCAGAGCAGCTGACGAAATTCTGGCCGGCCAGAGACACTGGGCTCGCCACGGAGGCACGTTATGACGAACACGTGCCAAATAACGATAACGGGGAGGCGGAGACCGGCCCGACACCCGTCCCGTCGCCAAGTCCGTAACCCCAGCGCCGCATTAATGAAAACACTTAGGTGTTGGTGTTGTTTCTATGAATTTTCATCGCAATGCTCGACTGAGACAATTAATGCCGGGCACGCGTCGGCCAAGGCTGCGGGCCGTGCGGCGCTGGTGGTCGGGCTCGCTCGGTCGGCGGGTTAGCCGCGGCGGCGGTGTGCGGCCGCATATCAGTCGCGCCGGACGCGCAGTCACGCACGTCCCGCGCGGTAATTAGCCGCGGCCAGCGCCAGAGGAGGCGGGCTGTCCGGCTCGGCGGCCACAGCCCGTCTCCGGGGAGGAGCACCGCCTGACACCGCCTGACGAACCAGCAGACAGAACGGCGATCAACCCAAACCGCCTTACTACAGATCTACCCGCCACGGTCATTACAATGGTTACAACCCTCGCGCACCCCACATCTCGTCCAATCTCAAATCTCCACAGACACGTCGAGACAAGTGAGCTCCGTGAGATAACGCCAGATTTGAGTTGGGCGCATCCAATCATCTTTAGACGTTTTTCATCCACGTTGTGACTCACAGCGAGCAAGAAACCACGGGAAAACGGCTGCACCAGCACCCTTTCTTCAGGTTTTGACTATACCTGCTTGACCCTTCACCACCTGGGGTGGGGTGGGGCCTGATCGGGCCCCCTAGCTTTTTCGCGTGCGATTTCGAGCTGATGTAAATGAAAGGCGCGCCACTTTGCACACCTCTAGAGTGATCAATTTGACAAATTATGGCCAAATATTGGCGTCAGGTGAGACCAACCAGTTATAACGTCATTTCTAAATCCATGTAAGAACATTATGGTCTTTTAAGATGAGACTAAAAAAGCTGGAGTATAACTCTGCTTCCAGGAGAGGAAAATAAAGTTTCTAAATATCACTCGAAAGCTCTTGAAACGAAAAATATATGTGTCATCAATTTTGAGGTCAGGTCAATACCAAGGTCATCAGAGGTCACCAAAGTCACGGTTTTCGAAATTGTTTGTGTCTATAACTTTTGAGCAAAACAAGATACAGTCTTGAATTTGGTATCACTGTAATGAGCCCTAGGGATTTGAATGACATGCCACACGACCATGAAAAGCCAGTATCTGACCTTGACTTGAGGTAAAAGTCACGGTCTTAACTTTCAAGCCCATGCTGCGTATCATTCGAATCCTTGGGCCAAGGCAAACACATTGATGCCATTGACTTGTTCTAGGTCAAGTGGTTCCCGAGTTATACAATATCAAATATGTAAATGGGTAAAAATTTGACGCATTTTCCCTCTGTGACGTCACAAGTCAACATATGTCGTTCAAACTAGGCTTCCGAATAGGAGACGGTAAGACGCTTCCAGCGACCTCTTATTTTTTTCCGTACCACCTCCGGTTCCCGATATCGCGGGGTCCGATCGGACCACCACGCGGTGCTGAGTGCGAAAAGAGCCCAAGCGGCGTCAGGTTAACGGTACAAATATGCTATCACGTTGGTTGTTATTACACATAATCTCTACAGATATTCCAAAAGCTCCCATATCACAAATTAGGACACAAGATTCTAGCCCCTGACGCATAACATCACACGAGCATGTTGAGAAAAAAACGTATTAAGCAATACCTCTCCGCCCACATCAACCCCCTTGATGACTCAGGTGCGCCAAGCCAGCGCAGCGGCGGTACACAGGCCAGTGTCAAGGCAGCGACACAGCGCCAACGCGAACACCTTTGTCTCATACCTGGGCAGCTGACTGCACTGTCTCAGAGCACACTGTGATAAGACAATGCGTGCGTTGGCACAGGCTCCGATTGTTCTCCCCGGCGGCCCACCGCCACAATGGCAGCCCCAGCCAGAACGAATCGCTTCCTCACTCCGTATAAACATAACACAGAACAGTGCTGCAAATGCCACCGGCACAGAGCCTCCCGAGCCTACTCTGAGACCAACGGCCCATACTGACCGCCGCAGGGTCGCCGCTAACGAGCCTGAACGACCTGCACAGTGACACAGATTGGCAGCGTGTCAGCTGTGCACCGCTTGAAATCGATTGCATCGCGCGTGGTCTCACTCGCCTGAAATTCAGGTCACACGCTGCCGCGTCGGTGCGAGTCGACGCGCTGCAGTGAATCCATTTGCCGCCGGGTACCTCCTACTGTGCGAGCGTTACATATGAACACTGCACGTTCGACCAGAGATAGTCAGGAAGAATACAGGAATAGGCGCCAGAGCATAGGGGGCACCGAGCCCTTCACCCTTAAACCAGGAACTTTAACACTAACCCTATGGTGTTGATCGGAAAGAAATGGCTTGAGAACAAGTCCATGGTGCCTAACCCCGACCCTCCAACACTCCTGAATAGATGTTCTAGTACCATATTACTGGGCGGCGGAGTCGCTTGTGCTGTACGTTCGTCACTCCTCCCAGTGCGGCTCCCAGATCCCGCCAACTCGGAGATGCTGTTAATCCGACTAAGACGCGCCAACTTAACGTTGGCTACCTGCTATCGGCCTCCCGACGAGGACAACTCTCTTTAAAACATCATCACGTCCTTGTCATCAACTCAGCCAGCAGATTGCAAGTTATTGGTACTGGGAGACTTTAACCTACCAGAGATCAGCTGGACAGCAACAGCACAGGGAGTCATACCCATCCTTCAGAGAAGATCGACTCGTGCCTGTACTTTTTGGACGAATGTGATGTCTTGGGGCTGAAGCAGTGGATTACAGATCCCACTCGTGAAACTGTCGGCGTCTTTCCCATTGCAACAGATTTTCCAGTAGGCACCTTATCTTGTTTTCATGTTTCCGAGGAAGCAGTTCGAATTAATCTGAAGTCTCTAGATCCAAATAAGGCATGCGGTACAGATGACATTAGCGCTAAAATCATCGTAGAGTGTGCTGAAGAATTGGTAGCACCACTCACAAAAATATGCAACATGTCCGTTACAGCTGGTAAGGTTCCTATTAAATGGAAACAGGCCAATATCATTCCAATATTCAAAAAAGGCGACAAAAAGATCCATCGAATTATCGGTCTGTCTCCTGCTTCCAATTTTCGCAAAAATTTTGGAACGACTTGTCTACGACCAGCTGTTTCGCCATGTTTCGCCGGTGCTGTGCCCTGAGCAGCACGGTTTTGTACCTCATCGGTCATGCTCCAGCAACCTTGCGACGTATCTGGGCTCGATGTGGGAGGCCATATCGGAGGGATACTAGACGGACGCCATATATACAGATTATTCGGCAGCATTTCAAAGCGTCAACCACAAATTGATCTTCACAAACTAAAAACTCGTATCACCCGAAAGATTCGGCTCTAAACTGGTTCGTCTCGTATTCTGATAGGCGTCAGCGGGTCATCGTGAACAGTAAAACGTCCGACTGAGTTTCAGTAACCTCGGGTGTACCGGAAGGATCTTTAGTGGCCCCGCTTCTATTTTCGCTTTTCATAAATGACCTTCCAAGTGAAATTGGTTCAAATTGCTTGATGTATGCTGACGATGTCAAAATTTACCCCAAATCACCACCCCAGCTGACAGGCTGCTGTTGCAGCGATCTCGATCGCTTGCAGTCGTGGTCTGTCAGATGGGGCCTCATACTAAATCCTCAAAATGTCACTCGTTCACGATGACCTAAGACGCGACCTGTCCGGACGCAATATTCTATTGGGAACGCTGCTCTCAATTCGGTAGATAAAATTCGTGACCTAGGTGTAATATTGACAGTAAATTAACATTCTCGGCTCACGTATCCCATGTATAAAACAAGCCAACAGGGCTCTAGGTCTCCTGATCCAAAATGCCTCAAAACTGCAAAATTTGAAAAAGTATTTACCTACAGCATATTATTCCAACGTACGCTCTAATCTGGAGTACTGCAGCGTGATCTGGGCAGGCGCGGCCAAATTCACGGCGTGCGGGTTGATCGAGTGCAGCAAAGTTCCTTCTATGGCTAAATCATCACACAATCAGACCATGCTTATCATTGTCCTATGACGCTCTATGCATCATCTGGCTAACATCTCTTGAATCTCGAAGAATTCAACATGATCTGCTTTTTCTTAAAAGTATTTATTGTGGAAAAATAGACTCTGAAATTCTGTTAAGTAAATTTCCTTTACACGTGCCATCTCGATCAACTCGCACGCGTCATCTTTTCGCGGAGCGGCGCGGGCGTGTGAACACTGTGGGCCAGGGCTTTGTGTCGGATCCCGCGGGCAATGAATGCCTTCTTATCATGTTCCGGTTCCGACCTATTTTTAGAATCTTTTAGCAGTTTTAAAGTCAATGTTTTAAAATACATACGTTCATTCCGTGTACTTGCTGCGAGCTACGCCTCGCCGCAGCGGTAATTTTTAGACCATGTATTTTCTCTAGCTTTCAATTCATGTTTTACCAGTATCATTTATCGTCGGGGAGGAACATCCTAACCTAGGGTGATTCATTATATTGTTCTCATGTGTTGGTGTCTTTTACTTGTCGCATATTGTGTTTATTTTTAGGCTCTGACTTCGCCTGTAAATGGATATACATCTGTTGGCGATATAAATAAACAAATTAATAAATAAATATTGCAGACGTTGTACACAAATAACCTAGCGGGTTTCTATCGAAATAGGCAGACTCACGACATTCCGGAGCCCGACCTTAGTCAGCCGCGATTATCCGAGACGGCCTGAGCTGTGCCTCTGTGTGTGTTGGGGTCTTAGGCCGCTTCAGCTGCCAGTGGTCTAGTAAAGCGCTCCTGCGCCTCTCTAGTAATTGGCTACAACTACTGAGATATGCTGTGACCGCGCCTAGATGGTTTACTTTGTTTTGTCCTGCGCAAAGGGACAGAGTCGGTGGCGTGGGAACGGTGGCGCTGCGGGCATATCCATCACAACAAACAGAGTAACGCCTAATCAACCCCGCGAACCCCGGCACGGCGCGTTCGAGGAAACTGGGGCGACTTCTCAGGCATTTTTATTGTGACGGATGGAAAAGTAGGCCCAACGGGCTTCAGAACTCCTCGCTAGTGGCCGATCTAGAGAGCTCTGGGGTTTCACAACGCACCAACTACTGACGTTGGCGTGGCCCACCCTCACCATAAGAAGGGAAGGGTAGGGTAAATTGGGGATCCGGGAGCAGTTTTCCAGTATTCCAGCGCAGGATTTGAACTCAGGCCAGTGGCCGATTTAGAAATTCGTCTATTTCTCAATTCGCAATACAATGCAATGATAACAAATAAATACAAGACACAATATAATTCGCATAGTTTAGTGCACAGAAAGAGGTCTGGAATTCCTTGCATAAGTAGCTTCAAACACAGGGGCCGTTGACTACGCCATCGCTCCCCGCTGATGTACAAAGACAACCTTATTCTGTTAGATAGTCCAGTAAGTATAACAATGAATTCTCAGCCTTCTCCGGCCCACATTGTGCGTGTATTCAGTATGCACGGTGCGGCCGGTCGGCTTGGCGCACGGCGGGAGGGCGGGGTGTCGGCAGAGCGCACGTCAGCAACGTCCGTCACGCGCGTGATGTGGCACCCCAGTGACGCGCCACTGACGAGCGTGACACCCACGCTGACGGGCAGAACATTCGCCTCCAGTCACACGGACATCCACGGCGTCACGCATCGCACCAGGGACCGCGCACCAGATGTAACTAGTTCATCACAAATCGCCGACAGTGACAGGCAGGCCTCGACAGTTCATGTCGAATGAAACCTGAGGCAGGTGGAAGCCCCGGTCGGCTGTTGCGGCCTGCAGAGACCTGGTGCCCCCAGCCGTGATCAGGTACCGGTCGGAGTGCGTCGGCCCGGCTCCGCTGACGAGCGACAGCGGCGGGGCGCCGGGCGGCGCAGCACCCGGCTCTGGGCAGGTCCCTCCCGACCAGTGCGCACCGCCAGCACTGGTGTACTTCCCCGGCGGCACCTGGCTCACCAGTGACGGGCCGGACCTCACACATCACCTGCTATCCCAAACACCGACAGCCGGCCGGGTTCAAGCGCGGGACATGTCATGTTGCGCGCGAAACACAACGGTTTAGCTGTACAAAAAGTGCATGGAAACATTCCCACCAATAATGCCGAAACAGGGGCGTGCTAACTGTAGCTTTGTCTAATGATACACGTCCCTGTTCCTCCCAGACTTAGGCGTCTCAACCACGACAAAGTGTTCTGCAGCGGCCGACAGTGATTCTCTCGCCGCTCATCAGGTCCTCTGGTTCACCGCTGAAGGCCGACACCGGAACTGGAAGTTACGGGGTCCGCTGAGCAGCAGGTCTGCCCCGAGACTGGGCGACACCAAGGTCCGCTGATCAGCAGGTCTGCCCCGAGACTGAGCGACACCGGGGTCCGCTGAGCAGCAGGTCTGCATGACTGGGCGACACCGGGGTCCGCTGCAAACTGATCAGCAGGTCTGCTTCTAGACTGGGCGACACCAGCGTCAGCTGAAACCGATCAGGTCTGCCCCGAGACTGGGCGTCGTCAGTGTCCACTGGAAACTGATCAGGTCTGCCCCAAGACTGGGCGACACCATGGTCCGCTGAAAACTGATCAGCAGGTCTGCCCCGAGACTAGGGGACGCCGGGGTCTGCTGATCAGCAGGTCTGCCCCGAGACTGGGCGACACCGGGGGTCCGCTGAGCAGCAGGTCTGCCCCGAGACTAGGCGACAGCGGGGTCCGCTGATCAGCAGGTCTGCCCCGAGACTGGGCGACACCGGGGTCCGCTGATCAGCAGGTCTGCCCCCAGACTGGGCGACACCGGGGTTCGCTCAGCAGCAGGTCTGCCCCGAGACTGGGCGACACCGGGGTCCGCTGATCAGCAGGTCTGCCCCCAGACTGGGCGACACCGGGGTCCGCTGATAAGCAGGTCTGCCCCGAGACTGGGCGACACCGGGTCCGCTGATCAGCAGGTCTGCCCTGAGACTGGGCGACTCCGGTGCAGGTCAGATACACTATCTCAGCCGAGCAGCCGGCGCCTCAGCACTCACGCCCGGGTCATCGAAAGGTCATCAGAGTCCATTGCCGAGCCTCCTCCGGCTGTAGCAGCTGGCTTTCCACATATTTCGCCATATTAATCAAGCCAGGACTACTAGAGCTGAGTGTTTCAGCCCCAATAATTTCGAAATGAATTCTCTCCGAGGCACGTATCTCCTTGAGTGAAAACAACTTCCATAATTGTGATTGCATTCATGAATCCGTGAGGCACAGTTCCCAAACGAACCAACGTGTAGTGATCTGCTCCAGCACGAACAAGTAATAAGCGTCAGGCTCTCCTGATAGAGATGGCAGCCCCATCCCGCGCTCGGCCGGCGCGTGCCTGCACGTACCGGCGCGGGGCGGGCGGCCTTTCTCCCGATGAGGCGGCACGGCCCGCGGCACCGGAGACCAGTCTGGAGAGGCGCGGAGATGAGGACCTGCGCCGATGAAGCTGTGGTCGCATCTGCGGCCGGCGCTGATGGATGGTGCCGGCGGTGATGCGTTTCAATGAATCACCGTTTGTCAAGGCGTGCCGGCCGCTGACCACAACACTTGAGGTGGGCGGCCAGGAGGCGGGTGCCGCGCTGGCCCCAGACAAGCCGCCGGCGACGTCCGCAATACCTATACAAATCCATATTTACTGTATCCTTCAGGTGAACGGTGCACGACAATAACAATTCTGGTGATGCGATCTCGCCATTAGTGGCTGGCACTCAAAGGCAATACTTTGTAGGCCAGCCCAAGGGCAAGCAGTTTCGAGGTCCTACGCAAATTAAAAGAGGGTTTCTGCGGATCCCATCCATGTGGACGACTTCGAGGACTATAGCACATCATGAATCGTACCACTGAAACCTGCCCCGTCCACATATCTCTAAGCACATAGCGGGGATATTACATACTTTTACACCAGTTGTTACTATCCACCCTCTTCACCATACACAAACAATCCCCCAAGGGCCTGTCAGCTCCGCGGCAGACCCGCCGCACCACCGGGTCCACGCATGACGTGTACCCGAGCCTTGATATAAAAACTCTGCGGTGTCCTGCTCACAAACATATGTGGCTAGCGCGGCTCCACTGAAGTCAGAAAAACGAGAACGCACCTGATGCGTGACCTCCGACACGGCTGTTTGTGAGAGCCGCGTGGTAGGCAATCACACAGCACAGCGATCAACGTGCCAATCTCCTCCGCAGACGTACCAGTTACTCTTGACAAAGCAGGATGCAGCGCTTCAATCCGGTTAGCCATCCCGGAGTGCTCATTTCCGTTCGAGCAGATCCCAGTGCGGGGGTAGCAGCTCAGCCGCGATCACGTTTGTATCATACCCATTGCTCCTGTCTGTGACTGCTGCTGCTGCTGGAAGCCGTGAGGCAACCGACAATCGGCGCCGGGCAGGGCAACGGTGGCACCGTGACCCGACCCTGACCCCGGCGACGGCGCGCTGGTGAGAGGCGCACCGCCTCAGACGCCGTGCCCCGCCGACACCGGCGACAGATACCCGGCGGCGGCGGCGTCCCTTTGATGCATCGCCGCCGCGCTGAAAAACCACTTTTCCACATCCCCAACGCCGATCACAGAGTGCTACAGGTCAAGTGGTCCGACAAGGACCACTGAGGGTCGCCAGAGTCGGCAAAGCAGGCCGCATGTCGAACTCAAAACGATCCGACAAAGGCAAGCGTGAGTCATGGATATAGGTGCTGAGTATGGCTAACGCTGATCTGGAGATGCGCTCAGCTAGCGGCTCCACTGGTCAAACCCAGTACAAGCCGAGACGCCGGCCCATCTGAATTGAGTATGGAATAATAGATCATGGCCTCTCGTACCATTCCACCCTGTGGCCCTGGCAGAGTTTTCGGAATGCACTAACCACACCAGCTCACTGAATGTAATCAGCTGGAGACCACACCTGTCTGGGAACCGCAACACACATTTCATCCGGCATACCCCCCCCATAGAGAAGGCAACAAAAATTGCAGAAAAAATACCGCCCAAACATTTTGGACATCCAGATTATCCTCTGCATATATCCTTCAGGAGCGTTGAACAGTTCATTTTCCGCCCGGGGTTGCAGGGTCACATTGCTCCATGCAGCAGGGAGTGCCGGCCACGCCGACATATCAGCCCGAGCTGTGAAGGGCGGCGCAGGTGACAGCTTTCTCGGCCGCAGGAAGTGCCTCAGGCGGGGGTCTTCCCACTCAAAATCCTGGAGAGCGGGGCTAGGCGCTCCAGATTCTATCAGGATACACATCACGCCATGCGTCATGAAGAACTTCATTAACTACCGTAGGAACGTATTAAAGAGGAGGGGGGGGGGCAGTCGCCACCAGTAGGTCCGTGGAGCCCACCCCCCACCCACTCCCACTCCTTTTGGACATCGGGACCCATGACGGGAGTTGAAGGCGCCCAGAACGCTCTTAAAATACGAGAACTGTGCGATAAATGAGCCTTAAAGTCGCATTTGGCCACCCTGACTGAGGCGCCCTGTTTCCGGCGTCTTCCATTGTTTGCGGCCCGTCCACTGCCCGCCGGAGACCCCCAAACTATCATTTGGCCACCCCTCTCCATACAGCAGCGTCCCTTGGCCAAATCTACTCTACTTCTACCCGTTAAAACTTTCGAAATACTCACTTCTCGGCAAAAAAACCGTCATACTGGAGCTCCTCGAAATGCACATAAGAGCTCCCCAGATGGCATACGCCGTCCCTAGGGCTTTTGAAATATCCAACCCTTCCCCCTCCCTATCAAAATATGGGATCCATCACTTCAACAGAGAGAAGTGAAACTATGATGATGTTTGGTTTTGCGTAGTCTAGGCTATGTGCCCATCTTTGGGTTAAATGTCGAGAGAAGTGAAACTACTAGCCAAAGCAGCACACAATTCAGTTTTCGATGTACTTCAAATGGTATTTGAAATTATTCGCATTTATCGCCAGCGTCCATGTTTAATGCCGGAATTGTTGATATTACAACAGAAAGGTTTTGTTGAGCACCAGTCTAACAGGTTGACGTTTTCCCAACGTTGCGTCACCCTGCCTCTGTTAAAGCGTACAGTGACTGCAGTGTCACGGGGCGGAATCAGGAGGGCGCATCTGACTGAACTGGGACAGGGGCCGGGCAGTGATTTCTCAGACAGACCACAGGAGCGGCCCACTGGGACCAGGACTGGAGAGTGATGTCCCAGACAGCAGGAGCGGCCTACTGGGACCAGGACTGGAGAGTGATGTCCCAGACAGCAGCGGCCCACTGGGACCAGGACTGGAGAGTGATGTCCCAGAAAGACCACAGGAGCGGCCCACTGGGACCAGGACTGGAGAGTGATGTCCCAGACAGGCCACAGGAGCGGCCCACTAGAACCAGGACTGGAGAGTGATGTCCCAGACAGGCCACAGGAGCGGCCCACTAGGACCAGGACTGGAGAGTGATGTCCCAGACAGGTCACAGGAGAGGCTCACTGGGACCAGGACTGAGAGTGATGTCCCAGACAGGTCACAGGAGCACTGGGACCAGGAAGTATGTCCCAGACAGGAAAGCAGCGGTCCACACTGAGGAGCAGCGCAGACGGGAGGGGCTGTTCGCGACCCTCACCCCTGCAGCCGCCAGTTCACCACATCAATCACGGCGAGCGGCGCGTCAGTAAGCCTACCCCGGAGCCATTAGTCGGCACCGCCCTTCAGCGCTGTGTCGGACCTGCCCAGCATTGCTCTCTGGCCGTCCCGGCAGCCCGTGGTTCCGGCCATTGCCCGTTAGTTCGTATTCCACTCACTTTGATTTGTTCATGCCTTTCCTGCAATTCTGCCCTAACTCTGGCCTCGCCAGTCTGCCTAGGCAAATCCGGTCTGCTAATACAATACACTGTCAGTTATCCAAAACAGGAATACAGCTCGGGAGTGACGTAAGACGACCGACAGCTGACATGGGAAACAAATACGATCCCAACACCTCTCAACGACAGCCTGAGGCAGAAAAGGAGGAAACGCGTAGAAGTGACCGAAAAGAGAACTAACACGAGCGCCCGGGGACGGCCACTGGCAGATCCAGGGTCATGCCCCCTTTTCCCAAAAGTCTGGAGGGCCATTTGACCTCCTAAAGGATTTACCCTTAAAACGAATAGAATATAAGCTAGAATCAGCAAAAGAAACGGAATAAAAAGACATTCTCTCCAAGAACCCGCTAAGGCAAAATTACATATAATGGTGAGAAAACAATACTTGATCCCCATCGCAGAATTATGCACGTTCCACCCTCCCCCCTCTCCCTGACCAGCAGTATTTCATACAAAAAAGAAATATCGCACTCAATCCCACCACCCTCCTCAGAATCTCGGCCCAGTCGACTCCCCCTCCATCTCAAGTGATGGATCCGCCACTGGGGACGGCACAACAACCAAACCAATAACCTATACCCTTTGAACAGTAACTGTTCAAAGGTTACAGGGAAGGCTGTACCGCCATCTACATGACAAGTCAGCAAAACACGATGAGTGACCTCCTGTGTGGCCGCAAAAAGGCCAGATGTCAAACAGGGAACGTCACAAAACATCCCGGCGCCCACAAACTCTAGCTGCGGGCACCGGCAGGCGGCAGCTCCAGTATAGACGCATACTGTTCCAACTGGGTTACCCGTCTCGCTCAGCCACACATACCGGAGGCAGCGGGGCGCCACAGCGCTGATGAGCCGGTGAATTGGTGAACAGCACAGACCAGCACCGGCCGCATACCGGCGGCGAAACAACAGAACTCGGCCGCCCGGGCTGCGGTGCGGCACCGACGCAGCAATAGGCAACATCCGGCCCCCCGCTCACTGGAGCTCTCCCGGACAGGACAGCCGGCCCGATCCAAACCGGCAAAAACGGGGGGGGCTAACAGATATCTAACCCAGAGTTAAGCCACCTTACATCTTAATTCCAAGGTAAGGTACGGTAATAACCATTTTACCGGCTCAGCGACTTGCCATTGCTGAGGTCGTTTACATCCTCGAACTCTTGCCCGAACCTTCAGGAGACCAAGCTACAACTTTCTCCGGGAACTTGCCGGGACCTGAACCGGAGCCGGCCGCGCAGAAAACCGGCATGCTGACCTTTATATAACGCAGCACCTTCCGTGAAAAGGTCAGTCTTCACGAGTACATAATTCACCTTTTCCATTTTATAACCGAAACTGCTGAAGTATTTCCACCTTCAGCTTGACTTCAATTTGCCTTTTAAAACCAACACTTAATAAGCATATGAAATGGGTCAAAATCATAATTTCTAGAACCTGCTCCCGAATCAGGTCGTGGTCATTATTTCACACTGATATTGCACGGGATCTAGGAGAAATGGCTTGAAGCTAATACATTATATCTGGTATATAGACAGCTTTTTCTCTTTATTAACACCACCCACCATATCTACTTCGCGACATTTGTATCTAAATATATATAAATCACAAAGAAACTGAGATCGAAGGAGTGTTCCAAGCCCTACTTCCCAAAAACGGGGCAAAGAGGGATCGGAGGCTCAGTGGTGCAAGGTCTAACCCTCTTCGAATCGATAGCTGCCCATGGGCAATAGAAAGTCCACGGGTGGAAAATAAATTGCAATAGGAGGGAATTCAAAACAAGCCAAAGTGCAGAGGCATCGAACTTTACCCTAACCAGATCAGCTATTAGCCCTGTTCCAGCTGTCAGCACAGTTTTGTCAGCAGACCTCCCCTCCAGAAAAGTAACATCAGCGCCATAATCGCCTCTTGTTTGTGCTAAGCAAAGGGAACTTCAACCTTTATATCATTAAAAAATATTAGGCCGCCACTTCGTGCACTTACGGTTTTTCATCAGCACAAACAGCAGGCCGTCAGACCTTAAAACCTCTAGAACTAGTTCCCGGGGAGAGGCTACAGTCCTGTGACGTAGGCGCAATGCGGCCCGCTGATTGGTGCTGACAAAACTGTGCTGACAGATGGAACAGGGCTATTGTCTGGATTCTTTACAAAGGAATGTTCTGGATTCAGATACTTAGACTGCGTTTGTGCTGCAGTTGTATTGTATGTTTTTAACAAATTGTCGAAAATGTGAATGACCCTAAGCCATAAGCCCCTAAATATGTAATGAGAGCCTATGGCAAAGCATCGACCATAAACGGCACGAAAATAAATAAATATTCGGCAACAAACGTGAATAACCTAAAGAGAAATCAGCACTGAACACCTGGAGCCGGTTTTTCTATGAACTACCCGGTGGTACAGCACGGACGTTTCCTCACCCGATGCCTTTGCAGACACCCTCACGACTAACATTCCAAATCATTCCACTTCATCTTTTTCCTCTCTGACAAGGATCAGTGTTCCTATGTCTCACCAAAAAATAATCATGAGACCGAAACTAGTTCACGCTGACTAGTTGACGCTGTGGGGAAAGAACACGGCGTGCACCGCACCAGTAAAGAAACTGGTTTGCTACCCCTCCATCGTGAGAGAACATTATCAACGTCCCATTTCATAGTCGTGCTAGTCTTACACAGCCCACATGGTGGTCCGATGTGTCAAATGACGCAATAATAGGTCAGCCAGACGTTTAGTACCCGGCGGTGGTGGTGTTTTTATCCCAACAGTTGTCTGGCGTGGTTGTTTTGGGTCAGAGGTGGAAGCTTTACCGCTACGGCGGCCACAAAACGCCATATTCTTGGAAACAACACCTTGTATCATTGCGCAGCATTATGTAGATGTCTAAACCGCACCATTTGCATCAGCACGCACCGCCATCCCAGCTTTCCACTGATCTGCAGCTGCAAGCTCCCAATGCCGTAACAATAGACCACGCGTGAACAGGGTCCAGTCAAAAGCCCGGCCGGCTGGACTGACGGACTGAGGACTGAGGACTGAGGCGGACTGCGGCCGCTCCAGGCGGCAGCGCGGCACTCACGCGCTCGGCTGACGCGCGGCTCGCAGCCGCACTCCCTCTCGGCGCTCCTGCGCGCCGGGGCGCTGTTGAGCAGACGGTCGAAGATGAGGATCCACTCCTGACCGTCATCCCAGAGCGTGCTGGGCCCGCGGTGCTGGCGGTGGCGGGGCTTGTCGCCGCCGCCGCCGCTGCTGCAGCTGGAGTCGGCCGGCTCTGAAGCCCACTCGGTCGGCTCGTCCAACACCACGCCCTCGTCCCCGTTCTTCAGATCATCCACCGGAAACGACGGCATGGCCAGTCGCTAGCAACGGTCCGTGCAACACGCCGCTGCCGTCACAGCGCTCCCACAGCCGTTCAGGTCCATCCAGCTTCGCAAGCCACACGTTCACCGACAGCACGCCACTCGTCTATTCTGTTCGCACCGTATTCACTGTACCCGCGGCGCGAACGCTCCTCGCGCGGCGCCGCCAGTCGGCACACTGGCCGGCAGCGACGCGCTGCACCCGCGCGACGGCAGCGACAGCGGCAGCGGGGCGGCACCCGCCGGCCGCGCCGTCGCCCCAGGGGCCGCCGGGTCAGGCACCCGCGCCGGCCTCCGCTCCCGCTATCGGCCATCTGAGAGACCGGCCACCGACGCCGGCCGACCGCATCGTTAACCCATATCTCGTTACCAACGCCAGAAGCCGCAGATGGAGTCGCGGTGTCCGTGTGTCCGGAGCAGGGCTGACCGGCCGCGCAGATGGAGTCGCGGTGTCCATGTGTCCGGAGCCGGACTGACCGGCCGCGCAGATGGAGTCGCGGTGTCCGTGTGTCCGGAGCCGGACTGACCGGCCGCGCAGATGGAGTCGCGGTGTCCGTGTGTCCGGAGCCGGACTGACCGGCCGCGCAGATGGAGTCGCGGTGTCCGTGTGTCCGGAGCCGGACTGACCGGCCGCGCAGATGGAGTCGCGGTGTCCGTGTGTCCGGAGCCGGACTGACCGGCCGCGCAGATGGAGTCGCGGTGTCCGTGTGTCCGGAGCCGGACTGACCGGCCGCGCAGATGGAGTCGCGGTGTCCGTGTGTCCGGAGCCGGACTGACCGGCCGCGCAGATGGAGTCGCGGTGTCCATGTGTCCGGAGCCGGACTGACCGGCCGCGCAGATGGAGTCGCGGTGTCCGTGTGTCCGGAGCAGGGCTGACCGGCCGCGCAGATGGAGTCGCGGTGTCCGTGTGTCCGGAGCCGGACTGACCGGCCGCGCAGATGGAGTCGCGGTGTCCGTGTGACCGGAGCAGGGCTGACCGGCCGCAGCCGCCCGCTCTATGCGTTCCTCTTCCAACGTATGTCTCCGATTGTTAACGGCGCCGTCCACCGCCGCAGCTGCCGCCGCCAGTACGGCCACGTCGGATTCGACGATGCCATTCTGGTAACGAGATGTAAACACGCGCAAAAAACGCGTTCCTCCCCTCACACAGCAGGCAGGGAGGAATGCTTGGGGTAGCGGGATCGTTGTTCGGCATCTCTACTCTGTGCCGGACCACCCACCGTCGTGTCTATGGATTCAGACGGGAGCAACGCCCTGGTGGGGGGCAGGAAGGACTTGGACCGCTCACCTGTAGCAGCGGCGGGAGCAAGCCCACAGGTCCTAATTTGAGGTAATACTGCTACGCCCAAATCAATGCCGTTCGCTTCCCGCACGCTGCACCCAACGCACCATCCAGAGCGGCGATTTGGTATGGGACTACCGAGGCAGCGGGTAAATAGGACCTCTTCATGAACGCAAAAACTTGCCAAAAACAGTCACATATTATCATATTTGGCATTTTAGGGCGCGCCGACATCTAGGGTCATACGGTGCCCACGCGGTCACAGATGAGGGTGTTCACTACAACTCTGATATGAAAATAATCAGCTTTCATTAAGGCTATAATGATGCATTCGAATGGGCTCATGACCAAAGGCGTCGCCACGGATTTTTCACTTTGATTCCAATCTAGCATACCCGGGGTAGAAGTGGAAGACGAGCCGGAATTTAACAGATGTCTCAGAGAGTGTTGCGAAGCAGCAAACTGACACCAAATTTCAAAGAATTTACACAGGCCCACGCTAGCACAGTGGAAATGCAAAGAAACTACGACTCCGCAAGATTTTTAAAACACATCTTCACATCCACTACTTCATCAGTTGAGGGGACGCGTTCCTCCTGCTTTGGGCACCTATGCTCGCGATTAACATTTTATTCATCAAACATGGTTACCTGGGGCATGTTCCAGCGCATCCTCAAACCTGATCTAACTTCCTCAAAGCTCCTCCAACTTCCTCTCGCCCGTTCCAGCACCTCCTCATACTTCCTCAAAGCTCCTGTAAACTCCTCTCAAACCTGCTCTAATCTTCTCTCAAACGAAAGGTGTTTTTCGGAGCACTATTCAGACGCGAATCTCGGTTAATAAACCAGAACAAATAGTTGTTCAGTGAGAAACGGCGTTTGTGGGCAGTCCATGGTTTTGATTTCGTTGTTTTTCTGTGTGCCACTTCTGCTAAAATACAAAAAGCGAGCATGGGAGGCCTTAATCATTTCTTGATAATTCCTTAGCTTCGCTACGCCCGCCATACTGGCGCTGATCAGAAGCAATCAGCTGATATCTCGTCCCAGCTCGTTCCAACAGACACCGATTTTCGCTCCTGCTCCGAGGTGATCTACGTTCCTCTTATCTTTTTTCTGAAGAGGCACTAGACAAACCCCTACTGCCTATTGGGACAGCCAACCAACGCTGGAGAACGGTCGGAAGTAAAAGCATACTTCCCGCAACGTTTTCGCCGCAGCATCGAACACCACGTTAGCAACCCTAATTAGCAAGCATCGATATCACGCGAGCCAGCATCAGCTACACCGCTCGGCTGCGGGCCTGCAGAGAACACGCGTGACTTCATTTCGGTCGGCCTTTCTCTCTCGCGTGCGCCATTGCGGGTCGCGTTCAATTCCACCAAGCCACTGCATCATCATCACAGCTATTACACGGCCGATCGCGTGCGGCCAAGTGCCGCACCGCGCGGAGGTGCGATGTCGCGAAACGCCGCACCGTGCGGAGGTGCGATGTCGCGAGACGCTGCACCGCGTGGAAGCGCGATGTCGCGAGACGCCGCACCGCGCGGAGGCGCGATGTCGCGGGACGCAAAACCGCGTGAAGGCGTGATGTCCCACCACCGCCTGGCCCCGCTGTTTATGCGTTCTCCCAGCATCCGCGGCGGCTGTGTATTTTTACGCGCCCGGTGGAGGCGGCATGCCGCGACGAGAAGGGGGCACGCGACACTCACCAGCGCAGAAATAGCGCCCGAGGGGAGAGCGCGGGTAAATCGGCCGGGAGCAGAGTCTTTGTGCTCACACACGTGCACAAGCGGCCGCCGAGCATGCCGGGCACAGCAGCCGGAGGTGGAGCACGGTGCTCTGATCATCTCGAAAGTCTGATCAACGCACCCTGCTGCCAATCAATACAAACCATTCGACATTTTATCGGCGTCGTCGGCTCTATTTTTATTGATACCGCCGCCATACGGCGCCAGTAGCGGCCGGAAGTGTTAAGTCCCGGCACGCCTCCACGGTAAGTGCGGTATGATAGGTTGGCTGTGGTCCATACCGGATGGCACGCCAAGCCTATGACACGCGCGCACATTACAGCTTGGCATGCCTCACTGCCGGGCGATGATACACGACATACTGTCATCTGTCACCACCGGGGACAGCCTGGCGCTGTGCCTGGACATGTGCGTACGATAGCGGCGCTGCCCGGCGCCGTGCATGGTCACGTGTGTACCTCAGCGGCGCCGTGCATGGTCACGTGTGTACCTCGGCGGCGCCGTGCATGGTCACGTGTGTACCTCAGCGGCGCCGTGCATGGTCACGTGTGTACCTCGGCGGCGCCGTGCATGGCAAGTGTGTACCTCAGCGGCGCCGTGCCGACTGGCCCACCTCAGCGACGCACAAGCCAGGCTTACACGCGCGATGGCACTGGTCGACGTCAGCGGCACAGGCACCGGCGGGCCGGACAAAACGGGCTGAGGCCTGTGCCCCACCGCTGCTACATACCGCAGTACGAGCCACGCCAGTGATGCCCAGCTGTTTCAAAATGAATGCATGACACTCACCCTTGAGGCAATCTGCAATGGTCTGCAGACCAAGGTGAAGGATATAATGTTGTCTAAGAAAGAATGCTACGACGTAAAACACTGGGAATATATCTGCATTCTAAACAGGCCATTTTTTCTAAAAAAAATATCGATCTGTCACGTGACACACATCAATACACGGATCACTCACGGTTTGTTCACGACTCTGTATAATGGGCTGCGGTGAGACCGCAGCGTCCCATTTGCTCCCACACCACTGACAGAGGGCGGCAGTGCCGGCGGCTCTGTTGTGATCTGTGCTACCCCGCGGCAGCCGGGCGCCGTTGCAACACAACACGACACGGCCACGGCTGCCGGCGCCCGCCGGCTGTCGGAGCCGCGTCACCACCGTCCCCACGCCGGGTCACGGCGGGTTCCCGCCCACACTGGCGGCTGCACGGGAGCGCGGGGTCGGGCCGCCGTAGGTCACAGCCACACAGACAGGCGGACCCGCCCGAGGTCGTCTCAGCCGATACCGCAGTCACAGACACGCTGGCGAGCTCTATAGCGGAGACAGGAACATTGTTCACAGACACGCCGGCGAGCTCTGCAGCAGAGATGGGAACAATGCCACTGCAGTCACAGACACGCCGGCGAGCTCTATAGCGGAGATAGGAACATTGTTCACAGACACGCCGGCGAGCTCTGCCGGGGAGATGGGAACAATTCCACTGCAGTCCCAGACACGCCGGCGAGCTCTATAGCGGAGATAGGAACATTGTTCACAGACACGCCGGCGAGCTCTGCAGGGGAGATCGGAACAATGCCACCGCAGTCACAGATACGCCAGCGAGCTCTATAGCGGAGATCGGAACATTGTTCACAGACACGCCGGCGAGCTCTGCAGCAGAGATAGGAACAATGCCACGGCAGTTACAGACACACCGGCGAGCTCTGCAGTGGAGATGGGAACAATGCCACGGCAGTTACAACACACGCGAGCTCTGCAGTGGAGATCGGGACAATACTACCAGATGCCGTCTCCCCTCCAGGGGTGCGTGCGGGTTACACCAAAGGTAACAGCAACATAAGGCCTTCTGGAGATGAAGCAATTGTACACAGGGGCTGGTTGCGAATGACAACGCGATCCAATTGAACCGGATTCAATGACGACGAGATCACACTCTGTTCGAAACAGAACAATGCAAGACGAGATACTGATCTTTCCTTACACCTCAGTGAGGAAAATTGCTCAGGTGCTCCCACACTTCTCCGTAAAAACCGTCTCACAAACGTTTAACCGCCTCTTTTCTGGGGATTCTGTCATCCAACGGCTATGATCCTATGCAAAATCTGGAAAGCGGAACAGCTATTGCTTGGTTTTACGTACCGATAGACATGTTGGCTGAGGAAGTCCAGGTTACAGCTTTGTGAAAATGTCGCATGGGGGCAAAACACAGGCAGCTCACTGACCCTGACCAGTATCTCTGTCTAACGACTGGGGCTGCTCGGCAGTGACGCTGTGATAAATACCAGCCTTAGTTAAGTACCATACGCTGGACTTAAAATTTCGCAGTGCTGATCCCGGGACAACCACTGGAACAGAATCAACACTTAACTTTATACCTGCCTATAGATTATACCACGACTGACATCGGGTTTCGCGGGGAGCTACCATATAAATACGAGACACTGAGCGCAGAATATTGCTAGGGATCCTTGCAGACCCAGCCGCCATATTCTTCTACCTTACATCATGTTTTTCAGTGGCAACCGGAGTAAGCCGGCGAAGGTATTACGCTCTCTGTAACACAGTCTCAAAATGTACAAACATCTGCTCTGAATCATCCCGGTGCTGAGATATTCGTCGTAATTGTTTGTTTATTTGTTTGTTTGCTTTTTGTGCTTTTTTGTAGGTACACCACCAAAATGAATCGGCGATGAGTTTAACTGAAACATTAATGTGTAGATAATACCACTGCCTATAGATAACACATCTTTTCACCTCCTGAAAGTCTGTACTGGCGATGACAGTTCACACAAGATGACAGGAGCGTAACTCAGGGCATATTTTTAGGATTTGGGACTGGTGGGCATTCGGCTGAAAAGGGCACGAATTCCCACCGAAAGGGCACTCCTACAGCATCAAATGACTGGTAACTGATGGGTACTGGGTCAGGGTCGTTCACTGGTGGACATAGCGTGGGGGATTGGTGGGCAAAATGCACGCCACTTTGTAGCTTAAAATATTCCCTGGCGTAACTGGTTCCAGGTGATGACAGAACTGTTCGTATCGATGAGGGATCACGTCACACGTTCTGGTACAATCAGCGCCACCTTTATCCCGGCATGACGGACAACTCCCTCCCGCAACCGAGCGAGCGCCCGGCACTAGTAGTGACTGAATCAGTAACCAGGCGGCTTCCAAGAACGTTTCCGACAGAGGGCGCTGCCCTTTCATCTATTCGAAGCTCAGTTCCTGCACCGAAGGAAGCACAGACCATCCCCAGCAGCAGTGGCGCATCCAGGACTTCATTAAGGGGGGGAAACCGAGCTCGAGGCTCTCCCGCCGTTCCTTGGATTAGTCTCCGGCTATGTATTCACTAAAGACACTCCTGACATTTTGACCAGTCCCCTCTTGTATCCGCCATTGCCCAGCCGCTTCACCGTTTGCCGCAACTCAGAACCACACATTTCGCGTTCGGACGACAATGGCTGTGGCCATACTTCTTTCCGGTAGGCGACGGTTGCCATTGGCGCATTGCAGAGAGTGGATGCTATTCAGTGCTTGATTAGCCCAAAGCACAAACTTTCTCCAGTTGGCGAGACTTCATGACCGCTCTCTGATAAATGCAGAAAATCATAAAAAACGGGCCAGATTCTACTTCCCCAGACAGCGCAGTGAATCTGGCTTAGAAGTAACGGGCACGACGGGGGGCGGGGCCGATAGCTTTAGAGGAATTTCAGACACCAGCCAGCCACTTTTCCCATCGACCAAAAGAAACCCCCCTATATTTCCTAGTCATTTTTCCATCAGAGCAGGTCCCCAGTGTCTGGAACAGTAGACGTCAGCCACGTCCAGGTTGAGCATCCTAGGCCCAGGCTCGGTGGAATTGCCCGATTTCAACATAGGCATTCCCTAGCCCCTTTCCATATCTGTGGCAGTTATGTTCCCGCATAACCCCGCTTATAAAAAAATAACTTTCAAACACAGGTCTCATTGAGCGAAGTTTAAAGCTACCCGAAATGTAGCGGGCGAGTGTTTCAAGCCACCGCACTACTGTGAACGTGAATGAAATCGAGCTAGAACTTGGTCCGCAAAAAGTGTATCCGCTTGAGAAAGTGTTCCTTCTTCTTCAATAAAAAACGGCACCGTATTGATAATTACTTAAAGGATTTGATAAACGTAGGGAATTTAATCAGTAATTATAACTACTCGGATGGATAATTCTGCGATCAGGCATCTTTGGGAATACAACCTTACCATGGTAACTGATTTGGAAATATTAATCTAATACAACTTAAAGGGAATGTGGCACCTTTATAACGTGATTCTAACTGAGATAGCCAAGTTGTAAAGCATACCGGAAAACCCGGTACTCTATATCTCATTTGTCTTGAAACTCAAAAGTTCCGGAGGGAAAAGCTAAAACCTACCAGAAACGTACCCTACATGTACCCTTAGCAGCAGGCCTCAGTTGTCATGGCTGTTGGTGTGATGACGTATGCTGACGTCACGGTGAGAATCAGCCAATCGGAGCAATTGAAGCATATTAAATATGGTAGTGGTTGCCAGATCATGACATCATCCACAGGCAGATATATATTTCTTTCCCTAGAAGAGCATTTTAAAAATAAAAATATTGAGCTTATTGTACATTTTTTCAGAGAAATAATGGACGCCTCCATGATTTTCGGCTAAAAGTACCCCTAATTAAACTAAATTCCAGGATTCGACCAAGGTGACACATTCCCTTTAAGCATTCCAAAAATCCTCAAAATCTTAAGAGAACAATCGCTTCAACTGTGCGTGCTGCTCACGCACGCACGCTCTCGCTCTCACGCGCGCGCTCGCTCGCTCGCGCGCGCGCGCGCGCGCGCGCACGCTCGCCGCGCGCGCGCGCGCCGCGCTCGCTCTCTCTCTCTCTCTCTCTCTCTCTCTCTCTCTCTCTCTCTCTCTCTCTCTCTCTCTCTCTCTCTCTCTCTCTCTCTCTCTCTCTCTCTCTCTCTCTCTCTCTCTCTCTCTCTCTCTCTCTCTCTCTCTCTCTCTCTCTCTCTCTCTCTCTCTCTCTCTCTCTCTCTCTCTCTCTCTCTCTCTCTCTCTCTCTCTCTCTCTCTCTCTCTCTCTCTCTCTCTCTCTCTCTCTCTCTCTCTCTCTCTCTCTCTCTCTCTCCCGCTGTAAAATTACAAAGATCTGCAGTTCAGTGTTCTCGCCGGCCAGTGAGCGACACCGGCACTCTCACCGGCTCCCACGCCAAAACACCGCTTTTATCGGCCATTCCATCTACATTGACAGGCTAAGTGCATGTTGGCAATACATCATTCCGCGTGAACAGTAATTGTGCCGTCACGACGAACACCCTTTCCGTGCTCTATCGCCATTCATGTAACGACAGCGAACCCCATTTCAACGCGGAAGAGCATCACCCGAGTATTCCATGACATCATCGTGACGCTACGCATCAAGGGAGCTACAGCTAACTTTTCAGAACACAGGAAATACGGCGAGCAATCACATCATTGTCGTGTGTAGTATGCAAAGTTGCCAGAAAAGTAACGGTGTCTGTAGCTCAAAGTTCACAAATTATATGTAAATTTGCATTGAGAGGCCAGCCATTGCGTTTTCACCAGTTTTCGCAACGTGATTACGTATTTTGGCGTCAATCCAGCACGGAGGTGGTAAAACCGGGCAGAAGTCAGCGGGCATGTTCCAGCGCCACCTGGAATTCGCTGTACCTTCCTCTCACCCGTTCCAGCGCCTCCTAAACCTTCCTCAAAGCTCCTCCAAGTTAATCTCAAACCTGATCCAATCTCCTCTCAAACGAAAGACGGTTTTTTTAGGAGATTAGAGGAGCAAAATGCTGGCGCACCAACTTCACTTGATCAAGCAAAACAAATAGTTTTACAGTGTGAAAGGAACGTTTGTGGGCAGTTTATGGTTGTACTTTCGCTGTTTTTCTGTATGCCACTTCCGCCAAAATACATTAAATGAGCATGGGAGGCCCTAATCAAATCTCGATAATTCCGTAATCTCGCCACGCCTGTCATACTGATGTTGGTCAGTCACAATCTGCTGATATCTCCTCCCAGTTTGATCCCACGGACACTGATTTTCGCACCTGCCCCGATGTCCTCGAAGTTCCTTTCAAATTTTTTTCTGAAGAGGCCCTGGAACAGACCCAGTGTCTTACGCACTGATATTTGGAGACAATTCAGTATATAACTCACCAATATTCGTAATAACATACGGTGTGTATTCAAGTGAATATGTTTTATCGAGTACCCGAGTTTACGCTGTGTGCTAGGTTCAGCCGAAGTGAAGGTGCTCTGCCTTTTTGACCGCGGTAATTCGTACCTCAGGCTTTCGGCCTCTACAACTTCCATCGAGCCAAGGCCTGTAATAACTCCACTATTATATGCGAAACGAAAGGAAAATGAAGCAAATTTTCAGCCGGACACTTGCATAAAAAGCGGCAGCTGTTCTTGCCCACTTCTACCAGACCGGTGCCGAGGTCCCAAAGAAGAAACATTGCCCGGCGAGTCTCGCAGCTATAGCTTGCCGTGACAAAATAGCAATGCAGACATATTCCTACCTGCGTCGATGCTACCAAAGGAGGGATAACTAAATCAACATCCCTTCTTCAATGCTTCAAGTTTCCAACTAGCGATAACACCACCTCGGATATACCTCATTGGTTACTGTATCGCCACTGCGCAAGGCGAATCGTTGCGAAGCGAAGCGAATACCCTACCTACCATCCCTACTCCTATACTGTACCTTACTGAGCAAGTACAAGGACGAGTGTCGACGTTTCACCAACACCAAGGAAAGGGAAATAGTGTTTAAAACATACATAGATGCAAATGACAGCACCCACTTAATTTCAAATTCCACTAAATTCAAATTTCAAATCTGAACAATCTAGCCATGATTTTCACAATATTAGTTGACGGGAGAGTCCGGGAGACGCACAAAGCTTGATCTGATCAGCTTTTACTTCAATAACAGGGCTGAGAGCAGCCTGTCTTTTATTTTCTTCGACGCTTGTCCAAAAACCATTCTCTTGATGAGAAACTAGCAACAACGCTTCTGTAATTAGCAACAATGTTTCAGGATACCATTTGCTTGTTTCCCTTCAGTGCTGAAGCATTGTATTTCACATTGATTGCGAGGAAAATCAGTTATAGTAAGCATAGCGGGATGGCATCACAGTAATAATACGACCGCAGTGATAGGTAAACTCAGGGTCACCGGTCTCATGGGTAGGTAAAACGGTCTCGACAACCGGTCCAGTCTGCATGTACTTCAGCAGGCAACTGTGGCACGAAACCCTCTAGTAGTCGAACCATGAACTGCAGCTTACACGCCGTCTCACTAGATGGCCACCGGAACGCGTCTCGAAGCCGTGTCCAAATCGTACTCCCACACCCCGCCCCATGCACTGGCGACCCATCTGTTCAGCTCCGCACATCTGTGTTCTAAACAGCGACGTAACAGCGCCGGACTTGCCTGTACCAGCTTCAAACCACGACAAAGCACCACCAGTCGAGACGACCGGTGTAAAACCGGCAGAAGGCACGGGCACAGCGCCCCGTTCCAGCTGCGAGCAACATGGACGACAGGGACGTCGGCAGCGGCCGGCGACTCCGCGCTAACAGGTTCGGAGCGGCCTCGAGCCCACGCTCTCGATACCATCTCTGGCGTGCCATAACGACTTTCCCGACACGATCGGAGACGTGCGCGGAAGGGTGTCCACTCCCATGTATATGTATTAAGGCGTGTGCCTAATTCTCAAGGTTTCCGGGCACGTGCGACTGCGTTGGCCCATACATTTTTGCATTAAACACACGCTACAGGCAAACACTCCAGCGTCAGCAATAGTACTCACCGTCGGTAGGCACCAGGGAGAGGGCCGCCGTGGGCATCATTTGGCCAGAGTCCTTCACTTGATCGAACATGGTCATCAGCGGACCCAGCCTGCAGACGAGGGATAGACGATCATTCACAACAAAGCTAAAACGCACCGCACGGTGTGTTAAACAAATCATGACTATCACGAAAGTGATTCAGAGAAATTTAGAATACTTTCCCACGTAGCGGAAATTTGTGCCAGCACCAGTGTCAATCTTAAACCTAAGCATGGCGATGGATTTTCACGGTAAAATTATCATGGCGCCAGCGCAAACACCAAGATAGACGAAGCACTGGCGACACTGGTGCTCACCGAGTGCTCAGCCATCCTGATTGTTCTCGCACCAAAAAGCATAAGTTTAAACCAGGAGTGATGGTGATATCTGTGCATATACTATGAATGAATCATCCATAATTCAGTGGCTGTGAAAGGCAACATGGCGCCCGCTGCTCAATGGATTCCAACACGGCAGGATAATACGTAAACTTAGTGTTCCTTAGTGCGCAAGTGGAATAATCTTCCTTCATAACAATTGTTGGGATTCAATTAACCCGAACGACCTCTGGCATCCCATTGGGGCACAAGTCTTCATTCTATTGGGATATGTTGCGGACATTGCACCACACCTTACTGAGGAAATGCCTCCGTTTACCCAGCTCTAATAATGCTGAAAAACAGTAGTTAACGGAGCGAAAATGCCGCCTCGTCAGCTGGCCTTAGAGCGCTATAGGATTAGGACCGGGCTCCGCTCGCAATACTCGTTCATGCGCAAACGGAAGGGCTTCAATCGAGCGAGATATAAAACCAAGGGACTTTCAGCGCACGCTACACCTAAAGTAGTCTACAGTAGAAACACCTCCGTAAAAACAGTTATAAATCTACCACATACCAGAGTCAAATAATAAAAAGGTATCGAGCAGTTTGGTCCGGTGCTCTACACGCCGTCAGTTCTTTAGTACCGTCTGAGACACCGCGTCTGACCGGCTTCCACCCCGGTCACGGGCCCAGAGCCAACCTCCAGACAAGTTCGAATGGCTAGCGTAGGGCGCAGTCAGAGCCTCTAAACCAGTCCATTGCCAGTGGCCAGCAGACGCAGTGACACCTTCTCTCGCCGGCGCACACACCTACGGAGATACACATATGAATACAGCCGGCCGAATGGTGTGCATTGATTGTTGCTGGCGCTGCCAAGTAATGCTGTCGCGCAGAGACAAAAGGGTATCTTTCATTGTTAATACATTGGAGTTACTTCTTTTCCTTTGCACGGCAAAATAAGCCTCAGTGCTCAAGACAAACCCGTAAAGCCAGGGATTATACCGGCACCGATATAATGAATCGCCCCTTTATGAGCATCCACCTTTAAGAGTGCGTATTATTTTGGTCTCCGACCGTCAATAAGGGCGAAGGCCGACCGTCGGAGGTCACGGCTGTGGCCTCTGTCGCACCGAGGCGAGGGCGGGCGGCAGCGCGCCGGCGACACCCCTGCACACAGGTGTGCGCGTGCAGCACCTCGCCTAAATAGGCCGACATATGTCACATCAGAGAGGTCTCCCTCACACTCTCCAACACTCAGGCCTAGCAAGGTGGAAGCCTCAGCAACGCAACGGTTTTTGTCTTCGTCAGCTTACGGCGTCACGCAATGGCCAGCCTGCGTCCAATCTTTTACTGTCTGGACGCCCGCAGGCAACTGTCGTTTGTCCGGCCCGGGAAGCAGAAAAAACATCGACAGTCGTCCTCAGCACGAGGAATTTCGAATGTCCGGCGAAAATCATAAGAACTGCCCGTAAAGGTATCTTGATGGTTTTGAATAACATTGAAACTAGTTTCCAGATTTACATGTTGAAATCAAACGGAGAATTTACAAAATCTGTCCCCGTAATCTTTTACGCTTGAAAGAAATGTGGCACCTTAATTGCATGTGAGCTGATGTACTGCTCAAAATTAATTTTACCGACTCAAAATGAGAAGTATAGACCCAATTTTTGGCAAGAATAGTAGGCCCAATGATGACCTGGTGAAAATAAACTATATAGATACAATTTGTTGATGGTTTTTCCAACAAACGAGCAAGTCATTTCAGGCTATTTTCGAAGTCCTAAACATCGCGTCTCGGAAGACCACGCTCTTCCGATTACCATTCCATGCTATAATTACTATTGCGACAACGTTACGGCGGAAGCAAATATGCAGCAGAATGATTGGTTTCGTTATTCCTCTGCTTGCCCCGCCGCAGAGGCTATCGCCCCTTTGTGCCCCCTCCCGTCTTTATCCAACGAACTGGACTGCAGGAGGACCTGCAGGAACATGGTGAAATGATGAGAGGAATATACTGATGGTTCAGTGACTGGTTGTTGGGACAACTGGCTGCTGTTGACAGAATGATATCAACAGCCGAGAACTATTTACTCTCGGCTTCCGCCGAAAAATCTAAACCTAAAGAATGCGGAAATATATGACGGCAGATCAAGACCTGTTGACCGAAACCAGACCAAAAATAGACCTAAAAGCAGGAAAGGCCTAAAAATTACAATACAATAATACAGACCCACTTGTGACCCACACCCCAATATAGGCCCACCTCGGGTTTGATATTTCCTTCGTTCCAAAATTATTTTTCCGAAGAAATGCGCGCGTCCGGAGCATACCACTTCCTGGACCCGCTACTTCCGGCGCGTACAGTCCCTCCCTCCACCAGCCCAGCGCCGCACGGCCAAAACATGCACACCTCGTGGATTGGCGGGCCGGGTCCAACTTTGGACGCACTATTTTTTTCTGAAAATGATGAGTTTGGAGAGTACCCAAATAGGGGAGCCGGGTTTTCTTCGACATGCTCTAAAAGAATGGTATCAAAGTTAAATATTCATAATAAAAAGAAAATTATATTTAGCGGCACACAAGTGCTGAGGTCATACGGTGTTCTGGCACTTTCCCGATTGAATGGATTGCAGGGGACGAAATTACACCCTGCTGGTGGCGAAGCAATCGGAACATAAAGCCCATTTAGCTGTACAGAAAACAGACACAGTAACAACACCGACACCTAGTCCTAAAATAATATTTAGCCACAGCTTCCTAACTGATAGTCCTGAGCCCGGCCCATCACCGGAGGCCGCGTGCCCGTCGCCTCTGGTCGCTGGCTCTCACTTGGCGGGTGGGACGGAGTACTTTTTCTGCAGGTCGAGTCGGACGCGCTCGCCCACGTGCTTGTAGATTTCTACCAGCGTGTTGAAGGCGGTGTCGCGCACGGGCGCCGTTGGATCCGACAGCAGCTTCACGATGGCCGGCATCAGTCGCGACAGCTGGATGGCGTGCATGCCGTGGCTGTCGCACACAGGGCACCGGGTCAGAGCCGACATACGAGGCAGCAGGCCAGAGCGCACGGAGGGGGAGAGTGCGTGAGAGCGCACAGACGGGGGAAGCGCGCCAAGGCGCACGCACGAGGGAGCGGCTCAGAGTGCATCTACGAGGGAGCGGGCCAGAACGCACGGACAGAGGAGCAGGTCAGAGCGAGCGGACGGGGGAGCGGATTAGAGCGCACGGACGGGAAAGCGGGTCTGAGCACACCTACGAAAGACGGTCAGAGTGTACCTTCGAGGGAGCAGGTAAGAACACACGAACGGGGAGTGGGTCAGAGCGCACGGACGGGGGGGGGGCAGATCGGAGCGCACGGACGGGGAATTGGGTCGGAGCACACGGGAGAGGAGCAGGTCAAAGCGCACGGACAGGACCAGTGGGTCACAGCCAAACACGGTCAAAGGGAGTGGATTACAGTCAAACACGGTCAAGGGGATCGAGTCACAGCCGCGCCAAATGAAATGGCTAGAGAGGGGGCGGATCACTTCCATTTTTCTTCCCAAATCTGCACAGAAATAAGCCAGGCCAATCCATAAAGATTTGTAACAGTTCCCATACAAAATAAGTCCCAACAAATATGAAACGTCTTTGATCATCAAACATCCATCTTTCTTTCTGTAATCCCACAGTTTCAAATGCTGATAGATGATGCGTTGCGGGGTTGCCGCTAGCTCCATGACACGGGGCTGCATTTACACCCACCCATCAACTGCTGGTGGTGAGGGCAGTACTGCATCGGATCTGGCCTTCCTCGTTCACCCTGAGTGCTCTATCGCATGTCGCTCGGCGCAAACAAGCCACGGGCGTCCTATCAATTGAGCACTATTGAGCTAGGGCCTCAATTGAAGTCGGCACTCAAGATAACGTGGCGGCGAATTCACGAATTCACATACCGGCGCAATCTGTAGTGGCATCGTGGGCGTATGACATTGGAACATGGGGGTTTTGTCAGACATTTTTCTCCCACGATGCAGTCTGGTTAGTGCCTTAACAGATATAGCACATCTATTCTATTTTCGGGGACCATTTTATTTTGAAGTTAAATCTTGCAATGAATGTTCCTGTACCAAAGTGTAAAGAACTTTCACACTCGAGCCGAATTTCGACGTCGAGAGCGGAGGGCGACATGCAACCGGGGGGCTAGTCGGCACGTCAGGGCAGCACTTGTGCCACTTCAGGACAGCGCGCCGGCAGCCTTCCGGCCACGTGACGTCACACCACTGCCGCCATTTAAACAGGGCGTTGCACACGTGTGATCACGATGAGCTCACGTCACGATCGGAGACCGTAACTAACATAAACAAACGGATTGGGGTCAGTTAGTCAAGTTGATAACGGTCAGTGCAGAGCACGTTTACAAAAAAATGAACGCTTGTGCAAGCAATCAACGCAAAGAGGAATCACTCGCTTCACAAAGATATCGCCCATTAAAGGTGAATTAGGAAAGCATTCAACATGGAGCAGTTACACGAAATGCGAGATTACCGTGGATCAATAACCCCAAATTTCCCCAGTTCTGAAGCCTGAGGGAGAACTACCCATAATAACTTCATATTTATCAGAATTTCGCAACTTGATTTAATAGTACTGTAAGTCATCAACTTTCGAGCAGTTCAGCATTCAACGCTGTCCTGTAAATCAGATACGCTACCACTTTGACAGAAAAGACGTAGTCGATGTTTTTCGGTGGGAACATTAACTGCAACCATAAACAAATAGAACAAAGAAGTATTTGGTAGCCATTTTCAGGTCCAGGCACGCCTCCCGCACATGGCACGCCGCCGACCACACCCTGCGGAGCTGACTCAGCGATTACCGACTGCTCCATTCACTGAAGCCTATTCAGAATTATACACATTTTCAGGTTGCTGAAACGCAGCGTATACTTATGGGAATAAAGATAACACCACCGTGGAATTTTATTCCAAAGTCAAATCCTGAAGCCCTGGAAATAAGCCTAGACATTACAAATACGACGTGGCGCCTTTCTTAATAGGCCGGGCACTACACTTGACGCCATACCCGCACCCGCTCCGTCCTTCCATCGCCTCCCACTGGGACCACTCACTCGGCCAGCGCGTTCTGCAGCAGGGCCAGCACCTCCTCGCGGACTTTGCCGTTCTTGTGCGTGAAGGCAGCGGTGATCTTGTCGAACAGCTGCTGCGGGCTGACGGCGTGCAGCATCAGCTTGATGAGCAGGATCTGCGCATTCTCCCGCACCGTTTCCTTGGCGTCGCCTGGCAACACACAGGTCAGAGGTCAGTCTCCCATCTCCTCGACATTATCTGGCGACACACAGGTCAGAGGCCAGTCTCCCATTTCCTCGACATTATCTGGCGACACACACAGGTCAGAGGTCAGAGTCCCATCTCCTCGACATTATCTGGCGACACACAGGTCAGAGGCCAGTCTCCCATCTCCTCGACATTATCTGGCGACACGCAGGTCAGAGGTCAGAGTCCCATCTCCTCGACATCATCTGGCGACACACGGGTCAGGTCAGTCTCCAATCTCCTCGACATCATCTGGCGACACACAGGTCAGATGTCAGTCTCCCATCTCCTCGATATCCTCTGGCGACACATAGATGCCACGCGGCCCCCAGCAGGCACGCGGTCACAGCTCATTCTATCGAAACTTGAGAATAAGGCGACCGGAGAGTGTTATATTATTGTTCTTCCGCTGGTTTCCGCACGTAACACCCAGAACAAAACACCTTTTAAAAGTAAAATAAGCAAACTTATCAAAAAAATTCAGAAACAAACCACAGATATACACTCAAGTTAAATCTGATGGAGGGTACCTTACTTGTCTACTAATTTTGACTTTGATCCCAACATATCTAGGATACAGATCCGCTCTATTCAGACTAGTCAAACGTTCTTCCAATGATCTTGAAGACTTTTTAACGTGTCATTAACAAAGGGAACTTGGAGCCAAAATGTATCCGGCTGCAGCGTCACGCATAAGCCATCACAATATCGGCCGGGTTTCCGTCAACACTCAGTCTTAACATGTTCTACAGAGAATATCGGGACTCAGGACTCGGGAATGCCTTTTGACAACCAAACACGTTTCCAAACACTATTTTTCACCACAAGTGCACTTAGAGACCTGCCATAAATAACTACGCCTACGCCAACATACATTTTCGTTCCCATTGCACCTCAAACAATTCACATCCACCAACATTTGTTCCACTCGGCTGAAAACTTTCTCGTTGAATACTCTCCAGGAACCGGCAAAAGTTCGGCCAAACAGACGGGGAGCCACTGGTGAGCTCAAGTCACTGCCATAACATCCCAGTTACGACAGGCAACCCGAGCGAGAGTATAGTTCCAAAACTCCGTGGGCTGTTAATCAGGGTCCAGGCCTCACAACAAATAGCCTCCGCCGTCACAGTCCAAAAGCACTGTTGTCCTGGGCACACCGGCAGCCAGCAGGGGTCCCGTTCGGATTCGGCCACGGCAGCTAGCATTTATTGATGTCGACTCTCAGCTACTGATTGATTATTCATCAACTCTGAAATAGAGCCCTGGGGAGCTGATGTATTACGTCGCCATCTTATCTACGTGCTAATCCAAAATTCTGGTTTGTAGCCAGTTCTATAGAATATCCTCTTTGCAAACACTGGACATATGTCTGCATTTGAGCCCATGTGGTATGTGCAATGTGCATTGGGATTTAGGGCGCTTGGGCTTCCGTGACATTTTCTGAACTCTTTACCTCCTACCCCCGGGCTCTTGCGACACCCGCGGGGAGAAAGGAACAATTCTGACCACTTTCTCACGATCCCAGGAGGCAATCAATGGTGAAACCGGAAAATCTGAACGGAAGAAAAGCCATCCTCTACTCTTGAACCAGGTTCAAGCCATATATGTGGAGCTGTGACGTCACGGGGGATCAAAAGGGGTCAATATTTGACCGATTTAGAAAATTTCCTATAACTCTGGAACCATTACACCTAGAACAAAGACAGTGGCATCAATGTGTACGTCTTGAACCAAAGAGTCGCTTGGTATGCTTTTTGGTCACAAGGTAGGTCAAATAAGGATTTTTCCACATCATGTCAGATATAATTCGAATCCTTAGATCATGTCGGTCAATATAATACATATCACGTGTATTGCAGTACCTTTTTCGTTCAACACTTAAAGGCTTAAAAAGCGAGCTTTTTAGTGACCTCTGGCGACCTTATCATTGGCCTAACCGCAAAATGGTTGGTTGCAAGCCAATTTTTCTTCCCAGGGCTTTTAAATTAAGTGTAGAAGCCTGATCTGGCTCTTGTGGAAGCCGAGCCATACCCTGGCTTTGCCTGCCTCGAGTCAGAAAAGTGAAATCGCCTTATGCCATGCCATGGGTTCAGAAATGATATCATAACTTGTTGACCTGATATCAACTTTGTGCCAAAAGTTGTCAAATTGATCCTCTGACAAGTGTGCAAAGCTCTTTCCTAATCACGTTCTTGAAAATGTCCCCGTTCCCGACCTGGCCGACTGGGGGGGCTCAAGTGCATTAGTCACCAGGCTCGGTCATGATTACAAAAAGACTGGCGGCCCGCTGTCTTCGTCGAAAAGGAAAGCCCCGTCTGAGATCCAACAATACTCTGTCGCATATTATACCCATTATGTTAAAAAGGAGCCTGCAGACAGGAAGGTGCCATCCATGACCGACCAAAAAATGTTGCCCTTCTTCGGGTCCCGCTGAGCTCCTCCCACGCACAAAAAGCACGGCTTGCATTGCGATGCACCGGGGTCGCCCGAGGTCACGGCGGCGCCGCGCTGGTTGCACGCTGCGACGCGCCGTTCCAGACGTCCGACGGTGTCGATTCATCTTCACCAGCACGCGACTCGACCGACGCTGTAGGGTGCTCCAGTCGTCCCCACCGTCACACACAGCGGCCAGGCACAATGGCGAGCGAGCATATCACACAGCATTAACGAGGCGCCACCGTACAATCGCACGATCGTACACAATGGGAGCAGCTGCAGCCTCGCCGAGTTTCCGCTCGCAGGAACGGTGAAGCAGCTGACATAGTGAGACAGCCACAGACTGCGATATCGCCGGTTATTGCAATGTTTGTTACACACGCGAGGAAGACGGGCCCATTGTCAGGTGCGGACGGGTGTGTACTAAGCGAGTCAGTCGCATCCAGGGAAAGGAGATGTGTTGCTAAAATTTTGACCAGGGTAGGGCTACATCGAATTTCACGTTTAGACGGACAATGACGCTTCAAATATCCGGCGCCCACCTATTTTGTGAAGTTTTGCCTTGCCTTTCGACCATTCTTTTCTTCCATGACCAGTAACTGACGTTTAGTCCCTTGCCACAATAATATGTGCCGCCTTATTGTGGGGATTCGTCCAAATCTGTGTTCGCACCGCTCCGGGCTCGAAGCAGTCAGCCTATGCTATAACCTTTCGCGCTGGCAGAATGGCCGTGATATCGAGAGGTCGCACCCGGCAGATACCGGGTCACGTTTGACCATTCGGCGGGGGGAGGGGAGGACGCTGGATATACCCTGATAAACTGGCAAAGCCGCGCACACCGCATTCCTACGAAATAATCACTGAGCAGCGACCCGTCAGCGTCGACGAGCTCCATCTGCCCAGCATCCGACCAGCGCGCGGTCCGCACGGACTGTTTTCTGGACATACCCACCCGGGGCAGCGCGGGGTCGCACGGACTGATGAACACACCCACCCGGGGCCGCGCGGGGTCCCACAGACTGATGAACACACCCATACCGGGGCAGCGCGGGGTCGCACGGACTCAACAGTCAACACACCCACACCGGGGCAGCGCGGGGTCGCACGGACTCAACAGTCAACACACCCACACCGGGGCAGCGCGGGGTCGCACGGACTCAACAGTCAACACACCCACCCGGGGCAGCGCGGGGTCGCACGGACTCAACAGTCAACACACCCACACCGGGGCAGCGCGGGGTCGCACGGACTGAACAGTCAACATACCCACCCGGGGCAGCGCGGGGTCGCACGGACTCAACAGTCAACACACCCACACCGGGGCAGCGCGGGGTCGCACGGACTCAACAGTCAACACACCCACACCGGGGCAGCGCGGGGTCGCACGGACTCAACAGTCAACACACCCACACCGGGGCAGCGCGGGGTCGCACGGACTCAACAGTCAACACACCCACACCGGGGCAGCGCGGGGTCGCACGGACTCAACAGTCAACACACCCACACCGGGGCAGCGCGGGGTAGCACGGACTCAACAGTCAACACACCCACACCGGGGCAGCGCGGGGTCGCACGGACTCAACAGTCAACACACCCACACCGGGGCAGCGCGGGGTCCCACAGACTGATGAACACACCCATACCGGGGCAGCGCGGAGTCGCACGGACTCAACAGTCAACACACCCACACCGGGGCAGCGCGGGGTCGCACGGACTCAACAGTCAACACACCCACACCGGGGCAGCGCGGGGTCCCACAGACTGATGAACACACCCATACCGGGGCAGCGCGGGGTCGCACGGACTCAACAGTCAACACACCCACACCGGGGCAGCGCGGGGTCGCACGGACTCAACAGTCAACACACCCACACCGGGGCAGCGCGGGGTCGCACGGACTCAACAGTCAACACACCCATACCGGGGCAGCGCGGGGTCGCACGGACTCAACAGTCAACACACACACACAGGGGCAGCGCGGGGTCGCACGGACTCAACAGTCAACACACCCACACCGGGGCAGCGCGGGGTCGCACGGACTCAACAGTCAACACACCCACACCGGGGCAGCGCGGGGTCGCACGGACTCAACAGTCAACACACCCACACCGGGGCAGCGCGGGGTCGCACGGATTCAACAGTCAATACACCCACACCGGGGCAGCGCGGGGTCGCACGGACTCAACAGTCAACACACCCACACCGGGGCAGCGCGGGGTCGCACGGACTCAACAGTCAACACACCCATACCGGGGCAGCGTGGGGTCGCACGGACTCAACAGTCAACACACCTACACCGGGGCAGCGCGGGGTCGCACGGACTCAACAGTCAACACACCCACACCGGGGCAGCACGGGGTCGCACGGACTCAACAGTCAACACACCCATACCGGGGCAGCGCGGGGTCGCACGGACTCAACAGTCAACACACACACACACCGGGGCAGCGCGGGGTCGCACGGACTGAACAGTCAACACACCCACACCGGGGCAGCGCGGGGTCGCACGGACTCAACAGTCAACACACCCACACCGGGGCAGCACGGGGTCGCACGGACTCAACAGTCAACACACCCATACCGGGGCAGCGCGGGGTCGCACGGACTCAACAGTCAACACACCCATACCGGGGCAGCACGGGGTAGCACGGACTGAACAGTGAACAAGCCCATACCGGGGTCGCACAGGCTACAAGACCATTCCGGGGCACCACGGGGGCGCAGGCCTGCCGAGATTGAGCTGCCGCCGGCACTAAACTACGGGCCAGTGAGATTTATACCTTAGGTGGGCACCCAGAAAAGTCTACAACTGCATTGAAAGGCTAAGGCGGACCCATGGAAGCCAGCTCTGCAAAACGTCCGGGCTTACACCGGGCCAATGTCCTTAATCATCAAGATTCTTTTACGTCGGCTTCGCCAGCAGCACTCAAGCCCGACCTTGCATCCGACTAGATTGAGGGATATTTAGATGAAATGGTGCAGCTTATTCTTATGATCAGTCAAAATCCTTTTGTACACTAACTGTAAACAGACGGAACAAACAACTACAGAAACCACGCACTCACTCCCACCACATATGACTGAAATACGGACGGATAGACGAACAAAACACTTGATACACTCGTTGAAGAGATGGTTCATGCCACATCTAAATGGGATCAGATGTGTAATCAAGGGGTATTTCTTGTTATCAGCTATGGTATTTTCGCATGCTTTATATGTTCTTAAGATGTCTTATGTATAAATCAGTGTATTCGAGCATGCGTTCCGGGCTAAGAATAGCCACATCCATTTTGTGGAGAGGCCTGATGTAGTGGAATAAATAAATATATATATATATATATATATATATATATATATATATATATATATATATATATGAATTCCAACATAGTGGGATAGGCATTAGTGACCTCGTATAACTGCGAAATTCAGTGCGGCATGGAGTCCAGAACCCCTATCAACATAATCTTAAGCCAGAGTACTCAGACATGTTTAAATCGTGCCCCTGCCACACAAAGCGAAGCCAAGGAGCCTTTCAGACCACACAAGACGGTTCGCCGGCCACGACCGACTGCGCCTCGTCTGCGGCGAACTCGGACTCACCTAATCTGTCGACGGCGTCGGGCAGCACGGCGTTGAAGTAGGGCCGGAAGTCCGCCTTCATACGCTCCACCAGCAGGCCCATGATCTCCAGTCCATTCTGCGACACCTGCAGCCGCACAACGGGGGAGATCAGTCAATTTGTGTACATGAAAGATGCAGCGCGAAAGAATACAAGCTGATAAAAGCATTGTTTACACATGTTTATAAGCAACAAACTGTAATACTGCAGGAGTATTCCAGCATTCCCCTACAAGTGACCTCAATTCGCAAGCAAGATATACGAACGGGGATTCACGGGGCTACTTCAATGTTCTCAACGACATATTGGTGTTTAATGACAGATAATCTCACGCACTACTCAACTTTCCGGGTAGTTATCGACAGCTACTCCCGTACATCGACCGGCAAAGCCGATTAAATCGGGGAATCTGTCATTGTGACAAGGGGCGCCAAAGAACATCGCTCACCGCAGCGACGCGCCAAAACTGTCGCGACCCGCGCCGAAAGACATCGCGGATGCCAGCCCGCACGCGCATTTGGACAAAGCGACGGTCAACGGCTGACAGTCCATTCATTGCCGGTGCGAAAGAACCGGTAAACGGCCAACTGAGAAGCCGGGCAGCCCGAACCGGTTGATGGTGATGTAATGATCTGAGATTCCCGGGTATTCAAACGCTGTACATTTGTGACCTGCGTTACGAGAATGTCCAAGAGCAGAGGGAACACAAATGGTTAAGCTCACGAGTTTGCGGCGGATTTTAAAGGACTTGTAAATAAAAATATTGCGGCCTTGCGGTGTCGATCCAGCTACCACAGCAGTAGGGGGATTTCAATCAGCGGTATTACAGTATTGGAGCAAAAAGCAAGGGTGGAGATCCCGGGGTTGGAGGGGGATCAGGACCCCTCCTGGATTTTGAGTCTCCCTTAGACTTTGGATACGACTTGTATTGCCGTGCCAGCGTCAACTCACCCAGGACCCCCCTGGACCGAGAAGAGATCTCGGTCCCAGGCCCCAGAGAAAGGTTGAGTTCAGTTCTCAAACTAGCTTAGCTAACGTAAGCCATCAGGTCATCACCGCGAACAATGGCTCTCACTGCTCTCCCAGGCTGATCTCACTTTCATTTACAACTTGGGTTGTCTTCATCTGAAGGTCGCTTCCGGCCAGAGTTGGAGGGTTAACGGATTTCAGTCAGAAGATTCGCGACTCCGGGAGCCACAGGCAAACCTGTTTTGATTCTCGCCATTTAAAATCAGAAGTATGACAACAAATTCATATGGGCGCCGCTACTAACTTTTTCTTTAACACCGCCAACGCTACTTCTACTTTGACTAGCTGAAACCGCCACCACTACTAACGC